>JACYFF010031957.1:126036333-126087975 GCA_017589665.1 Selenicereus undatus | reverse complement strand
AAGTAGAGGGCAAGGAACAATGGAAAGGAAAATTCTCCATAGTCCATGAAGAATCATGCATGCACATGTTCCATTGCTTTCCTTTTGGGGGGGGGGGTAGGTGGGTGAGATCAAAGTAACATATGCAAAGTATATATTGTATTCTTGACATTATGTACTTTTACAATTAGGGGTGGACAATGAATCAGATTGGATCTAGGGTCGGCCTATTTATAAAGTGGGCTAGATTGGGTCATGGCCAACCCATTAACAATTTGGATTCGGTTGGGTTGACCCATGGGTGATCCACTTTTGGCGCATTTTAAAATGGAACAAACTTACACAAAAAAAGGTGTATAATAATTATTGTTATGCATAAAAGTGTTGGTAATAAACAGAACTAATTATAGGATGCAAATTAGTGTGACAAGTTAAAAAAACTAATTGATCACTAAACGGGCTGTTAATGGCCTTAAACAGTCTGACCGTTAATATGCTTTAATGGATAGACCCACTATTGACTCGATTCATTCTTAATCCAATCTTTTATTGACCATATTTTAAACAGATTGATCCATTTAACCTAATGGGTACCCCTCAGTTGCCCACTCCTATTTACGTACCACACACATCCGAAAATACATATTTAAAAAAGAATACATGACAAATTCACCCTTAAAAAAAAAAGAGAGAGAGACGAGATTACATGTGTACTCTTCATATTACCTAACCATGTTCAAATGTAGCTGAAAAAAGAGAAACATACGAATAATGATGACGCCACTTCAGAGGTGATCAGAGCACCAAAAAAAAAAAAAAGAAAGAAAGAAAAAGAGCAATTAATCATTCAAATCTCTAGAACAATTACATAATTTGATTACTAAAATGTCAAAATCGTTGAGTATAACTTCACAGCATGATGTCCCATCGAGCAAAATTAGAGATTCTACACAACCATCTGAAAGATAAGTAAAATAACGCGAAAATGCATTGATTTACCTACAAGGGCGGAGCTACATTGCTGCAAGGGTGGTCAATTGACACCCCAGGTTTTTGGAAAAAAAATAAATAAATATAGACATTCTTGCAAAAAGCAAAAAAGTTATATATATTATTTCATGTATTTATGTGACAGGGAAGAAGTAGTGGCCGAATGGTTGGATGGTTCTTGCTATGGGGTTTGTTGTGGGGGTGGTCACGAGTTCAAATCTCCCTTTGAGCGAGTTGCTTGTTTTTTTTTTTTTTTTTGAATCTGATGCAGTTCATTAACCATGCCTGACTCCTTAAGCCCTTCACCTTCACCTTGCCTCCTCTCTTCGACTCTTCTCATCCCAAAACCCCATTACTCTTCATTCCCTTCAAGGCTTCAACCTTTCTCTGCAGTCTGCCGGTTTGCCGTTCGCCTACGCCGGAATCCGGCCGACCACCACCACAGCACGCCACTGACTTTAGCAGCCTCCTTCTCCTTCTCCTAATTTCAGTTCTGACTTTTGAGGTGAATTCAAGAAATCCCTAATTTTTGTTCCTAATGTTGTTAGTTTGTAAATAATTGTGTTTATTTTACTGATTTTAGTTAGATACTTAGATTCATGTCAAATAATTGATTGATTTAGTGATTTACTCATGATACTGTTGTTACTTATTTTGATATTGATATTTTTAAAAGTCTGTCGAACGACGATATTATGTTTTACTTTCAAAGCATGAGATATCGTCGATGACAACTTTTTTAAATGTATTAGTTGCGCATTTCATTTTTAGAACTATTAAAGTTTATATTATATGTAATATTAATCCCGACACCCCTTACTTTGAATCCTGGCTCCGCCCCTGTTTACCTACAAAAGAAGTCACTTCATTAGTCTCAAGATTGCATTCGATCAAAGTAGACTTACGGGTTGGGTCTCCATTAAAAGGCTCTTCTCATCTTCGGTCAATCCCAATACCTGTTTGTATTCTCGAAAAGGTTGTTTCTTTTTTATCGTCCAACACTCGGAGATGCCGTATTCTTTCATCACCCATAAGTTCAAATTGCCGCATTTACAATTGCTCCTATTGTGGGCACAAAACAATCTTCCCAATGCTGCCAAAGAGATTAATCCATGAAAGTGCACCTTGTGTTTAAGCCTCTTTGGTAGGTTCATCTCCGTGAATAATTGGAGGCTCAAATCGAACACAATCACTACATTATGATAGTTGTTCCAATCTTTTTTCGCACCAACAAAATGCATAACTCCATTGAGAAAGATCGAGTCATCCCATAGGATGTACACACCAAGAGGGAGATCTACATTGATGACTCTCCAAGCATTTTTCTTCAACTTATAGACCTCGACGATGTTTGGTATGTCGGGACCATTGATCACAACCACCTAGTAGTCGTCGACCTTTTCATCATAGAAGAAACCCATAACACTACGCCGGTGGTCAAATGCAACACCAACCCACATTATGTCAACACATGAGGGGGGGAGGAAGTGTGACACATTTTCTTATCGTAGGGTTCCACAAAATGAACTCAAAAGATAGACGCGCAAGCCTTCTTTCATATGTAGGGATCCATCCGTTACATAAACATAAACATACCAAACCTTTAGATGCCCCAATAACACGAATAATATCAGTATAGTAACATACACAGTGACGCATTCCTAAGTATTTCCACTATAGTTTCAGTGGGTAATTCAGAACAATGTTTACCTCCTGGTTGTGCCGTCTTCGTCATCGCTGCCGTGAGGAATTAGGGTTACAGAGAGAGAGGAGACGTCTCAGTAATTCTATGGTACATACCCATATACTTAGCTATGTACACACCTATATAAGAGGGTATGTCCTGTGTTCCAAAAATCCTTAGATACAAACGTATGTATTCTAGCATAGTATACACTCTCTTATATAGGTGTGTACATAACTAGGTACATGGGTATGTACCATAGGATTTTTGGGAACGTCTTCGTCTTCTTTCGCATTGATTTGATATATATGGATGGGCCTCGTGAGATTCATGGGTATACTGTTAATCATTTGTGGGCTCTACAAACTAACTAACCAAAACAGCCGTGATATTAGGTGGGGGTGGGCAACGGACTGGGTTGGGTCGGATTGGGTCAGCCTATTAATTAAACGGGCTGGACTGAGTCTAGTATATTTGTTAATGGGTTGGGCTGGGTTATGGACCAAATGAACCTGGCCGGCCCATGACCCACTCATTACTGCCTAATGAGTGTTTTTGGTTAGTTAATTTTCCCACTAATGTATTTGTAATTTTTCAACCAAATTAAACTAGTCCAAATTCAAAATTAGAAAACACACAATCAAGCTAATAAACAGATCGGGTCAAGTCGTCCCATGGGCGGCCCGCTTTGGGCCCATTTAAAAACGAAACAAACTTGCGCAAAACAACGGTTTATAATAATTATTGTTATGTACAAAGTGTTAGTAATGAGGTTAACTAATTGGAACATGTAAACTCGTGTGTCAATTAAGTTAAAAAAATAATGGGTCACTAAATGGACCGTTAATGGGCCCGCCCAGTCCGGCCCGTTAATATGCCTTAATGGGCTGACCCATTAATGATTAAATGTACTACCCAATGAGTCTTCTTCGTGGATTAAAAATAAATAAATAAAAATTGAGAGAGAAAAGAAAAGTTAGCAAAAAGCTAAAAAAATTATTTTTTCTTTGTCCTAAACTGATTCCTGATTCTGGTTCCGGGCATTTGTATAGGAACTGAAACCAGCATCGAAATCATTTGACCGGTTCTAACTCGGTTACAGGGTACTCGAGAACCGTATTGAACCTTATGCCCTACAATTTGTCTTGTCGTCATCTTGGAGATGGTTATTGATCATTGCTTTTGTTATGTTTACCAAAAGTAACATTTACAAGCTTTTATTCGATGTAAATTCTGAAGTTTTGGCATGCAGGAATTTATAAGGTAAATCTACTTCTTCGTAATTTGTGGTAAATACGGCCATAAAAACTAAGCAAGTACGAGAGAGAGAGAAAGGGGAGAAGCAGCATAGTAGAGGGCCTGGTGTAATTTTAAATCGGTTTGATATGAGATGGGCCTCATGGGATTAGTCACGGTTGTTTTCTTTTATGGGCTTTAGAAACTAATTTAAAATAGATATACGCCCTGTTCTACTTTGCGTTTTTTAGGATTTAGCTAAGAGCTTATATCTCCTTACAGCTTCTTACATCTCCTTACATCTTCTTATATCTCCTTACATCTCCTTACATCTTCATTTTATTTATTTTTTATTTTGTATTTTTGTATTTTTGTATTTTTTATTTTTAATTGTTAATTTTAAATTTTAAATTTTAAATTTTTTTGTTCTTTATTTTTTAGTTTTTAGCTTTTACTTTTTATTTTTTTATTTTTTTATTTTTTTATTTTTTTTATTTTTCATTTTTCATCTTTTATTTTTAATTTTTTAATTTTTTAATTTTTTAATTTTTTAATTTTTTAATTTTTTTAAATTTTTAAATTTTTTAATTTTATTTTGTAATTTTGTAATTTTGTAATTTTTTATTTTTTATTTTAATTTTTTTTTGTTTATTCTTTTATTTTTCATTTTTTATTTTTCATTTTTCCATTTTTTATTTTTTATTTTTTGCTTTTAGTTTTTTAGTTTTAATTTTTTAATTTTATATTTTTTATTTTTTATTTTTTATTTTTTTAATTTTTTAATTTAAATTTTAAATTTTTATGTTTATTTTTAATTTTTAATTTTTAATTTTAAAATTTCAAAATTTTTAGTTTTATTTCTTATTTTTTATTTTTTATTAAAAAATTAAAAAATTAAAAAAATTAAATTTAGATTTAAATTAAAATTTAATATTAAAAATTAAAAAATTAAAAAATTAAAAATTATGAATTAAACATTCAAAAAATAAAAAATAAAAATAAAAATTACAAATTACAAAATTATAAAATAGAAAATTAAAAAATAACAAAAATTAAAATTAAAATTAAAATTAAAATTAAAATTAAAATTAAAAATTCAAAAAAATAAAAAATAATAATTAAAAAATAAAATAAAGAAATAAAAATAAAAAATAAAATAATAAAATAACAAAAATTACAAAAAATACAAGAAATTAAAAAATTAAAAAATTAAAATAAAAAATGAAAAATAAATAATAATAATAATAATAATAATAATAATAATAATAATAATAATAATAATAATAATAATAATAATAATAGTAATAATAATAATAAAAATAAAAATACAAAATACAGCTTCTTAAGTATATTATTTTAATATTATTATTTTTCATCTAAAACAAATTATACTATACAACTCTTTTACAATTCAACAACTCCTTACATTTCCTTACAGCTCCTTACATCTTCTTGTATCTATCTATCTATCTAAAACGCGAAATAGAACAGGCCCATAATATAAGTTGTACATTTCACATTAGAGTTACGGTGAGGTGGACATTTTAGAGATGATTTTTTGAAAGTTTTGATATGATTAATAATATATATTATAATGATTTCTTATTTTAGTGTTATAATATTATGAGTTCTTTGCTCTACATGTTGAAAGAAACGTTTACAAGCTTCGATTTGGTACCAAGTTAGGAATTTTATCATATTTAAATTAGTTAGCAGTCTCAATTCTTCACTACTTAGGGCATGTTCTTTTTGTAGGTCAATTCTAAAATATCAACTTCAACTCATTCCAGTCTACTTCAACCCACTTTCACTATTTTAATCAAGTTTAATTTATCATATAAAAAAATTCAACCCACTTTAACCAACTTCAAACTACCTTAGCCTATTTTAACCCACTTCATCCTTTTACCCACTTCAATTTACTCACGAAAAGAACAGACTCTTAGTGTCGAATAATAATGGCAAGAGAGCAAGAGTGAAACTGTATAGTGCTCGATTGAGCAAAATTGTGCTAAAAATTATGTTGCAATCTGTGCATGATTCTGACTTGGAAAGTAATACATATTTTTATAAAAACAAATCGGGTGAAAATATATTTAAGGGGGTGAAAATATACATAAGTTAGTTTGTATGATCAAAAGCCCTTTTTTAAATTTTATAAAATGTATTTTTTTAAACGTATATTTCTGCATAAAATGATATTAACAGTGCATCCTTATAAGACTCGATTTCTTCATTAGGCTACATGGCTATTCAAACGAGATCATTTAAAATCACCTAGTACACTCATCAGTCTTTTTCCTTTTTCTTTCACAACAACATTCCGCCCAGTTAAAGACCGAAGCTTTTCGGTCTCTAAATGAAGAAAATCGGTCTTTGTTTAATTTTAGAGACCAAACAGAGACCGAAAAGCATCGGTCTCTAAATCTTTGGTAGCAATTCAAATTTGGAGACCAAATTTGAACACAGTGGTCTATACTTGAGACCATAATGAGCTGGTCTCTAATTGAGACCAAATTTTCTGGTCTCAATTAGAGACCAAATAGTTCGGTCTCTACCAAAGACCAAGCTTGATCGGTCTCTAACTGAGACCAAGTTTACTGGTCTCTATTAGAGACCAAAGTAGACCGATCTCTAATTGAGACCATTAATTTTGGTCTTAATTAGAGACCATTCTATTTGGTCTCTATTTGAGACCAAAAATATTGATCTCAATTAGAGATAGAAATGGACAGTCTCCATTGGAGACTGAAGAAGATCAGTCTCTACTGGAGACCGTTGCTTTCGGTCTCAATTGGAGACCAAATTTCAAGTCGGTCTCAATTGGAGACCGAATTTCAAGTCGGTCTCAATTGGAGACCGAATTTCAAGTCGGTCTCCAGCATAGGCTATGAAGAAATTGGAGACCAACTGCATTGGAGATCGAAATTTCAATTTCGGTCTCTAACCTGCCCAGATTTTTTGCTACATACATTCCACTTGTTTCAGCATACCACCTCAATGTTCGGGCCATAGTGCATAGTCGAAATTGCACCAAAATATCCACAATTTCGCATTCCACGAATACACCAGTTACAGGGTTCAACAATTACCATACATGAAGTTCAGAGCCCAATGTTGCACATTACAGTGTCCATTAACGATTACACTTCTCAACTAAGTTGAGGGGTACAACTACACATACCTACATCTATGACGACGCTTGTGAGTTGCCCGCACGGGTGCGGTGGCCAAGCAGCGCCAAGAAGCTATCAAACCGAGCATTTAGCTCCAACAACCCAATTCGTTGCTCATCCAGCTGTTTCCTTGTAGCTTCTAACTCCTCCCTAGTAGTCCTCAACTCCTCCTCTGGCAGTTGAGATTAAGTCGTCTACAGGCTACAGCTCATTCTGTGTTGCTTGCAATTGATCCTGGAGCTGGGTTACTACCGGGGAAGAGTATGCTGATGAGCCACTACGCCTTGAAGTGGTCGGTCTCTCGAACATGGCGGGACCCTCTCTGCCAAGGCCGTAGATAGTGCCCTTGTCAGTCTAGCCACCACTTGCCTTGAAGAACAAGTGATTATCAGCTGCTGAACCGACTTGCACATCGGTTCCCACTTTCAGTTGCTCATATTTTTCCTGCACCATTGGAATGAGTTGAAAAGGTCAGACAGAAAGCGTTTGTATAGAATTCAGTCGGCTACCTTCGACAAAGAAGTACTACTACATTACTTACATAGACACTCTAAGCGTACGCGTCACACCAAATCTGCTGACCACTCTCATCAACCTTTGAATGAGTGGTAGCAAACATATCCGTAGCTGAAGGTCTTCTTCCCAGTTGCTTCATCTGTCGTATACACATATATCTTTCCACATTAGCAACCTTCCAAAGTTAAAACATTGTATTCTAGGGAAGTAGTTAACATTTTCATACCAGTCTCTCAGCCCACATTGTCGTTGATTTGGACCCCTGGCTGTGCCCAATCTTAGCCTTGGGTCCCTCTGTCTTATTCCTCCTGTTCCGCTCCGACTGCTTCTTAAATTCCTCATCAGTTTCCCTCTTGGTCTGCAATGATGTGCGAAGATCATTCGTCACCCAATGAATGATCTTCTCTGGAGGGTCCTTCGTGGCCTTGTGCACTATATCTTTCAGCCGTACACGCACCTTCTGTTGCCATTCTCTTCTGACCAGGTCCTCATGCTCGGGATTCCATGTGAATCGTTCCTGCACGTACAAGTCCAAAGATATATATATATATATATATATATATATATATATATATATATATAGAGAGAGAGAGAGAGAGAGAGAGAGAGAGAGAGAGAGAGAGAGAGAGAGAGAGAGATGCATACAAAAATATACATGTTTGTACTCTAACAGGACTGAAAAATAGTTGGCCTGAAGTCGACCAAATCGAACCAATTCGAAATATCACTTAACCTGAAATATGACCTGATCTGAACTTAACCTGACCCGTACCTGAACTGAATGACCTGTTCGTTGGGTTGGTTCCAAAGACAATATCTGTATGGTGTGGAGGCTGGGAAAAGTCTTTAGGGAAAGTCCATTATTTTGATTCTAATAGGCATGTAGCTGATTCAAAAGGACTCTCTTTTTTGCTAACACAAGCTCCCACAACCTTTTCTTTGATCGTGGAATAATACATAAGAGATAAGGCAATAGACAACATGCAAAAAGAAGAGAGAACAAAAGCCAATTACAAGACATGGACCTACAAATGCTAGCTTAGGTTCCTAAGTAATGGTGCACTACATTCCTATTAACCACTTTTTAGGGATCATGCGTTGTTTTAATTCCAAAACTTTAGATTGTTAGGTGTAGAAAACTAGAATCTAATAAACATTTCCTTCCTTATTCATGCAGTTTTGTGTAATCTCGCCTAATTATTATTTTTTAAAAATTTAAATTTATCTTTATTTCTATCCAAGACTGCACCTATCCGATAGTTTCTTATGTGCTCTCGGGAGCTCATGCTCTCATTATCCACGTGTGCGTATGTGTGTGTGTGTATATGTATATATATTTGTATATGTATTTGTGTGTGTATGTATATGTATTTGTATTTGTGTGTGTACACACGCATACAGATACAAATGCATATACATATACATATGCATATACATTTACATTATTTTATAAGATTGATCCATGTTAGAATTGTATGGATATAAGATTCCGCGGGGGCAGAATATAAATGATTTACATTGCCACAACTTACACATTAATCTTGATGAAAACTACCTTTAATAGTAAAGGAATATCAAAACTTCCCATTCTTAATTAGTGAATAAAAATAATTCTGGAAAGAAGAGTTTTGAAGAAATTAAGTTAAATAAAATTATTAGAATCAAATGCACAAGAGAGATGCGAATTCCAACTTTGTCGTGAGATAATTTTTTTCTCAGCCACCTTAATTATTCCCAAATGGCTCTAGAATGTAGCATACTAGCACTGTTAAGAGCTTAATTAATTAATTCTGGACCAAAAAAAGATATTAATTACTTATTAATTAATAGTTTTAGCATAATTAATTATAATTAGTGGGCATGCTGAAAAAGTTTGATATGTCACCACGTAGGATTGAAAGCACAATGCATCTGATCCAACATCAAATCTTATTCTCATAACATTTGTCGGTGATCGTAAATGTTCCAACCCACTCACAGCGTGTTCACACAAGAGGAATATATCCTTCTGTTTCATAATTTTTTTGGTCTTAGATCGTTCATTTAACTAAAGTTGAGTTATTGTTGGCCCATTAAAAGATAGAATTCTCATATCACAGATTTTCTTCATTCACAAAATTCACACCCAATATTTTACTTGAAGGAAACGAGTGTCAAAACAGTTGAACCAACCTGTATCAGTTCTGTTTCATAATTTAATTGCTTACTTTGTTGAAATGTATGTTTTGATTCCATTGTCATTATCTAAATTATATTCTCCCCATCAACATTAAGCTAGATGGATTATACATAGAAAATAGTACTAAGTTTTATTGTTAAGTAATATGAGTATAGACTCCTAGATTTTAATAATCTAAACTTTAATTGGGGGATTGATTGCTTATAATTCAAACTTAAAATATACTCTCTAGTTTTGTTGTTAAGTAATACTCTATATTTTCGTCTTAAATTCCTTTTCCTTCTACTTAACTAAACGCGCTCTTTTAACGTTTGCTTTTGGTTTGTTTTTTTTGTTGTTGTGTATTTTCAATAAATCCTAACTGAAGCAAAACATGTCAAAGTACAAGCTTCACACAACATATTTAACAATATTTAACAACATATTTAACTAAAACATGTCCAAACATGTCATAGTTTTTCTAAATGCATCAGTCAATTAATTAAGTGATAGGCCTGGTACCTCTTACTAGCAAAGTCACAGTTAAGTAGTGGAAGTCAGCAGTAAGGGTTCAGGGTCTGGGTCCTCTTCCAGGTAGCCCCGGAGAAACACACAAGTGAGGCATTTTAACGAACACCTGGCGTGCAATTCACTGTGAGTAAGCAAATCAAGCAATTCCCACGAATGGGAGGCAAATTAGGGCGTTCAACCAGACAGAAAGCAAATCACAGGGATGGGGAAGCAAAGCAATGCCAAAATTAAAACAACCCTAGAATCCTCAAATCCACACCTCAATTCGGAGCAAGCTACACCAAAAGGGGTGAAGACCCACAAATGGGAGGAGAACAACCAGAATGCGGCATCAGCAGAGGCGATTGAGATGGGAGCCATACCTTGGTGGTTTGCCGGGGCTTTGAAGCAGCGACCCACGACCGAGCAGCAACCAAAGGCCGTGAGAGGAGAAAGGCAGTGAGTGAATGAGAGGGTGGAAGCTTGAAGGAGGATGCCGGTGGAGTGAGTGACAGGGCGTAGACCAGAGAGCTGGGAGCAGGGAGCATGAAGGAAAGCGAAATGGTGGAGTTTGAGTGAGGAGTGCCCGTGCTCGAAGACTTGGTTCTGATCTTCCCCCAAAGTCAGAGACCGGCTGTTTTGGTCTCTAGTGAGACCGAGCCATTTTGGTCTCAATTGGAGACCGAGATGCATAGGTGGTCTCTAAAGCTGAGACCAAAAATGATTTTCGTCTCTAATGGAGACCAATTCTGGAGTCCAGTCTCAAAATCGGAGACCGAAATTATATTTAGTCTCCAATAGTTGAGACCAAAAGTTTAATTGGTCTTAAGTAGAGACCAAATTTTTGTTCGGTCTCTAAATCTGAGACCGAATAAGTTGCGAGGAATCAAACCGAAGCTGAAAATTACAATTGCTACTTGTTATTGGAGACCGAAAATGTAATTGGTCTCTAACTTAATTGCAATTTAGAGACCATTATATTTTTCGGTCTCTGAAATGACTAGAGCCTTCCCGAAATGTCAAACATCTTGGAAAGTCCCACCTATAAAATTGGAGACCGAAATTCTTTTGGTCTCTAAAGCTGAGACCGGAAACCATTTCGGTCTGATTGAATCTAAATCTAAGACCAAAAATTTTTCCCATGGTCTCCAAGTGTATCCACTATTACAGTTGGTCTCCACAATCTGAGACCGGAAATTATGTTGGTCTTCAGTTGAGACCGTATACTGATTTCGGTCTCCAAATTCTGAGACCGAAATTTGTGTTGGTCTCAAGTGGAGACCGCATAGTAATTTTCGGTCTCTAAGTTGATTTCAATTTGATACCAAAGTTTTCGGTCTCTGAATTCGGTCTCCAAATTTAATTAGAGACCAATTTTGATTTCGGTCTCTAAACTCCAGTCTCAATTGGACCAAATTCTTGTAGTGTTTCTGTTATGTTCTTTTTTTAAAAAAAACAAGAAGGATAGTGAAAGTTCATTATGTCGCTTTCAAGAATTGCTAGAGAAGCATATGTTGAATGGCTTTTTGTAGCTAAGCCGAAAGAAGAGAAGCATGCCAATCCACTTATATGGCCACCTCTACTTGATTAAAATATGAGGACCAAAATGGAGAGCAATTTGGATTGTACACAAGTTTCTGCCTGTTGTAGGATCATAGCAATCGAATATCAACTTACCATTTTTTTTTTAAGGGAAGAAAATGACATAGGTGAAATTAATATCTGAAATTTTGACTTAACATTTAAAAATTTTATCAATTAACTACTGCACTCGTAATTTTGTACACTAAAAAGTTCGAACAGTTGTTTCTCTTTTAGCTAATTTAGAATTAAATACTTTTTCTCAAATAATGCTCGTAACCTATGATGATTTCCCTTTAAGTGAATCCATAGTAATAAGTGACTTTCCTCAAATTATGCTCATAACCCTAACATTACATTTCAATCTTAAGACGGTACAACCTCAATTGCGATCTCCGTCCACATCAAAAGAACTCTTTCGTCTGCTAGGGCAGCTACTAGTTACGTCCTTTCGTGATTGGCTAGACCGATCTGTACAAGTAGGTATCAGATTCCTCCATAGGACCCCTATTTTGGTTTTTGAACCAAATGCACTATGCGATGGACTTAAAGCTGCAGTTGATGCTGAGTTTCGTCATATTCATGTTGAAGGTGATAATCGGATTCTTATACAAGTAGTTCAAGGCCCTACCAATATTTCGAGGCGGGTACGTTCCTTAGTTCTTGACATTTGTTGCTCTATTTCATCGTTCCCCCACATTTCTTTACAACACATCTTTTGTGAAAGTAATATGATAGCTGATTGGATTGCGCAGTATGGATGGATCCTAAAAATTGCGCTTACATTTTCATCTCCACCGTCCCCTAAACTTGTTTGCATTTTAGCATATGAAATCTTAGGTCCGTAGAACCCTCAAGATAAGGGTTGTCTAGTTTCTTCTTGTAATTACCTTTTTAAATAAATAAATAAATAAATAATGGAGGCATCAAACTGGGGTTGACATACTGTTGAATGAGTCAAAATCATCTAAATTTAATTAAAGAAAAAGAGTTTCTTGGTTATAGAAATTTTATTTTCTGTATGAGATTGCTCTAATCATGTAATGGCCTACATAAATTTCTAAAGATTGTCGTGCAAATCAAAGCAATTAATAAAAAGAGAAAGAGTCCACTATTTAATCCTTCAGCATCCTACTGTCCATCTTTCTCTACAGGAGAGAATATCATGATCAATATCAAACAAACAAATTGATTAATTGTCACCCCCCCCAAAAAAATCAATCACATTGAAAAATTCGATCACTAATTCTTCCAAGATATCTAATTTTGTTAAAATAGCTATCAAAACTCAAAATCGATTAGCTATTTTTTAATTAACTTATTTTACTTAGGAAAAAAAAAGTGGCCCCAATTTTAATTGTCTTCTTCTTGACAAACAATGGTTGGCAATGTTTAGAAATTAAGGTGTACTAGTCTTTAAACCCGTGTTATGCATGGTTTATTTTAAAATTTTAGCTAAAGTGTTTTTAGAAATAATAATATTAATACATCTGTAATTTATTTCCTTTTTTTTATTAAAGTAGTTGAAAAAATACTATTCATTATTATGCCTTTAAATTACAAATTGTTTAAATTTTTTATTTTTAAATAAGATCTTAATAAATGCTTAATAGGACACGTATCATAACCACAACGTTTGAACTCACTTACACACACATATATATATGATCCAATCATGAACAAAAAGAGAAAATAAATCACTTATAAAGCACCATAATTAGGTTATAATTGACTAG
Organism: Selenicereus undatus; assembly: GCA_017589665.1. Lineage (NCBI taxonomy): Eukaryota > Viridiplantae > Streptophyta > Magnoliopsida > Caryophyllales > Cactaceae > Selenicereus > Selenicereus undatus. The sequence continues at coordinate 126,074,409 of JACYFF010031957.1, read as the reverse complement.
TCTAAAATCCAATTAGGCATATAGTACTACTATAAATAATTATCAATCAACTTTAATTTGCAAACTCAATCAAATAATTATGTTGGCACTTTAATTTGTAGGTGCTTAAAGATCGCCCCCACGGCGGAGTGTGTGACCACTATGTAATTAGTTTCATCATTATGGCATAATAATTTAGATAATTATCTTAAATCAATTAACTAATGTGATATGCAACATTCATCAAACTTTCAAACATGCCTTTTGACTCTTTGCTAGTAGAAGAAAGAATCTTTAATTTAGCCAAATCAATAGTTCCTTTGTCCGTGACTACTCCTTTTTCTTTTTCTTAGCAATTACAGACTAAAACTAATTAAGTTCACATGAAATGATGAATAAAAAAAGAATTTATAAGGATATGTCACTTTTGTGTTTAAAAGAATTTAATTAAAACAAGTAAAATTGTAGGAGTCGTCTATGTCAAAGATTTAGAAATAATTATCCCGAATTTGAAACTAGTTTTGGTTTAACAGCTGGCCACATATATGGACTCGCCAATGCTTATATGTATGTTTGCTCCTTGCATGACAACGGATAATTCGATCTGCTTTAGTGCTTTACGTAATATTTATAAAGATTTTCTTTGCATTTCATGAAAAAGAAGTATCTTATATCCATTTTGTCATGGTCATGATTATTTAGGGTCACCCATGAGAAATTCAATTCTATATGTACTATAACAAAGCGTAAGGGCATCCCCATTCAGGGGAATGCCTGCCGGCAATGGGTCACACAGTTCCACAATTTTATTTCCAACCCAACTGAAATAAGGAATGGCATGCAAGTTGGAATGTCTCTACGATCCTTCCGCAAGTCTTTAATTTTTCATTTTGTGTTTTTCACTTTTTTTTTTTTTTTTGCAAACATATAATTTTTAATAAACAAAAGGTTATATCTTATATACCACAACAAATATTTTATTGGATTATTCAAATTGGAGTTCCACAAAATAGAGAACTGAAAGAATGTAAGTTCTAAAAAATAAAACTTTTGTTGATGTGGCAAAGTAAAGTTCTAAAAAAAAATAAAACTTCAGACGGGAATGTTCTAACCTACATATATTGTCACTAGGGGTGGGTAATGGATCGGGTCGGGTCGTGTTAGGACCGATCCGTTTACAAAGTGGACGAGGTCGGCCCATTAATTATTTGGATTGGGTTGGGCATTTTGTACAAATAAATGGGCCAGGTTGGGTCGCGTAGGTCCATGGGCGACCCGTTTTTGGCCGGTTTTAAAATGGAACAAATTTGTACAAAAAACTATGTATAATAATTATTATTATGTATAAAGTGTTGGTAATAATCTTAACTAATTGGAACATGTAAACTAGTGAGTCAAGTAGGATTAAAAAAATAATGGGTCACTAAACGGGCCGTTAATGAACCGATCCGACCCGACCCGTTAATGGGCATACCCGACCTTGCCCGTTAATATACCTTGATGTTTCGGCTCACTAATAATCCGATCTATTATTAATCCAATTTTTTATTGATCATATTTTAAACGGATCTATTCACTTTGATCCATTGAGTTCTCGACCTATTCCCCACCGCTAATTGTCACTTTCCTATTATATTAGCAGAAAAACTTTAAAGGTGGGAGGATGTCTTTTCCACACGTAAGTTGGTGAAACAGTGCTACTAGTGTTTGGGGGGGGGGGGGGGTCAATGTTAGATGGGAAATCAACGGCTCCTCTTTGTCTTATGGGCACTTCATATAGTACCATTCTCACATTATTGTTCCTTTTTTTAGGGCACCTCTACTTTATTGCCCCTCCTTTTTGCACCCATCATACACAACTTGAAATTTCGTTTCTTTTTCTTAATTTTCAAAATTAAAATAATCACAATAACTTGATCATTAATTAAACTATATATAGTTCAAGTATCTACTCTTGGTACAACAACACCACCAACACCTCCCACTGTGGGTCCCGCTTTCGTAGGATCTGGGGAGATCCAACTGTAGGCAACCTTACCTCTACCGGCATTCCTACCCGTAGAGAGGTTGATTCCAAGAGACTCACAAAAAAGGATTTTGTGAAAAAGTTTTATAGAAGAAAGCGTTTGTGAAACATTTAATGAGGAAAATAAGTATCTACTCTTGGTATATTTCGATTTAGATTTTTGTTTTGAAAAGTATTTTCTTAATGCAAGATAATCTAATCGATAAAAGTTGAAAGACCTTTTTTTTAATTAAAAAACGTAGTTATCTAATTTTAGACTCCTACGTACATAAAAGAAAAAATTAGTAATTTTTTTTAATGTTCTTGTGTTCTTCGACAAGTAATTAGTAATCAACATCCCATGCTATATTTTTGCTATAAAATACTTTTTATTACACTCAGAAAAAGAATTAACAAGTACTACATGTGTTCGTACCTGATCTGTCCACACATCTAGCACAGTTGAATAACTTAGAGTTCAGGTGTATTATAACTATTATATAACATAGAGGAGACTACATATGTATGCATTTGCGCGTGCTTGCGTATATAAGTGTGTATTTATATATAAATTATAACTGTTTTACCAAATTAACTTAGTTAATCAATGGATCCTAATTATAAAAAAACAATGCAAAAATAAAGAATTAAATGTCAATCATTTAATGCGTTTGCTAAAAACTACAGAAGAATAACAAAATTTGTAGTAATGTACAACAACTACAGTTTTTTTTTAAAAAAAAAATAAATTATAATGCCAGCCAATTTCTGTTGATGATGGAACTTTAATGAAAGTGATTATATTCCAAACGAGAACATATTGGGCCATTAAACACATGCCTTGCTTGTGTTTGGCATACTAGAGTTAAAATATAGAATCCCCCATACTTAATTACTTTGGATTTTTTTTTTTTGAGTTTTTGTGTGCCTTTTAAATCCTAACAAAAGATTACATATAATGCAATCATATAATCATATTTGAGAATGTTTTTATTGGCAAAATGCATTTAATTGTACTCTTGATTACTAATTTATGTGGGACCTCCCATGATTTATATGCTAGATCAGTAGATCTTGTGTGTTTTTTTGTGCCATCATGCATATTTCATTTTTTATAATTATAATATGACTAATGATAAATGATCATCAATCATAAGTCATTTTCAAATTCTGTTGGTTTCTTCTAGTTATCATTAACATGTAAAATCACAAAATCTTCTTGTCTATTGAATGACAGCCATTAAGAATAATGGTGGAGGGAAGGCTACAAATAATTAAATCTATCCAAATTTCATTATACTTCAACTTATAACATCTGTATCAACATAAGTCCGTTCCAATAATTTGACGCTTGTTTCCCTTACATAAAGTCTTAAGTTCGAGTTTTGTAAATGGAGAAAATATGTGATGGAAAAGTTCTACCTCTTATAAGACCAACAGTAACTCGACTCCAATAATATGAAAGATCCAAGGCCAAAAAAAAAAAAAAAACTTATAACATCCATAAATCCACTTTATCCTAAACTTCTTATGCTTGTACAATTTCAGGCAACATGAATTCAAAGATGATATTTCTAAAATCTATCTACAATTTTGGATGTTTTGTGTTTGCATTTTCAAGCAATCACAATTTTTTTTTTTCAAAAAGAGAAAAAACAAGCACATGGATAAATTAATTGATCACAAATTCTTGGGAGACCGTCTCACAGAAGAATTATTGTGAGGCAACTTCCTCCTGGGTTGACTTTTTTGATGTTTTGATGCAATTTACTAATAATAGATATTTGAGTGACTTTTTAATTCAGAAATGACTAATAGTTCATTTCACGGTAATTTTTATTACAGTCACCCTTCAATTAACTATCAGTAACCAAGTTATTATTAAAAGTCAACATAAAAGTATATATCTGATGATATATTTTATGTAAGATGTTCTCACACAAAACTTACTGTTAATTTGTATAATAGTTAAAGTTTGTAAAATATTTTCTAATTATTCGTTTGTCTTACAATTTACTCTTTATGAATTAATAATAATGTAGCTCCATTTAACTTAGAACTAAAAACCAAAAATATATTTTTAAACTAACTTTCATGATATATAATCCACAACTTTGTTGCTTAATCACCAAAAAGCAAAAGAATAACATGTAATTGTGATGCTACTCGCTAGCAATATTTTTTTTTCACCTTATATTTGTAATTAAAAAATTTAATAAATAAATGGGTTTCAAGTATTTATGTCTAACATAGAACAAGACGAGGTATACATATGTGTATGTTTTTAGCGATTAAAGTGCAAAGCTTAATGTCTACGTCAAAAATTAAAATTAAAAACTGCTTAAACTTAACAAATTTTGTTATATTTAGGGAATTAATTTTTAATAAAATCCAACCTTTGCTTGCTTTCCCTCCTTTTCATGCTCAGTACATGTGGGTGCTTTGTCACTTTTTATCTTCTTCGCTGTCCATGCAGAAAAAAAAGTAAAAAACTATTACTTTGATTACGAATTAATCATATTAATTAATCTCTCTCTCTCTCTCTCTCTCTCTCTCTCTCTCATGAGCCAAGTCATGTGCCAACCTCCTTTGGTTATGCTAGGAGGTAAAGATTCCTCATCCTAATCAATGTAGTAATTAACAATTTCTTCATGAAAATATACACTAATTAAAAAAAAAGTTTAATGTAATCAACACATGCTGGTTCAAGTCTTGTTAATTAATAGAAAAAATTATGACGGGAGTCGGGAGAGCTCTACTCCTTTATAAGTTAATAGTAACTTGACTACAGTAACAGAGGTCCATAGATTGAAGAAGAAAACGTAATCTATGGTATCAAATAGAACAATTGATTCCTCTTTGAAATTCAAAATGGAGACGTATTGATGTCGATTGATACAATTTCTAGTTAATTAGAATAATGATACAATAACAAGTCAATTTTTATCATTGTAACTACTCCGGGAACTACTTTTTTTCCACCTCAATAAAACCATAATCCGATCAAAATTGGAATATATTTGACCATAAAAAATAAGGGAATAAGAATTATTTTGATATTTTATATTTATTTTGTTAAAAAGATCTTTCATGTAAATTTTGTATGGGTTTTCATTTTTCTTTCTAAATTTAAACAGTTAACTTTGTCTTTCTTTTTCCTTTCTGGGGTGTTAATATTAACACCATCGATGAGCAGGCAAGTTTATATTATGATCAGATCCATGCCAGATTTTTTTTTAAAAAAAAAAGGAGGAATAATGGGCTGGTCACGTGACAGTCAAGAATTAGGTCAGATTTGGAGGGGTCAAAATGAATCTTAATTTTGTGTGGAATTAATTCTGAAATCTGTTAATTAAAAACAACGGGATCTTGTTCAATTATGAAAACCTGAAATCATGTCTCGCATGCACATGACCTCCATTTATCATAGACTATTCTTCTAGTTTGCAATTTGAGTAGACCTGATAAATAGGTTATTTGGTTCGGGTACAGTTGGGTTGGGTTAAGTGTGGATTGGTTCATATTTCAGGTTAAGTAATATTTCGAGTTGGTTCGTTACGGTTTGGGTTGGGTGAACTTCGGTTCGGGTCGATTTCGGATCAATCAATTTTTGGTCCAATACATTTGTCTTGCAAAAACAAACAACTTTGTAGAAAATTTCGGTTCGAGTTAATTTGGATTTCTGGTCCACTTTCGGACGAGTATATTTCGGATGTCGGGTCGGATGTGAGCCCGAATCATTCTTTTAGGACCAGTTTTTTCATATCTAAATGTGAGTGATGGAAGTCCCTTTTCTATAAAAAAAAGGGTTTTTTGGGGGATCACAAATAAATGTGATATTCAATTAATTATTAAGAAATCGGTGTGTAAATATTAATTTTTTTAAAAAAATTTACGAGTTAAATACCGGAACACAAAAATTGGTGTGTAAATATAAAGTACTGATGGATTTTGTCATGAAATGGATTTGTTCACTCATCAACTTATAAGAATGTATGGACATTAATTTACATTTCCTTATTCTTATTGTCATCATCAAATTAAATCAGATCTGGATTGAATACCACATTTATTTTTGTTTATGGTGTTGGAGTATGAAAGTGGACATTGTTCCACATTGATAAAAATACAAAGAATATGAAAGTGGGTGTTGTCCCACATTGATAAAATTGAAGGGCTTGAGCATGTATATAAACTTGTGAGTTACTTCACTTATTGTCGATTGATTTTGGGATGGAATCTCATTTGAGTTTATATGCGACTCTTTGTTTGAAAGCCCAATCAATTGATATATAAAATTCAATATATGGCTAGATCTGATTTACTTTTTATTTTGTACTTATGATATAGCAAACTCTGCTTCATGAGAATGCAAATATATATACTGTTTAAATCAAAATAAAATATTTAAGGGAAATAATTTAATCAAGAACTTTTTAAATTAGAAAGTAATTGAAGAATTAACTATGGCAGATGGATCTGATGCAGTAGCTAGCTGCTAAGTCCTGTGACCAACCCTTTGGTGGTAACTTAGTGCTTCCTGACAGATCTTTTTGTAAATGTAACTGCAGATATGGTCAGTCTTTTTTTAAAAAAAAAATATTCATATAATTGAATATTGCACTTACTTTTTAGGATATTAAACTTATTGATAGATTTATAAGTGACTATGACATTACACTATTAAGAACTAATTAACAATAATAAAGATATATATACCTTTACTCTTATAAATAGATCTACCTGTGATTTGAAGATGATTTGCAAAAGTGCAAAAGGTTAAATTGTAGAATGATCTATAGTGGTGTAATCATACCCAAAAGCTTGATGAACTAGATTTTGTGCTTCATTGCATTGTTGAAAACCACTTGTTTAGACAAAGAAGATGGGAGGGGTTGGTGTCCTATCACATAAACATTAGTTACTTTTTCCTTTCCTTTCTCTTGGCCTCTAGGGGGCTCTTGATTGCTATCTCCAATTGAAAGATGCATATTAGATTTGTCCATGTGCATGATCCACATTCTCGGCCGACAATCACAAACAGAGTCATTGTACGTGTAGCAAGGAGGAAATGTTAGGAAGGATTCATCAAAATTAACTTTGCTGGATCCAAAACATCTCAAGAAGCAGCAGGAGATTTCATTATTTGCAATTGAGAAGGAAGATTCATCGAAGCTCCAGCATTCAATATAAGAGCAGCATCAATTTTAGTAGCCGACGGAATGACGATGCACAATAGGATCAAAGCTGCTATACAAGCTGGATTCAAGAATATGTATATTGAAGGCGACAACAAAATTATCAGTCAAGCAATGAAAGGTCAAATCTGGGCATCGTGGGAGATTCAAATTCCATTATAGGATATCAAGACTTATGGGATTGCAACAACATCACCATCACTCATATTCTTAGGCAAGGAAATATTGTAGCTGATTGGCTAGCCAAGCATGGGCTATCACTACATTCTACATTGGTGTGCGATGAGGTTCCGCATAGGGACGTTCATCGTATTTTCTATGAGGATAACTTTGGGAGAAATCTTTAGAGAATCACTTCATACACTGTATTGCTTACCTTTCTTTAAAAAAAATAAAAAATAAATTGTGCATGATCAAAGTAATATTGAATGTAAAAAGTGCAGAAGTTACAAAAAAACCTTTGAGTCGCTAAAATGTTTGTATCCCTAACTCAAGAAACTCGTAATTATTAAAATTGACAAATTTTCCAGTAGACAACCAAACGTATGTTTATTCAAATAGTATGAAATCTGTTTATCTTAAAGTAAAGTTTCGAGTTTAAATTTTATGAATGAAAAGCACATACATTACAAAGAATTTTACCTTATATGAATCAACATACTAGCTTGATTTTAATTAATGGAACATCAAAGATGACACACTTTTAAACAAACACACATATATATAATTAAAAAAAGGGGAACATTAAAGAAATAAGTTAATAATGCATGGTAGCTCTACACAAGAATATGCTGAGTCAGATCCCTCGTTGCCAAAGCAGGGCATTTGCTATCCATATGAACTGTTCAACTGACACAACACCACCATAGTTACTGTTAATTTGTTGCCATCCTGTTGCTCTGCTTTGGATAAGCAGAAAGCAAACGGAGCACACAACATCACAAATCACGACCTCCTTCGGAGAAGAAGAAGAGGGAGGGGAGTTTCCTAGATATTAAAATTTACGCAAACTGTGAGAGGGAAAAAAAAACATAAACTGAAATTAGGAATTTGTAATTAGTTTTGCCTTGTAGAACAAAATGAAGTTCGAGAACAGAAACTATTTTTCACAGACGAATCTAATTTTAAAAGTATATCAACCACTGCTTTTAATGTAGGTTCCATTTCTGCAAGATCTATAAAGATCTAAATATAGATAGTCTTATTCTGTAAATATTTTTGACAGCAAATAGACCGCTTGTAAAAAGAGGAGGACAAAGAAAGTGTTAGAGTCTGTTCTTTTCGTGAGTGAATTGGGGTAGGTAAAAGGGTGGAGTGGATTGACGTATGTTGAGGTGGGTTGAAGTGAGTTGAAGCTTTTTTATGTGATAAATTAAACTTGGTTAAAATAGTAAAAGTGGGTTGAAGTGAATTGAAGGGGATTGAACTGGGTTGAAAGGGGTTAAAATAGGTTGAAGTAGGTTAAAATTGATATTTTAAAATTGACTAACGAAAAAAAGAGGCCCCTAACGGTAAGAAAAGGACAAAGACAACTTAGCCCCTTTTAACTAAATAAAAGGTGGCACTTCCCCTGCCCTTTTCCACCCATTTTGACTTTCACTCACTCTGCTTCAAATCTGAGCATAAACAAATGCAAAAAAAGAGAGCCATCTAAAATTCCATTTCTGTCTGCCCCAGCATACCATGGACTTAGCTGTTCTTGGATCCGGTGATTCAGGGTCTCCTACTACTCCTGCCAATTTATTAATCCCTTGTTATTATTAACTTCCTTAGTTCACAACACATAATTTCTGGACTTCTTTTCCAACTTCAAAAAAAATTGTCCCTCTTTCCTTCCCTAGGCTTCAAGCACACACAACCGCTCTCTAATCTTCCCTGCTTTTGTGCTGTTCTCTTCATTGGGCTCTGTAGCTTCTATCTAGGGAGGAGTAGCAGCAGCATAATCACCACCTTAATTAAGTTTTCCTCCTTCTTGGTTGTAATGCCTGTTGATAATCCATGCCACCACCACCTCTTCCTCCTCCTCCTAACCCTTTCTCTTTTCTCAAGTGTCATTGCCGTCAACTTACAAGGCGAGGCCCTCCTTTCGTGGAAGCGGACCCTAAATGGGTCCATCGAGGCCTTGAGCAATTGGGACCCGGTTGATCAAACCCCATGTAGGTGGTTTGGGGTAAGCTGCAACTCCAACAATGAGGTGGCTGAGCTAAACTTGAGGTACATTGATTTACATGGTACCGTACCTTCAAATTTCAGCTCGCTAATACCAACTTTAACAAAGCTTGCCTTGGTGGGAACAAACCTTACTGGTTCAATCCCAAAAGAGATAGGCATGCTCCATGAGCTCAAGTCCCTAGACTTGAGTGACAATGCCTTGAATGGTGAAATCCCAAGTGAGGTATGCTTTTTGCCTAAGTTGGAAGAACTTTACCTCAACTCAAACCGCCTAGAGGGATCATTACCGATTGAAATTGGGAACTTAACAAGCTTGGGTTGGTTGATCCTCTATGATAATCAGCTTAGTGGGTCAATCCCAAGCACTATAGGGAACCTCAAGAACCTAGCAGTGATTAGAGCTGGTGGTAACAAGAACCTTGACGGGCCATTGCCCTTAGAGCTTGGCAACTGTACTAATCTACTATTCTTAGGATTAGCTGAAACAAGCATCTCTGGCTCTCTGCCCTCCACCATTGGCAACCTCAAGAAGCTCGAGACGATTGCCATTTACACAGCTCTGCTCTCAGGGGAGATCCCTCCTGAGATTGGGGACTGCACCAACTTGGAAAGTATCTATCTTTACGAGAATTCACTCACAGGTTTGATCCCGAGCACCATAGGGAACCTCAAAAACCTCCAAAATGTTCTCCTATGGCAGAATGCCCTTGTGGGTACGGTTCCTCCTGACTTGGGGAAGTGTACAAATTTAGTTGTGGTTGATATATCAATGAATTCCTTGACAGGTAACATACCTGAATCACTTGGAAATTTGACAAGATTGCAAGAGCTTGAATTAAGTATGAACCAACTTTCAGGGCCAATTCCTTCTTCCTTGGGATCTTGCAGTAGCCTTGTCCACATTGAACTTGACAACAATCAGTTGAGTGGTGCCATTCCACCAGAGTTGGGTCAGTTGGGCAATCTCTCTCTCCTGTTCTTGTGGCAGAACAAGCTTGAGGGGACCATCCCACCAAGTTTGGCTGATTGCAAGAACTTGGAAGGCATTGATTTCTCACTGAACAGCTTAACAGGGGTAATCCCAAAAGGCATTTTCCAGCTTCAGAAGCTCAATAAATTACTACTGCTATCCAACAATTTGTCAGGCCCTATCCCACCAGAGATTGGGCAATGCTTATCGTTGATCAGATTCAGGGCAAACAACAATAAACTCACTGGGGAAATTCCTCGAACAGTTGGTAGGCTAAAAAATTTGACCTTTTTTGATCTGGGTTCTAATCGACTTACAGGGTTTATACCAGAAGAAATCTCTGGCTGCCATAATCTCACCTTCCTCGACCTCCATTCAAACTCTATTTCTGGAACTTTACCGGTGAGTTTGAGCAACCTTTTCTCTCTCCAGTTTGTTGATGTTTCTGATAATCTGATTGAAGGGGAGTTGAGCCCAAGCATTGGGTCGCTGAGTTCACTCACAAAACTCGTCCTGGGAAGCAACAAGTTCAATGGGTCAATCCCATACCAGATTGGGTCATGCTCGAAGCTCCAATTAATCGATCTTAGCAATAATCAATTTTCCGGCGAGATTCCGAGCAGCATCGGCAAGATTCAAGGGTTAGAGATTGCTCTCAATCTGAGCTGTAACCAACTTTCCGGCGAGATCCCGTCGGCGTTCTCGTCGTTGAGCAAGCTCGGGGTGCTCGACCTCTGCCACAACAAACTTTCCGGCGACCTACATTTTCTTGCGGCCCTTCAAAACCTGGTGGTGCTCAACATCTCTGACAACAACTTCTCAGGGCGCGTGCCAAACACCCCCCTCTTCTCGAATCTTCCACGTGCCATGCTCGCCGGAAACGCCGGCTTATGCACAGTCGGCGGCCGCCAATGCGCTCCCGGGCCGAGCGTACGAAGGAGAGTGGGGGCAAAAGTGGCAATGGTGGTGCTCCTCTCGGTGGCCTCGGCTCTTTTCATAGGAGCCCTCTACATCATCATCTGTGGGGCCAGGCACTGGGCTCACGGTCATAAGGATGACGTGGAATGCCTTGACGATGATGTGGAGATGGGCCCACCATGGGAGGTGACGCTGTACCAAAAGCTTGATCTCTCGATTGCTGACGTGGCACGGTGTCTAATAATTGACAATGTTATTGGTCGAGGTCGGTCTGGAGCTGTATATCGAGTGTCACTATTGTCAGGCCCCACCATCGCAGTGAAGAAGTTTCGATCCTCAGATAAGACATCGGCTGCATTCTTCTCCTCGGAGATCACCACATTAGCTCGAATCCGACATCGGAATATTGTGAGGTTGTTGGGATGGGCTAGAAACCGCAAGACGAAGCTCTTATTTTATGACTATCTACCCAATGGAACGCTTGGCACATTGCTACACGAAGGTGGTGCGGCCACTGCAGTGGTGGAGTGGCAGACCAGGTTCAAGATTGCATTAGGGATAGCTGAGGGACTTGCCTATTTGCATCATGATTGTGTACCACCAATTGTTCATCGAGATGTCAAGGTGCATAACATTTTGCTAGGTGATAGATATGAGGCTTGCTTGGCTGATTTTGGCCTTGCTAGGGTCGTAGGGGATCAAGGTGGATCATTATCAAGTCCGCAATTTGTTGGATCTTATGGGTACATGGCTCCTGGTAAGTATCAAAGTTCGACTTTCTACTTAAATCTTTGTATGTGTTATGTGATTATCTTCTTTAAGTATGTTTGACAATTGTGGATTCACACGTGTGTGTGTGTTTTTTTTTTTAATTTCAGAGCACGCATACATGATAAGGATCACTGAGAAGAGTGATGTGTTTAGTTACGGAGTAGTTTTATTGGAGATCATCACGGGAAAGAAGCCTGTTGATCCGTCATTTCCAGATGGGCAACATGTTATTCAGTGGGTCCGAGAACATCTGAAAAGCAACAGAGACCCGGTTGAAATTATTGACTCTAAGCTGCATGGCCATCCAGATATGCAGATACAAGAAATGCTCCAAGCCTTAGGCATCGCTCTCTTGTGCACTAGTAATCGTGCTGAGGATCGACCAACAATGAAAGATGTTGCAGTGTTACTGAAAGAGATTAGGCATGAACCTCCAAATGGTAGTGAGACCCAGAAGCCAACTAGCAACGTCTCAAAACAAGAAGAAAACCCATCGTTATCAACCTCTTCATCAATGACCCCATCCCACTTGTTGCTTCTACAAGGATCATTGAATTGCTCACTCAATTACTCATCCTCCTCAACAGTTTACCTTTCCGAAAATCAATAATAGCATTGTGTATTAGATTTAATTCAATTTGAATTTTATTATATATCGGCATGCAGAGTAGGATGTTCAACCAGAATTGTACAAAGCTAGTTATTGACAATATTTTTACAAGCTGTAATATCATTGTACAGTAATTTCATATGATTTGCTCTTATCGATTCAAATAGAAATCCTAAGCGTTAACATCTCATCAATAAGAATACAACAAGATGAAAGAAACCATCCATGGTTTATCAATTATTATTATCCAACAAAATAAGAGCACCCATATTCCATATCTCATATGCCATATCCCCATGGTTGTTAGCGTGATAGAGAAAGCCATAGATTCATACAACTTTGTGACTTTATTATCAAGTCATATCTGTCCATTCTTCCAAAAGAGGTGTGGGACTCTGAGGGGCTAGGGGAGGGATGTATTGATGAGTGTGTTAGTGCATTTAGTGTTTGGCCCATGTTACACTTGTCCCCGAAGAGGATCTTCTTGTCCTTGGAGTTGTACAAAATGAGGGATTAGGGTGGGGAACAGATGGATGCATGTGGCCTTGGGAATTTGGGAACAAATGATTGGTTGAGTGACTAAATTACTCCAAATTTCACTCTCCATAATTATGCCATGTTCTTTTCATAGGTCATTTTAGATTTACCAATCTCAATCCACTTCAACTTACTTCAATCCACCTCAACCAACTTCAATCTACATAAAAAAAAAGTACCAACATCAACCAACTTTAACTCATTTCAACCAATCTCAACCTACCTCAACCTACTTCAACCAGCTTCAACTCACCCATTCATGAATTTAATAATTTGTAAAATGTCATGTGAGATTTAATTATTTTTACAAAGCAGTATGATTTGAAAATGGTGAAAATTTATAAGCAACTTGGGGTGGGTAAAAGGGTGAAATAAGTTAAGGTGGGTTGAAATGGGTTGAGGTGGGTTGAAGTACATTGAAGTGAGTTGAATTTTGTTGATGTGATAAATTAAACTTGGTTAAACTAATGAAAGGAGGTTGAAATGAGTTGATGTTGGTATTTTTGAATTGACTAGATACGACTCTATTTTGTTGATTATCGTGATGTATCAGACAGTATTGATTAGATACGATTCCATTTTAATTTTCAAATTATCATCATCATATTTTGTTGTTACATGCTTTTTAAATTACATCATATTTTTATTATTTTCCACAACCTAATTTTACGTATTTTATAAAATTAGAAAAAAGTTAATGTCATATTTTCAACCAATTCCTACATTTAAAAATTAACAACAAATCTATATTGCTGATATATTTTGTAACACTTACGATCACACTATTTTCTTTTGTTACATCTGAATTTTTCGAATACGAGCCTGTTATTGTCGTCGGTAAATTGGGGCAGGTAAAAGGGTGAGGTGGGTTGAAATAGGTTGAGGTAGGTAGAAGTAGGTTGAGGTCAATTGAAGTAGGTTGAATTTTTTTAATGTCATAAATTAAACTTTAGTTGATCGTGGAAGAGGGTTGAAGTAGGTTGAAGTGGGTTTAGGTTGGTATTTTCAAATTTACCCATGAAAAAAAGGCACGTATATAAAAAATTGTCATCAATAAATTTTGTAACCCAAATCGTTAAAAATAATTGACAAGTTGTGCCGGCATCCAACTTCCGGAAAAATAGTTACAAAGTTGTGAAATTACCATTCAGCGAAAAAATGCACTATAAATTACAATAACTTCATAAATTATCATACATAATTTCATTCTCATTATTTTAACCAATTTCAACCCACCACAAAAAAAATATACCAACTTCAACCCACTTCAACCTACTTCAACCCATTTCAACCCACTTCAACCTACTTCAACCAACATCAAAAGAAAAATACCAACTTCAACCTCCCTCAACCCACCTCAATCAACCTCAACTCATTTCAACCTTTTACCTACTTTCATTTACTTACGAAAAGAACCGACCCTTAAGATTGTGCGATAAGGAGAGGTTTCCCTGTTTTTGCTTCAATTTAGGGCCCATACCATGTGCTGATTAACATGAAAGAGTGTTGGGGGCCTATCTTTGTATGCCTAGTCTTAGCCCTTGGGCATTAATATTATGAGTCTTTTATAACTTTTGGTGATAGGAAAGTGCTATCTATAGCTCATGGAACCATTATATGCAAAGCCATAGACCTGTCTTTATGGATTTGCGTGTGAATCATGTTATGGCTATTTTTTAGATCGGTAGATGACCTTTGGAATTTAATCATTGAATATTAGCCATTTTGATGATGATTATGGGCCAGTTTTTTTTTTTTAGCTTATCATCATTAATTTATTTTTGATCAATGATGATAAGTGCTGATCAGAGTTGAAATTGTGAGTAGAAAATTGGCTAAGTGTTTATATTTGCTAATAAGTATCGATGAATACTGATTGGTGCTGATAAGTGTTGGATGCTGATGATAAGTTATAATCAATTGAAAAGAGCAAAATCCTGTATAATTTATGAGTCATTATAAATTTCTATAGCTGTTTGATCCATAAGAGACATAAATTTTGCACAAGTTTAAGATTGTTGAATTTTTAGTGTTACCTAAGTATTTTATTCGATAACGATATAATGCCAAGTAGTAGAACTTGGATGAGGGTGGGTCAAATTACTCCATATAGATTCATATTTAACAATATTTTCTAGACCATAGTTAAATTTTTAATGATTTCAAACTACTATATATAATTGAAATTATAAAATCTAATTAACTTAACTGTTGTTAGAGGGGAAATAAAGGCATGAAAGTTGAGTTCAATGAAAAGCAAAAGAGATGAGGACACATAACATGTTGTGCAATCAACTCCTTTCACATTTTCACCATCCAAATTGTGAGCTTCCATTGGTAGATAATTATTTTAATTACACCAAGTTGAAGAAAATTAATTAGGTAGGCAATTAGGACGAAGAAATACATTAGCATTAAACTTAAGGCAACCACCCTTCAACTGTTTACAGCTCACGTGACTGCACATGCAATCGACCAGAAAGTACACAGTGGAACCCACACCAAATTCAATGGACCCACATGGGAAATCTTTAGATCTAGTAGGAATCTATCACCTGTAGCAGGATTCTATCTTATACTAAACAACGAAAAATGTGACATGAAAATCATTTTTTCTTGGAAAAATATTTTTCATGAAAAATGATTTTTTGAGAAAATAATTTTCCGTTCAACCAAACGCTATCTACCTGCATGTTAATAATTAAGTAGAGATTCTAAACTTAGATCATAAGATCAAGCTCTACATGTTAATAATTAAGTACAGATTCTGAACTTGGATCATAAGATCAACCTCACATGCATTGATGTGAGACCACGTGATTTAGGAATAAATGAAGAGTTTGGAGCTTTAGTCTTTCCCAAAATGTCAAGGGTTTCAGAAAAGGAAAAAACCGATAACATGAGATGAATTCGATCCGAAATTACTAAGAGGAATACAAACCCAATATGACCTGAATAAATTTTTATTCGAAGTCGGCACGATCTGATCATTTAATGTGAAAACGTATTATTTTTCAACTTTGAGAAAATACAAGTTATTTTCAAGACGGACACGAAATTGACTCGTTTATAAACATACCGACCCGACCGAACCGTTTCCCAGCTCTAGACTATATATAGTAGCCTTACACACGACAATACTACATGCGAGCATTGTCATTTATCAAAATTTTGAGATGAACATCACTTCAAAATTTGAAGTACATTAACTATGCGTTTATGTCTAAGAGATACACTCATACAAGCAATTTCAGTGAGCACATTTCATATATGAACAACTGCTGTACTATAGTCAAGTTAATTTTTAACAAAAAATATGGTTTTTGTATACCATTTTTGAAGATGTTTCTAGCTAGTTTGATGCTGCAAGTGAACAACACCGCAAATTTAGAAGAAAATCGTCTTCAATAATCAGGTGATTCCCTTTGAAACTGGAAGATATATGGGGGCTTCTGATTTTGGTTTGCGTTCTTCTAGTGTTTTGAAAGGTGATCATGAACTATTTGTTGACCAGCTTCCCACCTCTTGATTGGAGAGATACTCGAAGTTGGACGAATGAGTATGAGCAGAACACCAGGTGTTTGATGAAATGCCTCAACGAGACAATGTTGTTACGTCCAGGGCATTGTCTGTCAGGATGTGTTTTGCCCCCAGAGAGTGGTAAATGGAAAGCCGAGATTAAAGTGTAGGTAATTGACAAAACTCACAAAAGCAATGCCCTTTTTAGTTCATGAACTACTTTTTGTTCTTGCCTGCTATTGTTGTCTTGGGTATTTCCTTGTTAATCATAGAGGATTTGATGTATATATGCTGGGATTGTGGATGTTATGACGTTCTATCCTAGCTGAAAGGAGCAAAAACTGTCAATCAAACGGGGTATGACTAATGAATGTGATGAGGGTTTACTTGAAATTCCAGGGTGTAACCCTGTGGCAATACGTTAGTACTACGTCGGATTTGAAAAGGTGCTATCAATGTTTATACGTTGATTTCAAAGGGGGTGAAACACTGTTATACGTTAGTAATACATTACTGTGGCCACTACAAAAGGCGGCAGCATGTTTCAGACTAGGGGTACGTCCTTTTCGACTTATGAAAGTACTTAATTATTAATACTTATTGTTGAAACATGCTGACAATTGCTGAAACATGTTGTAATATGCTTAAACATGCTGAAACATGATGGAACATTCTAAATAATTGAAGAAAATATAACAAGGTATTTTCAATAAGTACTTAATAGTGCTGATATGTGCTGAAAGTTACTGTATTGCATTGAAAGTTACTAAATGCTTATGACATAGGTAATCATTAAAGTGGGAATGGAACATGAATAGGGTTCAGGGCTTTGGTTTGGAGGGAACATGAGAGGGGTGGGCAGTTGTAATTTCTTTTTCCTTTTGTCATAATGTTTTTTTATTATTTGACCCAAGTCAAATTCACTAGTTTGTTATTTGACTGGTAGTAGCCGGTTAAAGTGGCATACTTAACCCATAAAAACAAGTTAAGTTGCATCGATAGGTTGAAAAAAATTTCAGTGGCTTTTGTGATTGTTTTATCGAAAGTTTGATGAGATTTTTGGGCAAGAGCTTGTTGTCTGCTTGGCTGGTAATTGTGTCATTAAAATACTATTGGTTACAGAAATCTGTTGTTAGTTCAATTCAGGTTAACTCAATTTAGGTTCAAGTCAAATTGTTTGCCTTGTTTTGGCAAGTTGAGCAAGATATTCGGTCATTATTCCTTGTAACTAGGGTTTGTTCAGTGTTAACAATTGTATGTTCTGTAGGAGTTATCCTAGGCATCATTCGAGGTTCTGATTAAGTATGCATAATTAGGCCTAGAAACTGTGGAATGAAGACAGAGGACTTGACCTGTGATAGCTTTCCTGATCTGGAGAATATTTCACAGAAGAAACAGAGAAATGAGGGGGAAGAGGAGAGGAAGGTATGAGAGAGAAAGGAGAGATTTCATTCAGAGTTTTCATGGTTCTTCTACTTACAATTGCCAGCTTATAAAACAGTGACCCTCTCTCTCTCTCCTCAACAACCCATTACAAATGGGCCTTTACTAACAAACTCTAATGGCCATTCAATTTATTCAGGCGCCTCCCTCTGCTCGTGCCATTCACGTGCCTCCAATATTTAGCACGCAACAAATGCTCTCCCTTCGAAAAGCTTGTCCTCAAGCTTCCAAGTTGAAGTTTGGAAACTTAGCCTCGATATCAGTATATAACTCCCAGGTAGCCTCTTCCTTCGGACGATTAGACCACTGTATCAGGACATAAACCACTGCCTTGTTACCCTTCTTACCTAAACTTCGAGCGAGAATAGCCACAGGCTCAGCTGCGAGCATGCCCAATTCATCAACATCAGGCACAGTTCCTAATACTGCAGGAGCAGTACCCACAAATTTCTTCAGCTAGGAGACATGGAAGACTGGATGTATTTTTGCTGGAGAAGGCAATTGCAATTTGTAAGCTATTGGGCCTACACGAGCCAAGATGGGAAAAGGTCCAAAAAACTTAGGACCATGTTTCTGATTTAGCCTGAGAGCAACAGAATATTGTCTATATGGTTGGTGCTTGACAAAAACCCAATCTCCTACCTCGAATTGCTTGTCCACCCTATGTGTGTCAGCTTGTTTCTTCATCCTATGTTGAGCACAAGTTAGGTGATATTTGAGCATCTCAATACATTCTTCCCTGGCCTTTAGGCTTCTGTCCACAGCCTCGACCAAGCTATCACCAGACACATAGGGAACATGGATGGATGGTGGTTGACCATAAACTACTTCGTATGGTGTGAGTCCAATGGCAGAGTGCTAGTTGGAGTTATACCACCACTCGGCCAGTGGTAACCACAGGGCCCATTCCTGAGGTCTTTCCCCAGTCATACACCTCAAATATCCCTCTAGACTCCTATTGACCACTTCTGTCTGACCATCACTTTGGGGGTGATAAGCAGTTGACATCTGTAGTGACACATGCTGAAGTTTGAAAAATTCTTGCCAAAATAGACTAAGGAAAACCTTGTCTCGGTCACTCACTATGGTTTTTGGAACCCCATGAAGCTTAAAGATGTTATCAAAGTAGAGTTGAGCCACAGTCACAGCTGTGATGGGATAGGAAAGTGAAAGGAAATGAGCATACTTACTTAACCGGTCTACCACCACCATTATGGTGTCCTTTCCCTTGGATTTAGGTAAACCTTCAACAAAGTCCAAGGATATATCTACCCATATTGCACCTGGGATGGGCAATGGTTGCAGCAGCCCTCCAGGGGCTGAAAGGTCTGCTTGATACCTTTGGCATACTGCACATGACCTTATATAGTTTCTGATATCCTTGCTGAGACCCTTCCACCAGAATATGCAGGACACCCTTTTAACAGTCACAGCTACACCAGAATGGCCTCCAAAAGGGAGTCATGGAAGAGCTTGATAATATGAGAGTGTAATGAAGCATCGTTTCCCACCACCACTCTCCCATTATTGTATAGCAACCCTTGAGAATAGGAGTACTTAGGAATAGACTCTCCACCGTTAAGCTTATTAATAATAATCTGAATGCTGTCATCTGCTAACCAGGAATCCTTAACTTCCTTCAACAAGGCTGAATCAATAGAGGATACTGTCATAGCCACTAACTAGGCTGCAGGCACTCTAGATAACCCATCTGCCACCATGTTCTCTTTACCTTTCCTGTAACATATCTCATAATCAAACCCCATGAGCTTAGTCAACCATTTACTCTGAAATGATGTGGAAATCTTCTGCTCCATCAAGTATTTTAAACTGAAATGGTCAGTTTTAATCACAAAGTGCCTTCCCGACAGGTAAGGCCTCCATTTTTCTACTGCTAATACCACGGCCATAAACTCTTTTTCATAAGTAGATAATGCTTAATGTTTAGGGGATAAAGCCTTGCTGAAGTATGCAATAGGATGGGAGTTCTGCATAAGAACTACCCCAATGCCACGGCTCTTTTCAAAGTTTCAAAAGCCTTCTGGGTTTCATCACTCCACTTGAAGGAATCCTTCTTGAGAAGTGTTGTCAAAGGTTTGCTAATTTGACCATAATGCCTAACAAACCTCCTGCAATAACCAATCAATCGCATAAATCCTCTTAGTTGCTTGATGGTCTTAGTTGTTGGCCATTCTGTCATAGCAGATATCTTTTTAGGATCAGTGGAGACCCCATGTATGGTGATAATATGGCCAAGATACTCCACTTGTGTCTCCCCAAAGCTACATTTGCTCTTCTTGGCAAAAAGAGTATGTTGCCTCAAGACTTCAAAAGCTGTCTTCAAATGGTATAAGTGCTGCTCATAAGTAGAGCTGTATATCAGAATGTCATCAAAAAATACTAATATGAATTTCCTTAAGTAAGGCTTGAAAATGTGGTTCATAAGGGCTTGGAAGGTAGAGGGTGCGTTGGTAAATCCAAAGGGCATCACAAGGAACTCATAATGACCCTCATGTGTTCTAAATGCAGTTTTTGGCACATCTTCTGGGTGCATCCTCACTTGCCAGTAACCAGACCTCAAGTCAATTTTAGAGAAGTAGGCAGCCCCAAATAATTCATCCAAGAATTCCTCCACTACTGGAATTGGAAATTTATCAAGGACAGTGTGTTTATTAAGTTGTCTATAATCCACACAAAGTCTCCATGTCCCATCTTTTTTCTTGACTACTACAATGGGAGATGAATAAGGGCTCTGGGAAGGTCTTACAACCCCAGCTTCTAGCATCTCTTTGACAGTTTGCTCAATCATATCTTTTTGCAGAGCTGGATACCTATAGGATCTGACATTTATAGGTGCAGTGCCTTCCTTAAGAGTGATCTTGTGGTCCTGACTTCTGTAGGTGGGAAGGGATCTGGGTTCTTCAAAAATATCTGCATAGTCCTGCAACAACTGAGCCAGTTGAGGATCCTTTACCTCAGTTTGCCCCAGAGCTAAATTCAGCTGGACAGGTGCAAGGTTTACTGCAAATAGTTGTACTGCCTGGTTTAGGATTTTTTGATTTTTTCCTTTTGTCCACCCCACCTCAGTCTTCTTAATGCCTTGCAATAAATGCTTATTTCCCTTAAGGAAAAACTCCATGGTTAAATCTTCAAAATTCCAGAGGATGGGCCCCAAAGTGGAAAGCTATTGCACCCCTAGAGCCATATCACAACTTCCCAAAGGTACTATGTAAGCATTAGTTATGTACTCAGTCGTGTCCCCAGTTTCAATTAAGGTCCGTGTAAATCCTTTACACTAGGTTTGGCATTCCAACTGAGCCCTATCAGCTACTGCAAGCACCAATGGAGGAATTTTCAACAACTCACATCTCAACCTCTTAGCTGTTGTAGCATCCAGGAAATTATGAGTACTCCCTGAATCTAACCAATATGTGTATAGGATGAGAGCCAACTCTTCTTGTAACCCTCATGGTTTGAAAAGAGTTTACACCCCGCAGAGCTTGTAGTGATATAAATGGCTGTTCTTTATCCTGCAATAAGGGTGTTACACTTTCCTCCCTTATTTCCACCTATCCTTCCTCCCATTCCCCATCCTCCATGATCTTAAGCCTGTAAACTTGCCCATTACACTTGTGTCTAGGAAAATACCTCTCATCACAGAAAAAACACATGTTTTTGGCCCTTTTTTCATCAATTTCTCTAGGGGTTAAGATCCTCCTAGGCTTAGAAATAACAGAACCAGTGCTGGACATAGCACCTCTAGAACCAATGTTGCTTCCTGAATTGCTGTTTTTGTGGGAAAACCTCAAAAAGGTAGGGGCCAATAAACCCCTATTTGACCCCCTGTAGGAAGTAAAACTTCTAGCAAGGTTAGGTGGTTTATCCAGGATTGGCTTAGTCCTTCTGGTTATAGAAGCAAGGGTAGCATCTTGCAACTTAGCCAAGCAATAGGCTTCATGTAGATTTGCAGGTTTAAACATTCTAACCCCACACTGTATTTCTTCACATAATCCACTCAAAAAACAACTAACAACTTGAGTTACTGATAAGTCAACTCTATTCAACAACACATCAAATTTCTCTTGGTATTGAGCCACACTCCCCGTCTGTTTGAGTTTCATTAATTCAGTTAAGGGGTCATCAAAGTGTCCAACTCCAAATCTAGCCAGTATAGCCGTTTTATATTCCCCCCACCCAGGCCATACCCCCGCAGCAAACCCTTTGATATAAGCTTGATGCCAAATCAGTGCCCTCCTAGACAAATGTATAGAGGCAATTTTGACCTTTCTATTTCTTCTATTTGCATCTAACTCAAAGAATTGTTCACACTTATAAATCCAACCTTAAACATCATCTCCTTCAAATTTTGGAAAATCAATACAGGATAATCTAGATAGATTATTACCTCCAGTAGCCCCACTATCATTTGTTTGATTTGTTAGCTGCATCACTTGCATACTCAATCCAGTGATCAATTCCCTCAGCTGGGCATGAGCTCTTTCCTGGGCTTCTCTTTGCGCAGCCAACTGGCCATTGATCAACTCTGACTGATTGTTGATCTGCAGATCATCAATGGACTGCTGCAATTGTTGTTGTACATCATCAATGCGAGGCATAACTGCCTGTTGTGATTCGCAGGTGGGTCTATGTATGTTGGTTCAGCAATTTGAAGATTATATGTGTCTGGCCAAGGTATCAATGGCTCTGATACCACTTTGATAAACTTTCCTGATCTGGAGAATATTTCACAGAACAACAACAACAACGACAACAATAACAACAACAACAACAACAACAACAACACCTCCCAGTGTGGGTCCCGCTTTCGCGGGGTCTGGGGAGATCCAGTTTGTAGGCAACCTTACCTCTATCGGTATTCCTACCCATAGAGAGGTTGATTCCAAAAGACCCACAGAAACAGTTTTGTGAAAAGGTTTTAAACGGAAAACGATTTCCACCCATTAACCGAGGGGAAAGGGCCAAAGAATAAATAAACATAGGAGCAATCAATAAGGGGTAGGAAACATACCTCGACGATCCAGGATACGAAGATGCCTTTACCTCCCAGCAAAGCTTCACCTGCATACACGCACGTCAAACCCCTGCCGGCACTAAGCTACTACCGCTACTGACCCCGACGGATCTAAGACCTTAATTTTATCCCGCCACAATCTCCTATCCTGAGCCAGGTCCTCCGTCAAACCCATAACTTTCAGGTCCTCTCTAACCACTTCGTCCAAACTCTTCTTCGGTCTACCCCTTCCTCTCTTACCACCAGGAAGGTCGATCCGCTCACACCTCCTCACTGGGGCGGCCACACTCCTCCTTTTCACATTGGCGAACCACCGGAGTCTCGATTCCCTCATCTTCTCGTCTATGGGGGCCACTTTAACTAGGTCCCTGATTACTCCGTTTCTAATCCTGTCCCTTCTTGTGAAATCGCACATCCACCTGACCATCCTCATCTCAGCTACCCTCAGCCTTTGGGCATGCGGCTTTTTTAGAGGCCAACACTCCGCTCTATAGAGAACAGCCGGTCTAACTACCGTACGATAGACTTTCCCTTTCAACCCTAGGGGCACCCTCTTATCACACAGAACCCCTGAGACAGACTTTCATTTCTGCCAGCCCACTTTTATCCGCTGACTAATATCCTCATCAATGTCCCCATCCTACTGGATGATCGAGCCAAGGTATTTAAACTTAGCTACCTTTGGTATCAACCTCCCATCCAGAGTTATTTCACCCCCCTCTTCTATCCTTCCATTGAAACCGCAATGGAGGTACTCCGTTTTCGACCTACTTAACCTAAAACCTCTACATTCCAGCGTATACCGCCATCTCTCCAATTTGTCATTCACCCCTTGCCTGGTCTCGTCGACAAGAACGATGTCATCCGCGAACAGCATACACCAAGGAACCTCATCTTGAATCTCTCTAGTGAGCTCATCCAAAACTAAGGTAAAGAGAAACGTGCTTAAGGCGGACCCCTGGTGCAGGCCCCTACTAACCGCGAAGTCTTTGGAGACCCCTCCCGGCGTCCTCACACTCGTCTGCCCCCCTCGTACATATCCTTAATCACTCGGATGTACGAGGGCGACACCCCTTTCTTTTCCAAACAACTCCACAACACCTCCCTCGGGACTCTATCATACGCTTTTTCCAGGTCAATGAACACCATATGGAGGTCCACCTTTCTATCTCTGTACAAGCCCATGAGCCTTCTGAGGAGGTAGATCGCCTCTATGGTCGACCTGCCTGGTATGAAACCAAATTGATTCTCTGAAATCTCGACATCTTTTCGCAACCTTCGCTCTATCACCCTTTCCCATAGCTTCATTGTGTGACTGAGCAACTTGATACCCCTGAAATTATTACAGTCTTGAATATCCCCTTTGTTTTTGTACAGTGGGATGACTGTGCTAGCCCTCCACTGAAGGCCCACGTCCCCCAAACCCTTCCAGACTTCCACTGGTATCTGGTCCGGACCCTCTACCTTCCCTTTCGCCATCTTCCTCAAGGCCTCCTTAACCTCATCCTTAGTTACAGGTTCGCCCATTCTCGAAACGGAACGCCTAACCCTACCCTCTCCGCCCCTACTACGAGCATCTCCCACCCCTTCCCCATTAAGGAGTTTAGTAAAGAACCTTTGCCATCTCTCCTTGATTTCGACGTCCTTGGTCAACACTTTACCATCTTCGTCTTTGATGCACCTCACCACACCTAAATCCCTAGTCTTCCTTTCCCTAGCCCTAGCCAGTTTAAAAACCTCATTCTCCCCTTCCTTGGTCCCCAATCTATGGTACAGCCTATCGAAAGCCAGACTCTTAGCTACTGCCACAGCTTTCTTGGCTACCTTCTTAGCCTTCTTGTATCCAATCCTCTTAGTCTCCCTCTCTTCATCCGAGCCACAGTTCGTAAACTCCGCGTAGGCCTCTTTCTTCACCTTGACTTTCTCCTTTACCTCTTCGGTCCACCACCAGGCACCCTCCATCCTGTTGCCGCCTCTCCTGGAAAGACCTAGAGTTTCCTTGGCCGACCTTCGGATACAATCTGCCATAACTTCCCACATTGAATCTGCATCTTCTGCCATCCTCCAAGCTCCTTCCTTAGTGATCCTCTCTGCTATTAACCCCGCTTTCTCCTTCGTGAGGGTCCACCACTTTACTCTGGGATCCCCGACTCTCCTCTTTGTCCTCTTAAGACCCTTGAACTCTGCATCCAATACCAGCAACCTATGTTAAGTTCCCAGGCACTCACAGAAGAAACAGAGAAATAAGGGAGGGGGAAGAGGAGAAGAAGGTATGAGAGAGAAAGGAGAGATTTCATTCAGAATTTTCATGGTTCTTCTCCTTACAATTGCCAGCTTATAAAATAGTAACGCTCTCTCTCTCTTCTCAACAACCCATTGCAAGTGGGCCCTTACTAACAAACTCTAATGGCCATTCGATTTATTCAGGCGCCTCCCTCTGCTCGTGTCATTCACGTGCCTCCAATATTTAGCACGTAACAACCTGATTGATGCTTGTCTGCCCTTTTAGCACGTAAAATATTTAGCACGTAACAAACTCTAACCGGGCTGCCCTTTTAACAACCTGATTGATCAAGCCCTTAAAGAATTGTGCAATCAGTCTGAAGTTTTGAAGTGGATTGGGTTGCTATTTGTACAAGAGGACCCCAGACCCCAGTCATCGTACGACCATGTCAGCTGTAGTCTTGATGCTTGGAAGTGAAAATGCAAGTCTTCCAAATCCGAAGCAGCCAGCCTTCATTTCCTAGAAAGGACCATCTGAGAATGCCTCTTCTTCTAGTGTGATGGATTCAAGTTTCAACAATGTGATAACTTTTTCCACGGAAGGCTGTTAAATGTCTTCATTCAGCAGTGTGCAAAGCATGTTACAATTTTAAGTGCAGATTTCATCCATTAGAGCATGCCTTCATGAATCTTTAGAATTCATAGTGTATTCACTCAGATAGGTTTGTTGTCCTTGAACACAGTCCTTGCTGCATCCTTAATGTTGGAAAGTCCTGTGACCTGAGATCTATCGAAGTGACCGGTGTCTCCAATGGAACTTCTCATGTATATGCTAATCTTCTTGTAATGTATTTGAGATTTTTCAATTTATTTTTGCTTAAGAGTAATAATTCACACATGTTTCTTGAACTGACATGAGAAATTCTTTTTTTGAAATTCTTTTTTTGGTGTAGATCTTGTTTAAAGGCGACAACAGCAGTGGTCATACTCAGTTACATATGGGTAGCATCTGTTTGCACCCCTAGATAGCATTCATTTTATGAAGTGAAATATTCATTTGGACGAGAGTGACAATTAATTTTGAGGGAACATTGCCAGTTGATCGTTGATGAAGAACTGGGCCTGGCTGGGCTGCTGGTGGATTATAGTTCATGATGCGACATTAAGGAGTTATCCAAGAAGTGTCTGAGCATTCTGAAGTTGCTCGAACTTGAAAGGTCCAGGTTTCCTAACGATACATCTCTGCTTGAATTCCTCTTAAATTTTTGGTGCGGTTTCATGTATGTTAGTCTGGTTTCTCAGTATGAACTTACATTGGAGTGAATAGGAGAGAGAAGGGTTGCACTTTAGTTCATGAGAGGTACCTCGCCAAGGGCAAATCAGTTGCTGTGACAGGGCTCATAGATGATTGGAAGGCTAGCAAGGACCGGGTAGGCAATAATGGTCCCCCGTCTCCAAATTTTATGTACTGGGGTAAACCAGCATTCAGGTAATTGTGGTGTGCGAAACTGAGAGCTGAATTTAGCCCCCCCCCCCCCCCGGGGGGAATGGGAAGAGGGGAACTTCATGAACTCAACCTTAGAAACAGACATCTGAAGCGGCCACAGCAACAGAAACCGACCATCCATGACTGTAGGAACAAGAATAAAGCAACCAAACTGTTAGTTGGTTACTCTAGGTTACTTCTAATGTTGATTTAACTGAGGTGGCATATAAAGTTTGTTTTATGATAGTATGTAGATTAAGAAGCCACCAATGAACAAGATGATTATATCTGAGGTTTATTTGTTACATCCTTATTTGATGTTGTCAGCATGTTCCTGAGCCAACCATATCAATATGTGAGACCCCCCTCTGCAATGGGAGGGTTTGCATGCATTTGGTATGGACAACTGGCGTATTGCTACAGCTTGTTCACTTTCCACTTTGCAGGCAAGTGGCAGACTCATTATTGGACAATTTTTTCAAAATTGGATGTCAGTGAACTAGAGCAAAATGTCCGATTGGACTGCCTTTGTTGAGAGATTATAAGTTACATCAAGCCTGGGAGAGTCAGCTGGGCCAAGAACCAAACCATGGTTGTGGGAGGTGTTGTGGAAAATTGACAGGCTTGCAAAGATTGCGTTGACCAAAATAGCCATTCTCAGATCCGATTGTTTCCTGTACCCACTTTGGGATATCCAGAGCTCTGGTAAATCAGAAACTTTCCTTTATTTAAAAATAAAAAAGATGTGTACGATTGATGGTCATGATTCAATTTTGTTACACTGTGGTGTCCTATACAATGTTTACTTTATGATCATTATGCTTGCCTCTAAGATGTATTTGTGCAAGGTAAGCTGACAACATCCCTATATCATTGAACATACAAAATGCCTCTGTGCAGTTTGAGACTTTGCATTTATTTGGCAGGGACGTAGTGCTCTGGCTCATCCAGTTTCACTTTACAGGAATTTTCTCGACTTTGGATAAAAGTTGACTCAAGGAACTGCCCTCTATTTTGTGGGGGAATAGCAGATGCTTTTGCTTCCACAACTGTCCTATAGGTATATAGGATATGATGATTTCTTTCATGTATTGCAGGTCTGATTAGCTTCTCAAAGCCCTAAAGCATGAGGAAGCTGAACTTAGAGTTGGGTTTGTCAGCATCTCTCTTGCTAAATTAGTTATGAGGAAGTAAGAGCAAGTCTTCTCCTGCACTTCCCTCTTGTCAAAACCAAGCATACCACTTCATAGGATGCTTTGTGAACCAAACATGCACAATCAAAAGCATTGCAGATCAGTGAAGTCACTTCATTAGGGGGATTCTATATCATTGGTTTTGTTTCTTTTTGTCAGGCTTGAACTTCTTTGATTTCTTCACCTTCATTAATTATGCTCATGACTTCGACACCACCTAGTCCTGCCCATAATCTTCTTGGGGGATGTGAAATCCATGTAGCATTTAGCAACTTCACCTTTATAGGGCTTAGCATATCCTTTTGAGACTGATGTGTACATAGAGGATCGCCTTACTGATGAACCCCCATGTTTAGCTGCATATGAGCAAGCATAAGAAAAGACTTCATTCGAAATGCAATTGTACTGTGGCAGAGGAAAGTTATAGAGAATGTTATTGGAAACTTAAATCTCACAAGCACCATAAGATCTGCTGTCTCCAATCCTAGCCAGATCTTAGCAGCTTTATTAGTGTGTTTAAAAGATGTGTTTCCATCATTGGGTCGTACTTTCATTTCGAAGTCTAAGCCTCAAGTAACAATTTCATGGATAACTGTCTTCAAGATAGCCTTTAGGACTTGATAAAAGTTTTCAGATATCCACAACATGGTCCTCTGATTGAAAATAAATTGAAGTAGTTCTTAGACGATGCAAGTTATGAGTCTCTAATTTAGAATTAACTAGTGTGGTGCTCTTCTCAGTATCCATTTGCTTGTATTTTGCATCATGTTCTATTTAAATTTATTGCTAAATTCCTCAAGGGCATCTAGCATGCAATGCTGTATGTTGCATCATATTGGTAGTATATGCCAGTATACACACCTACATTTGTGTCTCTTCAAGCCCTACTTCTTCAGGGTCCGCAAGGGAAAAGGGGGCAGTGATGGTTGTTTGTTGTATCCCAGAATATCCATTATTTCTGCTTGGGTTCTCATCATTGCACTTTGTTGGGTGATCAGTTGGATGTCATTGGTTCTTGTCAGTTTTTCTGCTCTATGTTTTATGTTGCAATCTGTTTTGGGGACACTATCTCTCCTTTAGGTCAGGGGAGGTTTTCATGTGCAGAAGTCGCTTGCAACATATTGCTCAATGAGTAACAATCGCCATTTCTGCATCTTAATGGTGGATGAGGTGAGAAACCTTTAGAGAGATCAAGGATCTTGCTCGAGACAGAGAATCTTCTAGATTTTAGTATTATGTTTTTAATTATCGCTTCTTGTCTTACTCCATGGACTTAGGTACAAGGACAAGGATTGAAATGGACTATTATTGTGGATCTCAGAGTAAGGCCACCTATTTCCAGGGAATTTCACATGACTTTCATGGATCATGTTGTGAGGATGTTAAGGAAATTGCGCTGTTTTAATAGTTCTATTGGTTATACAGTTAGAAAAGCAATAGCTATCGTTCCGATGATTCTTAAACTATTCCAGTTCCCAAGTTCTTGTTCTGATATTGACATTTCTCATCTATCTGTATTGGTCCATGATATTTGTTTGGTTGACTAGACTGCGTCTCTTTCATCACCTTGTAGTTATTTGATTCCTTATTCAGCTCATTTCAAATTCTTGGAAGCAGTATTTTTTATTAGGCGTATCATAGAATTTTGTACCGTTGGACGAGAAACTTGCTGGTCATAGCTATCCCAATCTTTGACCTTTCTGCATGGAACATGCAGATTGGTGAAGCTGTACATGGGGGAAGTTCATTCATTAATGAGGCTAACAAATTATTTTGGTCTTTAGCTGGTAACCTCAACATATTTCAGTTTCTATACCTAACTCTGTCCAAAATATAAACAATAAATATAAGTACTCTTGTTGTCATTGAATTCATAGAGGCTAAAAGAGTCACTGTTAGGCATTTTTTTGTGCTTTGAATAATAGTGGACTATATAGTATTTAGCAAAATGTCTTAATAAATTCTTTGTTTCATTTGTTGTGAGTAGAATATAGTCAATCCGGTGTCCAATAGACAACCTATACGTAATGTTGTCGTATTGGTAAGGTCGATATACTCGAACACGCCAAATCCCCCCCCCCCCCAAAACAAAACCACCCAAAAAGAAGTTTTGCCTTGATGGAATTTCGAGGAAATGGTTTGGTTTGGAATGCATACAAGCAAATTGCATACATCTGACCCTCCCTGGTTTCCCGCTCTCCTCTCAGGACACCTAATTGTGGGTGGGATTCAAGGAAATGGTGTGTTACGGATTTGGACCAATTACAAGATATGAGACTTGTCCTACATCGTTTGTATGGGCAACTGATGAGGGGTTTATAAACCGAATGAGCTCTCTCACTTGATAAGTTAGTCTTCTGGGATGAGTTCTCCTATTTGGTCTGTAACAATTGATATTAGAGCCAACTTGGAGTTGTGGCCTGGAAGAGCCAGCCGTGACCAATGAGGACTCGGAGTGGTGGCCTGGAAGAGCCAGCCGTGACCAATGAGGACGTTGGCCGTTAAGGGGGATCGAATGTTACGGATTTGGATCAATTGCAAGGTATGGGACTTGTCTCACATCGGTTGTATGGGCAACTGATGAGGGGTTTATAAACCGAATGGGCTCTCTCACTTGATAGTCTAGTCTTTTGAGATGAGTTCTCCTGTTTGGTCTGTAACATGGTGCGGGTTTGGAAATGACAAGGCTCATGTAGTTGGTTGTAAAGAAGAACAATAATGTAGCCTCATTGCTCTAGGTGGAGTCAGCTACGTATGATTTCCACCATCAGGTAGCTTTAGTATGTATGTTGTAGGAGCTCTGTCCTAGTTTTAGGCAGTGCCAATGCAGTTTCTCGCAGCCGATGAAAATGGGGAATGATCTTGGTCCTTGTTATCATAGGTCTTTAGATCATACGTCTCCTAAATTGTTGGATTAGTCCTAACATTTTTGAATTTGGAATTTTTTTAGTGTCCAAACATCATAATGGGTTCTGCAAGTGAGTTAGCCTGTAGCAGATGTTGATGTTCAAAGGCTAATACTGCAAATGCTTATGGTATTGGAAAAATCTAGTCGGCGGGGAAGCATCAGATTGCTTCCCCAAGAGAATCTCGACATTGAGCGGTTTTTGCCCTCCTGCTTGGATTAACTCACCATTCATTTTGCGATTCCTGTGTTGAACATTTGACACTTCATTTTGACCAAAAATGTGCCAACTATTTGGAGCATTGGCGAGTCCTTGTACTCGCAAGGGTATTTGTGCTTCAATCAGATACTGACAAGCATTTAATACACTAGGTTTCTGTTCATTTTTTTATTAACTGAGAGTGGTCTGTTAGTCGACATTTACTATTTTGTTGTGATGGATAACTGCTCATTGCCGAGCCAAACATATTCTAATCCCCTCTTCTGCAGTGACCAGTTCCTAGATATGTGGATTTTCTCGTGTTTTTCTTCACCTTCAGAGCTTAAGAAATTTCATTTTGTCTCCCTATTTCGCGGGCCAAAGTTTGTAAAAAAAAAAAAAAAAAACCCCAAAACCCCCCCCAGGGGGGGGGGGGGGGCGGTCAGAGTCAATGCCCTCTTTCATTTCTTTCTTTTGGTCACCCTGATCCACTTGTCTTCAAAAATTTTGGATTTCTCCTGAAAGAGCCCCGGGGGGGGGGAGGGGGGAGGGCAGGACATTGGGAGGCCAGACTCAATGCATATCATATTAACAACTCATACTTTTCTGAGATTTACACTAGTCTCTGCAATTCAATTGTAGGAGCGAGGTTGTACATCTAAACCCTCCAGCCCCAAATCCGGCATAAGTGGGACTCTAGGATGTCCTTTTCCTTTTAATCTACTGCAGAAATCAATAATAACCTAACCCAAAAAACAGACCTAATGACAAATAGAAGGAAAGAAAATGGAAGTATGTGTTTACTTGTATCTCTTTCAAGGGCATTTTACATTTCTTCCTGGACCTCCATAATAGAAGTAGTTACCCCAGACATTGTTTTTTCCTTGTCTTATATCGTAGCAATTAGGATGGTCAGCTAGAAGGTGAATGTTTGACAAAGGAACCAAGTTGTTATCCCAATCAACCCCCTGCAAGTTCCGAAAATATGCTGCTCTTCCAAAGCCTTCCTCCGCAAAATGACCACTGCCCATTTGAGTTGATGTGTGGAAACCATGGGATCTGCTGTTGACAATTTCTCCTCCAAACTGAATCATGTTTGCATAAGACCTTAAGTGACTGAACAAGAATGCCGGCCAGTACCCTACTAGTAACCCTGATCCAAATTCAAGCCACCAGTGTCCATGCTTTGGGTCCTGCATAATGCAAAGAAAATACCCGACTTTTAGCTTTTACAAGGAGAGAGGAATGAAACTGTTGATTAGCATCTGTCTTTTCTTCTTCTTGCTGAAAATAGATGGTTCAAGTGTGACTACATGTTTCCTTGTAGTGCTACCTTGTTACTGGATTTCTTGTTTGTTTGTTGTCCTTGAACCTACCTTCAGCTAGCAATTTTGAATGCACATATGAGGGCATCTTGCCAACACGACAAGAAATTATAGACAGAGTAAACTCTTGAGAGAAGAGCTACCTAAAATGTATTACTTAGCTTTCAGAGAGAGAGAGAGAGAGAGAGAGAGAGAGAGAGAGAGATTACTAAGAGATGACACTTGACTAAGCAAGAATATGCCGTAAAACAAGCACAAATGCCTTGTTAAGTGCTCTTATCCTGTACAATGTTGATTCCTTGTGCCTATGCACATTATATGACAAGAAACTTGTAACTTGAATTGGATGTGATTTTGACCAGTTTGCAAAAGTAATTATCTGGCATCTCTTGACTCATTGACATATTGACACAAGCTAGAACACAAATTGGTTACATTAGTGAGGTTGCTAAGCTGTAGAACTGACTGATCTAAGAGCAATTTATGCAAGTTCGAGAATGAAATTGACGGAGTTGGCTTTATTTTGTTTTGGTTTATGTTTCGGATCTCCGAGCATATATGAACCCCTGGCCTCGGGGGGGGGGGGCAGCATGTAGTGGCCAGAAACTATATAGATTTAGAAATGGATCAACGTGAATGTGTTTCACATTGAAAGTTTGACTGGGGGCCAATCCATACTATACTAATAGCTGGAATAAAATATGGAGAAGAAGATTGTTGACTAGCTTGATTTGGTACTCAAGATCAAGATTAACCTTCATTCTCAGGCTAGATGAGATCCTTGTCGGCTTTTAAATCTTAACGCTAGTTGCATGTTTTTAACCTCAAGAATTGACTTTCAAATGTGCCTTGAATTCCAAGGTGCAGAAATTGTTCCGTTTCCTGTTTTGTTTCACTTCAGAATATTTTATGCATGAAAATTTGCAACTTTGAAGGTTAGGTTGTTGGGAGGGAAGTGGCAAACTTGCCTTCCAAACTGTGAGACTGATGTCATATTGTCTGCCTCTGAAGGTTGACTTGGGGGATATTGCTGCTCCAATGGCTATTTTGGTGGTTGTCTGAACAAAGCCTGAGCAGAGTAGGTTGTAACATCCTGTTGTTTGGTATGCATCCGTCTGTAAACAAATGCAAAAATAAGAATGTTATTATTCCTAACTACATGATTGGACTGCATATGCTACAATTTGGGGGGGGGGGGGTGCTAAAAAATGAGATGAAGTCATTGAAAAAGACAGTGCTAAGAACTTACAGTCCAGTAAGTGAAGAACCTAGGATTCTGGTCACCATACAGAGCTGGATTTACCTGAAAAAGACAATTTAAGATTGGAATAGCTTGTTTAGCAGTCGATTAATGATAATGTAAATGGAAAATCATTATGGTTGACTTGTACTTATAAATGTTGCATGTTTTTGGTCACTAATATGCAGGAAAAACATGTAGTCCAGTGTGAATCGTGCCAAAGTGGGGTTCTGAACTCTGAAGAGATACAAAATTAAATGTATGTAACCTTGCTCTTTAGCAAGCAGAGAGGCTACTTTGAATGATCCACCAAATAATTTTCATTTTTGAAAGGAAATTATTGGTTGTTATTTTAGGCTATGAATATTTATCTGTATACTTGCCTGCCAGCCAGCTTCTATAGTATTGAGGTCATTGCCAAATGATCCAGAGATAACCCATATTTGTGACAAGCTGAATTCATATGCATCAGTGACATGAGGTGTCCAAACATTCATGCTGGCTTTGGCTCCATAAAACTGATCTCCATTTACATATGCCACTGCATGCTGTAACCCAGAAAACATATTCGACATTGCATTATCCATTAAGCCATTGCTTTCAAGGTATGCATGTATTGCTATAGCGTTCAGCACATGCAAAGTTATAAACAGTTGATCTAGACAAGGCATCTTAAGATTTAGGAATAGTTTTCTGGAGCCTTTGAGATTTTGCTTATGAATGTTTTCTTCTGCACTGTTTGATTTCAATGAAGAATGGAGGAAATATAATTGTATATGCCTCATTTGCTTATTCATTTTCTTTTATTGGTTTATGATGTTTAGTAAGCAGTTGATTACATTCTAACCTCATGGCCATTGCCTGTTGAATCTCGCCTTGCAATTCTTATGGACTTCCTGCCAAATCTCCCAGCTTTGCTGGCTCTCAAGACATCATCTTCTGTGGTTCTTCTGATAGGAATAGTTCCTTCTGGGCATGATTCTCCTGATTCCGTCCATAGCTGAAGGCTCTCCAACACTTCATCTGCAGGGTCAGAGCCTTTTGGCCTCTCTGGTGGATGCTGTGATCAAAAAAGGTGATCATTCATCAAATTTCTGATGCATGATTGCAATATCCTATCTTTCTGCTTAGACATTGTTTCATACCAATGGCCTTTGTCCTTTGAGCTGAGGATGATCAAAAGCTGGTTGAAGATGGGTTTGAACACAATCAATCACATCACCGTCTGGACTCTGTTGAGGCAGAGAACAAACACCCTCATGACTAAATTCCCCCAAGCAAGGAGGAACAAACCCCCTCCCCTCCCGCCCCCCCCCCCCCCAAAAAAAAACTTAAAAAAAAAGAATAGACAAATGGGCATGCCTGAATTGTCTTCACATTAGGCTTGTTGATTTCCCTGAGATGAGCTCTGATCCTTCTCAACTTCTGCAGCTCTTTCTGTGGCTCCAAAGTCTGGTTTCTCGATATCGAGAGGGCAGGGCTAAGCATGAAGGCAACAATCAGGAAAACAACAAATTTGGCAATAATAGAAGAGGAAGAATAACTGCTTGGAGCCATGTAAGTTTGAACTTTCAACTCCAAGTCTTGGCTTGTTTCTTCTGTTGGAGTGGCTTGTTGTGTTTTGTAAGTATTGCCCTTGTCTTCTGTGATGAACCCCACGGCCTATTATTCCAATACTTTGTCTAGTCCTCCCAAACCCAAATTTGAGGCATTCAAAGGAAGCAGAATTAATCTTATTGCCTCACCATTTCCAAAGAATTAGAAGCCTCTCCCTCCCATACCCAACTGAAATAGACAGCTAGCTCTCTGTCTTTAATAGATTCTTCTGCCTTGGTTTCTGATCTGACACACCATTACCTATTATATATAAGGTCCCCTACGGTTATTTAAAAACAGACGGTTTGGATAGTTGTGTTTACTTTTAACTTTCCCCATAATGCGTTGACGGCAGTGAGAAATAAAAACTTAAAGTAGAGTTTTCTTTGTGTGTGTGCATTGCGCGTGTGTGAAACCAGTGGGAATGGAGGCTTGGTAAACCCAATATTTAGAGTTATGGGTTTAAGTGTAAAAAAAGATTCATATTAGTTCTAAGAAAAGCTAGCTAAGCCGATACTCAATAACTTGACCCAAGATCATACATAAAAGAAGGGACCTTCTTTGACCGAAACATAAAAGAAATGAGAAAACTTCAAACCAAGAATTTCTTGAGAATCTTATTCACAAATAGACTTCAAACTCGACAATGATTTGAATCTCCATGACCTAACTGAAATTGACCCAATCCTGGTATTTCATCTATAATTAGTTCTCTTCTTACAAAATTGGTTTTTTACTTTGAAATGGACGATCCATTTATGAAATCTACTTCGCTACCCCAAATATGGGCTTTGCTTAGCGTTATTTGAACTTTGTATAGGCATTTTCTTCTTTTCTTTCTGATTGTTCTGAAATTGAGAACAAAATTTGAGGCGCCAACAAATGTCAAGCCTTCACCTAACCGTGAATCTGGCAGAAAAGAACGTTCATAAAATTTAACCCTAGGGAACTCTTAACCTTCATCTTGGCTCTCAACCGTACGACCAACCCTGCTTGGTGGTTTGGAAGAGAGGGAAAGAGCAATTAATAGTATTGATAATTCTGTCAGTTTTTGGTTTTATCACTTCAGTTAGTGAGAATTCTGATAACGCGGTTCTTTATTTCTGCCGTAAATGCTGAGCAATGCATTGCGCTGACTGAATTTTTCTTTCCACTGCCTGATCTCTCACCCTGCTTTTTCCATCCGTCAGCATTATTATGTCTTGTGAAACTGTAGCAAAAATTAGGATCATTATGTTGATGCCACTATGAAAGCTAGTGGTATTTTAGTGGGGTTAAAAGCATGGCTGGAATTTCAAAAAAATGGGGCCATATTATCCCAGATCATATCTGAGTAATAATGACCTCAAATCCTTGTTGTCCTTGTATTTCTTGAGCTGTTTTTTAAAGCCTAATTTAGCTTGTGTCTAAGTTCTAATGGCTAAATGAGACTTACTATTATAATATTATTGACCTATTATGATGGTTAATTATTTTTAACTCTTGATTATTTCAGAGGAGTAGGATGATTAGACAAGTGACTTATCTTAATTTTGACAGCTGAAATGTGCAGCACGTGCATACTTAGCTCTTACCTAGAACATTTATGTGCACAGCAGCAGAGGCTCCTGTTTGTTTTCTAGACAGGCAGGCAAGTTACTATTATTGTTGGTCAGAAAACAGTCGTTGGACATCTAGGAAACTCACCTTAGCATTTTGAGGATAGGATTCAGTTTTCTAAAGATTTGTCCAATTATCCAAAATATACTAATCTAGCTCACTTTCGAATGGATGGAGGGGAAGAAAAGAAAGAGCAAGTATCATATAAATTATACTGTTGTTATTTCTGTTGATGTTCTAGCTTTTAGTGGGAAGTCGATCTATGTGCTTGTCAAAAGTTCTGTTCTCCTGTTGTCGCTGTCAATGGTATTTGTAAGTTATGTATGCTAATCAAGGTTGGAAAGCTATATTATTTTGGGAATTTCAACTATACTATTGTATTATAAGGACTTGGTGATATTCACATAGTGTTAAGTAACTAAGGGGTTGAGCAATTTGATTGAGTCATTTTTTAACACTCTTCGTATTTTAGCGTAAAATCAAGTTTCAAGGATCCTTATCTTTATTGGAGTGGTGGGCATCGATCGAAGATAGGTACTTGACATGAAATATAAAACACTTAACAAAATTTTCAAGAGAGCATAAATGCCTCCATAAATAACCTAAAAAGAAATTAAAAAAAAGAAAGAGAGAGAGAGAGACAGAGACAGAGAGGCACCCTTCCATACCTTCCAAAGAAAGGGATTTTGTTGACTATGGTTTGGAACTACAATGAAAAAGAGAGATTTTATTCTAAATTCATTTATTTGCACATTTAGGTCCAGATTTTACCATTCTTCTCCTAGAAATATCACTTGACTTTTGAAGAAAGTAACTGGTCCTTGATGTTGTTGAGCAAATGTTACATAACCTTTGTACGTACTCTAAAAATTTAGTTGTTGTCCTTGTAGTGAAAGGGAAGGCCCACAACCATTTGCTAAGAAGTGATGTATACTTGGATGGTTTAGGCTTCTAGTCATTTATTGCTTTTCTCCACCTAATTTGTACAATCTTCATCTACTTATACAGATCAATATTTCCCTCTTGCCCCACTGCAACAGGTATGCCTCTTGTGCTAATTGTTAGTAAGTTTACATTACAATTCAGCAATTATATTTGGCTCTGTTGTTTTTCTACCATTCTCAACTTATTATCCTAAATCATAATTATCATATAT
>JACYFF010031957.1:125968729-126035933 GCA_017589665.1 Selenicereus undatus | reverse complement strand
AAAAAAAGGAAAAACAGCGCCCCACCCACATTCCCCCACTACCTATGAGAAAATATATTAAATGGAGAAATGCTTATAAAAAAGAATGTCGATCCACATTTAGATTAAAGTTTCTCTAAGCTGTGAAAGCATGCCTGTCTCCACAAAGCTGGTCTGAGGAGTGTGGATTCTGCCCCTGGAATTTAACCTAATCTTTATATGCTATTATGTGCTGTTTAATTGGACATTAATGCTGACTAATCTACCTCAAGTTTGTGACTATACCATTAATTAATTAGCTGCAATGAGACCAAGAATGTAAGATAGTGAAAGATTGGACAACACCACTTAAGAAAAGAGTAATATATAGAGAAAATGAAATGAAGAACGCAAAGACAGATGTCATGCTGTACAATTGTGTTAATTTCAAAGCAGTCGGTTCTTGAAGAAAAATCCAACTTTGACATTAAGGCCTCCATTTAAATCCCCCCCCCCCCACCCCCCTAAAAGGAAACGAGTTAGATGGGATGAAAATTTTCATTTTTAACAATTGATAAGACTCAAGTAATTAAAGTAACACAAAATTTTAACTCTCTTGTAAAACAAAAATGTCTGGTCACCTTCTTTTCGTTATCAGAATTTTGGCTTATTTTACTGTTGATTAATTCAACAATTCACCCAAATTTTGATAAATTATAATAAATTTTTGCCATTCCACCCTCTCCATTATAAGCCTCCAGTTTCATTTAATGAACAAAACTTATTATGATGGGATTTGTTAGGTAGGAGATGTCACTTATTAGTGGTACTATCCAGATGAATGCCTAAAAAATTTTGCATTTTCTATTCTTCAACTTAGACAAACAAGACATTTATTTGCTGGACAATGAAATAAATGAGGTGTTTTTGTTGTTGCTAGAACTGCACCCCTATATGTAAAAGAAAAAGATATTTTCTCAAGATTTAGGAGATGTTTGGTAAACAATATTTTAGAGAGTTTTTGGTTAAAAAGAGTTGTTTGGATCAAATTTAGCTGTTTTTTCTAGTCGAAAAGCTAATTTAGGTATTTGGTAGAATAACTTTCGGGAAAAGCTTTTTGGGTCCAAAAAGCTAATATAAAAAAACTCATTTGATTAGCTTTTCTGAAGAGCTGTTTGGAAAATTAGGTTCTTGTCTCACAACTTTATTAGAAACAACTAATTTTACCAAACAGTTTTTCTGTAAATAACTAATATAAATAGCTAATTCAAACAGTTAATAGCTAAAAAGGGGCTAACAGTTGTTGGTCAAACAGAACTTTAAATAGTTTCTATAATGTTAATCAACTTCTGAATTTTCCTCCCACTTTTTTTGTTTTTCTGATAGATGGATGTTGATGGTTTGGCAAAAGCAAGTGGACTTTAATTCTTTGACCGCTAAATCGTAAAAGACTATATAATCTATATATTGAGAAAGTGTCAATTCAATTTGCCATTTTTTTCCTTGTTGAGAAGACCGATGAAGTGATCTTATGCATTTCTGTGACAGCAAATTATTGTGGCAAAAGACAAGTGACAAAAGGGTTATCTAGAGATAAACTAGGAGTGTATGGTATTGATATTATAAAAGAAAAACTAAAGTGGATGAGATTTGAAAAAGAACTAACCTCTAAATTTTAATTTGCACAAGTGATGACAATATTTGAGCCTAGATTTACTTTCCAAACCTCATAATATTGCCATTATTACATGTTTCATTTAATGTATGACATCTGATGAGATATCTGCCACTAAAAACTTCATTTTGACCCTTCAGTTTTGAGTAGATACATAGACACTTTGACACTTCAGTTTGAGCAGATACCTGCAAATTTTCAATAAAGGCTCGTCCTTCATCTCAACACCTACTCATCATATGCTTGTAATTGAGTTTGAGTAACAGATCTTACAATATCCTCATACCCGTTAAGACTGAGACACACCTTCAACCCACAAATTGATCAACATCAGTACTCTGTATTCAGTCACAAGTAAGCAATCATAGGGTCCCCGACTTCCCATGGTTTGAGCACAAAGAATAGTAGGAAGGAAATTATCCTAGTTTTCTAGCTCAGAAAGGTCCTATGCTAGTTCTGTAGAAAATGATTATGCTTTTAGATGACCACTATCTTTCCGTTGTCCTTAATATGTCGGAGGATGGAGATAGTTCATCTGACTTTTGATGTGAAGCCATGTGACAGTATCAATTATGAGTATATAGAAAATATTTCCCCTTCTCTTCCATTTTTTTCCCCCTTCTTTATAGAGGGAAAAAGCTAAGGATGCCATGGCTTTTTACAGAAAGTGCCACCAAAAAGAATGGCTTTCAGCTAAGCATAAGCCAGCTGCTGAGGGAATCCTATCGAAGAGGACAAAATCTGGTATTTAATTATCTTAACATTATTCTTCTCACTTTTATTTCTGCTGATATTGAAGAAAGATTCCTCAGGGCTCTGAATGTCAAAATGTCTGTAAAGCAGCAATGCCTCTAGATTCTAGAGTGATAAAATTATATATAAAACATGCATTCCAAACTAGTTTCCTTGAATTGGGGTTGGTGTTATGTTACCAAGTAATTTGTAGCCTATCATATCAAAAGCCACTAAATATTTTTATTGTATACTTGTCATCCAAATTCATGGTTGATTTTCCTGCAATTTTGTTCACTTATTTTTTTGGGACAAGTATGTTCTGATTGATCAAACTGAGGTTGCATTTGATTTGCTACTGCTTTTTCATGTAGTATGCTTTAGGGAGAAGCATACCGCTCGTCACTTTTGGTGGAACCCAACGACAGTGATTTTATTTGCTTTTGAGGCATAGTACGCTTGTCCCAAGCATAGATCAAATTCTTCAAGCATACTTGTGAAAAGAAGTTGTAACGTTTCAAGGCAAATTCAAACATAGCCTAAGTATGCAGTTTGAACTAACACGTTTGCAAACTTTTTCCAAGTATCTTCACAAACTTGAGTGATAAAAATAAAGGAAGCTTTTAACATAATAGATAGTGTTGACAGAATATAGTATTAGTTTATGTTGGTCATGCTTGCCATTTTCTAACTATATAGGAAGCTTAATGTATCATAGTTAACAAAGAGTTAGTAGCTCAATTGGGTGCACTTTTTCACATGAGAGACACGGGATCGAATCCTGTCGTCCACACTTCTCCTGGTTTTGAAGGTTTGGGGGGGCACAACCAGACTTCTAAACCTAGATATTGTGGGCATCCCGGCTTATGCAAAACCCATTAAGCTGTCATACATAGAATCCAATGAGTTGGGCAGTTTGCTCTTCTTTTGGGGGTGTCCGGGGGCCCACCCCCCCCCCCCCCCCCCCCAAAAAAAAAAAAAGATGTGGCAGCTAGCAGAATTATGTGGTGCTCTAGCAGTCTAGTTCTACGTAGGCATTCACAGAAGCATAACATTCCCTGGAATGAGAAAGGGAAAAACTGAGGAATTTGAACACAGATAGCTTCAGTCCTAAAATCCACAAATAAATCAATCTTAACCTATAGTAAGTTGCTGCTCTAAAGAAAAAGCCATCCTCTGGTGATTGTTTAACTAAGAGAAACTGAAAGCAAAGCTTTGTGTTCATATTTGATGTTTCTTTTAGCTGGAAGCAATTTAGGGGTGAGGAATCCAAAGCTGATTTTGACTTAAAACACCGGATAAACAATCATCTTTTGTCCTTTTGGGACTATCCACCCCCCAAAAAGATCTGTTCTTGAGGCAAATTTTTCACTTTCCCACTGAACTAGTGCCAAAATCTTCACCATCTCAGTGCCCAGAAAAAAAGATGTCCTCAATGATGAGGCAAAATTCAAGATCAAGGGGAGACTATCCTAATCTCAGTGGGGTGGTCAGAAGAGTGGTAAATCTCCCTAGAAACATTCTGGGAGGAGTCTCTAGGGCAGTGGGACAAGGGATTGATCTTATGGGCATAGGTGAAAGAAGAAACCAAGTGTTTTCACCAACATCAACACTACCACCACCACCACCACTAGTAGCACCTCAATTTCCTGCATATCCTCCTCATTATGTACCCGAAACCGTGATGAGTAATGATGAATGGGCATTTTTGAACAATTTTGAACAGGATTATGGCACAACACACCCATTTTTCTATGCTTGTAGGTTCATTCAGGCTATGAAAATTTCCCAAGATGAGAAAAAACTCTTGTTCTTGTATTTGCACTCACCCAATCACCCATTTGCAGCTGAGTTCTGTAGGGAGACTTTGTGCAATGAAGTGGTTGTTCAGTTCGTTGATGCCAACTTTGTTAGCTGGGGAGCAATTGCTGAGAGCGGAGAGGGTTTTCAGATGATTCGGCTCTTAAAGCCCACTAGTTTTCCCTTTTGTGCTGTTATTGCTCCTGCTTCTGACGGTAACATTGCTGTGCTTCAACAGGTTAGGGTTTCGACTTTGAGCTTTTCAGCAGTTAGTGCATTTCTTTGTTGGTGCAGATGCCCACAGTTTATCTTTCTTCAGATAGTTTAATTGTACTCTCCTAGGAGAGATCTCTGTGTTTACTTCCCAAATTTCTCACTATTGGCATGAAAATAGGTAAATTGCTAGTTTATACATGAAGAAACTTTTGCCTGAAATTAGTTGTCATCAGATGATTAGTTATAAACATGGTTGTTGGGAATGTTTGAACACCCTGTTATTTGCATTTCCATTCTGGGTGAGATGTATACTGCAATCCCTGATCTGGAAGCCTAAATTTGACTAAGCGTAATTTGATGGCTAACCTTGTTCTGCACCACAATCTAGTGTGCTCCTGATCCATAATTCTTGGAACTATTGTTATCAGTGTTCTCTGCTGTGGTTTAGCTTGAGCATTGATTTGTTTCCTTGAATTTACTGTACTTTGTGGTTTCTGGCATTTGGTTGATGAATGAAATTTATTTGATTATCAAACTAGTATATGCTTAATTTCAGGATAGTTTGTCTTCCTTGCATTTCTTTCCTTTTCGGATGTCCAAGTAATGGTAAAGAGCATTGTTTCCTATCTTTCTTTTCTGCCCAAATTCTTAGATGGAAGGGCCAGTTTCTCCAGCAGATTTACTGGAAACATTACAATTGACATTGGAGGAACAAGGAGTTGCATCTGGTAGTGCAACAGCAAAAGAAGAAGAGAAACGAAGGGCAGATCGTCAGTTGAGAGAGGAGCAAGATATAGCATATCTTGTAGCCCTCACATTGGACGAGGTCTGTGTTCTATTCACAAACAGCATTGCCCTATCATGCAAATTTTTCCCCAAAATGAGTGTCTGAAACTTGAACTCAGATATGTATGCAATATTTATGGCTGAGTCCTAGTCGCACATATCAAAATAACCGATGTAAATAGTAAGGCACTGATTTCAAAATGATGTATTGATTTCTCCTTGTCCTCGGTCTTGTTGTGTTTACCAAAATTTATCTACTTCCAGGATAGAGAAAGAATTGAGCAATCGCATTCAGAACAAACAATGCGGAAGCCAGCAGGTCTTGCTCCTGCTGCAGCATCAAACACAGGAGATAATGATTCACTAGGGCGCAGCCGAACGTTAATCAAGCCTACCCAAGCCAATGAAGCTGCAAGTGAAAGAGACAAAGTGTCCGAGGAAAGTGGCAGTGAGATACAGGACAGTCAAGTCACACAGGTATTGTATATCAAACTTCTTTCTTGGCAATCAAGTCAGACAGGTATTGCATATCAAACTTCTTCTTGGTTTCCTCTTTTTGTTTGAGTTTGAGTTTCAGATTATAAATCAGTAATTCTCATTGACCCAGGGAATGTTCAAACTTATTATTGTCAGAACACGCTTACTAGGTAATAGGTGTATCTTGTGCTCGGCCATACCAATGTGCTGTAAAGTGTTGGGCTTTACCATTTTCTGAGGTAGCATCTTCTGTCTAATATGAAGCATCAACTATAAATGCCATTTTGTGCTCCCTACATGGGTGATTGAGTTGAGATAAAGTTTCGGAGTGACAGAGGCAGTCAGGAGTTATGGCCCATGAGACTGTGGTTTGCTTATCTTCTTGGCACAGACCGCATATGAATATGCATTTAGCTTACCTGAAGGCCTATGATTACAAAGTACAGCCGATAGGCTTATGACTACATAAAGTGGTGTCTCATGCTCTCGTATTGTGGTCCACATAGAGTGCATACTATTGACCTA
Source organism: Selenicereus undatus (assembly GCA_017589665.1). Taxonomy (NCBI): domain Eukaryota; kingdom Viridiplantae; phylum Streptophyta; class Magnoliopsida; order Caryophyllales; family Cactaceae; genus Selenicereus; species Selenicereus undatus. The sequence continues at coordinate 126,029,764 of JACYFF010031957.1, read as the reverse complement.
ATATACTTGGTAAAACCTAGTCCTTTTTGAGAGCGAATGTTAGGTTTATGCAGGTTTTGGTACCAAAGACTGCAATTCATATCTCGCCTTCACTGAGCTGTCTGCCTCCTTTTACACGCAAAGTGAAAAGAAATCGATATGTATTTTGATTTCATATAACAAGCACACTGAAAACATCTGTTTGTCATGCAGATATTAGTGAGGTTTCCAAACGGTGGGCGAAGGGAGCATAGTTTCTCATCAACAGAGAAGGTGGAGGCAATTTACAAGTACATTGACTCACTTGGATTACCTGAGATTGAGAATTACAGATTGATATCAAGCTTCCCAAGAAAAATCTATGGAAGTGATCAGATGGGCATGACTTTGAAGGATGTTGGCCTTCATCCTAGAGCTAGCTTGTTCTTGGAGCTTTCTTAACCCCAAAATTAAAATGCAAAAAAGCATCCTGTATGCTGGAACATCTGAACTTTGTTTTCAAAAAGCAAAAAACAGAATCTATGTTATGATCTCAGTGAGCCACAGTGACTGTAGTTGCATCGAGCATCTGTCAACTCAAGTTGTACTGAAACTGGCTTCCAGGTTTGAAAAGAAATCTCCATCTTTAAAAGATTTCTTTTCTTTTTTCTGGTTTGCTTTTTGAAAGTTTTCTCTTTTTCCTTTGCCCTACACCCATGTTCTTTAAAGTTCAAGGCTGTTGGTTGTGTTAACCAACTATTGATATCAAATTGGAGAATAAGTACTGACAGGTTAAGAAGAAAGTTATTCATATGAAAATGGAGATTAAGTACTAACAGATAAAAGAGATACATTGAAGCATTGCTCCAATCCTATAAGAAATAGGTATTCTATGTGTTCTTTCACAATGGGAACCGAAAATTTTAATGGTCATGGTGTGGTTGTCAATTTCACAATGGAGATTAAGTACTAGGGATGCTTTGACTATATCTAATTCTATGAATGTTTCAGAGAAAAAAAAATCAACGTTACTCTTAAGATTTACGGTCTTCTCTATAAAAGATAGCACTAGTATACATAAAAGGGTGTTTCTATTACTACTTATAGTTATCTAATTCTATGAATATTGTAGAGACAAAAATTACCATGACCCTAACATTTATGGTCTTGTATATGCATATAAAAGGTGGATTAGTACACATAAAAGGATGCTCGTATTGTTACTTAGCTATCAACTTAAATGGCAAGTGTACCGTTTGGGGAATCCCACCTCTGAATCCAATCAAGGAGTTATATATATTTTTCATTTTTATCTCAGCAAGAGAACTGGATGAGTAAAAACAGATGCCTCACAGGCTTGGATCATAATGGTATGAGGTGTCCTACCTTTCTACCGATCCTTATAAAAGAGCTTATATTTCAATCTAATGTAAAGTCCCATGATGAATTTCTTATTAAACTAAGACATTTACCATTTAAGCCACATGATTGCTTTTGAACTTTTGACATTTTGTTGTTTTGAAAGGAACTCCATCACATAAACTCGTGTCTGTGACTGCTTGGTTAAGCCCCTCCTTACCCTACCATTATGTCAAACATCATTAGCTTTGGTATGATCTCACCATGTCAAACTTCATAATGGCATCAACTTATTTTCTTTCACTGTTCCAAAATCATGAACCCCCCACTTTGAGTTAGAAAAGAGGGAACCAGATTTCTCAATATCAGTCTTAACTCTAACCCATGTTTACCCAAAGGACATGATATCTATCATCATTGACACCCTATCAATGGCTCATGCTACTTAATTGCTTTGCTAAGACAACTTAAATGACCCTAATCATGGTTTTTGACTGTAAATCCCATAAAATGGGGAATTTTGAAAGGCTTTTCAAAAGCATGGATAGCATGATGAAGAGGTAATGGCTAAGTAATAATAGTGTCCATGACCTCTAAACTTGCCTCTTAGGCAGTGAGTAAAGGAGGACAAAGGGATAGAAAGTGAAAGGCAAAGTCATCCCCTTGTAACTAGCTTTTTTTTAACTTTCCTTTCTTTTCTTAATAAATATATTCCGTTTCAATTACTATCTCCAATTCTCCGTCTCCAAAAAAATGTCTTATTTGATTAATTTTGATCATTAATTTTTATTATCTTATTTAAATAAAAACTACAAATTTATTTTCTAAAAGAATATTTTGTAAGACAACTTTCTAATAGTATTATTTTCATATTATGAATCACTATAGTATGTAATAAATTAACAGTCGAAATTTATCGAACTAGACAATCTTTTCGGAACGGAGGGAGTATATTTTTTGTTTTGTCCTGTTCATCTTGGATGGGCTGTGACTCTTGTGTTAATATCAAATGTAAGGACATTAAAAGACAAACCTATTGTTTTCGATTTGCTAAGGGCCTGTTTTTTTCGTAGGTAAATTGGGTTGGGTAAATTAGTGAAGTGGATTGAAGTGGGTTGAGGTAGGTTGAGGTAGGTTGAATTTGTTTTATGTGAGATTTTGAACTTGGTTAAAATAGTAAAAGTGAATTGAAGTGGGTTGAAGTAGGTTGAAGCGGGTTGAAATTGGTATTTTAGAATTGACCCACGAAAAGAACATGCCCTAATGCTTCTCATTGCTTGCATCATACACTTTGTTTGAAAACCGTAACTATTAAAACTGCTTTTAAAAATGAGCATCTAAACTCAAAAAAAATCCTATCATCGCTAATGCATCAAATATTTTATGATATTGACTGATACCTACCAATGTTAGATCAATGCGAGTACGGAGGCTAATGCAAAATAATTAAATGGACTGTAATGATGGCCAGAAGAATAATATTAGGCTGAATTTTAAACGACAACACTATCTTAAAAAGATAATATTTAAGACCGTCGATTAAAACATAGTTAACGTGTTTGATAAATTTTGAAAGGTTAAATCTAAAATTTCTCTTCAATGACCTCATCAACCTATAAGAGCTCCCATAGAAGTGTTTAGGTGCTTGTAAGTGCAAATATCTGTAATTCATAATCAGGAGCAAAAAAAACTTATGAAACAGTTATCAATCTTTATTATTGCATGAACTATGTCCAACTAAATAATAAAAAAAAACTCTCCTTATAACATGGACGAAGTCAGATCTACGGGTTTCTTCCCCAGGCAGTATCAAGAAACACTGAACGTGGGAAGACGAGTGATCAATGTGTTTTAAGTTAGTATTTTTGATGTTGGGATATGATTTTGATATTAAAAATTATATTTGTATTAGTCGAACATGCATTGTAAGTGTTGTATAATGTGTTATGAATTATCAATGAATTATTCATTTCCTTGCAAAAAAATAACATGTACGAAGTCCTATAAAAGTATCTGTAACTCATATGAACGTGTGTTACAGCCCAATCAAACCTTTATAGGCAAAGTGGCATTAAGACTTGGTGAAACATGCCTCACAGAGTCACATCATAAATGAATGATCACTTGAACAAGCACATCAAAATCTTCGAGGATCCAAAGCTCATGTACACATTGGTAAACATGGGCTGGAACTCTTGCACCCATCCTCAATTTCTAGAGATCAATAAGATTTATTTTTTTTAATTATAGAGCTTAAGAACCGAAAAATGGAAAAAAAAAAAAAAAAAAAAGAAAGAGAGAAACAAGGGCTTGTGAGAAACATTTGAGAAGATGGCAGGGCGTATGAAAATCATCTTCCTGTAACTATAGAAATTAAGCCTATTCATTTCAATGAGCCCACCAAAATTCACAAATTTTAAATTAGAAATTTAATTGCTGGATGCTGATACTCTCTATAAGGTGTGCTTTCATCTCTTTCATGCAAAGAATTTGTGTTCTTCCACCGTTTATGCTTTTTCTTTTTCTTTTTTATTTGTAGCAAAAACTTCTTTTTGCCTTCTGGGTATGCTTTAAAAGTTGTAATTTATAATACAGGAGCACATGTTATGCATAATTTGGGGATAATAGGGTTTCGGCTGCCTTTGAATTTGGTTGTTTTTGGCTTCTTGCATAGTTTGAGTTCATTGCAGTGCAAAAGATCCTCCATTTGGGTCATTTCTTTGAGTTGATGATGAGTAACTAAGTCTCTTCTATGTTGAAATTGGATGGTGAATGATGTTTTTGTTAAATGGGTGTTGATATTTGTTTTCCTTTCCCAAGTTCTCTGTAGTGATTGATAAAGGGTTGTTAAATGGTGAACTAGATGGGGACTTGGTCTTCTGTTAAATGTGTAATGACTGAGGTTCTGATTTTGCTGATCACCGGAGCTATAGAGCCAATAGAGGCAAGTGCCTCGACTAGGGTGGAGTGTGCTTGGAATGCCTACATAATGACCATGGATTTTTTGCAATTATAAATGGAAATTAGAAGCAGCTTCTTGTTGAGAACCAACAGTTGGTGTAAGAGAAGTTGTCAAATAAAGCATTTGGGCTTGAATCCTACCACTAGAAATCGATATGTAATCATATTTCACCTTTGAGCAAGAGACAAAAAGCTTAGAATCCAATCTTGGATCTTTAAGTCTCTTTGCTTTGCTGGGTAGACTTCAACTGTTCCAACAGGTGCACTCTGTCCTTTACTCCTTTAAGAATTGCTAGTTTTCTGCTTTTGTTCAAAGAACTAGCAAGGGAGGACGATGGCATACGTAGGAAGTGTCTTCCTTTAGGTGATGGAATCGTGCGCTGTCAACCAAAGGGAGATACATGGGCTGTGAAAATCTTATAGATTTAGGCCAATTCTTGTATAGTTTTCTAGCATGTTTTGTCTACAAACCAACATGACAATACAGTTCTATCGCAATATATGAGGCTTAGAGTTCTGCAGTAGTTTTATAAAGAATTGTGGTGCACTTGGATAATCAGCAGTTTTGAAGGTCTCCAATCCTTTGGACTAGCATTTAGGCTAGATTTTCCCCGAAAAGGGTGCACTATATTAATTGGTACAGAAGCTTAAAACATACCTCACAATCCTATTATGCTGATCTCAAGATCGTGATTGAGCTATGGTTAGTAAATAGAAAAGGTCTAGCGCATAACCAGTAGATTACAATTCTTATGTTATAGTCTCGGAACAATCGTAGGTGATACGAGCACTGGGTTTTTCCTCGAGCTGGGATGTTATGAGCCTCGATTTGTCACTGTTTAGTTCTGTCTGGAATTGTGCAACCCATAAGGCAACTTGATAGCTCCCTCATGCAAATGTCATGTCTATAATACAAGAGCACCTCATTATGTCAAATGTCATAATTACTGCTGAGCTTATTGCTTGTCCCTGTCACAAATTCATGGAGTCCCAGTTTCAAAAAATACTGTCAGTTTGATAAGGGAATCTGACTAGCTGACTTTCAGCCTAATACCAGTTTACCTAGTCTTTTGCTATTTCTTAGACAATCCAAAAAGAGCATGATGCTGTTTCTAATTTCTTTGATTACACAGTTGAGGAGGCCCTAATTATGATGGTTTTTGGCAGCAACCAACCAGCCACATCCCTTGAAAGCAGGAAATTTTGGATAGACTCTCAAAAGTATCAGTGAGACTGTAAGATGTAATGGCTAGGTAATAATATTGTCCATGACCAATATGTGGGAGAAAAGCAGCCAGCAGCCGAGAAAAAGTTATCAATACTTTTCAAAAATTAGCCACAGAATTTTCTCCACTGAGGATTGAAGCTGCAACAATTCTTGATGTTATATTTTCCTATCCACATTTTCATTCATTGCGTGCGTACTTCGGAAAAGAGGGGGGGGGGGTTGTGCATCTATACCTAAAAAATGATAATCCCACATAATGTTTCTCTTAGTATGTGATGTATGCTTAATTTAAAAAAATGAACACGTATTTTTTTGGTTATCCACAAGTTTAGCCTCTTGCTTTTGAGGAATAAGAATTCTGACATCTAGATCTCTCTATGCCCTACCTTGGTAGGATCCACATCTAGAAGAGTTTGTTGTTGTATTTGATGTATACGTACCTACTAAAACAAACTGTCGTAAACTACCTTAAAGAATCTTATTGTTATGAGAATTATGAGTTATAGGCTTCGTTCCTTAACCAATTGGTCAGATGTTCAATCCTTGATCTTTGGGAATTGAGAGCAATTCTTGGCCAGCTTTTTACCTTTAAGTGGAGCTCACGGGACGAGGGGATTAGTCACTGCGCTCGACAGTGGATACCTTTGGTTAAATAAAAAAAATTATGAGTTATAGGGATGATATTGGGTTGAAACTCTCAACGGGAGAACCCCTAATGTAAAAGAATGGATTAAATCAACAAGAAGCTAGTTTGCCTGATAAGTCTTGAATGGTCGCAGCAATCTATGGAGACCTGAATTCAAAAGCCATCTTTGCAGGTTTTATGTGCCTACGCGCGCGCATATTAGATGGAGCTCACATGTACATGGATTACTGCACAATCAAACTCCTAGGGCTGTAAATGGGCCACAAAATTTGTGAATGGCATGATTACTTATAGCTTAGGATCCAAAAGCCCGTCTGAAAGTTGATGGAACTTGGGCCGGCAGTCTGGAGACCATTCCTTAACTGTTTAGCAGAGGAAGAAAATACAAAACTTGAAACCGCAAATCAGAACACAAAAGAGAATAAGAAAAAAAGAGAGAGGTTTATGTTTTTTCGGTGTCTATGTCTCATTCTTTTCTAATATTCATATAAGAGATGGTGTCAAGAATTCTGAGCATCTGCTATCCCAGCAGACTCAATGAGAGGTTCAGCTGAGACAGGATCTGTGTGCTTCACTTTCTTGATGTCAATAAGAGCCCCATGCTTCTTTCGGTGGCCTAACCGCAGTTGTGTTGTGTTAGCAAAATCTGAAGCTTCATTTGTATGCCCTGCCTATTACATTTATTCAATTTGTTAGCCTTAAACTTAGCAACTGATCATTGTTTTGTAGATTTAATCATGTGTCTGTTGGATACTCAGGACACATCCGAACTTACGAGTATTATGCGTTGCATTTGTTTGGTCTTTTGATCACACTAAAATTCACTGTCATAAGTATGACAACTGTATCACGTTGTGATTTACCGAACTGTGACAGTGGCTGAGCAACACAAACACATTCTGATGCTGAAAGTGGAAGTTGATTTTATCTTATTGACTGCAAAAGCAAAGAAACCACTGGCATGTTCGACCTTAGAAGGTGTGATTCCTCTGAATTTCTTGTGATTTTCAGCGAGTAAATAAACTTGAAGTATACATCTGCGAACTTTCTCCGGAACTGATTAATAGTACAATTAACCCCCCCCCCCCCAAAAAAAATGTTGGTTCATTTGATGACAAACTTATTGTATCTGTTAACTGTTATTAGACTTGATTTTCATCCTATTTCTGTTGGCAGTTTGATGCAAAGACTTGTGAGAGCTTAACTTCATCCCTTTGATTCTGAAAAGAAATTATTGCTGTTGAGACAAGATCTTCCCCAAATGTTTTCTCTGCATGGAATTCCCAGAAGAATACAACAACAACAACAACACCTCCCAGTGTGAATCCCACTTTTGCGAGGTCTGGGGAGATCCAGCTGTAGGCAACTTTACCCCTACCGGTATTCCTACCCGTAGAGAGGTTGATTCCAAGAGACCCACGAAAAAGGTTTTGTGAAAAAGTTTCATAGAGGAAAGCGCTTGCGAAGCATTTAAAGAGGAAAATTAGTGTCAAAGAAGTTGAAGCTGAAAGAAAGCTGAAAGAACATACCTCAACAATTCACGTTAAGCAGCTGCCGTCACTCCCAGAAAAAAGTACTACTTGCATACGAGTCCGACAGACCCCTACCAGCACCAAGCCACTACAGCTACTGACAATTACAGAGTCGCTTATCTGCCATCTAAGAATGCCTCTTATATTTTTGAAATATTCAAATGTATGCAGTTTTACTCTTATATTTTCAAAAGTGATCTTTTGTTGACAAATAGTGGCTCACATGAGACTTAACCTTTATTGTATACTCATAATATAAATGTGTATCTTGCTACGTACGAAACTTGGAAGTTGGAGTAATCAACACTACGGTGTGTGGTTGGTGAATATGAATAATCTATTGATTGCAAATTACTCTTTAAATTCCCCCCAAAAACAAAATTTAAAATGTTATTTGTAAATTAATTTTATGTTTCAGAGAGGAATATTTACCAAAATTAAGCATATCCTTCAATTTTTTAAGAAATATTATAAATACTTATGGTAAGAGTAAAACAGGCATTTGCGAATTTGTAAATTGTTATGTACATCTAGTCTACAAATCCAACTACTTAAAAAATCACTTCTTATTTTTCCAATTTTACTACATACATTCAACTTAGGCCCTGTTCTTTTCAGTGAAAAATAATGGGTATGGGATGGGTGAGTGTGGGAAACAGGAGGAAGGAGTGGGTGAGAGTTGGTAAGAGTAATATTTTTTTTAAGTGTGGGAAAGGGGGTAACCGGGTAAGGAGTGGGTGAGAGTGGGCGGGAGTTGAATGGAGTTAGGGAGTTGAATGGAGTTAGGGAGTTAAATGAAGAAGTATGGGAAAGGGAGGGAATGAGTAGGTGAGAGTGGGACTGAGTGGTATTTTTATTTAAGTGTGGGAAAGAGTGGAAAATGAGGGAAGGAGTGGGTGGGTGTCGGAAAGAATGAGTTGGGTTCATTAAACTACGAAAAAAACAAGGCCTTAGAGGCTAAAACTGTAATAAAACTAAGCCGACTCGCTAAATCATTGTCTCCCTTAGACAATGTGCATCTGAGCTTAAGCCAAAATCTAAGCCTAAACTTGAAGCTTGTATAACCCAAGCCGAGCTCATATCTAACCGAGCCGAGCTCAAGTTCCAACAACACCCCCCCCCCCCCGGCCAAAAGGAGGTGGAGCAGGAAAGAAAGTTGACAAGCCGACAGGGACGGGCCTAGAACAGAGGTGAAACCAGAGTTTCAGACCCAGCATAAACTGGGCAAAAACGAGTCAATCTTGATGGGCCAGGTTTGGGTTACTGGGCCGGCTCGATGTCTTGCTTGTCCTCTTACTCTTCTCTCTTGAGCGGGTCGGGAATCGAGGGGGGAGAGAGAGAGAGAGAGGGAGATGGAGAAGCCATGGTTGAAGCTGGAAGCTCTGTCAATCTCAGTGAGCCTGATGCTAAGCTTGATGATGATGGTGGTGGTAATTGAGGCTACTGAGTCGCCGCAGTACACGGTGGTTCACTCGGAATCGGAGTTCGAAATTAGGGTTTACAGAGACTCCGTCTGGATGTCCGCCCCTGTCAACGATCTCTCCTTCCACCAAGCCACCAAATTTGGCTTCCACAGGTTCCTCTCTCACTCTCTCTCTGCGAAATTTCGTCTGATCATATTCGTTTTTGTTGGTTGAATTTGCAGTCCTGACTCATTTGGTGTAATTTGACTCTTTGGTTTATGCGTATCAAATTCAGCTTTTCAATCTAGATTGTTCGCGTTTTTCTGTTTACTAAGGGTGAGAAAACGAAGATTGTGTCCCTGATCAAATGGCATTTTTGAGTTCTTTTATTTGTTGTTTATTTGATGGCCCATGTGTTCTCTTAGAATCTGTAATTTGTTGATATTTGCAATGATCTTGATAAGGATGTAATCGGCTTGTTGCAACTTCCTAACTTTCTGCTGTTTTGCTTACTCTAAGCCTGAGGAATCGTGGTTATTTTTTTTGACAAGGAAAAGGTGATATATTAATATTAAAAGATTAGAAGCTCAGCTGCACAGTGAGCATCATACAAAAGGCTATATACATCCTAAATATAAACTATCCACACAATCAGCCAAATCAATAGAGGAAGAGCTAGAGGAAGAGCTAAGCCTGAGGAATCGTAGTTATGTTGTACATGAAGTAGATTTTGGAGATTAAGCTAGCTTAAGGAATCATTATGTGAATGAGTGAATATTCAGGTATTTTCATAAAAGTGGTAAATTGGAATGGCTACAAAAGGCCACTACTTGCAATCGCTTTTGTGTGGAGTAATAAGCTCCCATAAGCCCCCTGGCCCCCCTTTGTGATATTTTCCCTCTTCATGTTCCCATGATAAATTGTATTTTGATGATTTCTAGCTGCAATTCGCCATCGCTCTACTCCCAAAATCCTGAATTTCAAATAGTGGCATCTTGGTTTTGCCTGAGGAGCCTCTGTATGTCTAGGATGCTTGGATATTTTGACATGTGTTTCGACATCTGGGTATCAGTGTGGCACCTTGTTACAGCACACTCGCTTGTATCTAGTTCGTTTAACCATAATCGATATAACATAGGCTCAGTGGATAACTAGGTCAGCTGTTGTAAGACGGACCTTGATTCTAGGCTACGAATTGACATTAGTAACAACAACAACAACACCTCCCAGTGTGGGTCCCGCTTTCGCGGGGTCTGGGAAGATCTAGCTGTAGGCAACCTTACCTCTACCGGTATTCATACCCATAGAGAGGTTGATTCCAAGAGACTCACGAAAAAGGTTTTGTGAAAAAGTTTTATAGGGGAAAGCGCTTACGAAGCATTTAAAGAGGAAAATCAGTGCCAAAGAAGCTGAAGCTGAAGCTGACATTAGTAGTGTGTATGAATTAGTGTCATGCTTTGCAATAGTTAAATATATCAGCAGTGGTCAAGGAGTATGTGTGGAAAGCATCATTGAGAGATTGCCTGGAGCTAATCCAGTGAGAATTCTGTTTGAAGTTATTAACAAGTTGGAATCCAGACGTCTGAAGATAAAGATTTGAACTCTTGGACTCATGGAATAAGGACCTGAACTCTTCAGATCACTCAGTTCAGATCTTCAACCAAATACTTCGAAGGATATAGATCCTTATTGATGACTAAATCAAGAAATTGCTTGGTGAAAGGTGTTTGTACTAACCAGTTACAGACTCTGTACTTTATAGTATCTACCTTCTACAGTTCTCAGCGTGTAAGGCAGAGCGCCCCTCTTTGGCATTCTTAGAAAGTTTCTGCCGCTGCTGTTATAGGGAAAAGAAATCAAAAGCAATATATATCAACGTATGAGAAATCTAAACACTTCATTCCCATGCATAAAATCAATTTAAAAACATTGCCTAAGGTGGCTATATCAATTTGTCAAACTCAGGAAACAAGAAACAAGAAGCTGGAAGAGTTCTGTAGTAAAAATAAACAAGAATTGAGAATTTGCTTAATAAGTGCAGGTCCTTGTTGCATAGGAAATGAATAGAGAGGGCAATAGAATACATAATTTGGTACAGTTATGCCTCAATCAGCTTTTCCTCGGATGATTTCCCAATCCTCTTTGGTTTTTTTAAACCCTTTTTTTGATTCTTTTTTTTTGGGTGGAAGGGGCATTATCTAATGTACAGTGCAAATACTTGTCTCGAAGTTTTCTTGAATGGATCCAAGAGTCCATTTTGAAGGCAGAGAACAGTGAACTCATTGGCTGGGTTGAGTCTGCTCTGGTGGTGTTTTTTTTTTTGGTTTTTCTTTTCTTTTAAAAATTTTTTCACTTTCTTTATTTGGTTAAACCCATCTTGTTTATTGTACTTAATGGCAGTTGATTAAACTATGCATTACAACCTTTGAGATGGTATCATGTTCTCTGTCATGAAGCATGGAACAGTTATTTATTATCGAGTTTCAAAAACTGAATGACTTTCTGAGGACTTGCTTCATTTAACTTCACAGGCTGTTCCAGTACATTCAGGGTGCAAATCTGAACTTCTCCAGAATTCCCATGACAAAGCCTGTCTTGACAAGCATAGTCCCTGAAGCTGGGCCTCTTCATTCTTCTGGATATGTTGTCCACTTCTACCTGCCTGTGAAGTTCCAAGACTCCCCGCCACTACCACTTCCTGAACTCAACTTGAAGCCCGTCTCCTGGCCAAGTCACTGCGTTGCAGTCAGGAAGTTTTCGGGGTTTGCAAGGGACAACAATGTTGTAGAGGAGGCTGAAAAACTGGCTACCAGCTTGGGAAGGTCACCCTGGGCCAACGCAACCTCTGCTGACGGCAAATATGCATACTCAGTTGCTCAGTATGATTCTCCATTCCGACTCATTGGACGTGTTAATGAAGTATGGTTCAATATTGATGGTTCTGAATCCAATAACTGTAGGTCGAATGGAATAGCTACATACTGAATGGAACAGTCACAATGTTTGTTGGTCTGGTCTACCTTTCTTTCTCCATGTATGTATATAACTAAACATATCATGTATGCAAGCGAAAATCGATTTGTAGATTTTTTTTGCAAAGCCATGATCAAAAGATACGGATTAGTGTGTCCAGTTACTACTTGCTTAAGTTATCGACCGGGATCAATCTTTGAAGACTGCATTTCATATCCTTGTGACATTTGGTTTGCTACTTTCTTATGATGATTTAATTTACTACTACTGTTAGGTTCTTCAATTGGGGTTACACTATCCGTGGTCAGCTAGGACAGGATGTGATCTCGTCTATGGTTTGCAAAATCGTTGTAATTTCCAAAATGAGCTTTGCTAGTTTACAGAAACTAACCATGTTCAATTTGGCAGTGTATTTGCAGCATTAAAGCAACAGAAGCTAGAGTCTGTTCTATTTTGCGTTTTAGATAGATAGATAGATCTAAGGAGATGTAAGGAGCTGTAAGGAGCTGTAAGGATAGATACAAGGAGTTGTTAAATTGTAGAAGAGTTGTATAGTATAATTTGTTTTACAATGAACGTTTCGGACGAAAAATAATAATATTAAAATAATATAATTATTGAAAATAAATAATTAATTAAGTTAATTACACAACAATAAAATATATTAATCCCCATAAATTTGGTGAATAAAATTTCGTCCACTTGAGGTGATTTTTTACATGAACATTAGTTTGATTGAATAAGCAAAGTATAACAAAAAAAAATTGACAAAATTGAATACAACTCTTCAAATAAATGCCTATTTTAAGTAAATAATGTTTAATATAAATAAATGTATGGTCATCTATAATAATATATATTTTATGTCGATACTCAAATATAATTTACGGCGTTATATTATATTTTTATATTTTTGTAAATGTTGTGTTCATAAGATATTTATAAATTTTGTATATTGGTAGTATCATTAAAAAATATACATATTTCTGTAACTAAAATAAATAAATGTTATAAAAAATCTATGAGATGTACGAAGATTTATTAAGATGTAAGGAGATGTAAGGAGATGTAAGAAGATGTAAGAATATGTAAAGAGCTGTAAGGAGATGTAAGAAGCTGTAAGGAGATGTAAGCTCTTAGCTAAATCCTAAAAAACGCGAAATAGAACAGGGCCTTAGTATATTGGAATTGGCGTGTCTATAAGTAGTGATACCGGTAAAGATAATGTCGTTTACATTTGGATCTTCTCAAACTTAGCAAAAGCGGGATTCACATTGGGAGTTTGTTTTTATTGTACTAAATCAACAGAAGTTAATGAAGCTTTTTTTCTAGTCTATAACAACATATTAGGATCTATATAAGAGTGAACTAACTAACAATGGATAGTCTGTACAACTTTGTAAGTCCTACTTTTGAAGGATCAGACCAATCCAAGTATAGTTACTATAATCCGTTCAAAGTATTCCTACAAGTGGAGATGTCACGTCCAATTTCCAGGAGATATACTCTTTAAAGTGAGTTTTTCTCGCTTATTCAAAACAAAAACTAAAAATAATAAAATGACAATGACAAAATGGGCTAGACCAAGATCACAGAATTCAAAATGGGCCCACTTCACCAACTTGACCAACTGAGTCCAGCAGTGACCTTTGGGTCAGTCAAATCATTTAATTCGGGATTCAGTAGACAATTTGAAGTGAAAGAGGGGCTAAAACTAAAAGATAAACCCCAAAAAAGAAAAAAAAAAGAAAAAGAAAAACAGAAAAAATCAAAGGGTGAAGAGGAAGTTTGCTATTGCTTCCCCTTTGTCTCTCTGTCTCTCTCTCTCTCCTCCTCCCCTCCCTCTGTCTCTTCGTTCTCTCTCTTTCTAGGGCTTCCGCCTGAAGTTTCTCTCTCAACAATCTCCTCTCTCTTCTCAACCATTTCAGTGCTCCCACACCTCAACACAAAAACCTAATCGACCGGAAATCCAACGGCATATACTCCTTCGACAAGTTCTAACGGTCTCATTTCACGGCGACACCGAATCTTTCACAAATTTCGCATCGGTCGATTTCCTTCCCCAATTCCGATTTGATTTAGGGTTTTTGGTTGCTGTTTGAAGATCAAAATCGGACAAAAGATCAATATATAGACGCCTTAGAAGTTGCAGGAATACGCGAAAGAGGTAGTATAGCTATAGGTCATTTTATTCGCAAATCTCTGAGAAAAGTAGTGTTGAGTTCAATCGGCGTCTATGGAAATGTTTGTATTTTGGTTTTATTTTTATTTTGAATTCGTAAGAAAATGCGTACTTTGGTAAATTGAAGTTCCGAAAGAAAATGTCTCTTGTAGCAACATAACGGTGTTGGTTACATTTATACTGGTCTGATGTCTTCTTGATGGTTGAATTTTTTATTATTTTTTTTTCTAGGGTTTTCTTGGGTGGGTGAAAAATTGGTCATCAGGCTGCATATGTCTGGTTTATGGAGTTCTTGGTTGCAATAGCAATCCTGCCTAATTTGCGTGGGTACTTGAATGTTTAATTGCTAAACCCTTGAGCTACTGTGGATGCAGCTGGTCTTGTTAAACTAGGAATTACGTAGGAATTGGGCAACTAAACTTATTATTACTATATGGGAAACAGTTTGAGCCCTTGGGCTGAGTTCTATAATCTGTTAACTATGAATATTAATCAGTATGATTGTGACATGGTGGCTGAGATTGCTTTTCTGGGCATGCCTTGCACACTGTCTTGAATGTTTATGTTAAAACTTGATCCCACCCATCATCTTAGTCTCATGAGTCATGGCCGTGGATCTCTTACTTGGCATTCACATCACAACAAAACTAGTGAGGAGGTAGATATTTTTGTACTTGTTTGAATTGCAAACCAAGTGTGTCATTTGCATTTGTAGGAAATTAGATTTTAGGTTCGGGTTTTTTTGCTTTTGAATTTCTTATCCGAGTCATAACTAGTTGCGTATTGTTCTACTTCTTTGAAGTTGGAAACATTCAAGCAATGCGACTTTGTGAATGTGTGTGTATGCATATATTGCATCTTTGGAATACTCTCCTGAAGGATTTTCATACAACCACACTGTATGAATATCCCTTGGACAAATGTTTGTCTTGGATTGTTTGTACATACTGTGGTGTATTCTTTCTGAAGAAACAGTAACCTGGTGTTTGTTCTTCGCTTCCACAAGCTTTAACGTGCATATAATTATGTTACCTTATTATGATTATGATAGGTTGGATGCATCCATTCTTTTGTTAATATAATTTCTTTTTTCCTGATCAAAAAAAATGATTATGATAGGTTGGATGACCTTGCTGCTGGTGCTCAGCTATGACATCCAGTATGATAACCGGAGAGCGGAGGTATGTGGATATATGAGGTTCATATGTGTACAAGTTATGAGAGCTGTTTTATTTACTTATGATGAAAGCATGGAACTGTAATTCGATGAAGGGATGTATTCACAACTCGGATTGTGTGTTCCTGCTATTGAGTGCGCTGTGATGCGTGAAATATCTGCAGTTGACGTGTGATCTCTGTAGAACTTTTATAGTATGCAATTGGTGCGAATCTTTTTTTTTTTGGGAGAACTATGGAATCAACTCCACTTCCCCCTTTTCTGGATACCTTTTTTGGGGGTGGGGGGTTTGTTTTCAGTTCAAATTATGATGACCTCATGTTTTAAGAATAGGAATCATCATCAGGATGGCGGAGAACTGATATAGGGATAGAGAGGAAAATTAAAGGGGGAAAAAAGGGATATGTAGGTGTGGCGTAGAGCCATAGAGGAATTTTTTTTAAGCATCACAGCATTGAGTAGAGAAGTTTATCTTGGGGGTGTCAATGTGCGTTATAAACTTTTTCAGTGATCAATATTGGAATGTGGAATCTATGATGCATTCAATTCTCAATAGGGGTTCTGGTGAGGCTATTCAGTCCTAATCTGCTTAAACTACATCTGTGTTGTATAGGAGTACTCTTGGCAATAGCTTATCCATGGGCATTGGGATCTCAAAGATTGAGATTTTTTCACACCTCTTTTCTGTTCATTGAAGTTGTTTACTGCTTATTATGAATTGGGCATTGTAGGGTGAATAGCACATTGGCTGATAGCTGTGTTTCTTTTGCTGTGTTCTGTCTTTTTTGGTTACACAGGTGGGCCTCCGCAAGAAGGGGCGGCATGACTGTCCTGGGAAAAGTTGCTGTTCCAAAGCCCATAAATCTACCTAGTCAAAGGTACTTTTTCATTTTGCTTATTTGATCTGTTGTTGGTCTCATCCTATGAAGCATGTTTGGACTTCCTGAAACATTGCTGTAGTGGGATCCAAATTGAGCTGCTGTTGTTGTATTCGATGAACCACATGCTTCACCTTCTGACTTGTTTTTATATATTGTTTGTGATGGTCAAGGTTGGAGAATCATGGTTTGGACCCCAATGTTGAAATTGTTCCCAAGTAAGTAACTCCAGTTGCATCTACTTATCTTTACCAACTTAGCTTAAAGAAAACTGTATCTGCTTCTCGTGCACATTGGCTTGCGTCTTGCTTCTATTGTCCTTCTTGCAATTGTAAACCAAGCAAATGAACTGAATTAGTCTTGTTCCATGATTATAACAATGAAGAGGAACTCTTAGTTGGGGGAGCAGACCATCATCTGCTGGGTCCAATGCATGGGGTACCTCATCATTGTCGCCACATACGGATGGTAGTAGTTCCTCACCCCGTCACTTTGCTGGACGCCCTTCATCTGGTGGTGGTACTCGGCCATCAACTGCTGGAAGTGAAAGAGCATGTGATCCCAGTGTCAGCGCTTGGGGTTCCAACTCAAGGCCTTCATCAGCTTCAGGGATTTTGGCATCAAACAGTTCTTCCTTGACATCGTCACGGCCTCGCAGTGCTGAAACTAGACCTGGTAGTTCACAGCTATCACGATTTGCTGAGCCGTCAGCTGAAAGCTCCGCACCTCGGGCTTCAAATGCAACTTCTGAAAGGATGGTATGCTGATCTAAAGAATAGCCTTATATCAACCGTATTTTTAACCATGACCAGCTTATGCCCCCCCCCCCCAAAAGAAATAATTAAAACTTAATTCGGTAGCATGTGGTAGTGCTACTCTGCTGTTTGTGTTTGCTCATTGTTGGTCCTCTGTATGCTATTCCAGTCATTATTGTCCTTTTGATAGGCTGACTTGTTTTTGTGTTTTGTTACATATGCAGGGAGTTGCTACTGCTGTAAATGATGAGTTCTCCTTGAGTTCTGGAGATTTTCCTACCCTTGGCTCAGAGAAAGAGGAATCTGGAAAGAACACGGAGGCCCTAGGTAGCTCATGTTTGCTTAGAAGATTTCTACCCTATCCTTTGTGAATATCACTACTTTTCTCTTTCTACATTATGAAGGCATATTTACACTGGGAATGGCATCTAGTTTTGACTCCATTTGTTGAATTCTCCTTTTCATCCCAAGTAAAGATGCCGTAGGGTTTTGAAGCTCATTTGTTACAAAGTATGCGGTAATAACGAAGTGAATACATTGTTGTCTAGTTTGTGGCTAGGGTTTATTCCCCCCCCCCCCCCCTTTTTCCTTTCCCTTGGGGGGGGGGGATAATATGTATTCTGCCCCACCCCTTAGAATTGGATTGCAGTGGGGCTCATCCCGCATTTAAAAGATGTTGCCGTCCACTGCTATACAAATTACTGTAGAAGAAGTAGATGACAATTTAGTGAGATGCTTTACTTCTCCTAAATCCAATCTGTTGGACAATAGTGCTTTTCAGCTGCTTCAAATGTGGATCAGAGAATGGGGCTTTTGTTCATGAGCTTGCACAGTGCTTCCACTCTAGAGCAATTGAAGCAAGATACTTACGCTTTCTTCACTGGGTATCCCATCCCCTTTGACTGACACACACACACACACACATATGCATATATATATTGTAAACTGTGATTGGGATAGATCTCATCACTTATTGATTATTGTTTTCTTCTGTATCCCTCCCTTTTTGCAAGAATATCAAATTTGGTACTTTCCTGGCTGCATGTGTTTTGTGTCTCTAGGGGGCTTTTGAAATGTTGGAAGAAACTGATTTCTTGAAGAGTCCAATGGATCTTGTGCTTTCAATATATTTGATGGTTGAGGAGTCCTCTCATTTAACCTGTAGTTTTATCCCTATTTTATGATTTAAATTATGTGACAGATTGTATTCCTCATGGAAGCCCCGGTTCATCTTCTGGTCGAGTGACAGCCTCAGGAGACAATGTGGGAACTGCTCATGGTGGTTAGTTAATATGTATTTAAATCATTTTTTACTCTTATCAGCTATGTTTCATTCTTTTTACCTCCTATTTAATGGAGGAATGTTATCTTTTGTTGTATTAGATGAGATTTCCAAAAATCCCGATTTCAAGGGTAATTCTTGGAGGAAAGATGGTCCCCCATATGTTGAAGATGGCCCTCGACCTGGCATAGAAAGATGGCGTGGGGAGCCTCCTCCATACCCAAATCATAATATGGGCCCTATGCCTTATGAATCTTGGCGTGGTGCTCCGCCAATTAATCCTCCAGGCGGGGTTTGGTATAGAGGACCACCTGGGCCACCTCCTTATGGTGGCCCAGGCGCTCCTGGTGGGTTTCCTATGGAGCCATTTCCTTATTATCGTCCTCAGGTGCCTCCTCCTGGTCTAGCCAACTCACAACCAATTCCTCCTGTAGCTGGTCCTCATGGACATCACCCAAAGAATGGAGATATGTACAGGCCTCCTATGCCAGACTCTTACATGCGTCCCAGTATGCCTATGAGGCCTGGTTTTTACCCTGGTCCTATTCCTTATGAAGGATATTATGGGCCTCCAATGGGATTTTGCAGTCCAAATGAAAGAGATCTGTCATTTATGGGAATGCCTCCTGGCCCTCCTATTTACAATAGACCTGTAAACCAGAATTGTCATGATCCAAACAATTCCCGGCCTAAGTCGCGTGAACACAGAGGGCCAGAACAAGTAGAACCTGTTCTAAATGATCCTCGAGGGAATTACAAGGTTTTAATGAAACACAATGATAGTTGGAATCAGAATGAGGAAGAGAGGTGGAACCACAGAATGAATACCGGTGCATCAAATCGTGACAAGGGGATTTTATCAAGATCTTCTGTACCGGAGAATGCTTGGGCAGATGATTATAAGAAGGATCGGGATATGCATGATGGAAAAGGTGTTCCTGCTGAAGAATTTCCTTCTCAAACAGTTCAAAATAACTTTGCTTCTACTGACCATGCCACAAGGTTCCCTGTAAGTAATGTTAATGAAACTGATAGGAGCCATGTCACAGAGAATGCAGCTTCTCCGAGGAATCAGTCTTTGATACAGAAGATAGAGGGGTTGAATGCTAAGGCTCGTGCCTCAGGTGGGAGACAAGATGGTTTTCATAGGGAGCAATCACATGACAAGGTGCATATTGTCAATGCTAAGGGCAATCAATCTGGAAATGATGCTACTTCTGATGTTCTTCAAGGAAGGCATTATGCCCCGGGGGTTATCCCTGGTGCTGAGGACATCAATAATGCCACAGTTGAGAAAACTCGTGAATCAGTAGTTTCTGGTGTGACAGCTACTACCAGGTTTGACCAGCTTTCCTTTGCCCTTTCTCCTTTCTGGTTTTTACTATTATTATTTTCTTTTTTCTAGTCTGATTTCTGGAACTGCAGTAGACCTACACGTGGAGTGCAAAGCAGAGGTGATCATCAAGGAAAGGGGAGGTTCAATGGGCAAGAAGCTGACGGAAGGATAAGGAAATCTGAGTCTCATACTGTCGTTTCAGCAGCTGTTTCTGGAACAACTACTAATGATGAAGTGAAAGAGCACCATCCTGTTGTACAGCCTGCTGAAGTTCCTGAGCCAGATGTTGAGAGGAAGGATGACAGAGCATCAGTTGTGTCTACTTTCGATCACAGTGATACACAGGTGTGTAGTTATATGTGAATCATGTAGTGAATTTGAATCCCTATTCCAGTGCTATAGATGTTAATCTTCTGGTATCTGTATGTGTCAGCGTGCCAAGATGAGAGAGATAGCCAAGCAACGTGCAATCCAGCTACAGAAGGAAGAGGAAGAACGGACAAGAGAGCAGAAAGCAAAGGCACTTGCGAAACTTGAGGAGTTGAACCGGCGTAGTGCTAATCAGGGTATGGACAATCAGAGTCAGAAGTTGGAAAGTGTTCCATCTCACAGTGCTGTTTCACACAAGCAGGAAGATTCTAAAAACCACCCTGAACCAAATTTGGATGCAAATCAAACCACTGAATCAGGCTTAGTTTCTTCCAACAACATTGGTCAGACAAATGAAATAAATTCTAGCCATACTGTGGACTCTACTGTTTCACACTCGTATGGGGGTGCAGTGACAAAGAAAAATGCTGACAAGGATTATGTTTTATCACAAAATCAATTGGAGGCTGCTGATCCCAAGTTCAATGATGCTATTGGTCACAGAACTTCACCTGCACAAGTTCGGGAAGCTTCAAAGCAAAAGTGTGTTGCTCACAAGCAGAGGCAAAATATTCCCTCACAAAAGAGTTCCATGCAAGAATCAACTCCTGCTTTTAGAGCAGATGTGCCGAAAAATCAAGATGGCATTGCTCCAGCTGAAGAAGGCTGTTGTATTTTAGCTGCCTCAGCTGCTGGAAAAGAGCTGACAGAATTGCCCGTTACATCTGATTCACCATTGCATCAGAAAAAGAAGAACAAGAATGGAAAAAACAAGCATAAGGTAGAGGAGTCATCGAATGCTATTTCATCGTCTGAAGCCATGCCGAAGGATTCTAGGGTTGCTCAAGATTGCGCTGATGATTCAGGGAAAAATGCTTCTGACTTTGTAAACTGGTCCTCTCATTCATCAACAGATGCAAAAGATGCAGTTCAGTCTTTCGAAAACCACTCTTTATTGTCCCGTGAAGATGTTCATGTTAGACAAAGTAATTCCTGGAAGCCTCAACATTCTCGGAAGACCAGAAGTTCTCAGAACAATAGAATATCCGAAAGATCTCACAGCAATGATGCTGTTGTCTGGGCCCCGGTGCGGTCTAGTAACAAAGTTGATGTCACTGAGCAAACCAGTGAGAAGACTGCTGAACCTTCAGTTCCGTCAGAAACAGGAAACAATTTGTCACGTAATGGTTCGAAAACCAAAAGGGCAGAGATGGAGCGATATGTTCCTAAGCCTGTAGCCAAAGAACTTGCACAGCAAGGAAATACTCAACAGTCTCCGTCAACTGACCTAGGAGGAACTGATGGAACAGGTGGGACATCGAAGACACCTCAGGGCTCTGAGTCCTCTGATTATGCGGCAAAAGCGGTGTCTGTTGCGGAAGCTAAACATGTGGATGGTAGACATAAACAGCAAAAAGCTCAGGGATCATGGCGTCAACGTGTCTCCGTGCAGTCGACTCCTGTCCAATCTTCACAAGACAATTCCTCTGCTATTGCTAACATGAGCAATAATGTCAAGTCCGACGAATCTCAGGTTGGAGGAGCACCTTCTGGACCTGATGTGCTCTCAGATAAAGGCCCACAGGCTAGTATGTGTGATGGGTGGGACTGTGCAAATGATCGCACCTCCACTTCGTCAGCTGTATTTTCTGACATGAAGGTTCATGCTCCATCGGGGAGAGGGAAAAGGCATCCATCTAAGGGGTACAAAAGTAGTGGATATAATCAGAATTTTGATTGTAAAGATTCCAATGCTGCCTTCACAGATTCACAGTGCCCTCCCGGAACAATTCAGGTAGAGAGGATAGCATCTCTGAGAGACAATAGAGTAGTTGGAGATCGTTCTACTTCTCAATGGCAACCCAAGTCTCAGGGTCAGCAAGGAAACAGGCACCGTGGTGGTCAGGATGTTACTGGCGAGGACAGTAGAGGCCCAAAAAGGGGGACTGGTCATAATTGTGTAGAACCTTATTCTGAAGATAAGCATGTTGATGGAGGAATACCACGTTTGGGAAATGAAGATTCTGAGCGAGATAGGAAGGGCCTATCTATCAAAGGACATCCTAATCAGGGCTCTGCGATCGCGGTCGAATCTGCTTTATCTGGAGCAACTGATGGGCTCAATGAGCAGCGCCCCTTCTCAGGGTACCGCAAAAATGCCAACTATGGAGGTCGTCCCAATAGACATGAATCTCGTGGAGATTGGAGCTCAACATCACAAGAAAATAAGCAGCATTATTCTTCTGCAAACCGAGAGAGGCAGATGCAGAATTCGCACTATGAGTACCAGGCTATTGGACCATATAACAGCAACACCCGAAGATCAAATGAGTTGGGGGCACAAAAGGATAATCAAGCTGGAGGTGGAGGGCAGAGATTCAGGGAGAGGGGAAACAATTATTCCAGGCGTGGTAAGGGCAACTTTTATGGGAGGCAAAGCGGCAACCCTTCTGATGCAGCAGGTTATTGATGGTTGGTGTAAAGAACAGCCCAGTCCTATGACCAAGAGTTTTCTTCATCTCTTCGACGATTTCTGTTCCTTCAGAGATCGAGCCATAATGTCATCCTGCCTCCGCAGCAGGTAAAACTATCCTATATTTAAAAGAACTGTCCTATGAAGTCCTACGCTGCACAATGATGATTGATTGGTGGCAACCTCATGTAGGATGAGCAGGGACGATTAGATGTTGCCGAAATGATTCATCTGGGCTAGCTGGAGCCTGGAGGTGCTTTTACTAGAGCAATCCGGATTAGGGTTTTTTTTTTTCTCCTTTTCCCTCTCGCCTTTTCCTTTGGCATGCGTCCTAATCAACAATATTACCCAGGACAGATTTGATTGTGGTTTATGTATTTTTGGCTGGGTTCCCTTGTTCTGTGATGCCCAAATTACTAAGAACGGGCACGTGGGCTTTATGGATTAGGAGTTGTTCCTCGACTCTCCTACTTGTGGAAGAGAAATTTAGTCTTGTTCCCTGGTTTTTTTCTCGAATATTGCTTTTGTTCTCTACCATATGAGCCCACATGTGTACTGAATGAGTGAATGTGCCACTGAGGCTGATGCCATCCTGCGTGTAGGAAATGCCACCTTGGATGTTGACGTTCATAAAACTGGCCACTGCGGTCCCTCCTTCCCCCCTGCCCCCAATAGCAAGGTTACAATGATTAAGTAGTCCTTGTTGCAAGGGTTGTACCTATGTTGGCTTTTGTAGCTGTGGCTTTTAGATGAGTATTGCGCTTGCTTAAGTTACAGTTATGCCCCTCAATGCCCGATGTTAAGAGTTGAGGGTGGCTTTTTGAATACATTTGAGCCTCAGATACGATTCTCCCTGTTTTGACAGTCTTCATTGTATTATTCTAAATATTGCACCAAATGTAATAATAACACCATCATTACCCAGTGTAGATCGTGCTATAAGCATCTCACCTTTATACAAAACCATCTTTGTCACCCGTAATTGAAGAATGCATTTCACTTCATTATCCAATCTCCACCAATATGCAGATGGCGTATTAGGGTGTGGGAGAGTTCAATGGTTCCATCATTCATAAAGAAGCATCAAGAGCGAGGTTTATGAAAATGGTTGAAACTTGAACTCAATCCATGTACAATCCAAATTTATCATTGATGTGTTACTCCTTACTCTGCATTGACCGTTTAAATCTTGCCATCAAACATCCATTTCTGTCTCTTTTTGGTGCTCTGATGTTTCCTTCAATTCATACCTTCTCCATTAGCGCCTATATCTATTTGCCTTGCTCCCCAAAACCTAAAGTCAAAAACCAATTAATTTTTCAAATAATGTCAGTCAACTTGCATTAATTGTTAAATCCTGGGTTTGGTTGTAATTTGTTGATACGTTCTTGTTTTCTTCGATTAGAAGAATAAAATGAACAAGATATTGTAGAGCAGTTACATATTTTGGAATCTCTTAATGTTAGTTTGTTTATAGCTCCATAAGAGAATTAATATAATTCCTTGCTGCATCATCATTTTTTGTTATTTTCTGATTTGTCCAAATCATATCATAAACAAAAATGCCATAATATATACATGAGAAACTTTTATATTTTCTGAAGTCAACGTACATAAATATACTTTAGCTGGGTAGATTACTTAAATTGTCAACAGCATTAAGTTAACTCATACTCACTCCACTCTATTTTCATGTATATTTTCTGACCCTGTTTTCCTCCACAACAGAGAGGGGGAAGGCTGTGAGAGTTATAAAGAATAGTACAATAAAATGTCTTGCACTTCAAGGACGTGAAATGTGACAAATAACTCAATAGTGTAGTAGATGTTTAAAATATTTGAAATGGATTTTCCGATACAACTTGAAAGGACACACAAATTGTTACAATCCAAACCTAGACGACTTCGCCAAATCAAATCTGCCACAACCTGTCTAAGCGGCATGTTTGCCAAATCTATCTTATTTAATATAGAAATGAACCGTTTAACTTATCCATATTCCTGTGATGTACCAGTGCCTAGCCCAAGGAAAGAAGCATCTTAGGGGATTCCTAATTGATAACAAAAATTATCTTAGTTAACAGTGCACATGGTCTTTGGTCTTAAGTAAGCAATTAAGGGCTGTTGTTTAGCTTCTCTGCTTTTTCTTCTTCCTCTTGTTTAAGAGTAGCATTAGGTGGGCATTGGTTAGGGTGGAGAAGAATAATATTTCTGAAGATATCTTAGGCTCAACAGAAGTCAAACCTTGTAGCTATCACTTGTATGTCTGTGTTTCATCATCCCCATCCTATGTATTTTATATCCTCTCTTTTTTTATATATAAAATTAATTAGAACTTTATAATTATTCAGTTATTGCAGAGTTTCGTTCTAAAATGTCCTCATTCCATTTGAAGTCAAAGTATTCTTCTATGACAATTTTTAAATTATCTGATGGAATCTTATAATAGTAAGTGCTTCTTGGATCAGTAACATTTGCAACTGGAAAAATGCAAATTAGGACCTTGTAAAATATTTTTGTCCTCAATTAGTCGATCAGAAAATATTTCATCAAGCCGATTATGTAATCTGCTTTCAAGGTCTAGCTAATATGTAATTGTGTATACCCATCAAACATCTAAAAGAATATGGCTCAGGGACATCCCATCTCTATTTGAGTATTAGGGTGGGCCTTTATCCAAGCTTTTTGTCTGGAATTAATCAAATCCTGTATTCTCCGTCTTCTCTCTCCATACATATTGCATGATAGAGATGTCAACTTTCAGAAACATGCAGGGTGCAAAATTCCAATTCCAACTTGACCCAAAGATAAACAGAACCTACCCCATATTCTTGAACAACCCAAAAAGGCTCTCTATTAATAGGCTTCCTCATTTTCAGTGCAATCGTTCTATGTACTACTCTCATATATGCTTTCTCAACTGCCTACTGGCTACTGCCATATATATACACTCTCAACTCCTCCATCAACCTGCAGATTTTGATACCCAATATTGAGATGATCCAGAATTTCACGTTGTTTTAGTTGCTCCCCTAGCATAATATATGCTCAAAATGGGCATTTTTAGGATGTCCCGTTTGATTCTTCTTTTCTATCTTATACTCAATATTGTTTCTCCTGTCAAGTCTGCTGAAAATTCTAGTGAATCTTATTGGCTTTTGAAGATCAAATCCAACTTTGTTGATCCTGCAGGTGTTCTTAGTAGCTGGTCTTCGGCTACTGACATCTGCCGGTGGAATGGGCTTACATGTTCTGATGATCAAGCTCATGTTATTGCTTTAAATCTCTCGGGATCAGGGCTTTCGGGTTCAATCCCACCTGAGCTTTCTCAGCTCACTTCACTTCAGACTCTCGACTTATCATCGAATGATCTCACTGGCTCGATTCCTAGTGAGCTTGGTCAGCTTCAACATCTACAGGAGGTCCTGCTTTACTCAAACTCACTCTCTGGTGGAATCCCGAATGAGATTGGTTTTTTACATAAGTTGGAGGTTCTAAGAATCGGGGACAATCTGCTTTCAGGGAAAATTCCGAGAAGTATTGGTAATTTAACTCAACTAAGTGTTCTTGGCATTGCTTATTGCCAACTGAATGGAAGTATTCCATCTGAGATTGGCAAGTTGAAGAAGTTGGTATCTCTCGATTTGCAGCAGAACGCGCTTGTGGGTTCCATTCCGAAGGAGATTGGTGAATGTTCAGAGTTGCAGAAATTTGCAGCCTCCAACAACATGCTCGCAGGAGAAATCCCTCCATCAATTGGTAATCTTCAGTCATTACAAATCTTAAACTTGGCTAACAACACTCTTTCTGGTAGCATTCCTTCTGAGTTGGGGGGATTGCAAAAGTTGAAGTACTTGAATTTGCTTGGAAATAGGCTAAGTGGGGAGATACCCATGGAACTCAACCAGTTAAGTCAGCTAGGAACGCTGGACTTGTCGGGAAATAAGCTATCGGGCTCTATCAAAATCCTCAGTTCCCAGCTGATGAGCCTCGAGGTCTTTGTTCTGTCTGATAATGTCTTGTCAGGCAGCATACCGGGGAACTTCTGCAGCAATTCCTCGAGTCTGAAAATTCTCTCCCTTTCGAGAAATGACTTCTCGGGAAAGTTCCCCTTGGAGCTGCTAAAGTGCAGGTCACTTCAACAGCTAGACCTTTCTGACAGCAACTTCCAAGGAGATTTGCCTTCTGAGATTGATCAGCTAGGAGACCTAACTGATCTTTACCTCAACAACAACAGCTTTGGTGGGAATCTGCCTCCTCAAATTGGTAATTTGAGCAACTTGGAATTTCTATCCCTCTATGACAATGAAATCACAGGGGAAATCCCTGCTGAAATAGGGAAGTTGAGCAAGTTAAGTGTCATCTACCTCTATGACAACCGCATGTCAGGTTCGATCCCAAATGAGCTTACAAACTGCACTAGATTGACATACGTCGATTTTTTTGGGAATCATTTTTCTGGGTCAATTCCTGATTCAATTGGGAGGCTAGAAAATCTAGTTTTGCTTCAGTTAAGGCAAAATGAGCTATCTGGTGAAATTCCTCCTAGCTTAGGCTACTGCAGGAAACTTCAGATGCTTACCTTGGCAGATAATAAATTGTCTGGTCCATTGCCATCGACGTTCAGATTTCTATCTGAGTTGAGTCTGCTCACTCTTTACAATAACTCTCTTGAAGGCCCACTACCTGAATCCACGTTTCTTCTAAAGAACCTGAAAATCATCAACCTGTCGAAAAACAGGCTCTCTGGGAGCATTTACCCGTTAACAGGTTCAACCTCTCTCAGTGCATTAGACTTGACTAATAACAACTTTTCTGGACCAATCCCTCCAAGGCTAGCCCTGTCCAAAGATCTCACCCGCCTTCGCCTTGCAAGAAACTCCCTTAATGGTAGCATCCCCCCTGAATTTTCTAAAGTTACGGAGCTCATTTTCCTCGATTTATCATCCAACAATTTGTCAGGAGAGCTAGTCAGTGGTCTATCCAAATGCACAAAACTTGAACATCTCTTGCTTAAGAACAACCAACTTAGTGGTGAAATCCCATCTTGGATAGGGACTTTAAAAGGGCTAGGAGAACTTGACCTGTCTTCAAACAACTTCAATGGAACGATACCAAAAGAGCTTGGAGACTGTTCAAATCTGCTCAAACTTTCTCTTCATACCAACAAGTTTTCCGGCCAAATCCCTCCTGAGATTGGAAATCTTTCCTCTTTGAATGTTCTCAATCTTCAAGGCAATAATTTATCTGGTCTGATCCCCACAGAAGTACAGCAATGTCAGAAGCTATTCGAGCTCAGACTCTCTGACAATTCCCTAACAGGTCATATACCAGTTGAGTTAGGGGAACTTACTGAACTCCAAGTTATATTAGACTTAAGTTTTAATAATCTCTCTGGTGAAATTCCTCAATCATTAGGTAATCTCATGAAGCTAGAGAGATTAAACCTCTCAAACAACCATCTCCAAGGCCAAATCCCTCCCTCACTAGGAATGCTTTCTAGCCTGGACAGTCTAAACATCTCTTACAACCTTCTTCAAGGCCAACTCCCATCAAGTTTCTCGTTGTTGCCCCTGAGTGCCTTTTTGGGCAATAAGATGCTATGTGGGCCCCCCCTTGCACGATGCTTGGGTTCATCAAGGGGGAGGGGGAAATGGCTGTCAAAAGCTGAAGTTGATGCGATCATATTTGCCATTGTTTTCACTACATCTGTTATATGCTTGGTGATGATTTATATCATGTTGAGGATATGGTCAACTTGGAGAAAAGTTGCTGTTTCAAACAATGAAGGGATTGGCAATGAGATCAAAGAGCAAGATCAGGAGAAATGTTTGGGTTATGGTAATGAGAAACTGAAAGGTGGCTATTGGAAAATGAACCCCAAGAACTTGCCTCCCTCACCTGATAAACAACTTTTCACCTGAGAACGTACATGCTCAAGGGCTGAACATTCAGGTTTGGCCCCCCCCCCCCCCCCTCTTCACTTTCCTAGAAGGGCCATTTAGATGTATAGACTTTCTTTCTTTTTAGTTCTTATTGTTTCTTTCTTTTCTAATTGTGTGAAGAGAAACATGTAAAGCTACTGAATTCAAGGATCCATATTATACATGGATGAGTATACTTCTCATAATGCTCAATAATAATCTCGTTCTTGAGTGATTCAATATCATGTAAAAGTCAAAAAAAATTCTAAAGAACTCTAGCCGTGAATCTGTATAAAACCCAAAAGTTCTCATTCATTCATCTAGAATTAAATCTGCCTCTAAATTCACTTCAAAACAGAAGAAAATTTGGGGAATCCAGAAAGTTGAAAGCCGACATCTCGATAGATGAGACGAGAGTAGTGAAAGAGGAGAATATAAAAACAAAGGCCCAAGCACCGTTCAATGTATACCTTTCTCGGCCTCTTGGCTAAGATCAAGTGTAGTATCTGGTCTTTATTAGATTAATATCTACAGATATATTCAACTAAATGTTTGAGGGGATAGGCCCACAAAGGTAGCTTGCTGCCTGGGCCTGCGAGCGTCGCACTACTTCACGGGCCTGTCGCACCCCACCAATGCTTAGTTAGTTTCTGTGTCAGAATCTAGTTTTATTTGTAGCAATTTTAAAAACCAGGGTGAGAATTTGTGGGAAAACTTTGATAAATAAGTTGAAATGAAAACGGGAAAACTCTAGAGAGAGAAACAGAAGGTCTAGTGAGACGTGACCCTCGCTTGTCCTCCCCTCTAACCTGCTTCTGCTATCTTCACCATGTTTGGCGCTGCTTTCCATCTTGCTTAATCCCAGACCAAAGACACCGCCTCTCTCCATAGGACATGGAGCTCAAAGAGCCAAAACCCCGATATCCTTTATGCTTGCTCTGTAATCTGCCCTCCTTCCCCAGCTACTGTAGTGCTGGGCTGATACTCACCGGCGCCGCCACCAACAGCCCATCGTCCTCCTCTGCCATTGCCGTTTCCGTTGCTATGCCTACCACTACTGTGTCTCCCGCCCGCACCAGCGCACCGCCTCCGTCTTTCCTCCCCTCTGTCACCTTTACGGTCGGCCCACCACCAATTGGGCAACCGGCCCTTGTCTGATTTGGACCTCAGGTAAGCAACTTTGATCATTCCTTTTTTCTTATTCTCTTTAAATTAAGATCCTTCTCTTTGATGGGGATCTTTCGATTTGTGCATCTGCAAAGTATTTATTGTGATTTGGATATTAATTTGAAAACTGAAATTATGGAAACTGAGCCCAATTCTCGCCTCTTCGAGGTGTACTGGATCATCATGTGTGAAATCGCTGTGCCTGATTCTGCCTCCAGACCCCTTTTTAATCGTCAATTGCCGGCTGGAAGCACAAAAATTGTGCTGGATTTCGCTTTTGAGGATGTAAAGTTGTGTCCTTTAGTTGAGGTTACTTCGCCGTGGTCTCCGAGAACTCCTAGAGTCTATTTTCTATCCACTTCATATGATTGTTCACGGCCTATTAAGTTGCAATTCATGGCTGAAGGTGACTCTTGGTATGTAAATTTTGAGACTCGTCCTTACGGTTTAGCAATTTTAATAGCCCATTCGAAGATCACACAAGTAGCGCACTTTGTCTCTGTTTGGAAACCATGGTTTGCCACTCATTTAGTTTTAAGTGTTCTAGTCACTGCTCCAAGGTTTAATGTAATGTCGTACTTTGCAAAAGCACGGTATGCTCAATCGCATAATTTTTTATGTACAAGACTCTGTCGTTATATGACGGCTATTGTGTATTCTAGCTTTTTTAGTTTTATCTCTCATGGTTAAAGATTCACTACATACTTCATTGTAGTCACTGGCTCGATGAAATTGGGTACCATGACCCTGTCCAACTTTGCGTTTGAGATGAACCCCGCTAGTAGTCTTTGTTTGATCATTTGGTTTTGTAAGCTGGAGTTATGTTCAGTATATGGTTTGAGTCAGTTTATGGTGAGAGGACATAAGGATTCTTCCTTATGGCCTAGGGCCAGTCCATTGAACAATCTATTTGGCTCATTTGTGTCTTTGTTTTGTCGCTATCGATTGGTTTTTGTATGGAATCCTTTTGATTATGTTCATACGCATACTTTGGTGGTTATTATCCATTTTAGTTGTAATTTTTTGGTTCAGAAATGCACCAATCTTGGCTGTAATGATTTATGTTATTGGCACTTTTTGCTTGAATTTATTAAGTATCTATCATGGGGGAATGTGGAAACACCTTGTAAAAGCTTCCCACGGCCCAGCCTTTTAAGGCTTCAAAGTGACCGATTATGGTACCAGAACATTATCATTGAAATTGTACACAACAGCGTAAGTCGTTTGTGTGATGGTCCAAGACTGGCATCAAGACAACTGAAGCTAGTCGATTTGGTGTGCAAAGAGCAGTTACCATATAATTGATCGTTTGGATCAAGAGGACAATATTGGAAACAAAGCGCCTATTTCTATTTAGTGGTATGAAGATAGTTTGCTGGAATGTCCAAGGAGCTAAAAAATCTCAATTATGACTTGAAGTAGGATTTATTAATCGCATTATTAAGCCGGATATTCTTATACTTCTTGAAACTATGGTTAATGACCAACATGCGGGTTTGATAATAAGAAACTTAGGGGTTCTCTCACTATGACACGATCCCCACAGATAATCATTGCGGTGGGATTTGGTGTCTATGGATCCCAATTAATGTTGAGGTGTCTATCCTCGCAAAAGAAAGTCGAGTTGTTCACTGCCTCATAAAGGATAGTGTTTATAATAAGTAATGTTTATTAATGGCAGTTTATGCCTCGGCCTAGGAGCATGACAAAGACTTTTTTTGGCAGCAACTCAAACAGTTAAATGAGTCCGTCAACTTACCATGGTGTATAATGGGTGACTTTAATGAAATGCTTCACCCATTAGAAAAATTGTGAGGAGCCCCTCTAACGGTTCAGAAAACACATTGATTTAATGATTTCCTGAAAAGTACTAGAAGTATTTGTGCGAATGTTCAAGAAAGAATTTCCGCTTGGAAAAAATTCTTAAGAGAATAACTTATTTATGAAAAATTGGATAGAGTAATATTTCGGAAAGATTGTGCGCAATTATTTTCAGATTACTTAGTTAGTAATGGACCATTCACGTGCTTTGATTATGCCTTTGTCTATTTAGATACTGTTCCAGCACACTAGCCTCGGAGAGGCACTAATTTTAGGTACCAACATTCCTGGGCTCAATATCAAGATGCGCATATTTTAGTCAAGAAGAATTGGAGAATGGGAGTTCCAGGAACTCTAATGTATAGATTAACACAACGATTAAAGAAGGTCAAACTAGACCTCAAGTCCTGGAGCAAGGCTACTTTTGGAAACTTTAAGAACAAATTAGCAAGAAATGCAGATAAGCTCCTCCATGTTGAGGAAAAACTAATACAAAGTCCCAAATAGTGCTAGGTTGAACAATTGGCACTACAGACTAATTAAACAAAGAGAAAAGATGCATCTTTTCAACCATAAATATTGGGGGAAAATGGCAAGAAAAGAATGGCTTGTCAACGGGAATAGAAATTCTTGTTTTTTCCATCAGACAATGAAAACAAAAAAAACAAGAAGTAGAATTGTGAAATTGAGGGACAACTCAAGAGTGTGGGTTGAGGAGCCTGTCCAAATTAAACAAATGTTCATTAATGATTTTACCGCTAGATTTAAATCAGCTCTAGTAAGCTCAACCAATATTGATGTGGAAATGCTTAATTTAGCGTCCACAGTGAATAATGTCACACTACTGCAGTCCATCCAAGATTCTGAAATCAAAGAAGTTGTATTCCAAATGGATAAATTCAAAGTTTTAGGGCCTGATGGCTTTGGTGCAGCTTTCTATCAAGATTGTTGGCATATTGTTAACATAGATGTTTGCACTGCGGTGAGATCCTTTTTGGAGGAAGGAAAACTCCTTAAGCAAATTAATCGTACACTAATAGCCTTGATCCCAAAAGTGAGTAATCCAGCAACGACTAGCCATTTTCGACCAATTAGCCTTTGCAACACTATTTACAAGATTATTTCCAAAATTATGGCTAATCGAATGCGCCCGATTCTTGAAAAAATCGTTGACCCTGTCCAAAGTGCATTCGTACCGAAACGATCCATCCATGACAATATATTACTCACGCATAAAATCATAAACAAATTCAATAAAATGAAAGGGAAAAAAGCCTTGGTAGCACTCAAACTTGATATGGAAAAGGCATATGATAGAGTTGAACGAGACTTTTTATTTAGAACACTTCATTTATTTGGCTTTCATCCCAAATGGATAGACTTAATAAAAGCTTGTATATCATCTGTTTCTTACTCCATTATCGTCAATGATGAAGTATGTAGTTTCTTTTCACCTTCACGAGACATTAGGCAAGGGGACCCCTTATCCCCGTATTTATTTATTATTTGTATAGAGGTTTTAACAAGGGCTCTCCGAAAGGCAATGGGCAACAAGAAATGTTTAATTGGAGTTAAGCTCTCTCCGAGAGCCTTCAAGATTCCATGTTTACTTTTTGCTGATGATAGTCTTCTATTTTGTAGAACTAATCTTGAATCATGTCGACAACTTAACTAGATCCTGAGTAAATTCTGTCAAAGTTCAGGACAACTCATTAACTTCCATAAGTCGTCACTAACTTTCTCTAGGAATGCCACGACACATGATAAAAGATCCGACTCATCGATTTTTAATATCACCCACCAAGAGCATCTTGGTAATTACCTTGGTTGCCCAATATTCAAAGGTCGACCAAAAACATAAACCTTTCCTGAACTAGTAAACAGAACAACTGAAAAACTACAGAATTGGAAAACAAAATATGTTTCCAAAGCAGGAAGAGTAGCGTTAATCTAAGCCAATATTGAATCCATGCCAGCCCACACGATGCAGTGTTTCCAACTGCCCAAAGAAACTAATCGTCTAATTGATAAGATTAGTAGAGATTTTTTTTGGAAAAAAAACAATGACAGTAAAGGCCTGCCTATGGTATCCTGGGACAAGGTTTGTCGACCAAAGAAGGCGGGAAGGCTTGGACTCAGGAAAATGGAAGCAGTTAATAGTGCGTTTATTAGCAAATTAATATGGAATTTGTTTCATGGTGAAAGTCTCTGGGTAGAACAAATGCAAGGGAAGTATCCTATTGATGATAACTTCTTCTCAACTAAACCAAAGAAAACGGATTCATGGGCATGGAAACGTATACTCAAAAATCGACAGCAACTCCAGAACGGAATTCGCTGGAAAGTTGGGAATGGACTAAGTATCAATTTCTGACTCGATAACTGGTGTGCTAATGATAGTTTAGCCAATTTACTCAATATTATAGATCACTCTCTTATTGACACCTCCCTTAAGGTATCAGACTTCATCAAAGACAATAAAGAATAGAATATAGACACACTCCAGCCAATATTAGACCAAGTTTGTCTTCAGCTAATTCTTGCAGTCCCTATCCCATACAATTCAATTTCGGACTCAGTATGTTGGGGTTTATCCGGTAAGGGGGAATTCTCAACGACGTCAGCGACTTAGGCCGCTCATGGTGTTTACCCTGATAATCCAACAATATGGGAATATAGTTGGATTTGGAAACTTGACGTAATGCCAAAATTAAAAATATTTCTATGGCAACTTTGCCATGCATCGCTTCCTACCAAGGACACCTTGTGTAAACAAGGCATGAATCTTGACCCTTGATGTCCTTTTTGCCAATCTGAGAGAGAAGATGCAAATCACCTCTTTTTTCATTCTCAAATTTCGCAGGAATGTTGGAGATTAGCAGTCTCCCATAACTGGATTGACCATAACTTTATCGCCGGTGCACAGAATAGCATTCTACAAAGATTGTCAAGTGCTAGGACTACGACCCCGACAACTCGAATAGATAGAGTAGTTTCGCTCATTTGGAGCATATGGAAAACAAGAAATAACATGGGGTTTCGAAGTGAAACACCTATTCCAGAAAGTACACTAATAAGAGCCAAAAAAGCTAACGCCGAATGGCGTATTAGATTCAAACTCACAAATCCACTCCATACACCAATTCCAAACCAGTCAGGTGGCAGCCGCAAGAAGACTCATTGGGTAGCATGGAGAAAACCTCAAGGAGGATCCATTAGAATCAATTTTGATGGATCCAAAACGTTACAAGGAGCAGGAGGAGGGTTCATAATCCGTAATTGTGAAGGGAGATTTATTCAAGCAGCATCATTTTATCTACGAGGGGCGTCAGTTTTTGTAGCAGAAGCAACAACAATGAGAAATGGCATCAGAACAGCACTACAATCAGGCTTCACAGATATTCATATCGAGGGGGACAACAAAATCCTTATCCAAGCGGTTCAGGGACACATCCAAGTACCATGGGAAATTCAAGTTCTGATTCAGGATATTCACACTTACATCCAACATTGTAACAAAATTATTATCACACATATTTTTAGGCAAGGTAATGGTACAGCCGACTGGCTAGCAAAATATGGTTTATCACTTCATTCCACAATGGTGTGGAACGAGGTTCCGCATAGGAACCTTCTTCGTATCCTCTATGAGGATAATTTAGGGAGAATCCTTAATAGAAGGGTTAACTAGAATGTATGCTTACCTTTCTTAAAAAAAAGAAAAAAAGTTGAAATGAAAACTAGTCAGCAGTGATTGTGGGTAAATTTGCATGAATAAGTTGAAATGAAAACTAGTTGCTAGTGATATTTCATTAAAAATTGTAATTATTTAAAAGTATAGAACTATTAACTTCAGTTTTTAACCTTGAATTAAACTAACAATTGTTAGTGCAATGCAAATGAGTGGTAAAAGTTATAACAAAGAAATTGTTAAGAGAGTTCAAATGGAAGATTCGTGGAGGGTAATTTAGTAGTTTGGGAAGATAATGAAATAGAAAAGTCTGAAAGGAACAATAAAAAAACATAAAACTACAAAGATGGAGTACAACTATTGAGTAGGCAACGCAATCTTAAACTCAAATCTCGATCTCAGTATGTTACATTGCTAATAAAGTAGTTTGTTCACATCTTTTAGATTCATTCGACTTAAACTAAGTCTATACTCCGTTCAAAACAATGAGAGCTTATCAATCCTCGTTAAATTCATACAATTTAATCCACAAAAAAAGAACTTAATTATTTAAAAAAACAAAGAGAGAAAGAGGGAGAAGGAATACTAAGTTGTTTGGTCTCCTCAAATAGAAAATAAAATTTAGTTTGTAAAAGCTACTACCACCCATAATTATTAAGAATGATCAATTAACTAGGAAAAAAAAATTCTTCTTCTTCTTGGTGCTATCTCTCAATTCGATCAAAAATTTACACTTTTAAAAACATCTATTTCGTTTAGGCCATTTGCAACTACTGGAATGGGTTCCAATGAGGCCCCCCAAGTTCCACAGGTGAGTTTTTTTTTGTTACTGTAGCCAACTTGTTTCATGCAGTGGCACGCATGTTCCTCCATGCATTCCAATTTTTCCTGTATTTTATTATTTTATTGTTTCAAAATGAATTTTTTCTTTCTTTTGGACCAAAAAAAATATGTTATAAAGTGGGTGCATAATAAATATTTTACGCACGATTCAAGTTGGACTTCCATGGATTGGAGAAGTGAAAGGATGCGAGTTCCAAAAAATAAATTTTTTGCTAATATGGCCAGGTAGACTTTCAAATTTTGGAATGTGGGTTGGGATGCTCTTAGCTTGTAATAATATTGCTTTTAGATTGCTTAATTGTATCTCATTTATTTTTCATAAAAGTCATAAAAGTAGGGTTTGCATTGTATAACCAATAGAGTAAATTTACTCATTACCCTCATTTTACTATTGCTTACAATAGTAACTCATGTTGTGGGATGGATCTTTGATGTACAAAGTTACACTCAAATGTACAGAGTTACTTAAATGCCCCTCATTAACTAACTATTCATTGAGAGAGCAAGAGTCAACTTATCATATTCTCTTTTAAGGTTAGTAAGACAGGATGAACGTTAAGGGGCTTATTCTCTTTGATCGAAGAAGTATACCACTCGAGATTATTCTGAATCAACATTAATGTAAGTCAAAAATACATGAAATGTGAATCAATGATTCACATAACCCCATGTTTCAAAACATAGTACACCCTCTCTTTTAACCAAAATCACATTCTTAGACTCAACCGATCTCTCTCCTACTCGTCATCTGATTCATCATTCTTGTAAGACACGATAGTATCAACCTTGTGAATCTGTCAATTGAAAAATAATAAATTAAAAACATAATAAATACCCACACATTATTGTCAAGAGAGTATAATGAATAACCCCAATTGTTTCTGATAACTTACCTTGGTATCAAAAGAATGGAGTTTGACCATTTGTGGATTAGAAATCAGCTTGGGATCACTTTCAATCCAATTGAAGGGTTCTGATACATCCTTGTCAGTGTATGCTAATACATCAAACACACCTGTGATTTCCAACATTGATTGTTGAAGTTAAGCATTTCACTATTTCGGAGCTCAACTTAATCAACAATAACCCATTACTACTGCATAGATCTTTCTCAGACAGGGTTTAGAAATGCCAAAACCTATATTTCTTACAATAATTAGGATTAAGCGCGGGCACACTTCAAAATCAAAGAAACAGGCAATAAGTAAGTCCATCTTATGTCAAGGCTTGTTTTTTGCATAAATTTCGACAAATTTCTCCATATTTCTATGCAAGTTCTTCGAGTTCTTATATGCTTCAAATAAAATGAAATATAAACG
Source organism: Selenicereus undatus (assembly GCA_017589665.1). Taxonomy (NCBI): domain Eukaryota; kingdom Viridiplantae; phylum Streptophyta; class Magnoliopsida; order Caryophyllales; family Cactaceae; genus Selenicereus; species Selenicereus undatus. The sequence continues at coordinate 125,992,487 of JACYFF010031957.1, read as the reverse complement.
AATCAAATTCCTAGATGAAACTGACAACACTTACAAGGTTCATCAAGGCAAGGCAAGTAAGTGATGCTGGAAGCAATCTGCCTCATGATTGCTTGGATTTCCCTCATAATTTCCTTGTCACTTTTTTCCCTTGACACCCTGAAACAATAATCAGACTCAGGATCCTTTTACAGGTGTTTTTGAAATTTTTTTGGGGTAAAAAAATTATTATTTAGAAAAATAAATTACCCTTTTTCAACCACTTCACTGTCAGTCTCAATGCTGAAATTCCACCTTTCAAGTACTTCATTAGTGGCTTTACTCATTATCACCAGAACCACCCTCTGTAGCTTCCCAGCTTCAAGCCATTCTATATTCAAAAAATAACATCAGATTCCCCAAAATCAATACTTAAGTTAAAAACCCAGAAAATTGATTGAAAAAAGAAGGAGAAAAAAACAACCCAAAAAAAAAAAAAAAACCTGAAAGCTGAGCTGTAAGATTAGCAATGAAGGCTTTGACCCCTTCATCTTGAGTAAGCAGCATTGGCAATCCATATTTCTTCACTTTGACAAAGCTTTCTTCTGGGTATACCCCTCGATTGTACAGAATACTAATAATCACAAGAAATCAGTGGGGAAAAAAAGAAAGAAAAATTAGTTTTTTTCCACCTTTTCAAGAGGAATTTGATCCCAGATAACAATTAAATGAAAATGCATGAGTAATTAGGAGAAAAGATTTCATTTTCCTCACCTGTTAGCAGCATACCCTGAAAAATTAAAGAAAATGGGTTCAGAAATTGGAAGGAATTAACCAAATTTCTTCAGAAAATCAATACCCAGAAGTTGAAAAATAGAAAAAAGACCATTGGGTAGGAATTTTACCGAAGAACTCGCTAACAATCGCTGCAGAGCCCCGGAGAGTGATGATATCTTTGGTGATAGTTCTTGAAGCCATAAGAAACCCTCACAAGAATTTTCAAGAATTTGCTAAGAAAACAGAGAGAGAAAATTTCTGGGTAATTTTCTGAAGGGTTGATACAGAATTCAGTTTGATTAAACGAATTCAGAGTATGGATTAATTATTGCGGGAAAGAAATATGTTTAGGGTTTAATTTGATGGATTTATGGATTGGGAAATTGAGACCAAATTGGGGACAAGGGTAACGGCTAGTTTCTCCACTATGGTGGTTTAGCAACGGTAAATTTTTTTTATTTTTTTGTCGAAATCTTTAGATCCGACGGTTGGTAGAGGTTTATCTGTGTGGCTGTGGATTTTCAACCCACCTGAGCTACTGGGCCTTTGGGTTTGGGTGCGTTTGGGTCAACATGAATTTTCAACCCATCTAATCTAAATAATATAGCACAGAAATATTACATGATTTATATGTTTTAACGGTTTAACAATTAAACCCATGCCTCAATCCCGTGTTTGGGCATGTGTTTCATAAGTATATAATCAGATTGTACTTCTAAGAGTACAATTTTTATGCAACACAATCGTCAAATTTGGGCTTTGTCGAAGGCAGTATACGGTGTTCGGCTTAACTGTAAAATTTAAAGAAAAAGACATCCTATGTTTAAAAATACAAAATTCTAGTTATCTTTAAGAAAACTTATGATAAGATATATTAAAGCTGATTTTGTTGTTTATGTATCCAACTTTATTGGCAACGAGAAATTATATTTGCACCAACAATTAAAATAACACTAACTCATTATGATTGGTTTATTTATTTATTATCTTTAAAACCCCATATTTCTGCAGTCATATTTTCCGTTTAGCTGTACCACATCATGTTTGTATAGATTAACAAATTTGCTTAAATCTTTAACCATGCAACCAACAACAGGGAGAATGTTGAGCAGGTTGGACGAACACAAGGTTAATTGGGATTTTCTTTTATATGTAAATGAAATGAAATAAATATTGGACACGATAAGTACCCTTGTAATATATACAAGTCTGCTTAACTGAAATGGGAAGTCGGCCCGTAGTTGTGGCCGAATAGAGCATTGCCGGGTCTTTCCACAAAGCCCACGCACGCAGTTCAACACATGGAATCTATATTTGTGGCTCCCTACTTGTCCCATGTAGAGTTAGCAAAATTAACCCGAGATTCAAAGTCAGAACTGAATTATCCGGACCTATAATCAATCCGACATCTGAAATAAGCTCACCTGAAAGTAGGTTTGAAATCCTAATTCACCCGAACCAAACCATACCCAACTCGAAATTTCCGACAAAGTTACTTACTTTTGTATGACAAGCTTATTAGACAAAAAATCAGTTGACCCAAAGTCGACCCGAACCGAAGTACCTAAATCGAACCAACCTAAAGCGTGTCTTGACCCGAAACACGACACGACCCAAACTTAACCTAATCCATGCCCAAATAGAATGACCCATTTGCTAGGTCTAGTCCCGTGGAGAAAAAACTTTTCTTTTAAGCTTTTTTAAAAATTTTCAATAGGAATTTTTTATTTAAATTTTGCAAAGATACATAATTACAAATGGATTCCCTCCTTCAGTTTTTAATTTAAGTTAGATTAGATACGTAGAAGACATAATGAGTTATCAACTAACTTAATTATAAATTGAACCTAAGTCTTTAGAATAACCTCTCAAAATATTTGCAAGCTCATGTAGTGCCTATTATTTTCAAAACTCTTTTCGACTTGGTACTTTGGTCCTCAATATTCAATATTGTTCGACTTTATTCAATCTTGTTCAACTTCATTTAATACAACTTGATAAATTTCAATATCATTTAACACTAAATTATTCAATTTATACTAATTTTATACCATACTATAAATACAATTTAACATTCAATATTTCTTTTCAACCACATTTAACACAATTCAATTTTGATTGATTATCGATCAGTCAGTTTATTACCCTTCGTTATTAATAATATTACTAAGTTTAAAAGAACACGTCCTGAATAAAAACCCATATAAAGGGTTGGTTTTAGAAAGGTTTCCATTATATTCTTTGGCCACACAATGGATAAGGGACTTTTCAGGTATTTCACCTTTCCTCTATGGCTAATAATTGGGGTGGATTTCCCCACACAGTCACACACAACCCCACAAAACAATGTGTTTGATTGAGATGGACTGAAAGGCCCCCAATGGCCTATCCATAAAGACCCAAAAACTACTGCCACAAAAACAAGATAAGCAAGCAAGAGGTGTGACTCAAAATTACTCATATATTTATATATCTCTAAAATGACAACTCAAAATTGAAGATTTTTTTTAATAAAAAAATACTTTTTAAGAAGGGAAAAATCTATGAAAAACCCAAAATAATGTAAATTGGACTTGATCTATCTATCCAAATGTAAATTATTTAAATCTCAAGTATAATAATTTATCCCTCTCCAATTTAATAACAAAATTAAAGGTAGAAATGTATGCTAATATCCAAGATTATTGGTGAGATTGATTCACACACAAATATCTTGGAAATAGCCACAAAGCACATTATATTATATGCTTTCATATATCTTACTATGTGCAAAAATATGGCCGCTATGCTCATTCATGCTTGTCACATGCGGATGGAAGTCTTTTGCACATAATTTCATAAACCAAAGGATTATTAATGACAAAAAATACTTAGAAGATGCATTGTGTTCTTATTCAAATAGTAGTTTATAGAAAATATATAAGACAATAAAAATATATTGGCAACTAATAACAATAAGTCATTTGCATATTAACACAAAACAATGGAAAAAGATTTCAGTACTCTCTTTTCAATAAAAAACACTATAATAATAACAACTCTCAGTGTAGATTCCGCTTTGATGGGGTCTGAGGATATTTTCAATAGAAGGGATTGAATTCAAATTTAGAAATTTGCCCTTTTTCATGGTTGAGGCTTGTTTTTCTTGATTTTCTTACCTTGAAGCTAGCCCTATTGAATAAAATGAAAAAAAAAAAGAAGAAAAAATAGGGTAGAGAAACCAAAAACATAAGAATTAGAACCCTTGAGAATGACATATTAAGCACCAAGAATAACCTAAAACACATACATAACAACATTCAACATAGGGCAAAGACAACATTGGAGAGAGAGAGAGAGAGAGAGAGAGAGAGGGAAGATAGTGGAAGGATGGAGAAATTAGAAATATATAGGAGTGGAACACTCAAGGGTTGGACGAAAAACCCTCAGGGTCATGGAGAGGAGAGCGTAGGGTTTTGGGCAGGGGGCAGAAGGGCAGTCTGAAAGAAAATGGGCAAGTTGTACTTCGGGCAGCATTGATTGTGCCTGCCCAAATCATTACTTTTCATTACAGATTTGAAGATTTGGCAACTTGCCTATATTTTATATGTCACATTCATGCATTGTCAGATGCCATTTTTATTTTGGAAATAAGAAGATATTTTCCTTGTGGAAGGAAAACACTCTCATATGGCCCATAATCAATCAACAACACTTCTTAAAATGTGTTCTATTTTTACAAAATTCAAAAAGATTCAGATATGGATAATTTTACTTCTATAAATATCCCTGCCAATAAAGAGGCTGATTCCAAGAGATATGGGTCATAATCAATCAATACAGTATTAATTATTATCTTATCATTTCTAATTACAACAACAACAACAAACCCCCAGTGTGAGTCCCGCTTTCGCGAGGTCTGAAGAAATCCAACTGTACACAACCTTACCTCTACCGGTATCTTATCATTTCTAATTGATTATCTAAAATTAGTATTACTTGATTACTTTCTTTGTCCCAAAAAATTTGCCCTATTTAGGAGATGAAATTTTTTAAAGATGTATTAATTAATTTTTTATTTTTTTTAGTAATTTTTAAAAAAGAGAATATTTTTATTTTTTATTATCAAAAGGAATTTTATTTTAAAAGGCGGCTGCCTTACGGTTGGACCAGCCATTCCAAAGTCATCCCAGTTATGGGCCAAGTAGACAGCATGCAGCCGAGCGCTCTTGACCTCTTGTTTGGGCTGTGGCTCGCTGAAGTTGGCCCAACCCATGGCAGCTCAAAAGTTGACATCTAGATGTAGATTTGATAAAAACCCAATTGTGCGTGATTGGAGCCTATATGACAATCATAATAACCTAATTGAGTTCTTGCTAAAAAATATCACTAAACTATCTCAAACATTCAAAAATATCATTGAAATTTTTTTGAGCCATAAATGCTACTAAACTTTTCAAAATATTAAAAGAAAAGGTCATTATGATAGTGTCATGTTTTGGTATTTTTTGAATAGTAAAGTGATATGTTTTATATTTTAAGCAAATTCAATTGTATTTTTGGCCCAAAAAAACAATAAGTGGTATTTTTTCTTACCATTTTGGATAATATGACAGCATTTTTTAGCAAGTTCTCTAACTTAACTCGATCTAGACCAGAACTCAAATTAACTAAACCAAATTTTTAATTCACGAAGCTTTTCTTCGCTAGTTTATATAGACTAGACATCAACCAACCAAACGGGCAACCATAACCAAAAACAAACCAAACCTTCTCCAAATTTCTCATTCTAAACATAAAATGATTTTTTCCATATTTATTTGTAAGTGTCAACCATGAAATTTATCAAAAGAGTATGATATTTTTGTTCAATGCAAATGCGTAGCCAAATTGAGATTCTTTGCGATAAATTTCATATTACAACATAGGGATTCTCCTTGATAAAATTCATACTTCATCTTCTCATTTTCTGTATGCTTATTATTTATAATAACTCAAATATATTGAAAATAGTTGAAGCTGAAGTTGGCATAGCATACAGGGGATTTTATTGATGGCGAAGAATGCCAGTTTTGACTATTTATTTAGAAACAAAAAAGGTTGTCTATGCCATCTGGTGCTTTACACTTTGTTACAACAGCCACTTACAATTCCCTTCCCCGAGCATCTAGCCACTAAGGCATGCACTCCTTTGCCTCTGCACTGACGACTCCTGGCAAAATTCCAGAGATAAGAATTGTGCGCTCCTTGGACCAACCATGTCTTTATCATGAGTTGCGACAGATAACAAAATCTGCATGGCTCACACACCCTGCACACCGAAACAAAGTGCATGCCAAACGCCAATGGAAAATTTCAGAGAACCAGAACCAGTTTAATGCCGAATACCAATGGAAGACACGCGTGGGTTCACTTTGCATCAGTTTAAGACACCAAATTTGGGTCTAATGTCTTATTTCCTGTAACACTGATGTCATACAAACAGATGGTGGGATTTCCTTTTCGCCAGTGGAAATGTGCTTATAGCTCTGTCTCATTAATCGTGCAAGCTTTCAGAGGCGTATTATGTTTATGATGGATTCAACATGATAAATTGATAATGTTTCTAAGGTGTGCACAGGCACATTTAACCTGCTCAACATCATTAAAAATGTTAGAAATGGAAGCACAAGCTAAATGAATAGAGGGGTTTTTTCCCAAGTTGTCCACACCCTGGACAGGCAAGATTCCAGGATATTTTTGTTGGTTGGTTTGTATTGATTGCGGAGGATACACTACGAATTTGTTCCATTATCACTACATGATACTGCTCGATGGTATCTCTACTCATTCTGGATGGTTAACTAATTAATCAGTGACAATTGCAGAAAACTGTGGGGAGAAAATCATTGCTTACCGCGTTGTCAGGCTTGACAACCTCAAGTGACTGGAGTTCACCAAGCATTCTCAAGTATTCCCTTTGTGCTTCTTCAAGTTTGCCTCTAAGATTTGACAACTGGATGATGAGCATGAATCATTTCAAAGCACCATCAGTATAAGAAAGGACAATTTTTTTTTGGAGGGGCGGGGGTTACTGCTGGTTCTTCTGATTTGCTTAGGCATGTTTCATCCTATCAAAAGCGTCAAAAACAGAAAAAGAAAAGAAAAGAGGGAATAGACAAACATTTGAAAGTGGGATACAAAGCAAGAGAAAGCCGCTACAGCTAACGCAGCATTAACAATAGGGGAGACGCATACAGAGAGCTCCCCCAAGGACAAAGTGAATCCCCCCAACACCCCCCCCCCCCCCAGAAATCTCAATGAACAAAAAGCTCTCCAGGAACTCAAGAAATAGATTTCTGAAACTGCAACAAAGAATCGGTTCACAATGGAGAAGAGTTTGACAAAATGTCTACCTTGTAACTGAGCTCTTGTTCTGTCTTCTTATGCTGTAAGCATCTAAATTCACAGCAAACAAGTCGTGAGAGTAAATAAAGTGAATAGCAACAGCCATTTAAGCTTCGAAGAAGCAGTTCATTGACCTGTCCAGCTACTGAAGAGTACTTGTTTGTGAGCCTGACTAAGAATAAGACAACAATATGCCCACCAGAATGATGCTTCAAATTCAAAATAGCTTACTTTGCTTGAAGCTTCTTATTCTCCATGATGACTGCCTCTCGATTTGCTGGCCTTGCAGTACAAGTGGCGTGCTACAAGAGGGGAATGATATGGTTACAAGGCCTACAGCAACCATCCTCCAAAAGAAAAATAACTTATCTATACAAGGAAATGGACCATATGACATTATTGTGGTCTCTGGCTCTCTGCAAGATATCCTCTGCCTCTTTTGCTGTGAATTGATGGGAATTGAATTAAATGGCTGTCAAATCTAACGTCCAAAAGACCCTCTCAAGTTTTGCAGTAGGGATAAGGCTGCTTGCTATGTCCACTTTTCAGACAGCTGATAATCTCTTGTGGCACTTTTTGTCGCTTGGATTATAGTGCATTATGACAAAATGTCCAACAAAAGAGTCATCCACTTCTCATGCGGTTCTAGGCCTTCGAAAGGTTTCAACGTCCAATGGAAACAGTCTATCCGCAACTCATTGTAGGGGTAAGGCTGGTACATCTAACATCCCACGTCCCACTCAAGGAGGACCCCGGCTATGGATTTGTATTTCAATTTTGAAAAGGCTGCTTCCTAATTCCCCATACACATCTATGGATGGACTCTTAACATAATGGTTTAGCTTAAAACCCATAGTAATACTAATGTTGATTCATCCTCATCTCCAAAATGTGAAATGTTGCAAAACCAGATGCTGCAGAGTACCAGGGGATGAACAAATACCAGATCATGACTTCCTATACCTCAGCTAGCCCTTTCTAACATCAAAATCAGATCTATGCAGAATTGATAAATTCGAAGACCACCTGAATTTCCATGGAGTGCCCAGCACTTGCAGCATTGGATCCTTCCCTTGCCTGTCTTCTACCCCTCCCAAGAGCCAACAAAAAATCATCTTGCATTCCTTTAATATCTGCAACTGAAAACATAGGAGGCATCATAAACGTGTGATTGCTTGAACAAACATGACATAGCAATTTCAGCGAAACCTACCACGGAGCCGGGAACTGCTTTGAGTATTCTGAGCTGGACGTCCGGCAGAGATGTTAAATACAGGATTGGGAACCAAATTTGAACTTTTAGACATAATAAAGGGTTCGTCTCTTGTGATATTTAAACCGCAACGGGGTGTCTCTAATGAAGATATAGGTACTCGGGTTTTTCTTGTCACATGATACCCAATTAGTCCACAGTGATAGTCCCTATAAATCATTTCAAGAATTGGCATTATTACCAGCTAAAATCACGCAGATCACCTCCAGCAAAGAGTTTGAAATTGTCATGGCCTGTTTTGTGGTGCCATGCTCACCAGTCAAGGTTTCCTTTAGGATGTAAAAAGACCTTAGATTTTGTAACTATCATCTTACATTGGTAGCTGAAAAGCATGTGATTAAATTTCACGGAAATTAAAGCAGAAGGAACTCAGTCACTCACAATGTAACAAATCTCAACACACTTCGCTATAACAGTGGTGCAAAAGTTGAAAGAAAGAAGTATGTAAACTTAAGACTAGTTCTTGCACTACACTCAATTAACACCAGAATACCTACCAATACTCCCATGTCATCTCCTTTAAACGAGATTCAAGCTTCTGGAAGAGAGAAGTCCTCTCAAAATCTTGCTTGTTATGGATAGGCTCAACAAAGTTTGCTTCCAAGACCCCTGCAAACCAGTTCAAACTTCAAAGATTAAAATCAATGTAGACAACGCAGCAATTCATGCATTTTCAGTAAAATGAAAATATGTAATTCAAAGAATATTACCTACAACCCCTCTTCCTCTATTTGATGTATAGCTAACGACAGGCCAAAATGGCTGCAAAAATGAAACAAAGGGGGTCCACAATAATCAAGTTACACAGGAAGGCAGGACATAGCAATAGCACCACCCGAAGGCATTCCCAAAATTTTCTTGGACTTCCAACCCAGAATTCTTAGTAATTTGTTCCCTCAACATTTAAAAAAAAAAACCTATAACCAGAGGCATGGGAGGGGGGGGGGATAAAATCAACTTCGTAGGTAGATAAAGAACATTTTAATGCATTTGAGGATGATCAGGAGTTCCAGACAATATTGTCTCATGGAAATAGAGGAAGTGTTCATGATCGGCAAACATGCCAACTTTCCAAACAATAGAAACAATCATTAACTGGCAATTTCTCCTCTTTTTTTATTTACCACTTTCCAAATTGACAACCAGACCCACAAACTACCATAGGCCTTATAACAAGTTTGTCCATTCACACCCTCCAAGGAACTTTGTAAAACGTCACCCATCCCAACACAACTCCATCCTAAGGAGCCTAATCACAAAGTTCCTTAGAAATGCGCTTTGAGCAACAAGTGATATAGGTAGTACCGATGAGCTGTTAAAAGGCTTCACCCCATTTTCCCCCTACGTAACGGGATGGACCTATTCATTCAATATTTAATGTTTGTTCCCATTTTTTCTAGTGTCAAATCATACACCAAGCATTCACTAACCAACTATGCGGGAACCAACCTTTCTATAGTTCGCAGGTGAGGCTGCAACATTCGACCCTTCCCTTGCCCCTGTCCCTTCTTAAACAAAAGGCCAGAGTGTGGATTCGGATTTGGAATAGATATGAATTTGCTCCAACCTCAAACATCGCAACCACCCCCCCCCCCAAAAAAAACAAACAAGAAACCAAAAAAAGATGTTTACCAAAACCCATACCTCTTGGAATCTTTTTCTATCCCGTGCCCCCCCCCCCCCAAAGGAAAACTCCATTGGCCTCTCTTCAACCTCGGCAAACATGCCTTCTATCTATTTGTCCTTCAACTACAACTAGGGGGGCAACAATCCTGCCTTAACCATGCAACCCCCCCCCCCCACCCCAAAAAAAACCCAAAAAAAAGCATTCACACCATCTTCTTTCGAAGTCTCATGCACTAATAGAAATTTTGTCGGTCAAGAATTGACGAGTTCCTTAATCTCAAATGCCCCTGATCCTTTCTCTTTCTCCCACCACCTTAAACAACACCACTAATCCCCATGCTCATCGTGGACCAAAACTCAAAGAAGGCAACCAATCCCCATCCTCAATCTCAACATCTTCAAAGTCGCAATTCTCTCCCATCAAATCTAATTCAACTTGGATGATAAAAACAGCTTATTGGAGTTTGACAAAGAAAGCCAAAGATCGGACATAATGTGGTAGGGGAGGGAAATTGACAGGGAAAGACGCCATCGGAGACAGAACTTCAAAAAAACACTATGGAATTTTTGTAGAATGTTATTGGACAGTGGTTTGAGGACATTGCTAATTATTGTCACAGAGGGAGAAACATAACAAGTCTGACTTTCAAAAAACATATTGGCCAAATTTTATAAAAAAAATCTAGAAAACTCTAGATAACACATGGAAATCAATGGTAAGTTATTTCCTAAACCCCCCTTTAAGTTGCAGCCAACACGTGATATTTGAACTCACAAATCATGCCCAAAGCCCTAGTATCATTCTGAATTTCATTCCATTTCTAATTTTTTTTGAACCAAACAAGCCTTTAAAACTATTCATAATGGCATCAAATTTTCCAGTGCTTAAACTCCGAACAGCCTCTTGATGCCCAGATTACTTCTCCTTGACAACAAGAACAACAATGCCCAATAGTATACTACTGAGGTAAGGTCTAGGGAGATCCAAATGTAACAACCTAAGATGTAACAACCAAATCCTATAAACAACTAGGTCGCTTTTGAATGGTCCACTGGTGGGGAGCTACTACTGTAGAAATTGTTTAACAGTTCAAAACATCATTATTGCCCTCTGACACTTAATAGGAAGCTTCCTAATACATAAGCTACAATGAAAGCAAACTGATATGCATAGCTTAGGGTGTCATAAGAGTATAGCAAACTAGAGCAAATGTCTTATCAAATTGTCCCACTTTTACTATGAAATAGTTGGTAAACAACACCACAAATTTACGGTCTAAAAAAACATTTTACCTATAGTCAATTGTGGCGGGCAACACTGCATACATCAAACTCTCTACTCCCGAACCCTAGGTCACATGGGTTGGCTTAATACATGCCCCAAATAATCTTCCAGCGTCATGCCCCAATAAGTTAATTTGTAATTTTCTTTGTCCCTTCACAATTCAAAGACTTAAGATGCTTTCAAGACAAACACTGTCCAACTAGTTTGTACTCTTTTTTTCTTTTCTTCTAGTTGGTCTGAGGGAACCTATGGCTATTGGTTCAACTACAAATCACCTTAAACCAAACTGTTTCACATCTTCACATTCCATTTCTTACGAGCAACAACGAACTCGCTCAATGTAATTTGAAGCATAAAACTTGCTGAGTGCACATATGTGGTCGCATAAAAAGCTCCCTGTCCTATCAACAAATTGAGCGTTACCAACACAAGACGGTTCTTGTGGTAGATATTGAAGCCATGGATGCTGACATGAGGAGCTTCCTTCAAAAACCCTATTGTAGTCATTACTTCACCCTGAAAATTTGAAACACAGACACTTCACAATACAATAAATATGTGGTGTCCTAGTAATGGCATGCTCAGAAACCATACTATATGTTATCAAGTTCTACGGATGGAGATTACCGAAAAAGGAAAGCAAGGAAAAAGAGAGAAACAGCTATAGGGATAAATTATGCACAACTCAAGCATAATGTGCATAGCTCTTTGAAAGGAGTATCAAAGAAATGAACCATGAAGTGACCACGCAGGTGAATTGATGTCAAAGAGAACCTATTTATGCTTTTCTTTGTCATTAACTACTGATACGAGCTACAGGGTACTACGAGTGCAACAGCATGCGAAGCCCAAAGTGCAGAATGGGACAAATATCAATTACCAAAACTAAGCATAGGATGTACTCCACTTCCAACTAAATCAGATGCATAACTAACATCCCTAGAGTGGTACCCGTTGATTTAGATCTGGTGAACTAAAAATACACAGGATATCATTTTTAAAAAGGCCAACTACAGAAAGCCATACCCCTAACATGCACACATGCAGTGATAAAGATAAGGCAAATCAAAAGAAAAATGAAGTAACCTCCTTTGTTCCCCCAGTTTGAGGTTTGTACAAGATGAACTCCGGAAATTTGAGATCTTGAGCTATATTATGATGTTGGACAACTTTCCCGCGTAATATTATACAGAAATTCTGAGGAATCCGCAAGTATAATATAGACAAGTAAACCTGCGAAGGAGACAAAAGACTCTAGGGTCCAATACGTTCCATAATTTGAGGACAACTTTAAAACAAGACTTACCCGTAGGGAATAACGGTATTGGTTACCAATGTGCTCTTTACTAACTGAAATTCTTGAATCCACTTTCTCCAAAATGCTAGAGCCTTCCAGGCGAATATCCTGTAACCAAGCAGTCACAGTACATTATGGAAATTGATATTGTCCTACCACTGATGGAAGTGACAGGAAAGAAACAGACCTCAGGATCACTTTCAAAATCGAACTCCAAGTTCCCATCATCTGTAAACCACAAATTGTAAACTATAACCATTGTGCCATGAGATCCAATATCATCAAACTGTCAACAAATTCAAGGGCAAACGAACATCATTAGAACTCTTTAACTCCAAAGACTTCAGTGATGCCACAATCACACAAGCACCCCACATTCAGAAGCATTTTTCTGCTCTTAAATAGAAAGCTAACATAGTTATCAGAGTCCCTCTTATTCCCCATGTACCAAATAATGAGCCAACCATTCTGGAAATGACATGCCATGAATCTCTAAAACCCGAATAAGTTTAAAGGTTGCAGCATCTGTAACATTCCCATATACCACAATTCTATTATCTGGTCCACATGGAATGTGACATAGAGATGTGACACTTGTGGACAAGATAATTATCATATCAACAACATCATCACATGTAAGCAGTCTGGATGGATGATATCAAGATTATGTAGCCTTACACCTAAAGTTGAGAATTGCAGAAAGACTGGCTTCTAAAGACCCAAAGTTCAAATACGTACATCAACGGGTAGCTAAAATGAAATTGTACTCAGAATTAATCAGTGTCCCCCCCCCCAAACAAAGGAATCTTAGATAAACAATTAAAAAAACATACAAAAAAAAGAAGATATGAAGACTAGTAGCCAGCTGAGTTGCACAGAAACAGAGAAATGGGGACAGATGAAAATGGACACAGGAAACAGCAATATCCCAATTTCCAAAATGTAAGAAGTCCACATGGTTATTGATAACTAAAACACCTTTTAGTAAGTAATTGTAATGGCCAATGTAGTTCGTAACAGCTAGTTAGGACCTCAGAACTTCATTTTTAGGGGCATGTAAAATAACAGTCTGTCATGCAACGGCAAGCTAATATCCTGTCAATGTAACAGCATCAGGTCAAAAGTCAAACCAACACCTCTATTTGGTCCAAACCCAAACACCTGAGTGTAGCAGATATTTTTAAAACCAACTCACATTTGCATTTTCTACATGCATTTAGATGCACTAACTAACCATGGAGCATTTATCCACCAAGGCACTAAGCCATAGGTATTGAAGATTACGGATCATATTCAATACAAGCTATTACTGGTGCATGATTCATAAATTGGTAAAACTAGTGAACATGGCGATGAGAGTGTCTGGTATATGATTACCTGTTTCATAAGCTCCAGTTCACTTGAATATGGAGACCACTGCAAAAGGATGGAAATATTTGATTGAAAATGCTCTCGACCATAACGATGTAAAGGGTCAAAGGTGGAAGTTGACATATTGTACTCATAATCAACCTGCAAAAGCAAAATGTCAGTGTTTAGCATTCATTTACAGTAATAAACTAGCAGTTCACATCCAAAGCTTACTGCGTCTAGCTTCTAATGGGCCAACAACATTACGTCGCATACATGCCTGCTCAACTTATAACTCTAGATTAAGGAGTACTTGTCACAGTTGATACACTTGACGAGCTCACTAAATCTATTAACACCAATATACAGTTTTAAGAGAAGATTTAATAGCATTTATATCAAAGGCTATCAGAAAAAGAAAGGAAGTTCCATCCCTGGAGAATATTATGTCAAATACAGTTTCACGTGGTAAATATATATAGTTCTAGTTGCTACACTTATGCAATATAGAATTCTTTTCTGGTTCATTTTCAACAGCAGAAGCGCAAGGTCACTATGCTTGAATTCTTTAACTTCAGTTATAACAGCAAGCGTAAGTTAAAAACAGTGAAGCAGCAAGCAGTAAAAGCTTTTCCAATCAGAAGAGTATAAGCAGATGGAAATTTCTTAACTTGATATATAGAAGCAGATAAAATTCTTGACTCAAGACAAAAGAGGTTGCAAAGAAAGTGCACATGAGATCTAGTTTCTGTTGGAGCTTCTAAAATGTTCATGGAAACTTTTTTACAGGCAAGCTAGCATGACCACACACAGGATAAGGACACCTACCATGGGTACTACGATCCTGTCCAGCCCTGTCAGAGACAGGTATGTGTACGAAAGAAGACCAATGCTTTGCGTCAATCTCCTAGTCATGGAAAAACACCATGTTTGAGTAAGCATACAATACCCAGAAGTTACCCATTTGTTACTTCAGCACAGATTTTGTTGACAATCTATGAGCAGAATAATAATGATTACAAAAAGGAGAGTAGAATGAAGGATAACAATTGATCCCACATAAAACTACCATCAAGAATCCTCTGGTTGTGTTGGGGTCAAACGATCAAGACAACTAAATTTATGCATCGGGAAGAGATATAAGGAGCTTAATTATCAATATCGATTGTATAGCAGAGGCCAGAGGGATGTTACATACAAATACTTGAATCATCTCTGTCCAACAAATTCAGAGACATCATAAAGCCCACAAGAAAGACTGTCAAAATAAGATATATTCATCTAATTCATCAAGAAAACAAATATGTTTTTATTTATCCTTTGTTTTCTTGTATTCTTTGACCAATTTTAAACAATAAAACTTTTGGGAATTGGCTCATTGGTAATGTCAATACCACATGCACATCGCGTGAATGACACTGGGAAAAATTACTGCCGCACAAGTAGCTGTGACATGTCAATAGTCTTGATTAAACTACCAAGCTTCAGAGAGGAAAGGCAAAACCAAAAAAACAAAAAAAACTATAAACTAGGGTAAGTAATGCCCGTCTGCAAGTGAAATAATTGCAGGCATAAACTTGAAAAGATTTGCTAGAGTTGGGGTGTTCATATTCCAACTTGGACATAATGCAGCCAGAAAAGGGGTATTCGACACCAAAACATCGAAAAGTAAGTGGATACTGTGAAGGAGCATTCGCTTCCATTTCAGTTTGCAATACACACATATTTGGGAGATAAGAAACTCCAATTAAGCAGTAAACACACCTGTTGTCCGATTTCCGACTGAAGACTATAGCATCAGCTCCAAGTCTCATGGTGCTGGTTTTGAATCCATTACCATCTGAAAGGCTAAGAGTCAACCAAATCATCTGAAGGATGAGAGTAGAAGACTAGAGGATGACTAAATAGAACGTACATCGTCCGATGGCTGATTTAGATTTCTTATCAGAAAATCCAAAACTCATACAGCGTCGAATGGCTTCCGGATCCATTCCCCCTCCATCATCTGACAGGAAGTATCAACCTTAGAATCATTGCAGCTTCCAGTGACAAGTAATGAAATGATCCTAACAAGAACTGGCCGAGTCCAAAGGAGCAACAGAGCAATGGAATAGTGCTTGAAGATCAATAGCACACCTTGAATCAGCAAAGCCGGACTCCCATCTCTTGCATTTGAGATTTTATCTATGATGACAAAAGTGGCTCCATTTTGTACCTGTAACATTCGGCAACGCAAATTGGAAAATCTTGAGTAAATGCGTGACAACAGACAACAAAATTTGCTACACCATGGACAAATGGCATCAACACAAAAGGATCTAACTGAAGGATAGGCATAAGCAAAAATCTAGGTGTTACAGAACTTGCTATCACACTGCAGAGCTACATCATGGTACATGCTACTTTTCTATCTTAATACATATGTTCAACAGTAACTCTATCAAATACAACCAATATGGGCAATGATTAAATAGTTAGCTATTTCATTTGTTTTTCTAAGTTTCAATACTAATCTAAAGGGTTCTTCACTAGAGGGTCACCCCCTGCAAGAGGTTTGAGAGGGAATATGAGGGGATAAACCAGCCCTTCCTGATAGCCCATGTTGGTATTCCCATATCCCCCATGCAGCAACGTAGGTTGAATAACACAGAGCATTATCAATTTACAAAGTTATCTACCTGCGGATAACCATTGAAGTGTTACTAAGATTTAATTAAGTAATTGAGAAACTAGTTAACTTCAAATACAAGTTACAGAAACAATAGTACTTATTAAGAACAACCAAATGCAAAAATGGCACAAGACATCCTCCTATCAGCCATAAAAACAAATAAAAAAAGAAAAGAGAGAAGAGCGACTGAAGTATAGCCTAGAAACTACCTCATCAATTGCATTGTCAACAAGCTCCGCAATAGCTGTATATGAAGCCAACCAGCCAGTAAGAGATAGTAAAATACACTGAAAGACAATATATTCTCAGCCCAGAAAAAACAAAAAAAATAAAAAAGACATTACAGAGGACTGCAAAGATGGCGGTTTCATGAGCCAATCCTAAACATACCTCCAAAAGCCCATTTATGCGAAGTAGCATTTGAGTGAAGGAACTTCGGGTGAACATGCAAGTAATTTTGGCTGTCTGTAAAAAATGCAAACTACTCAGAGATCCCCAGAGTGAACTCATTAAAAGCCTACCCAATGAAGATTCAAGATGTCTCCTAACCAAGTTCTCCAATCACTCATATTTCTCATAAAAGCAATTTAACTACAAAAGCATCAGCGCATAACTACTAGTGGCTAACTTTGGACACGAGATATGGAGGAAAAGACATCATCGTAATTCCCAGCTTTCCAAAATTGTCGACAAATAGGTGCTGGGCACACGGGTGACCCAGAAAGACTTGTAGCATCAGCTGAGGATTCCAATATACTTGACCCACTTTTGCCAGTGCTCACAGGATTTGAGCTTCGATTGTCCCCCAATTCAACAGCTTTTGGCCAGACTTCCCATTGCGAAGGGGCTAGATTGGATCTGCAGAATTCATCATCCGGGGACAAAGATCTATCAAAGTCAGGCTCGGACTTAACATTATTCATATCCACTTCTCCCCTTTTTTCCACTGCGCATATGCCACAATAGGATGTCTTAGGTTCACCGTGGGACACAAGTACCATTGATGGTCCATATGAATGAAGTTAGAGATATAGCCAGTTAAAATCAGTTACCAGGTCTTAAGCACAACAATTTGCATGGAACACCAGCAAACAAGCAGAAAGAAATTTAAAGTCTTGCTATAAATTTATAGTTAGCAGAACATGTCATAAAACGATGGTAAGCCATAGCCTCCCTAAAAATAAAATTAAAAAAAAAAAAGAACACTAGATGATTAAAAAGATATAAATGCACCATTGTATCCCTTTGGAAGACATAGACATGTTGAAAGAAAAGCTTTTTAAGCACCATAGTTCAGATCACAGATGCTAGTCTAAGGAAACTGCAAAACCAGAGGACAAGGTGAGCTGTTATCTGCCTTAGATAAGCATGCACCGTAAGAAAATTAGAATGCAACTATGTTTCTTACATGATCAACAATAAGAGATTTCTGTAATAATATTTCAAAGGTTCTTCAACAAATGTAAACGTGGGTTCACCAAGTTCCACTTAACAACAGCGCTGAGAAAAACTGCTGCTGACTATTTTCTTCCCTAGAACTACAAGTGGTTGGCCCACCCCAAAAAGGAAGCGGCAGAGAGCCAAGGGAAACCAATAACTTCAACAATCCACGAATGCAGACATTAGGTCTATGTCTACTCCAAAGCCACAATATTGGTCTTAACCACTGCCTTCCACGCTTTCCTACCTCTCAGTCACAACCCATGGGCTAATCACTGGCTCTATGCTCCACTGGACAACATTATGCTCAGAAAATGCAGTTCAAAAGGCAAACTACAACCGCCAACCAGTTCATGCGGTATTTTCAGGTACCATACCACCATCCAATCCAAGATAAAAGCATCAAATATACCGTCTCTTATAAAAGCTCAAACGCCATCAACTTCACTAGGTATGCGAAAAATCTATAAGATTTTCTCAAGCAACTTTTTTAAACAGCATAGATGCAATCAATGCCATCAAAAGCAACACATACTAGCATTGACTACACAACAGCGAACCTCTTTGTATTTTTCATAAAGCAAGGCCATGTCCTGCATAAATTCCAAATAAGCTAGGTCATAAGTTATAATAAATGCCTATGAAACAAGAAAGGTTGTGCTCATTGTGATGCCGACGCTATCCCCCTTGGTAGCGGACAGTTACTCAGAACACCTTCCAAGATTCATTAACTAGTCCAAAAGTCACCTTATAAGTTACTCATAACAACTTCCAAGATTCATTAACTAGTCCACAAGTTACCACATGCCTTACTACTGTTTTTGTCCTCCTTCACTCGCTACCTAAAAAACTTCTTATGAGGTTACCCATCTCAAGACTCCTCCAAAACAATCATGTTTGACTATGAATCTGTTAAGACCTTAAAAAAATAGAAAAAAAAAATTAAAAAAAGATCAACAATTGCTAATATAAGTATTCACATCAAATCCTTTGTGCCTCACTTTTCAACATAATGTGAGATGATACATACACCCCCACTTGAGAATCATAACACCCTCATTGTGCTTCGTAAATTCACTAGCTTACGCATCTTCTTCAATAGAGGTTCAAATATGCTGATCATCACTTACGAGGTGACCACCCAAACCACCAAGGCATAAAAAAGCCAACCTGTTATGCCATGTCTCCTAAGTGGAGACACAAGGCTCATACTATCCATAATACTAACTAAAATAAAGAAAGAGACAAAGTAAACCGAGAATAAATTATTATTTCAAACAACCGAGGCTCGCTAAAGCCAATACTAAGGCCCCGTTCTTTTTTGCTTTGCACATGGTTAATCTTAAAGCTCACAACTTATGAAAATAAACTCCATACGTACAATGATTTTACACTTATCTTACAGCTTCTTGCACCTACTCGTTGCTTCTTAGAGCTCTTCACGGCTCTTACAGCTTTACAACACCCGAAAACTTCTTACAGTTTCTGACAACTCCTTACAGTTTCTTACAATTTGACCTTACAGCAAAAATGAACATAGCCTAAAACTCATTTAAAAAGAAATAAAACCATAATTTTATCATCTTTACTAGCTTCCCCATAGCCTCATTACAAAGCTCATTACTTCCAAATACCCAGTCACTTAATCTACAACCTTTCAATATTATCTTAGCTCCATTACATGTATCTCCAATACGCGGAACATATGCACTTGAACATCATTAACAATATCCACAATACCTCCCTAGGCGATCAAACATGAGCTTTCTCCAACCAATGAAATCAATGCAAACCATGTGTAGATCTCTCTCCATTATAAAAGCTCTTTTATGACATGACTCATTTTGATTGCTTGCGGAAATTTTTGCAATGATAAGGCTGCCTAGTCCCCAAAAGCCTTACACTGAGAGTTGTTATTGTGGTTGTAGAATATTCCTAACATAAAACCAAACTAGCTCTCCAAACTAGCTCCAACAATGTAATTACTAGCTTTAGATATCATCCTTGTATATGGATAATAGGATCATTGTACTAAGCCCCTATGTGGCACGTCGTAGTCTTATAATTGATGGTTTGACTAGATCTCTCTACTCACCAAAGAAATGGTGGAATCTTTTATATGCTCAACCTTACCCCCAATAAGGTAGAGGGCACACGCATACGAGAATGGTGTCCCATTAGTTCGCAAAATTATCGGAAATTCTATAAAAATCCTTCAAATTCTACATCATCAAACTGTAAGAAGTTCAAAAGCAAGACACCATTGCATAAAATTTCTAAACTCTTACTACTCCCAATATGGTCCAAAAGGGATAATTGTTATATGGTATTATCACATACCATGAAAACAAACATAAATTCTCTATTGACCTAAAAACTTGAAAAGTCATCAAGCAATTTGAGGAACAAGCACACTTATATTGACATTTTCACCCCAAATAGGGTCCACAATGGATAATTGTTGAATGGAATTATCACATACCATGAAAACAAAAAATAGATTCTCAATTAACCCAAAAAGCTTGAGAGATTCACCAAAAACCAAAACCCATTGCTAGTCAATATCAAGATCCAACTAGTGCATATATCAGCAAATATAAATCAGAGATCAAGAGGAAATACAAACAGATGAATCACAAAACTGAGACTCAACCCTCTGAAAGCACACAATCAAATCTCACATGCACCACAAATCATCAACTCATTCAATACCTTGCTTCCTTGCCTATGTGGGTTGCAACAATAACTACATCCTCAGAGCAAGATGGGGACAGATATTGAGAACCCTTCAATTGACCAATAAACCCTCAACTCAATAAATCACATTGGGCTAACATTTGGATAACTTTGGATCTACCCCAAACAAATATCCCAAACAATCTTTGTATTTATACCCCAGGTCACGTGACAGAAATCCTTAATTGCCTTTTATAGGACTAAAGTCACGTGACATCAAGCTTGTGATAGCTTTCATTCCCAAATAAGCCAAATCTGTACGCCGGACATGGCAAAGCGGTGCGGTGGTTCCATTTGCTGCTCTTCGCTTTGGAGCGCCTTCGCCGCAGAGAGCTTGAAAATAATCGGGAGCCTGGCCTTCTTGCAGAATGGAGATACACAGCAATTTTGATCACTTTGGCCGGGCTTTTCGGTGGTAAATTGGGTTCTGGAATGGTAAGGTGGGCCTGATCTTTTCATGGGTAAATTGGAAATTTGGAATGAGTAAAATGGTGAACAGATTGAGGTACGTTGAAGTTGATTGAAATAGGTTAAAGTAGTTAAATTTTTTTATATGATAAATTGAACTTTGTTAAAATAGTGAAAATGGATTGAAGTTAGTTGAGGTGGGTTAAGATTGGTATTTTAGAATTGATCCACGAAAAATACAGACCGTGAATGGAAAGAAATGGAAAAAAGTGTGAAAGAGATATATGTCACTCTCATAAATTGTATAGTTTAAGGATTTGCCCAAGCCACAGTCATAGCAATGGATTTTTATTAAAACATTGTTTGGATTGGGTAGAGACCGGAAAGGTAATGGTGGAAAAAGAATGAAAGAAAAGTGATTTATCCTCACTTTATTTGAATAAGTTATATGTTATGAGAGGGGATTGAGAGTATCGGCCGCGATTTCACCAGCGCTCAATTGATACTCATTCTACTCGACCCGAAAAAACAGGTGAAAACCCAAAATATATGGATGACGGATGGATTATGATGATGGTTTGACGGATTGGCCTAGATCCGATAATGCTCCATCCGCCCTATTGTTCGATCTATCACCCGCTTAGTCATCCACTTATTTATTCCCTATTTACAATTAATTCGCTTATCATTCGTGTCCTTAAATTTTACCCATTTTTTATCGATTGTATTGTTAATTTTATAATTTTCGCTAAAACTAATATGACAAATATGATACTCATTCAATTCTCACGTCTAAATTTAATTTTTAAACTTTTCAAGTGACAAAGCTTATTTTTTTCTTATAGATTTGCTAGCATACACACATAAACTTTCATCACCCGCTTACAACACAATCCACCTATTTTCACGTGCGGATAGTGGATGGATATATTGGGTTGAATTTTCATGGATAATTGATGAATTTGATGATGCGAATGATGGTTCACCTGATCTGAACTCGACCCATTGTCACGCCTAATTGAGGGCAACGAGAGAGAATTATTAAAAATCCTCTCTTCCTCTGCTTGCTCCCTCATTTTGAGGGTGAATAAAACTGAAAGAAATATGAGGCATGAATGGGAAATGTTCTCCTCGATTCCCCTCCCCTTTCTCTCGTTTAGTATTCTCGAATAACTAGTGTACATGTCGCGCTTCGCACGAGAATGGGTAATTCTTCATTTGAGATTTAAATTATTGGCTAATTTGTTGTAACTTGTATCAATGTTAGAGACGTGATTATAGATTTTGAATTTGTATTTGTAATATTATAGTTTATTATTATTTTTGTGGACTAATGAGTTTCTAAATGATTGACATAGTTGATAGTAGTGAGGAGTGTGGTTTTGGGGGAATTTTGAATTAGAACTAATGGAAAACACAAAAGTAGGCCATTTAATCATTGAAGCAAAAGACAATTTAATTGTTTATCTCATAAATCCCTATTGAAAGTTAGGTTTGCTACTATATATTTTTTTTATAGAATGTCTTTCATTATTTTTGTGTATGGTTTGGTTGGTATTTTGGGAGAGATTCATATAATCCAATGGGATCCACAAATGGATAACCATTAATTCTATATAATTTTGTTGAATAATTTTACTAAGATGCTTTTAAGTTAATGAGTTATAATTTTTTTGTTCTCAAACTTATTTAAATTATCTAAATATATATAAAATTAATAATATTACCTGTTAATATGGAGTCTTTGTTCATACGAAGATGAGGTTTCTCAAAATTAACCAAATCAAACATAAGTCTTGGAATATCGGTACAATCATCTTCTAACACCCATACAATAGTATTTGGGAAAAAGTGAAGCATTAATTTGTAATAACTAACAACACGATAATTATCTTTATTTCTTTTGACCTTCAAGTTCGTAAATAAATATATACGATCTTCCATGAGTCCTTCTCAAAATCTATGAGCAAAACGTCATTTAATTATTGCATGGATGTAATCAGACTGTAGGAACAAAAATGAAATGGAGATTTAAGATATTGTAAAAATTAAAACGAGTTTGATTATTTGATAAGTGAATATAATTTACTGCCTTTTCATCAATTAGAACCATCTTAATGCTTATAATCTATCCCTTCCTTCGGGTGTTTACAACTATCCATAAACGTTCAACTCAACTCTTGATTTTCCAGTCTTCTTTTCCTTGTTAAATTGCTCAAAAATGTGTAGTCGTTGACAACTTGTTTAGATTCGTTCATGAATGCAGCGGGGATAATTAATGTACATTTATGTATTGAGACTAACAAAGATATTGAATACTTGCATCTTTCGTATGGGACGGAACACACATATATTGCTTACAACAAGGATAATGATGTCATTGTATGTGGAGCAAAAAAATATGGACTTTGATCAAAGTTAGAAAAGCTTCGAGGTAGGTGTATCCTTTTGATTGACTATTTGGGTTTATATAGAGGATATTATTGTTATTCTTTTTATTTTATTTGGAATTATTATTATTATTATTATTATTATTATTATTATTATTATTATTATTATTATTATTATTAT
>JACYFF010031957.1:125931994-125968719 GCA_017589665.1 Selenicereus undatus | reverse complement strand
ATTATTATTATTATTATTATTATTATTATTATTATTATTATTATTATGCTTCAATGTGGTTTGAATGGTAATTATTTTGCTAACGGATGACCATTACTTTACCCAGCCTCATTATACAACAATTTGGTCTGTATGTGGTATGAACCTTGCCAGTTTTCTCGAAGCTCGAGGTGCATATACATATTGAATTGAAGCTGCTTGAAAGTTTTGCTTTCTCATGTTAGGAAAATGTTGGAGGAGAATTTTGTGAGATTGGCTGTTAGTTGAAGAAACAAATTGCATAAGACAATCATTATAATGGCTTTATTTTGTGGCAAATTATTCCACGGTTTCATTCTTGATTCGTTTTCAGGTTCTCACTATGCTAGCATAACATGTAGCCATTTTTTCCCATTCATGGATTAAGATCCGAGGTCTTTGATGAAGATTACTTCAATCAGTGGGTGAATCAGGGTGAAGCACCAACTTTACCAGCGAGTTTGAGGCTATACAAATAGTTGCAACAGCTTGGCTTTAAACTATTCCTCTTGATGGAAGACATGAACCTTCTAGGGATGCCACTGAGTTTTACAAGCTAAATTAAGGGGGAGTCAATCAATTAGTAATTCTATTTGTTTCGTATTATTATTTTTTAAAACTTATTATTATCTATTGATTTGATTGGTTTTCTATAACCACCAAACTTTAGTAAAAATGGATTGGTAATTACTTTGTTAACTGATGACCCTTACTTTAGATAGTTTCAGTATAAGATAATTTATGGTTCAAAGAATTACATATATCATTTTTTTTTTCACTTTATTAACTGATGGTCCTTACTTGACCTAAACTTTAATTATGTTTATTTGGTATTAGTTTTTTTTTTTGGGTAACTTATTGTTATTTATTGATTTGCTTGGCCTTCTATAATCGCAAAGCTTCAATAAAAGTAACTATTGGTAATTATTTTACTAAAGGATGACCATGGCTATACCCAGCCTCATTAGTCATTATACAAAATTTTCAGAAACTCCCGGAGTTTCACAACTTCAAAAGATGAAGTAGGGGGAAGTCTAATCAAATAGAATAGTAATTATGTTTATTTGGCATTATTATTATTATTATTGTAACTTAATATTATCAATTGCTTTGTTTGGTTTTCTATAACCACCAAGCTTTAATAAAGGTGCTAACGGTAATTACTTTATTAATTGATGACCCTTGCTTTACCTAAATTTATGTTGATTAATCCTAGCCCAAAGTAAATAATATTATCGGTATATGCAGTTATTACAATTCGCGCATGAGCATAATAATCAAGATTATCGCATTAGACGAAGGACAAGAAAAGTTATTTTAATTATTAATATGATTGCATGCATTCAAAATTATATTCCAGTACTATTTGCGATGATATATTATAATAGTAGCGCTTTCCCTTCAATTGACTACGTTTTTGTAGTAAAATAAATGGGGTTAATTAGTTACACCCATCAAAATTCAAATTCTGATCGAGTTTGTAGCTCCATGAAAGGTGTCGGCAATGTGCTAAATTAGCTATGAGCTAAATGATGACCATTGCTATAACCAGCCCCATTATATAATAATTTCAGTAAATTCGTGAGTTTCACAGCTTCACAAGATGAATTAGGGGGAAGTCTAATCAAATCAAATAGTAATTATGTTTGTTTGGTATTATTATTATTATTATTTTTGTAACTTATTATTATCAATTGATTTGTTTGGTTTTCTATAACTACCAAACTTTAATAAAGTTGTTGATTGGTAATTACTTCGTTAATTGATGACCATTTCTTTACCTAGCCTCATTATACAACAATTTATTGTTCGAGAAATTACATATCTTGTATATTTTTTTTTTCCACTTGAAATCATTAATATCTAACCTATCACTATGTAAGCATATGACTATTATCAATGTGGATTAGTATCATCACTTGTGCTCCATTTTTTGTTTTTTTGGATAAACATTCCAATGGCCTAGAGTATGAGATTATAGGAGCATTTAGTTGTTGGTGGCAAGTCCGACTCTAATCAACTGCTATGGTAAAAATCTAAAGACGTAGTTTGTCCATAATATAGTACTGCACCTTTAAAACAATTACAACCAAAACAACCCAATATCATGCAATTGTAAGAATGCAATCTATGTAGTATGATGCATTTTCATTCCCAACTTGGGCTTCTACATGGGGAAAGCCATAGCCCATTTATAATATTGGAAGCGTTTGAAGTGCTTGATAAATTACAATGCAAGTTTCATTTGTTTTTATGGCTTCTCTGAAAAAGATAATTTCAAAAGAAAAAAAAACAAACAAATGTGAGAAAGAGGAATTCGCATTTCATGTGGAGATTCATTTATGATTGAATATGTCAAACAAAAAACTTTAAAAGGTATTTGTGAAATTAAATTGCACAAACATTGTTGTGTTGTGATTTCAAAAAGCCATAGTATGCATACGTTACGAAGATTGTCCTATTGTGATTTATTGTATTAATTACACAACTCTAAATAAAAAAGAAATATTTAAAAACCACTTGACCAATAATGTTGTGCCAAATGTCATTAATCCAGCAACACATGTTCTATTGTGATTTGTTGTATTAATTATACAACTCTAAAGGAAAAAGGAAAATTTAAAAACCACTTGACAAATGATGTTGTGCCAAATGTCATTCATCATGTAACACACTCAATTTTATATTATATTTATGATTTATGATTATTGTTGTTTTTCTCCTAAATGTCAGCGTGTTTTTGGACTTTGAAGTTATTAAATTATCAATACAATCTTCCACAAACATAGTTTGGAATTTAAGAATTAAACTAACTTTGATCAGTACGTTGATATAATTCGATTACAGCCATAAAAGGAAAATGAAAACATATTATTACCAGAAGAAATAGTAAACAAATTGAATTTGACTTATTATTATTTAAAAAATAGAAATAACTTCCACCTACTGCTCCTAGAAAAAGGAACAAGTAGTCATACCTTTACATACATTAATCAATACCATCTTTGTACTAATAACCTTTTCATTCTTATAATATTTGTTAGCAACACTTGACAAATTAATGTAAGTCTCGAATTTAGTTCAAAAGGAGGGGGGGAGACTATACAAATGTGTGTAAATTTTGAGAATGACAGAAATAAGAATGTTGCTTTTGCATAAAAAAGAGAAAACACATATGTTATTGAATTAAATGCAACAAAAAATTATAAAAAGGGCAACCCGGTGCACAAGCATATCTTTTGATACTTATCTTTTGCCTTAACTTTATAACTGCTAAAATTATTTATAATTTTGATACTTAATAGCTCGTTAATTGACATTTCACTGCAAGGAGTTGTACACGTATATTATTGGAGTGTTTAACTATTAAAAAAATATCTTTTTAATACATGTCATATGTTTAATGTCATTTGGCCATTGAGGAAGCCCAAGCTAGCATGTTGGGTCTCCAATGTGCAAAAGTTGCTGGGCTCGTTAACCTCGTTGTGGAAGACGATTGCTTAACCATTATCAATTTGCTCAAGTCCTCGAAAGTTCAAGACACTTTTATTGGTTTTCTAGTTACAGACATTATTGCTTTTGTTGCATCCTTTAGTTTTTGCTCTTGGTCGTTTATTAAGAGGAATGGTAATAGGGTTGCACACGACTTTGCTCATTTACAACCCTATAGATTTAGTAGAGAGGTTTGGGATAGGGATGTCCATGATACAGTTCTCGATAGGGCATCAATTGACATGTACGACTTTATCAATTCTAATATAGCGTGATCGCCCTTCTTTGGAAAAAAAAAAAAGAAGAAGTCATTGGCCCAATGGGGCAGGGGGATGTCTCTTCGAGCATATTAATATATTTGGATACTGAATGATGAGAATTGAAATATCAAGTTGTTCAAATGAGTGCATCCATTACTTTGTCATAATTAAAATCACAATTTATATTTTTAATCTTATTATATTTTAAATTTGTAACCATTAAACTAATTGAATAAAGAAACAATAATGTAGTATTGATACTTGAATATGGGTAATAAAATATAGCCACTATTAATTAATTTAATTTAATATTTATTGACATCATTATGTTAAATTTATAAGTATTAAACTAATTGATTAGATAAAAAATCATACAGTATTGATGTAAATATAAGACAATTAATGAGAGACAGCTAATAGGAGCTTGCCACTTGTTAAAACACCATCAACCTATTCACCCAATTCAGTTTTATATTATATATATGATATATGATATATGATGATATGATATATTAACCAGCAAATAAAGGTGGGCTGACAAAAATGGAAGTATTCATCAGGTGTGCTAGGTGATAAGAGGGTGCCAATTGGATTGAAAGGTAGAGTATATCGTATGGTAGTTAGACTGGCTATTCCTTATGGATTGGAGGGTTGACCTCTAAAAAATACGCAGGCTCAAAGGTTGACGGAGGCAGAGATGAGGATGATTAGGTGGATGTGTAGCTATACGAGAATAGATATAATTAGGAATGGTGTTATAAGAGACTTAGTTAAAGTAACTCTCATCGAAGATAAGATGAGAGAAACAAGACTCCGATTGTTTGGCCGCGTGAAAAGGAGAAGTGTGGACGCTCCAGTGAGGAGATGTGAGATGATCAACATCCCCGGGAGCAAAAGAGGGAGGGGTCGACCAAAGAAGAGTTTGGATGAGGTGATTAGCGAGGACATGAGAGTTGTCGGTTTGACGGAGGACCTGACTCAAGATAGGAAGTTGTGGTGGGATAGGATTAAGATCGTACAGTAAGGTCTTAGATCATCGCAGAGAGTCGACCTCGTAGTTGGCTTTTGGTTGCAGTGGCAGCGTGCTGGTGGTTGTGTTTTTTCGTTTATCGTGTTTCTTTGCAGATAGTACTTTATATGGGGAAAAGACACCGTTTGCTTACCTCTGGTTGTTAAGGTATGTTACCACCATCTGATTTACTGTTCTTATGTTACATAGCTCCAACAACTTGTCCTTTTAATGTTCCCATTAAGTGTTTTTACAAAATGTCTTTTCTTTAAAATATTTTCACAAATTCCTTTTATGGGAGTCTTTTGGAAATAGCCTCTCTACGGGTAGGAATGCCGGTAGGGGTAAGGTTGCTTACAGCTGAATCTTCCCAAACCCTGCGAAAGCAGGACCCACATTGGGAGGTGTTGTTGTTGTCGTTGTTGATGATGATATGATATATGATTGGAATGAAAGTTGGTTAACCTTCATTCTCTTCCCCTCCCCTTCCCTCCCCCCTCTCAATCCAAACAGATCTTAAGTGATATCTGATTCTTGCAATTGATATCATCAAGAATATCTCTTTAAACTTCCCTAAATATACAACTCATATGAGCCGTAGTTGAACCGTACGATCATGGTTAGTGGTAATGTCGCAAATTGTCCCCCTTTTTGTATAAAACAACAGCAGTAAGGAAATTTCTTTCAAAGATGATAAAAATGACAAGGAAGCTCAATATGGGAAAGGGAAAAAAAGCTACACGTTAAAAATTTGAGATGAAAGATAAAAAGAAAAGTTGAGATAGAGAAAATAAAAGCAAATCTAATCTGATCAAAGAAAGAGAAAGGTCAAAATAAATAAAGAAAAACAACTAAACAACACTGTAAATAGCGATAGAGCATATTGTCACATGGATGGCATTAACCTACAAGGACAATGATTTAAAATCTAACTAGAATAATAATTGTAATATGTGAACATTGCAATAGAAGTCAAACTTCTATAGATATTTATGGTGATGACAAAGGTCCAAAACATCATGTTTGAATAGCATTCTTATGCATCAGTTCACCAGAAGAGGCTTTCAAGACAAGTGAGGGGTACATGCAACATGGAATGCGTGGAATCTTGATCTTATGTGAAACCAAAGATTATTAGGAGAGTGCAGTGAAAATCTGTACTGGCTCAATGGCCTTTGTTTGCTGCTTTGCATACGCTAGGCTAGGCCACATTAATTGGCCTCACGCTCCTGCAACTTTGATACTGCCGACCAAGTTGTTGCCACGCATAGTACCTTCTCAAACTCTACTTCAAAAACCATGTTTGACAACTCCGCGACAAATTAGTAAGATGTTGGCAATAATTCAAATAATAATCATGGACAGTATAATTGGCTAGGTGGACGTGGAAGGGGTCAAAATAAAAACCGGCATGGAGAGATCGTGGAAATGTTTGGGGGGCATCGACTTCAAACCAACTACAATTAGAGAGGCAACTCTTAGGAATAAAATTCAAGAAAAGCTTTAATTGTTTCAAGTTATAATATTGCCTTGGTTGCTCTTACTACTTACGTTTCACAGTTTTGTAGTCCCCCTAATGTTAATGTTTAGGGTTCTTACCTACACATTAGTTGTTTGCAAACTTTGTTTCAAGGTCATACTATTGGTTATTGCTTATTATTACCTATCCCTCACCCAATTTAATAACTATAACATCGTGCCTAATGTACTTGCTATAGTTCAGTCCCCGTGAACCTAACGAGGGTTTTTTTTTGTACCCATATCTAGTCGCCTCAATTCACATGATTTATTTTGAATGTATGTTCTATAATAAACTTCCTTATATCCACAAAAGTCTTATTGTTGATAGTAATGGTCACTAATATCCCATCTATAATTTCGGCGATGTTATCAGGCAGAATGAAGAAGGAAAAGAGAGAACAATATGTGGAATTCTGCGGAATGTCATCTTGCTTTATTGATGTCAATTGCAGCACTATATATACATTGCTTTGTAACAGAATTATAACAACCAAGAAAAGAGGGAGAAGGAAATTAGTTGGCGGGAAAGGTTGTTAAAAGGCAAAACAAACTTATAACAACCTAATAACAACCTAACAACCTAATAACTGTGCAGAGAGTTGTGTAACCCTCAACACCCCCCCTCAAGCTGGGGATGGAGATGGAAAGCAATTAATCATACCCAGCTTGGATAAAATCTGCTTGTGCTGCGGGGAAGGAAGAACTTTGGTGAGAACGTCGGCTAGCTGAAGATGAGTTGGAACATAAGCCAGGTTAAGGAGGCCTTCGAGAACCTTGTCTCTGGTAAAGTGGCAGTCAACCTCAATGTGCTTCGTTCTTTCATGAACAACTGGGTTTTTGGCGATTTGAAGAGCAGACTGATTATCACAGTGGAGAGTGACAGGGTCTTTGTGAGGAATGCCTAGTTCAGAAAGGAGTCGTACAAGCCAAGTAACCTTTGCAGCAGCTTGGGACATAGCCCGATACTCGGCCTCAGCGGAGCACTTAAAAACAGTGGGCTGTTTTTTAGACTTCCAGCTGATGGGAGAAGTCCCTAGTAGAACCATGTAGCCAGTGACTGATCTGCATGAAAAAGGACAAGAGGCCCAATCACTGTCTGAGAAAGCCTGGAGAAGTAGGGGCCCATTTGCGTTGAGGAGGATGCCTTGTCCAGATGTGCCCTTCAAGTAACGGAGTGTATGTTCAAGGGCTAGAAGGTGAGAAGTTCGTGGAGATTGCATAAATTGGCTAAGTGTTTGAACAGCATATGAAAGATCTGGTCTAGAATTAGTTAAGAAATTCAGCTTGCCAATAAGTGTTCGATAGTAAGAGGGGTCTTGAAGAAGGTCCCCATCATCAGGAGAGCGCTTACAGTGTAAGGGCAAGGGGGTGGCTGCATTTTTTGAGGTGGAGAAACCAGTATCATGCAAAAGATCTTGGGTGAATTTTCGTTGTGACAAGGAGATCCCCTCAGGTAGATAGGAAACTTCAAACCCCAAGAAGTAGTGAAGTTTGCCTAAATCTTTGATGCCAAAGGAAGAATGAAGGTGATGTTTAAGAATATTGATGTCATCAAAGTTGGATCCAGTGACCAAGATGTCGTCCACGTATACAGCAACAATGGTAAGATGAGTGCCAGTGGTCTTCAAAAATAGCGAATAATCATGCTTGGATTGAATGTAACCCAGATGTTGAAGGAAGGTTGTCAGCTTGGCAAACCACTGGTGAGAAGCCTGTTTGAGGCCATAGAGGGACTTGGTCAACTTGCAAACCTTATTGTGAGGATTGGGAAGACCTTCGGGCATTTTCATGTATACTTCCTCATGCAAGTCACCATGCAAGAATGCATTGTTCACATCCAATTGGTAAAGATGCCATTGCTTGTGAGCTGCTAAGGCAAGAATAAGTCTGATGGTGGTCATTTTTACAACAGGGGAGAATGTATCTGTGAAATCAATGCCCTCTCTTTGTGTGTTGCCCCTAATAACCAACCTGGCTTTGTATCTCTCTATAGAGCCATCTGCTTTGAGCTTAACATTGTACACCCATTTACAACTAATCGCCTTTTTGCCAGGGGGAAGATCAACTTCAGTCCAAGTGTTGTTGGCATGTAAGGCTTGTAATTCAGACTCCATAGCTTTCACCCAAAGTGGATCAAGTGATGCTTGGTGAAAGGAAGTAGGTCCAGAAAAAGAAAGAAGTGCAGTGGAATGAGCAACAGAAGTGAATGGTAAGTGTTGAAAATGGACAAGGTTGCAAAAGTGAGAGAGATGAGATGCAGCAAATGGATCAGAATTGGTACTGGAAACTGCAGTGGAGCATATATAATCTTGTAAATGGGAGGGTTTCCTGTGTGGCCGAGCGGATCTTCTCAGGGGGGGGGGAATGTTCAAGGGAAGAAAGTAATGGAGGTGGTGAAGGATGTGATGAGGAAAGAGCCGGGGCAAAGGAAGGAGGTGATGCCGAAGGAGGAGAATTTTGAAGAGGAGAAAGATGGGAAGGAAAAGGAGAAGCTGAAGGAGAACTTAAGGTAGAAGAAGGTGTAGAAGAAGAGGAAGAGGAGTGAAAAGGGGAATCGAGAGGATCAGCATGAAGAAAAATGGGAGATGGTAAAGGGAAGTTGAAAGAAGGTTCAGAGAGATGATGAAAGGGAAAATATGTTTCATAAAATTGTATATCTCTGCTAGAAATGACCTTTTTGGTGGTGAGGTCATATACTTTGTAGGCCTTCTTGCCATAGGGGTAGCCTAGGAAGACACAAGGGTTCCCTCTAGGGGAAAATTTGTCTCGATTGTGCTGTGAAGTTGAAATAAAGCACAAAGAGCCAAAGGTCTTGAGATGAGTATAAGAGGGGGATTGACCATAAAGGATTTCATAAGGGGTTTTGTGCTGTAAAACGGAAGATGGCAGTCTATTGATGATGTATGTAGCTGTGAGAAGGCAATCACCCCAGAATTTGAGAGGAACTTTTGATTGAAAAAATAAGGCCCTAGCAGTTTCTAAAAGGTGTTTGTGTTTTCTTTCGACGACACCATTCTGCTGTGGAGTGCCTATGCAGGAGGTTTGGTGAAGAATGCCATGAGCAGTATAGAAGGCAGTGGCAGAGTGATCACAGAATTCTAAGCCATTATCAGATCTGATGATTTTTATGTGGGTTTGAAATTGTGTTTGGACAAAGGAGATAAATGATTTGAGAATGGGGAATGCATTAGATTTGTGTGAAAGAAGATGTGTCCATGTTGCTCGTGAATAATCATCCACAATTGTGATAAAATACTTGTAGCCATCATAGGTAGGAGTAGCATAGGGTCCCCAAATATCAATATGTATCATTTCAAATATATGTGATGTACAAGAAGTACTAGAAGGGAAAGATGATCTATGCTGCCTAGCTTGGTGACAAACCTGACAAATTGGTTTTTGCTGGGAAATATAAGAAGAGAGAAAATCAATGTGTTTCATATTATTGAAAGGTATATGGCCAAGTCTACAATGCCATAATTCCAAAGGAGAAAAATGACAAGAAAAAGAAAAAACAGAATTAGTGTCTTGTGGGCTGCTTGACTGAAATGACTGAGAAGAGCTGCTGGCCATGCTGGATGCGTGATCCACAAAGTACAAGCCCCCAGTTTCTTTACCAATTGCCAAATGCTTGCTCATTGAAAGGTCCTGGAGATAACAAGCAGTGGGAGTAAAGACAACATGGGCAGTTAGTTGCTTAGCTAATCTGCTTGCAGATAAGAGATTGTATTGGAAAGCTGGGACATGTAAGACATTGTGTAGGGTTAGAGAAGGGGTAAGTTGAACTGTACCAACATGATGGATTCTGGCTTGTTGGCCAGTTGGCATGGTGATGAAGAAGTTGGGACCAATAGGGGTATAAGAAGAAAAGCAAAGCAAATTAGGGGTAATGTGGTCAGTGGCACCACTGTCAATGATCCACTTCAAATTAGGCTTTGAAGCTGAAAAACAAAGTAGTTTACCTGCCATCATAGCTGTACCAGTGGTCTCTCCAGCTGTAGGGGTTGAAGTTTCCAGATCATGTTTGTTCAGGAGAGCAATGAGCTTGTTGTACTGATCTGCAGTGAAGGATGGTGGAGGTTGTGCTTGTTCAAGGGTGTCATCATGCTGGGCAGTAGCTGCAATTCTTCTGCCTCTGTCAGCTGGAGTATTACTTCTCTGTCTTTGCAATTTGAAGCACTTGCCAATGGTATGCCCATTTTTTCTACAATAGTTGCAGAACAATGTACTTCTTTTGGTGGGATTTGAAGTATTATGCTGTAATGGCTGTTGTGAGTATTGTTGGTGAGAATATTGAAATTGTTGATGAGAACTTGGTTTTGAGTATTGGTTTGAGGATTGGTTATTGCTTTTGTGCTGGGAAAATGGGGCAGAAGAATTTCCAAGTAGAGAAGAATTGGTCTGAAGTTCCCTTTGTCTTTCTTCTTGTAAAATCATGCTAAGGGCTTGCCCAATCTTGGGCATTGGGTGAGTCATTAAAATGTTGCCCCTTACAACAACATAACTGTCATTGAGACCCATGAGAAACTGTATTAACTGTTGGTTTTCGAGCAATTTGATCATGGCTTTTCCAACAGGACATTCATCACTAGAGCAACTAGGAATGCTAACCAGAACAGCATACTCATCCCAAGGGATTTTGCACTTGGTGAAATAATCAGAGACAGACATGCTACCTTGTGAAAGGTTGTTGATCTCTCTTTGTATCTGGAAGATTTTTGTGCCTTGGCTTTGACCATACCTCAGTGCAAGTTCTTCCCATATCTGCTTAGCAGTGGAACAGAAAAGAACACTTGTGGAATGTCCTTCTTGATAGAGTGCAGTAACCAAGAGATGACCATAGCATTGCATCGCTCCCAAGATCAAACTATGTTCTGCAAATTCTGATCAGTATATCCAATTGAATATATGCTCTGATACCATGTTATCAGGTAGAATGAAGAAGGAAAAGAGAGAACAATCTGTGGAATTATGCGAAATGTCATCTTGCTTTATTGATGTCAATTGCAGCACTATATATACATTGCTTTGTAACAGAATTATAACAACCTAATAACAACCTAACAACCTAATAACTGTGCAGAGAGCTGTGTAACCCTCAACAGGCGAAGTGATTCCAAAAATCTCCGCAAAGCCACTTTTTGTCATAAACCGTGTACTTCACGTTTATGATCTTAAATATGACACGTTTTTCCCCCTTTTGCAAATCATATTTAATGACAACAACTTGATCGAGGAAAAAAAAACAACAAAAACAAATGTGAGGAAATTAATGATTACGATCTTGTTAATTATAACTATGGGGTCGACAGATAAGACACAATTAATACAGTATCAATTAAAATATATATTAAATGTAAACAAAAGTTTAGAATTTCAAAAGCACCATAATTAATGTATTTAATATATTATACCAACAATATCTTCATCAGCAAAATTTTCTTTTAAAAAAAAACCAGAATACCTTTCATCAATACTTTTATTTCTTTCGTTTAACCCCCCAAAATTATTTCTCTATAACCAAAAAAACGCAATTTTATTTCTCAATAGACACATTAAAAAAAAGAAAAGGAAACCCCACATTCACAAGCCCGCAACCATCATTGCCAAATCCATCAATGATTGATAACTCTCTCTATTATCCAGCAACAAATATCCAATTCTAACTACCACCGCCCTTAATTTCATGAGCACCGCCATTGCCTCTATATGTCAACAACACCAACACTGACTACACCTCGTCGATGCCAAAAGAGATCCTAGTGGGGCCACCCTTAATTTCACGAGCACCGCCATTGCCTCTATATGTCAACAACACCAACACTGACTACACTTCGCCGATGCCAAAAGAGATCCTAGTGGGACGGACTTGGCTGGCAAAAAGGGCAAACTTTAACCTCAAAATTAAAACATTCAAATTTAAAAATGAAATCTTAGAAGTCAGACCTATATTTTAGATTTCTAAACTAGATCTGAAAATCCAATGTGTGTAAGAGGAGGAAAAACAGAAATATGGATCGACGAGTTTTTTGAGTGGGTTCTCGGTGAAAGAGGGCTTCAATTAATAAAACTAGTTCAAGATGGTGATGGTTAATGAAGATTGACATTGGTTATTTTCTCATGACTTTATGTGTGATAGCTATGGTGGACCTTGGTGGTTGGAGTGATGGAGGCAAGAAGGGGTGTGGTATTGGATCAAATTTGTTTTTCTTTTTGCTTTGGGTATTATGATAATCAATGAGACCGATCTATCACTCTATGGGCGATGTTCATCATTCGCCATTCAATAATTATGTATCGTACATTAAGCCAAAATTCCAAGGCTTTTCCTATCGATAGTTGAGACCTCATGTTTGCATTCATTAATCAACATTTTTCTTGGAAATAAGCATTAGGAAAGCAATGGGTTTGCTTTTGTTCACAATGTATACCATCTTTTTTTTTTGGGGGGGTGGGGGTTGAGGTGGGGAACAATAATTAACCTTAACGTAATGTCTTCATATTTTGGGAGAATTACTTTTAGCAATTATCTTATTTAGACGAAAGCTTAAAATCCGGGCATGCAACGCTGTGTTACCTAAGAGGCGACACAAGGTTCATACTATGAACAATAACATTGGTTGTGATAGAGGAAGAGGCAACAAGGAACTAATAATAAAATTTTATTCAAATTGGATAGTTCGATAAAGTCATTATTATAAACTATATATTATATAAATAATGAACATCGTAAATAGTAAGCCTATATCTTCTAAGTGTGATCTCTCCCACAGTTGAACCCCTTGTTAGATGAACATGAAAATAAAAAGCATAAAACTAGTAAGCCAAACAAGCCTAGTATAATACAACGTTACACAGTAAAATAATTCAATACACAATTAAATTCTTTTTTATTTAGCAAATCATGTAAAAATTTTGCTCCTTTAACTCTCTTATGGTGGCACCCAACATTATTGGACTACCTTCCATTAGTAGAATATTTAACAGTCAAAAACTGAATCTCCATTACGATCACTTAGTTTACACGCACATACTTGGGTTGATCCGGAACCCAATCTTCTTTGATCAACATACAATAGAGCAGTAAAAGGGTCTATTATCAATGTGACAAACCAATTAAAATAATTATTTCAGTCAGCCACAAAGATTCAGTAAAACGACATAAGCATAAGGGCATAACCATCACACTGTACCTTGGAGACGACAATAAATTTTAAATACAATCTCAACCATCTCAGGGTCATGTATTGATGTTAAAAGTTCCCAACTAGGTATGAAGAAATAGTTTATCGATCGATCTTCAAGCAAACAACCACAATTGTACTAGCAATTGTGACAACACTAATTTAGGTAGGAAGATTCATATTTTTACGAGGGACGTGAATGTTACTTGAGATGTGGTTTTGAAGTGAAGAAGGGGATTAAGGGGTATTAAATGTTAGATTAGCCCCCATTTCATATGGCGCAAAAGGGTTAGGCATGACTTGGCGAATGTATTTTGATTAATGCAGTAATCCCCAATATTGTGCATTGCAATCAACTAATTATCTAGTCAAAATAATTGAATGGTAGTATTCTCCATAATCCCAAGTGCTAAGCATTCCCAGTTTTGGCTGGCTCAACTTTGGATACTTTTTTTTTTTTTGTGGTAAGAAATGTAAGTAATATAATTTAAGCAGCCCTTCTTGCAAGGGATCTCCCTAAATTATCCTCAAAGAGGATACAATGAAAATCTCTATGTGAGACCCGATTCTACACAACTGTGGAATGCAAAGTGAGGCCTAACTTTGCCAGCCAGTTTGCTGCGCGATGCCTTCCCTAAATATATGTTTAGCGATTACATGATTGAAAGAAAGTGTGGATGTCTTATATCAGAACTTGTAATTCCCATGGCGCTTGTATGCGTCCTTGCACTGCTTGGATGAGGATTTTGTTATCCCCTTTAATGTGGATATTTGTGTATCCTGCTTGGACTGCCGCTTTGATCCCGTTCCTCATTGCTGTTGCTACAAGCCCAACATGCCAACCAAATTTAGCCCACTCTTATAAGTCCACACACGATGATGATTAATGACAATGATAGTAATAATAATGCCGATTATTTTTTTGAGTTATTACTCTTAATCACGTTCATATTATTTCAACTAATTTATAATAAAGATTGTCAATTGCCTACCTTTCTATATAAAAAGTGATTTTTTTTTGTGAAAGCAAAATAACTATAGAAAAATACTTGTTCATTTATTGAAAGGGAACAATGATTTTAATTAGCATAATCTTATGAAAAGATAAGCTCGAATTTCATATGTCATGTTGTGCCTATAGCCCATCTTCTAAGGTAACTTGATTTTTTTCTTATTATAAAAATCCACTTGTGCTAGTTTGATACTGAATTAAAACATATAAAGCATATGTGATATCTTTAAGTTTGCTAAATCTAATTTGGACAACAGGGAACATTCACCACCGACAAAGAGAGGCAAACAGCAAGACCTTCAATGTCAAGGGCAATTCCATGGATGCTTAACATGCATGTTGGATCACAACTCATAAGCACAATACATTGGAGTAATCATCTTTTATGAGTCACAGGACATATGTTAGATACAGAGATCACAAATGACATCTGGTATAAGACGTTCTGTCCTTGTGCGCCACAAGACCGGAATTCAATTCGGCAGAGTCCCACACCGATGGTTGCACGATCGGGGCATGGTGAACACATATAAAGGGTGAGAACTCACGGAGCAGGAGTTGGCGTTGGGGTTGGCGTCTAGCAGAAACTCACGCAGCCGTGCGGTGTACACAAAGTGAAATATATTCTCGTCCTTTATTAAACAATACCGTGTATTTGTTGCTAAGTAGCATACGTGAAGTTTTGGAGGAGTTTCCTTTTTAGGGGTGGTCCATTAATTTTAGGAAGTAGAATGTTCTTGTAGTGCTATGTGGTTACAGTATTGTTCCATTGGAATGGAAATTCTAGTGTAGACGTTGTGATTCCCTCCCTGAACGCGGTTGATTAAACTCCGCCTAAGGCAAGCAAATATTAAGTTTCGAATAGTAGGCCAGTCAAAAGAGCGAGGACTTGAAAAAATGGTAGTGACAATGGTATGCTATTTGAGAAAAGCCAACTAATTTCGGCAGACAAAACACTATGTTGTAAGGCAGACAAGACAATATATACTAAGAACAAGAGATGAATTGTTGAACAAAGTGAACATGATATTTGAATGTTGAGTATAAACTACTGACATTCGGAATATACATTGAAAAGGACGTTAATTAGAAGTATATTTATTTGAACATTATAATTCAAAGAGTAGGACATTATATCATATAAATGGTGATGCTAATTAGAAATATAATTATTTGCTTGATTTGAGAATAAACTAAGATATTGTTAATAATGGGAGATACAACGATATAGATATGATTTTTTGAAAGAAACCCATAGTTGCCAAAGGTTGAAGTATAAGAAGAACAACAAGATAGTACTTTAAGAATCACAATGCCAACATATGGGAACATCAAAACAATGAAATCCCGTTCTTGAGGCCAAAAAAAGAAGAAGTGCAGTATTGAAACTGGACTTGGATTCTAAGGAGTTAGGTGAAAATATCTTGATAAATATGATGAAAATATTTGCCATACTCAGGAATTCGTTTTTAATAAGTGAGTTATAAAAAAGGTTAGAATGTGTTTGGATGAGTGAACTTAAGCTAAAGATGGTCAAAGCAGTCGTTTGGATGATCAGGAAGGGAGAAGTCGGGAACATAACATGGACTGATTAACAGCACAAGCCATAGGGTGATCCTCTTTTATTGTGCCACATCGATAGTTGTGCAAGTCTTTCTTTGCTCCACGTCAACAAAAACGACACGAAACGCCCCTCTACCAGTATCTTTGCGCTTGGGGCAATGACGCAGCTAGTGAGGTAATAACCGAGGCGCGTCAATTGCTGGTTGAAAACTATTTCCAAACCCCCTCTTCGGCCGTGGCTTGACCGTGGCCGTTGAGAATTTCTGGAAGGGCTCCCTCGTCAGAGGGTAAAGCCCTACAAATCAGTTTTGAAATAGATGTGTTTATTTGGAGTTGAGGAGTTAATAGATTTTGTAACTCTAAATGGTAAATTTTATACTTGCTAATTGTGGAGTGTGGAGTCCTCTGCTCATGATTGTTGGTTCCTAGGTTGAGCCAGACAAAGGGTCCTGAGCCTAAGAGTTGTTGCCATCTCTGGTTTGACATTTTTTTTGTTGGTTGGTATCGTGCATGCCAATTTTATTGGGCATTTGGTTGACAATCATGAGTGTTCGACGAAGCCAGAGGTGGATCCCTGTGAGCTTTAGTGGGTTCTAACATCAAACAGCACCCGTTGTCATCGGACCTAATGCATATCAAGTGTTTGACAAAATGCCTAGGCACGGAGTTTTTTAGTTGGGTTTCATGTGGCCTAACACTTGGAAGCATTTTGATGGGGCACAAAAAGCCATCACGGATTCTTTGAAACTGCAATTTGAGGGGCGCTGTAGATGCAGATGAGTTTTATTCTCATGATGGGTTTTGAGCATTCTACCTGGTTCGACATATGCCCTGCGAGTGTAATTATATGAAATGGTCATGGAGCATCTCCTTGTCAAACGGGGAACCAGGGTCTTATTCTGGTTCATTGTTTTAAAGCTGCTGGCATCATAGATATCAAGTCGAGCTCAACTAGGATTGTTTACTTGCTTATGATGGTCGTCACCTGAAAGGCTGAAAATGTGTAGAGCATAGAGTGCTCTTCAAAAGGACTAACTTTGACAGGTTTGATGTTTCACACTGTTGAGCATGGTGCTGCCTTCAAAGAAATGACCTGATAGGCTGTGGAGTTGTTCTTATCTCCTCGTGAGCTTCATGCATTTGGGCACTAGCAAAACGAATCAGTTATAAATTCATTTTCATGACTTGTGCTATTTGCCATGGGATACCAAGCAGGGCTTTCAACTGCCTTGAGACATTCAGAGCATCACTCATATATTGTGCGTTATTAATGAGGTTTGGCAACTGAATTTGGAAAACCATCTGCAAATCCTAGATTTATGTTGGCCATTGGGTTAGTGCTTGTAGTCATAGTCATAACTCGTTTGTGTTCAATCTGCTTCAGATACATGTGCATTCTCGTGCAAATTGTCTGTAAGAATTATTCTGAGGTGATCCAGCTTCTTCTTGCTGATACGTTTGCTATGGGGAATTTAACTGGGAGATACAAAATATGCACTATAGAGTCTCTTGTTGGTAAGAAATGAATCAAGGAGGACTTAAGGTTCTAAAATAGGCATGCTTGCTGATATGACGAGCTTACAGAATGGAATAGCATGTCAGTTTTCCTTGATTGGACTCGCAAGCTGTTGGAATTTGATGATTCCATCTTTATCTGGTTGCTTGTTGGCTTCGTCCAGTGAAGATCAAGAGTAAAAGGCAGAAAAACGTCTGTGTTTTGGCCCTTTTGGTAACTTCCTTGGGCACTCCCCAGCATACAGAGTCAGCTCGCTGCAAAATCAGACCAGGATCTGAGAGATGGTTCTTTAATGCCAATACTCAAGAATTCAAAGATTCATAAAGATGGACATTTTGTTCCGATTGTATGAATCCTTATTCTGGACATGCTTTGCTTATTGTATAAGCACTAGAAGGTAGGCGATGTGAGATCAACGCTAAAGCTCTGGAAGAAACTTTTGTTCACTGAGAGGATGGAATCCGGACTCTCATGGGTTTGAGTATCGTCCTTGTGTTAACTTGGCAGCTCATATGCGTTGCAGATTCTCCAGGTTCAAGATATTGCAGAATTTCCCATGAGATGTGCCAAGCATGAATTGGTTGCTTTTGGATTTGACTGCCAGAGATGCAGTTCAGATCAGAAAGGCACGAGAAAGAAGGAGAACGATGCAAGGGTTGCTTGCTTATTTTTTAACCGGCTATTTCAGCTCTGATTGACTTGCTTGGCATAGTTGTTTTGAATTTATGGGGTGATATGTTCAATTGAGTTGTATTTTTGCTGATAATCAGAAAAGCGACTCACCCCAAGATAGGTGTGATTGATATAATTAATTTCTTGGCTTCTATCGTTTTTTGTTAATACATTAGGAAACAAGGCCCCCAACCCTTTGTGGTCTGTGTGGCATATGAGAAACTTGCATTTATCTGTTTCCAAAAAGTAGTGGCACAGACATGGACTCCGGCAACAAACACTTGCTATTAAACAAGTCATGTCCATAGCATCTCACATTTGCTGTCAATCAAGGCTCACAGAGTCCATAGCTTAGCAACGAGAGCAAGCGAATGAAGCGGCAACATACACCACAAATGCGCTTGCTATTAAACAAGGCATGCCCATACCATCTGACATTTGCTCTCAATCAAGGCTCACAGAGTCTGTAGCTTACCAATGAGAGCAAGCGAACGAAACTATTGGATTCCATGAAACTGAAGCAATTTTGGGGTTTTAAAGTTTAAACCAAACATTTCCCTGTTATGTTAAGGGCCTTTTCTTGGAGGCTTCTGTGAATATTTTCGGATTTGTTTCCTCAAAATGAGTCTAACATGGACATGCTCAGAGGCTTTCTGTTTGTGTGAGCTCTAAAGAATTCTGTCTGAAGTTCGTGCAGATTCCTCACCAGTTTTTCTTCCCAAGTTTGTTAGCAGCAAACGAAAGAGAGACTGCTCCAATTGTAACTTCAATTGCAAGGTTTGCTGGATCTAAATTCAGAAAGTCACCTTATCTTCCATTTTCTTTTTCTTTGTTTTCTGAATTTCTATATGTTTCTATGGGGGTATATTTTTAACTCTCTGTATATATTTTCTTAATACTAGTATTTATGCTCTTATGTTCTTCAAAAATCTTATTGCTGTGAGTAAATTTTGGAGTATAACTATGTTGTTCCCTACTTGTTATGATTTGAGTATGCCAGCTCTCCTATCTTATAATAGCTCCAATTTTTGATTGACTAGAAGAATGGCAGGCATTATGCAACCTTAGTATTTACTTGCAGTTATTTATGGACAATTTATCTTTTAATTATAAACTATCATTTAGAAAAGTAAAGGTGGGTGGGGAGAAGACTAATTGTAGGCACTGGTGCACGGATAGTTGCAGTTAAGTTGCCAAAGGGTGAGGAAATGTCGAGCACTGAGGTTGCTGGAAAATTAGGGACCGAGACAAAAGCTTCCGCGCTTGTGCTTTGGTTTAAAAGAAGTCCCACATCAGAATATTGGCATCATTCACGGTCCGGGACCTATAAACTCGTTTGCTCTCCTTAGTTACAATCCACGCAGCCACGCAGT
The DNA here is from genome assembly GCA_017589665.1 of Selenicereus undatus. Classification (NCBI taxonomy): domain Eukaryota; kingdom Viridiplantae; phylum Streptophyta; class Magnoliopsida; order Caryophyllales; family Cactaceae; genus Selenicereus; species Selenicereus undatus. Next base: position 125,949,099 of record JACYFF010031957.1, on the reverse strand, counting down.
GAGCACAAAGCGAACTATTCTTTCGCCTTTTACTAAAGAATACCGTGTGCTCGCTGCCTGAAGTGGCATACGTTAATTTTTGGAGGGAGTCTCCTTAAAGGAGGCTTCCAACAAGTACATGTTAAAACTTTTGAAGAGCATCATGTGTCTGTGTTAAGCATTGATATCTCTCTAAGAGCATTCAGGTGAGGGGAGTGGATTTGGTTATTAACTGAGAGTTAGTGATCCTAATTACTATGTTAGTGGATATGTCTAAGGAGCCCTTCTACCATGGAATCGGTAATGGGGATTGCTGAACGAATTTGTAAGCGGGTTGGTTTACTCAAGGAGTTGAGTATGGACGTTTACTTTGTTGATTTCACATGAGGGGCCAGATTAGAATCTGGATATTAATTTGTTGGGCATTTTCTTTTTGGGCTAAGCAGATGCTCTCAGGATAATTAGATACGAGAGCCATTTGCCTTTGCTCCTAAGGCACATCACCTGCTCGACAAAATGCTTGAGTTTGTTTTATGCATGTTGATAATTTTGGCGAGTCAACTTGGATGTTGATTACTGGGTGCAGTTTGGGGGTAATGTCTGGTTCTGCCCCTCTGACAAGTTTTAGAACATTTTAGCTGGCTTTACATAGAGAAAGGGTATGCCATGCGCCAGAATTTGCAGGAAGAGTCTCTGGGTTTGGCATCACTGCACGCTCAGTCTGGTTCATAGCGTTGAACCCGCTCACGTCTTTGACACTAAGTCAAGGATAGCTAGCGGGTTATGAGTCCTTTGCTTTGCTCAGGCTTATGCTTATGGATGCTTGCTTGGTGATTGCTGCCCTTCAATGCTATTCAGATGCATGTAATTTGATAGTTTTAGCCTTTTCTACTCCTGTTGCTAATCCAAAGTGCTGGACTTTTTGGGGTGTGGATATGACAATCTTGGAGAATGCTCACATCTGTAGGAGTTTTATCCCTCTCAAGTGTCAGACATTATGAAAATTATTTTTCAGTACTATTGGTCGGAATCGATTTACTTCATGTTCACTGCTTATTCTTTTCCCAATGAGTTAAAGCAAAATAATTACTACGGTTATTATGTTTTAAAGTATCACCCTTATGCTGCTGATGTGGATGTGAAATCAATGTTGAGGCTTATGATGAAACTTGCGTAGTTGCCTCCCTGTTAGGTTGGAATCTGGACTATCGAGAGTTGGGCATTGTCCTTATGTTGAGGCCTTGTCTTGGCATCTTGTATACATAGCAGATTTTTCCTGTTTCAAGAAGATGACGAAAATTGTCATGGGACATGAAAGCATGGATTAGTTGCCTTTCAAGTAAACTGGCAGAGACAGAAGTCAGATTGATCAAGTGGCTGCTTGCTCATTTTTAATCAGCTGTTTCAGGTTTGATTTTCTTCCTTGACATGGTGGTTTTCAATTTATCTACCTATTATCAGAAATTCAATCCACCTCCAGCAGGTACGAGATGTTTCTCCGCATTATGTATGGGTATGGGAACTCCCCCCCCAAACAAGTTGACATGGGTATGGAAAACATGCTTTACGAATTATGCATGCTAAAACCAGGCATCTCCACGCCATTTGTTGACCAGCAAAACTTCAGCTTATGGCGATGCACAGCTCAGTGAGACAGTTACTTTGCAATGACAACGTAACAAGCGAATGAAACTAGTGAATCCAATTGCAATAACTACATATGAGGATTAAAGGAAACTGTGGGTTAAAACTCAAAACCAAACATTTGGCTTATATGTTTGCCGGCCTTTCCTGGGTACCTTATGTAGTTTGTCTCCATCTCTATTCAAGAACTTCCTGTGACATTCTGGGAGTTATCTCCTAAGTTTTCGCTTCTCCAATTTATCAACAACAAGTTCATTAGAAACTTGCTCCAAATGTAGCATCAGTTACCAGGTCCGCTGTATCACATAACCATTTCACCTTTGATTTTTTTTTCCCTATCGCCTTTTCTATTATACCCCCGCCCCCTTCCTGTAATCTAAGTAGTTATAATCTTCCAACTCCCGATTGAAGTGGGTAAAATGAGAGAGCAGCTATGTGGTTTCCTCTTCCTTGCGACAACTTCTAAGTATAGACCCCCTCTATTTTGTTTTAACTTAGATTTCAAATTTCCGTTCTCAGCAAGAATGACAGATGTTATGCAACCTTAATCATTTGCTTGCATATCTTCTGTAATTTCTGGCATATCATATATATGGTGTTGCTTCAATTGTTATCTATTGTTTAAAAAATGAAAAAGTGTGATTTTTTTTGGGGGGGGGGGGAGAGGAAACTAATTGTACACAATGAGAAGCACTGATGGTGCTGGAATTTAGGAACTGAAACAAAGGCTTACTTTTCTTGTTTTCAGAAACGGTCGCACAGCATGACATACATGAACAATAGAATTCAGAGTGGGATAAAACCATTTGCTCTTCATCCGTTGAACTCACGCAGCCACGTAGTGGGCACAAAGCGAAGTATTCTTTTGCCTTTTACTAAAGAATACCGTGTGCTCGTTGCATTGAGTGGCATATGATAATTTTTGGAGGAAGTCCTCTAGCTGTGAGGGCTTCCATCAAGTATATGTCCTGAAATTTTGGAAGTAGTAATTACATGGAAAAAACTGTTGATGTTATGAAGTGCCCGTTTGATATCCATGTTCACTATCTGCCCTTTTTTTTTCTTTTCTTTTTGGTTTGGGGGATGGGGGAATGGGCTGTGTGGTTTGTTAGAGATTATTTTGGATGCTAATTTGTTGGCATTTGCTCAAAGTGATTCTTCTCACCTCTCCTCTAAAGTTACCACTAACAGGTTTTACGCCTAACGAACATCATCTGCTCACAAAATGCCTATGTTAGGTGTTTCATGCAATTAGATAGTTTTCACGAATCATCGTAGATGATGATTGCTTGGCACAATCTAGTGGGTCATGCCCCGTTGTTGAGTTCTGGCCCTCTGGCTGGTTGCGAAATATTATAGTTGCTTCACCATATACCTTGAAAGGTGCTGGCCCTTGCTAGTCAAGGGGGATAGATCTCCTCGTTTGACACAAGTGGTGACAGAGGTTTGAGTCTGATTCGTAGTCTTGAGACCACTGATGTCTTTGATATTAAGTGCAGTGGAAAGTTGGAAGTGTTGTGGTTCCTTTGCTTGCTCAAGTTGATGCCAATGCTTGTTTTACGATTGATGCCTATTGTTGGTCTTCAGATGGACCTACTTTGACAGGTTAGATTTTTTCTGCACCTTGTAATTAATGCAAAGTGCTGGGGTTTAGGGTAATACCTGATGCTTTTGTGAATATATATGTCTCAGGGAGTATCCTTTTCCAGCACTTAGAAAATTTGCTATCCAATACTGCTGGCTGGAATCAATTTAATTCACGTTGGCTGCTTTTGCTTTTCAGTATGAGAGAGCTAAATATTGCTATTTTCATTTGTTTAGTGTTACACTTGTATCATTTGCATAGGATTCAGTACACAACCATAAGATATCTTAGTCTTGAGATCACTTAGTCATCGTTTGATTCACAGTTGTGATTGCATCTTTGCATTCAGTCAGCTCCTTCTGGGGGAGTTTTTTCATCAGACTTTGTTAGCAAGTGGAATTGAATGAGCATTTGCTACGTATCGAGTTCGCGGTAGCGATTGCTTTGGCTGAATAGATCCATTGTTTTCCTTTTTCCTTTTTTTGGGGGGGGGGGGGGGGGAGGAGTTTTGGAACTGAAGAATGTTAAAGATGAGCATCTCTTTTGATGTCTTGTTGCGTGGGATGCCTTTTTTTGTGTTTTTTGAGATGGAGGCTTTTTTCCGGTTTCTTCCTGATGACGTATTCAGGGATATGATCAAGTTTTACATCCATAATCATTTATGAGATACAAGTCATGCAATGGGTAACTAATCATGAAACGTTCAAGGTTCTAGACAGCTTGTTTGCTCATGCAGGCACCTGACTAAAAGGAGGTTGTGGCAAGATCATAACACTTTCTGGATGTCAATGTGCCTTTGCTTACGTTGGAATCTCTAACCAGCATCAATAGTAAATGAGCTCTGGCAGTTGTATTTCTATGTTATTCTTGTTGAATCCCTAGTCAGTGAAGGCCGACATTGGAAGAAAGCAAGCATTTCCATTATTTCCTGTAAATGTGTTTCAAGATATTTTCCCCCTCTTCTTGCAAGCTGAAACCCTGACCTTTTCCTGTCATATAAAGGGGCCTTGTCTTGGAGCTTCTGAGCATAGTGGTTTGCCATTGTCCATATAAGCATATTTTGGTAGCTTATTATTTATTGGTCCTGTAATTCTTATGTGATTTTTTTTTTTTCATAATTTCTAATTCGATTACTTAGAGGGGTCTTAAGGGGGATAATTGTATAGGCTTTCTACTTTGGTTGGGTCCCTGCGTGCTGTGCTTCAGGGTCTGGTCTACAGGTCTCAAGTGGATAGCTTAGCAGGCTACCATCCCAAGAAGAACTTGCTAAAACTGTCGCTTCAACTGCAAGGCTTTGTCGAACGTGTAATCTGATGAAAACCCAGACTTCAATTGCTTTTCATCATTCATTTTCAGAAATTTCACCCTAGGATATAAGGTCTTATGGTCTTCCAAACTCCATTTTGATGTGGGTTGTGCCCTATCTTATATGGCATTTGTTATGCCTTATGCCGGTGTTCAACCAATGAAGCTGCTAGCTGCGGATGTGATAAATTTTGGCAGACTCTACATGATGGGACTAGCAGCCCATAAGCTCCCCTCACCCTCCATCATCCTTCTGTTCTATCCTCCTTTAGCTCCAACGCTCTGCCTGGCAACAAGAGCAGCATAGGCTATCCAAAGGTAATCATTTTCGTATATTTGTTTCTACAATTTTTGAGATAATTTTGGCTTGATGGTAAACTATTGTACTCAATGAATGCAGGGATAGTTCTCCCAGTAGCGGAGCTAAAGCGCAAGTGGACAGTGCTCAGAAATAATCCCACATCGAGAAGTACATATGTAGTAAGGTTCCAGGAAGTATAAATTTGATCGCTCCTGTTGATTATCTCTCACGCAGCCACGCAGTGAGCGCAGAGCGAACTATTCTTTCGCCTTTTACTAAAGAATACCGTGTGTTCGCTGTATTAAGTGGCATACGTTAATTTTTGGAGGAAGTTTCTTTGAAGGGAACTTCCATTAATGAAAGAAATGATTTTGGACGACAGGATTTGTGGACTAATCGGTATTCCGTAAGTATGTCTAGTTAAGGTGGGATGTAGTCGGGAAGCCATAATTTTTGTCGTCTATGGTTTGTTGTCCTGAAAGAAAATGAGGTTGAGTTGAACTAAGCAGCCTCCTTGCTTTATTGAGTCCAAAAGTTTTGAGGCTGACTGACGAATTTCACGATCATTGAAGCCCGTGACTGACGAATTTCACGATCATTGAAACCCATGTTTGCTGAGGATTAAATCAAGGAACAAATTGGCGTACCCTGTTTTTACCTTGAAAAAAATTTTGATCACTGAAGCCCCCTTTTATGACTTAGGATTGCGTGCGGAGAAACCAAAACTGGGATTAAGTTTTCTTGTGGGCTAGGTGTATAAAAGATTGTAATCATTTAGCTCAATACTCAAGGAGATTGCAAAGGGACGTACTTGAGTTCAATGAATACTCATAGTTAACATACTTAGATGGTGTTTGCTATTAGTCTTATGAATTCTCAACCATAGCCAAGTCTTCAGCACGGTGTTACATCCGAAGGGTCCTTTGATACAGTGGCAATCATACAGGTTTAATACATTAATTAGCATTTCTTCGTTGGCCAATAATGGACATTCACCCACTCGAGAAAAAGCAGGACCAACCCTTTGATTGATCTTTGGTAAACTCATAAGAACGTGTTTTGCCAAATCATGAAAAGCGAAGAGAAAAGCCACAATTTGATTTATGAAGCCGTCGCGAGTTCTCCTTCATGCTTTTGCTATGAATGGACACAAGGGTGGATTCCTAAATGATGGTTTCATTCTCCCACATTGAGAACGGTTGAGTGTTTGCCTGATAGTAGTAATATAAAATCGACGACGACCCGCGCTCAGACATTTTGAGCCTGGGGCAATGACGCAGCTAGTGAGTTAATAACTGAGGTGCTTCAATTGATGATTGAAAACTAATTCTAAACCCCTTCTGGGCCTGGGCCGGGCGGAGGCCGTTGAGAATGTCTGGGATCTAAGTGCGTCTATTATATTCCTGGGAGAATATACTTTTACAAGTCACATCATCAAATATATATTAAGAAAATAAATATATGACAAATACATGCGTGAAATATATATATATGTAGATAACGAGAGTATGTGTTCTCGGGAGCACATAAGAAATTGCCTGTCTTTTCGGGGTTACACATAAGAAATTGCTTGCCTTTTCGGGGTTATTGGGGGATATAAGAAATTGCTTGCCTTTTCGGGGTTATTGGGGGATAAACGGCTGGGAATTTGCTCAGAGTTTTGTATATTGTAGCAGTTGGGGTAGGGTTCGTTAGGCTCTATTGGTTGTTGCAAGCTCGTCTTTAATCCTGATGCACGTCACTTGCTCAGAGTTTTGTATATTGTAGCAGTTGGGGTAGGGTTCATTAGGCTCTATTGGTTGTTGCAAGCTCGTCTTTAATCCTGATGCACGTCACCTGTTCGACAAAATGCTTGTAAGAAGTTAGGGAGTTGATGTGTTTTGGTATTCTGGGGAATTATCATGGACGATTTTTGAGCACAACCACAGCCTGGAGAATAATGTGAGGCTTCTACATTAAAAGTAAACAAATTGGTGTGTAGATATATTGTCAATGAAAGTTGGTTTATGATAAATAGTTGTCTGCATTGAAAATTAAAAAACTTATTTGGTTATGCTAATGTGGATTGATATATGCTTATGTACTCTTCATGCTCGAGTTGTAAGGGTGTGTATTAGAGGATAAATGGCTGGGAATCTGCTCCAAGTTATGTAGATTGTCTCACAGTTGGGGTAGAGTTCTTTAGGCTCTATTGGATGATGCAAGCTTGTCTTTAAATCTGATGCACATCACCTGTTTGACAAAATTGCTTGTGAGAAGATAGGGAGTTGATCTGTTTTGGTATTCTTGGGAGTCAGCAGGGACGATTTTTGATCACTGCAGCCGAAGCCTGGAGAATAATGCTAGGCTTCTACATTAAAAGGCGCAATCAACCAAGTAGGAGAACTGGAGAAGCAGCCTCCCCTTAACTGACGTCGCTCTTGATATCTGTGGTTTCAGTTTAATCCATTTTGTAGTTACACCACTTGTATCTTTAGAGTTGGGACTCTCATCAGCTTCACCTAACCTGATGTTGATGGGCGGAGTATTGTACCATTGCATGCTCTTCAAATGGCCTACTTTGACAGGTTAGACATTTTCTATGCCTTAGTGTTAATGCCTCTTTCCTTCATTCCTCGTACGGCTAATCTTTGGGGGGCATTCACATCTATAGGAGTTATATCCCTGTTGGTTGTCATGGAAATTACTCTCTAGTCAGTTGGTTGGCAGTTCGTATACTGTGTAACTAAAAAATGTATGCCAAAACTGCAGTCAAAATTTTCAGTGTACGTTAGTGTACTGTTTGTACCATTTGGTCAGGTGTACAGTAGCACGAAAATAGAAAGTTTGGCCAGTTGGAAATCAATTTAATTCATGTTCACTGCTGATGCTTTTGAACATTGAGCTAGAGTGAGATACTTAAGTCATTGATTTATTGAGTGTTGTAGGTTTTTCTTTGCATTCAATCAGCCTCAAGTATTGTATACTTTCAAAAGTTTGTGTTTGACTTCTGTCCAAATGAAAATTGAATGAGCTTTTGCCTAGTATTCACTGAAGTACAAAATAATTGGTTAGTCGCTCATTGTTTTATCCCAGTGGGATGGTACCCAGTTGTGGAAAATATAGAAAATTGGCGTGCTTTTTGATGTGTTTCAACTGAAAAGCTAATTGTTTTGAGCTGGATTTTGCGGCTTTGCCCCATTCCATTGTGACATATGGTGGTTTTGTTTATGAGAACTATTCATGAAACACTCATGGGTTTTTAGCATTGCATGTTTGCTTGCAGCAAAATCCATGTCAACTTCTCACAATGCTTAACTTGATGGGCAGTAGGTGGGCTTCGTAATGGTTCCATCACACAGAGGGTCATAACTGCAAATTCAGTTGGCCTGAATTTAAGAAATGGGCCTTTGATTCAAGCATTTCAGCACTTGAGGTTCATAAAATGATCAGCTCTTGCATATGAAATGTTAAAAGTACTGGTAGGAAAACAGTTGATTGCTCCCCAAGGTTAACACAGTGAACCTCTGAACTCTTGCACTCGAGGCTAGAGACTTAGTACAAGCAGTATATATAGTTGCCCAGAAGATGAGAAAGAACAGAACAAAAGAAGAGAGGAGCAGAAGATGCAGTATATCTTCAACTGCTGAAGAATGCTGTATTTATAGGAGAGTGGTGGCTGCTGGTGAGGGGAGGAAGCACCCAAAATCTGTGGCTGGGAGTGAGCAGTGGGTTGCCACCAATATGTGTGGCTTGGAGCAAAATGGGGGTTGCCAAAAACAGCTATGGCTTGGATTAAATGGTGGAGAAATTAATGCATAATTGTTGACCGGGAACGCCAACGGGCTGGCTGCCTAAGAAGGGAAAATATAAACCCCAATTAAGTTTCAAGACTTCTTATGTGGGACAATTTCAAGAGAGAGAAGACGCTACCTCATGCCATTACTACCAACATGAAATACTTCCAGTGATCTACAGTGAGCCCTTGAATGAATGCATGGGTATATCAGCACATGTCAGTTGGACTAGATTATTATCCTGTGTTACATTCAATTGTAGCCGACTTGAGACCCAGAGCATTTTCAAGTCCATCTTTCAGCTAGCCTGAATTGCCTTTCCAAATCAAATTTGAGAGGAAGGCTTTCACCAATATTTTCTTGTAATTATATGACAAATTTCTTAGACCATTTAACTGCAGACCCAATGACCAGACCTGAACAGAAATCCCATTGAAATGGATTATGATCCAACCTGATGTCAATCCAGCCTGAACCACTCATTGGATGTGGCAGACATGGGATTATCATCAAAGCCAATGAGTGGAACTTCTGTTTGCGTAGTGGGATTGTGGAGGCCTTAAGGGCTTTCTCTTGGCAGCTTGTATGCATGATCAATTTCAAGACAAAACAGTGCAATTCCCAATTGGTCAAGACATTTAAGAAGAGATGATTAGCAGAGGTTCTGCAGGCCAGGTGAGAAATTTATGATCAGCTCCTTTCAGATTTGGATCCCAAACATGATCTTCCTTGAAATGGCCAGTTTTGTTTTATTAGCTTATCAGACGCTTTAAGTCGTCGCAGAATAGGTAAATTATTTGAACTAAGTTCTTTTCCATCCTTTTCTGTCTATCTATATGAGATCCTGAGATATAGCGTAACTTGCTTTGGTCCAGAGATCAAAACTTGATGCGAAATATAGAGTAACTTGCTTTAATCTGTGTTAATCCTGAAATCACAGCTTGAAGCGAACTTTAGAGCAACTTTATCTGCTACATGAGGCTGTGAAGCTGCGAGGACTAATTACAGAGATTGTGCATATTTCATTTGAATTTGATAGGTTTCGTTTATGCCATTTTGCTATTGCTCATTAGTTAAGTGGGAGATTTGTTGACATGTTCACACAGTAACTTGGAAGCTGACAAATTAAGTGAAGCTAGTAGGAGGATGAAGATAATGTTTTTGAGGCTGCGCCTTAAAGATAAGTCCATATTGCTTAGCTCACTCCTTTTCAATGCATGGAGTATAACGGCAACAGCTCAGAGCCCCTACCCTTTTGTTTTGTCTTTGCTCGTAGTCTGTATTGTTGTGCTTGTAGACTATTTCAATAGGTATAATTCATTTTAGCCCTGCATATGATATCCAGTTTGAACACTCAAAAACTGCTGGCCACTTTGGAATAGAATAACAAATACACTGGGTAAATCTTGGAAATAGCCTAATGTGCTCTTGATCTGAACCTTATTTCTTTAGTCCAAATAACACAGCATATTTTACTCATCTCAAGAGCAAATTCTTCTTCCCTGCTTTGGTGTAACAGAATCACAACCATATGGAAGATGAAGGGCGGACCAAAACAAACTAATATTAGAAATAGTAAGTCTTGTGTGAGAACGTCTTACATAAATCATATCATAAGACGGATGTTTTTATGGTAACTATTGATAATTGATTGGGTGAATAATTGTTCATTTAGGGGTGACTGTTATTATAGTCACACCTAAGCGAACTATTAGTCACCCCTAAATTTTAAAGTCACCCAATACATATTATTAATCACAGGAAAACCTCCAAAAACTCATCTGTGAAAGAGTTTGTCTCACCAAAAAATTGGTGTTTTACTTTTCCTTACACACTTGAAAGTTGGAGCAATGGTCAGAACTTTTTCTTTTTTTTTCCATATAAACAAAAAATGGATGAAATAAACAATCAAATAATTATATTATGGAATGATGCAAGAGAATAGCATGGGTTATATAATACACAATAGGGCAGACGATTCTCATTTCATTCCCTCTTCCCCACTCTTTTTCCGTTTGCCAAATGGTTGAGCCTAAATAAGTATTCTAAAGTTTTGCACCTGCATTTATATCCCCTGTGGCCCTGTCAACTTTGTTGCGCCAGTTACCCTCTTCAACAGGAGAAGCTGCCTATAAATTTGGTGGACCTCTTCAAAATTCAATCAGTGTTACAGACTACAGTTAAGCTTCAAGTACTCTCCCTTCTCTTCCCCCCCTCCCCCCGAAAAAAAACAAAGACAGAAGAGAAAAGGGTGAAAACAAAGTGCTCTGACTGTTACTTTTCACCACTGAGCATGTTGCTATCTTCTATTATCTCCCAGTTCAGTAAAAATCTATTTCTGGCTTTGCTGCCAAATTCATGAATAATCAATGAAAAGTGGGTCATGGACAGTGATGTTGAGTATGTTAGTGGTACGTGGTGGACCCCAAAATTTCCCCTTTACAGTGAGCCAAAGTAAAGCTGAAGCTGGAAAAATGAGGTCACTGGATTTTAAATGCTTCTTTCACATATTGTCCTACAAACATACCCTAGACCTAATTTAAAAATTAGACATAACGAGATAAATGGTGGCCTACCTGATACATTCAGCTGGGCTTGTCCCAAATGATGCTCATAATGTACCTGTAACTGTAGCGGTTTCTTGCTGGATTGGTAAGCACTGATTATCCATATTGATATGATGCTAATTATAGTAGTTTGCTTGTGTAGATTAAGTATACATTTAGACTTGGCTTTAATGGATCGGAATGAAATAGTTAATTGGGCAGTCACTATTCCGACAAGGGTATACTAACTTAACCTGTTACTTTGGAGTTTGGACGACAAAGCATACAACTTTTTTAGATAATGGTTGTGTCAGGAACCTAGATCCTTGTCAAATGCTCAACATTCAAACACTGATATGGTCAAGTTCAAATAACATAGTGTTCCAGTGAGACATTATTGTCTAACATACATCATAACAAAAATCCATAAGCCATTTTTCTCCCTAAAATTGTAAATGAGTTTGAAGGTGAAGGGCAACCTTCGTGTTTCAAAGAATATGATGGGCCTTTGAGATGTCGATGCCTGCGAGGGAGATATTAAATACGACGACTGGCCAGTGGTTGTCAATATTTGTTCAAGGGAGAGAGACTGTTCTGAGATTATAGAAGAGGCCAATCAATATGCAAATACAAACAAACGTCATTTTCATTGTCAATAGCCGTGAATCATCAGTGATTGCTTCCCTCTGTTGTCTGCTTCTTTCTAATTCGTTTGTAGTTTCTGGCCTTTTCTCTCTCTCTCTCTCGTCTGCAAACCATACACCAGGGCCGAGCTTGACCACTGCTAGTCATGCTCTTTTTATCCTGAATTTCCCATCCCATATGCAGTACTTACATTATCCCAGGTCTATAGACGGGATGATGTGATTTGGATCAAGAAAACTTTATGTTTTTGGAGAAAGACCATAAAAATAAGGGGTGGATTTTTGAGAAAAAGATACCATATATGAGAACTCAAATCTATAGACTTAACTACCACATAATTCATAGCCTATATACCTCTAAATTTCCATTCTGATGTCCATTTTCCTTCCATTTTTAATTAGCTATTCCATTTCAATTCAATTCTCAACTCTTTCTGTCTCTCTGCTCCACAGGTTCTATTTTCCTCTGTTATCTCCCCAATCATCACTCCCATAATATGCCCATCTCAATCCACGCACATCACTTAGTAGAAACTGTCCTCAAATTTTGGCACTGAGCTAACTTATATGTACTTTTTGATAGACTGTTTTGTCCTCGCTATCTAATTCCTTCAGGTTTTTCAGACCCCAAATTTGATTCCTTGAAATGGGTCTGAGGAGGATTCAGTGCGGATGTTTTCTACTTTGTTGGGTTTTCACTGTGTGTTTCAAAGCTCTATGTGATGTTCCAGAAGTCTCTGTGAAGTTTTTACAGGCTCCTCCTCAGTTCTCACATCATAATTCAGCCACATTTGTTTTTGATGCCTTTGCAGCAGCCTCCAGAAAAGCTTGCTCCTATTGTAGCTTCAATTGCAAGGTTTGATGAATTTACAATCATATACAATAATCCCAATTCCAATCTTTTTTACCATTTTCTTTTCTAAGTTTTTACCGAGGAATTATGACATTTACATATTACTTACATGATTATGCACTCTTTAGGTCAGTCGGGAGGTGTTTATTAATCTTTTGGGGTTGGCAACATAAAACTTTTTTGCAGTTGGATGATGGCATCGCTTCAGATTGTGGGGAAAGGAATGTTTCCTTTGTGGGCTTGAGGGATGGAAGTCATAGCTTGGAGGTCTGCACCAATGCACCTCAAGGAGTCCATTGTGCTAGCTACAACTGGACTGTTGGTTAAGATCTCTTTCTTTTTCCCTCGTGTGTTTGCCTTTTCAGCTATGTGATTGAAGACATTCACCAGTCTGGTGAATAAACCCCAGTAGTATTGTGGTATCCTCAAACTATGTCACTCAAGCTTTCATTTCACCTCAAGTACCTGTGTTCGACAGTTGAAACTCACGGGTATCTGGGCAAATTTGATACGTGAGCATGTTGCCCATCTTGGACAATCGTAGCTTAGTCTGAGTAACAAGCTTGACGTTATAACCTTTGGTCGCAGAAGAATTATGCTGAATCATGATGAAGTCAACCCTTGTAATCATCACTTGCAAGCTCTGAACTAAAATCCATAGCTAATTTGCTCATGATTGGCATTTCTTTGTGCAGATACTGTTCACCCTACAGCCTACATTTCAGCGTCAACATCTTTCACAAATGCTTCCAATGTCTCTGTATATATCTCTTTCAGCGAACCTTGTACAGGTGAAGGTGGCTTCAGATGTTCCTCTGTCAATGCCTGCAACGTGAGTAGGTGGCCAGCTAAAGAATCAATTTATCCATGCATAAAAACCTTTGGATTCTCGTAGTGTTTGCTATGCAACATCGCTTTTCTAAACTTTGTGGCCTCTTTCTGGTTTTGTTCATATTGTCTTCCCTGAATCCTGATGCAGCTTCTTGTATATGGTGATGGGCAAGTTATACCAAATACACTTCAAACTATCCAGCCGAACCTTACGTACTCAATTGTTGTTGGGTTATCTACTGAAGTTCAATTTGGAAGGGTGATACTTGTCATGGATACTGGTTTTTGCGCTGACAGTGCAGGAAATCGATTTATCAGACCACAAAACTCAAGCTTCATTGTACATTTTGGTGAGTACTTCTTATACAAAGATTGTTTTGCGCTCCCGCATTCCTGATTTTCTAGCAATTCATTACACAAATAATTGAAAATGGAGTTTCCGTTTTGCATTGTTGATCTTATTGCAGATAGAAGAAGTGTCTTTGTTAGCTTGAGAATCCATGTTCCTGAAAAGCTACTCCAGCTAAACGGTGAAACTAGAACAGTGCAGGCAACGAATGATTCCAACAATCTAAAGGTCTATCTTTACTTCACAGAACCTGTCTTGAATACATCGATAGAAGTTATGAAATCTATCCATGTAAGTCAGGGATTGCTTCGCCCTATCAATAGCAGTACTCTTGCTAACAGAAGATTTGGATATCAGGTCAGTAAGTTAGTCGAATTTCTTGGGGCTGTATATGAGGTGTTCTCTTCGCGCAATCCATGCGTTATTTCTTCGTGTCAATGCATCTTAGCAGATTGAGGATGTACCAGGCATTACCGTTGTCACAGTGGGCCTTAACTCGAGTTTTGTCATCAGCAGACAGGGGGTGGCTGTTTTGCCAGTGGCTCCAGCAACATTTCTTTATGGTAAAACTAGAAGTGCCTTCTTAAACTTCATACGCCCTCCTTCCCGATAAATGGACCCTTACTTTTACTCCATCCCAACACCCCCCCCCCCCCAAAAAAAAATCCAACAAAAAAAAATGTATCCTTTTCAAAATTGGCAATGGTATTTTGCTTCAAGATTATGCTGCTTGGTAGCCAGACCAAACCAAACCAAACCAAACCAAATCAAACCATGCCATACCATTACCCATGAGTCCGACGTAGTTCGAGGAGTCAGATGTAAGCACATTCTTACCCCTCTAATAAAATTGCGAAGATATTGTTTCCATCCTGGATTTGAAACGCATTGAATGCATACTGTTTCATAAAGAGGTCTAAATTTGAAAAGAAGAGTAAAAAATGTCACAGTGGTTACTTTTTGCTCAAAGAAAGTCGCGTGTGATTTCAGATTCCAGAAGACCAGAAGTGATGTTGAGAACAGGCTCAAAAATGAGAACAAGAGATAGCAGTATCATCGTATTGATTAAGTTCCTGAAGCCCGTATTTGGTTTCAATTCTTCTCATGTATCAGTCTCAGGAGGACATATAGAGAGGTAGGCATTTGTCATCGTACATGCTTGCTTTTGAGACAAGTGAAATCAAATTTGGATTTGGAGCGTTATGGAGTAGTGATTTTCTCCTTCAAACTCTTTGCAGCTTTGAAGAATTGTCTAGGAATTTGTACATTGCAATCATACAGGCCTATGAGGGCATTCTTACTGTCAGTGTTCCTGAAAATGTGACTGCAGATGTTGCCGGAAATCCAAACTTAGATTCTAATGTCTTGCAAGTGAGACACTGTAAGTATATACATATAATAATAATAGTACTAATCCCTTTTCAATTTAGAACGCCTGTTGTTCCACTTTGTTGTCTGTTTATTATGATTCTGATGGTAATTTTTGCGCAGATTCTTTGCCTATGATATCCACAATTTTTTGCATCTTTGTAACGGCATTGTTCGTGGCTACATGCTTAGTGGCTGGCTTGCTCACTATATCCACAGCAAGCCTACAGTCTGCTGGGGCATTTCCAAGATCATCAGCTACTTTGACATCTAATCCTACGAAAAATCTATTTGTAAGGAAACATAGCCATCCAACATGATTATGTTATCTTCAATGACACTTCATTTATCATCGTTGTTTGAGGTGATTATACAACAACTACTGGTATTATAACCTTTTTGCATACAGCTCTCTGTTCCCGATTTCAGTGTCAGTTCTATGACCCATGTTGGCTATAATGGACGGCCAAAAAGAAACAAAGAAAAAGAAAAATTTTAATGCCTCTGTTTCACGTCACTAAGCTTTTAGTGTATAAAAACATTAGAATTTCTGATTCATCATCCTGTCTTCATCTCTGTGCAATCCTTCTGAAAGAACACTTGTTTCCTTTAATCTCGAGATATTTTGATCTGTTTTAATATGGGCTTCTCCTAAAGTTCATTGGGAATTGGGTAATTGAGTTGAATTATCTTTTGCATTGATCAAAACTACATTTCAGTTGCAAAACCTGAGGCATTACTACTTTTTTCTATTACAGAGAATTGCATGCTACGTTCAAGTGTTTGCTTTTTCGAGGTGGTTAGCAGTGACCCTGCCAGTTGAGTATTATGAGTTCACGAGATGTATAGAGTGGAGTGTTCCCTACCTCAATCTGCCCTGTGAAAGCAACCATGTTCAACCTGCATTTTTTGGGCCAAATGCCTCAACAAGCTCACATTCATCCATAACCGGAATTTTTGGTTCTTACATTGTTGAAGCAGTGCAATTTGATAAAGGCAACTCCAACACGGCTGGGGTAGGGTATGGTGCACCTCTGACGGCGGAAGAATACCAATCATTCTTTGAGGTTAGCACAAATACTTTTTGAGTCACCTTTTTTGTTCATTGGGTTTTCTGGTGAACATGTTGTGTTCTATGCTTTCAGAAACAAACTTTTATCCCAGAAGCTGAATACATCTTGGATCGTGACAGTTCAACTGGGTATGTCTTATCCTTTTTTAAGGCTACTTACCTAATTTTGGTGATTCATTAAAATAGTTTCTCTTGGTGGAGAGTGAAATGCTTATAATAGTCTCTTCAATTCATCATAGATGGAGAACTTTCAAGAGGTGCATGTTCTGGTTAGCTGTAATAGGTGGCAGCTTGATTCTGCTACATGTTTTCCTTCTTCTCGTACTCAGATTCAGGAAGAGCTTCATTAAAGGAAGCAGTTATGACGCCCTTATTTTACCTCGATTTGAGATATTTCTGGTGATGGTTTCCATACCTTGCATCTGTCTGGCTGCAGCAGCCATAATCAAAGGTGCGTTTTTCCAACTTCCATTAAATTTTAGTTGGGTTGATCTCTCTCGGGGCGGGGGGGGGGGGGTTGGAATAAGCATTTAAAGAGAGGGTTCAATGAAGAGCTCAAGTCTTAGCTCAATATACATTGGCTTACATAAGTGGTGTTTGCACATATAGAAGACTTGATGGACTTTTTTCTTTCACTAGGCTAAAGTATTGGGTCTATATTTGAGTCACTAACCCTTCCTTTTTCTCGCTGTGTGTTGTGCACGATTAAGGAAGAACAACATCAGGAACTGTAATTGGGATTCTGCTGTTGATTCTCACGTCATCTCTGCAATTTGCCCTATTCTTGTTCCTCTCATTTGGTATCACACTAGGGAAGCTACTTCAATACAAGGAAGTCCATAAAGTGGGCCG
>JACYFF010031957.1:125884494-125926994 GCA_017589665.1 Selenicereus undatus | reverse complement strand
ATATCATATCTATTTAGAGCCAAATTAAATGGTGCAAATTACAAGGGATTCTATAAACTCAGGTTATCAAAAATGGTGATTTTCTTATTTTTTTAAACCCACTCCTTATTTTCAATATCTTCATTTTTCAAAAACGTAAAGTTATTATAGTTCAATGACACCACATTAGCAGGTCTGTTCATAATCTACAATACAAGTACATTAGGTAAAACGAGAGGGTAATACCAAAAGCCTGGGGAGCTTGCTCCGTTGAATGTCCCATATCGAACTGAAGCTAATGGTAAGCAGAAACAAGGTATAAAGCGAAAGGGTACAGTCTTTGATAAGGCATACCTTTCTCGGCCTTTTGGCTAAGATCAAGTGTAGTATCTGTTCTTATCAGTTTAATATCTGATACGTGAACCAATGGTTCACAACGATATTAAATTAATTTTTTAAGGGGGAAGGCCCACCAAGGTAGCTTGCTGCCTGGGCCTTCGAGCGTCGCCCATGCGTTGCACTACTGGACGGGCCTGGCGCACCCCACCAATGCCAGTTTCAAATAGGTTTGCCTAGAGTGATAGAGCGTCTTTATTGTGATTAAATGTAAATCAATTTGATCTACCTGCTGGTCCGAATAAGCATGAAGTGGTAAGGGTGATATTGTTAACCTCTGATTAATATTTAACCCTAAAATCATCAGTTGTGGGCACCAGAGGATTAAAGGCCCTAGATGAAATGAGGCACAGCTCGGCCATTCCTGCCTTGGGGTCAAAATAAAATGAAAAGATCATGGCATGGTCAATTTGCAATTCAAAAACTCATTAATCAACAATCATGATTTTAAGAAATTTATCTCCACGCATTTACCCCCTCCTCAAGGCAACTTGGGACACGTTGCCTTCGTGCTTTGACATCAAAGAGCATTTACAATAGCCTTTCTACTGGAGGTTTTAATTTACTGGTTTTCTAAATTATTCAGCAAATAATTTCTTCATTTCTAGATAAATTTGTCGGTAAATATTGGTCCTGTTAATTTGAGTGCGCAGAAATATTCCATTTCTAGAATTCGAGCACAATAGAAAGCATACAGGTGCGAGTTATGTCCACGACTTCATATTTCTCCCAATATTTTCTTGAGATGCCAATTAGTTCAATTAGTTCTTTAAGAGTTGCCGGATATCTGCTGTTAAATATTGCCTATATATATATATATATATATATATATATATATATATATATATATATATATCTTGGCATGAACATAGTGTATGGTTTTCACTTACATAGGGAGTGGCAATCTAACTACAAGAATAAAACAATATTAAATGTGATTCTTGTAGTAGTAGATTTGCGAAAATTTTCCGTAAAACCAAAAAAGATGCAAAAATTTTCATATAAACAGCCTTATTCTTATGGGAAGAGATATTGATCTCGAGGATAATCAAACAGTTTGTTCTAATTTACAAAGGTGCAACTTGGGCTTTTGTTGTAGTAATAAAGATGAAAGATTCTCCCTTAAACATTTTATTGGTTTCTAATTACAACCTAAATTAAAATGGCTAAACCACTTAACTTTGCCTCACTTGGTGGTAGCTCCATTAATTTGCTACAATGGTTAGCTAGCTCCCTATATGAAGCATCAAAGGTTGAGCTCCTTAAATCAAGACTCAATCAAACATCAACTTAGCTGTGTTTGTTTTCTCCCTAATAGTAAGTTCCATGTTAACCAAGGCCTGTATACTTGATTCTTCTTACTTATAATAGTTGTGACTATGAACCGACCATTTTCCCTAGCTCTCTAGCTAGATTCTCCTTTACATTCTGTGCAAATGAGATGTAAAACTATTCAAAATTATTTAAAGATAAATTCATATACTTAACTCGAACAGAAATCACTAAGAAAGAGACATCATATCAAAAGCTCGAGTTCAAATGTTATTGTTGTACATTATTGTTAACTATCTTGTATTTGTATTTGTATGGTACCAACATTTGCCTAGCTAGTTTCATTTTTTTTCTTTTGTGAACACTTTTGTGTGTTTTTACATATTATTTTTTGGGAATCTTGTTCATATTTTTGTTCGTCTATTTCACAAAATTTTGAAATTTTTATGTTCATTATCCATGCAGGGGATGAGGAAGATGAGAGCTAGGATGAAGATGCAAAACCTTGTTGCAATACTTTTTATTGTAACCATTTTCTTGGCTGCTAACGCCAAAGCTATAAGGCCCAACATGCTTTGTAACAACCATGGGGACAAATACGCAGCCAAAAACAGTAACCACGATGATTTCAAGGCTTCATCTTTTGATGAAAATATCGACAATTCTATCTATCTGCAAGAGCCTCACCCTGAAAAGCACCCGGGTACTCCTTCGAAGCTGAATTGAAGCGTCCAAACCTCTCAATGAAACCGTCCTATGTATTAGAAGTACGAAACATATTGCTGGACTTTCAACCATCAGCTTAAGTTTTTGATTGAGTTGGTTCTTATACAATGTCGACTTAAATCCTTATAATTAAGTTGTTTTTATCTTTAGGTATGTGTGGTTTAGGACAGATTCCGCTCAGCAACATATGTATGTATACATCCTAAAACAATCACGTAGATTTCTTGTTAAATTCTGTGTGATGCTATAGGATTATATGAAAAAATAAGTGAAGTCTTATCTTGTATGAGATGTATGAAATTTGTATGTATGATTATCTGATATCACTTTCTACTAAAGACAATGTTTCATATAGATCTATCATGGTCTTAGTTGGTAATGAGGCTGGTCAGGTTGTGACTTGATATATGAAGTCATACTTTCAAATTTTACCTGTTCCTGTGGGACTTGGTCATAAGAGCATGACTTTTTAGCCAACTACCCACCTTATTTAAAAAATGAAAAAACCAATTCATTGTATAATGTTATTTTTCACATGAAATAAAAAAAGTGTTGCGTGAATTGCTAGCCAATGCTCACTAGCTAAACTAGAGAACATAACAAATACAAACGAATGTAGGATAGAGTAACTTTTGTGTTTGTAACAAAAATAGGCGTTTGGTTTTAATTATAAAGATATTGGTTGATTTTTAAGGTCTGAATAGTATACATGAAGCCAAGAATCAAACAAATAACGAGTAGCAAAAGACCTCTTCATCTAGTGACATTCTTATCACTTGTTTAGCAATATCACTAAAATTCGAATATTGATAATGTCCAATATTTTTAAATCAGGACAAAATTGTATACCACCTTCCTATGCCCTTCATATTCGTATCGGGTTATCTTTCAATAGGGGCCTAAGATGGCTCAATATAACCTTTGTGTAAAAAAATTAAACAACTAGTAAAGCTTTGACTTTCAATGATACAATTAACACAGAGTGGAGGACAATAAGAAGTAAAATGGCAAATAAACGAAAGGTAACCTCTTGAGTTTAAGATAACTAGTTAAGTTAAATGTTGATTTTTCCTGTTCTTATCAGTGGGAAATACAATGTCTTAAGTTTACTTCAAGTGTTGATGTTAAATATTCCATTGGTTCATCATATTTATAAATTTATTCACCATATCGTTATGAAGTCTATCGTATGGTAGTTAGACCGGTTGTTCTCTATGGATCGGAATGTTGGGCCCTAAAAAAGACGTAGGTTCAAAGGTTGATGGTAGCTGAGATGAGGATGATTAGGTGGATGTGTGGTTTTACGAGAATGGATAGAATTCGGAATGGAGTAATCAAAGACTTAGCTAAAGTAGCTCCCATTGAAGATAAGATGAGAGAAACAAGACTTCGATGGTTTGGCCATGTGAAAAGGAGGAGTGTGGACGCTCCAGTGATGAGATGTGAGATGATCAACATCCCCGAAGGCAAAAGAGGGAGAGGTCGACCAAAGAAAAGTTTGGACAAGGTGATTAGAGATGACTTGAAAGTTGTAAGTTTAAAGGAGAACCTGACTCAGGATAGGAGGTTGTGGCGGGATAAGATTAAGATCTTAGATTGTAGAGAGACGACCCCGTAGTTGTCTTTTGGTAGCAGTGACTTAGCGCTGGTAGTGGGTTTTTTTCGTATGTGGTGTTTGTATGCAGGTAATACTTTCTTATGGGAAGAGACAGCGTTTGCTCACACCTGATTGTTAAGGTATTTTACCTTTTTCTGTTATATTGTTCTTGCGTTTCATAACTTCAGCATCCAGTCTTTTTAATTTAGCTTAGTCTTGCATTGCTATGTGGTCTTAATTTTTCCCTTTAAATGTTTTCTTAAAAGTTTTCTTCTATAAAATATTTTCACAAAATCTTTTTTTTGTGGGTCTCTTGGAATCAGCTTCTCTACGGGTAGGAATGCCAGTGGGGGTAAGGTTGCCTACAGCTGGATCTCCCCAGACCCCATGAAAGCAGGACCCACACTGGGAGGTGTTATTGTTGTTGTGTTGTATCGTTATGAAATTCATGTGTTGATGTTATAAACTTATGATAACCACGTTACGCATCTTCAGAATTTGTATTGGTAGTGTCATTAAATTTTAAGGCACTGTTTCTTTTTGTTTTTATTATTATGAGAACTCTTCAAGTAATTGCACGATATTTTTCCTTGATAAATACAATGTCTCAGGTTTACTTTAAGTGGTTTGACATTTGATCCTCTTATGTCATGTAATTTGCGATGTAGATGGTTAACTATCAAACTATCGACATCTTGAGTGACCTGATTTGTTGTGCAACATAGAAGATTTCCTAGCTTTTTGACTCTCGATCTAGTTGGCTAGCTCAGAGGGTTAACCTGATGCAATGTTTTATGATAGTTGTTCAACTCAAGTTTCATGAGGCACAAAAATGTTGTCAATTAGAATATTTAATATATCTCAAAGAAAGCATTTATTTTGTAGTTTTCAATTTTCATTCTGTGCTGCATCCGCAGCTGGTAAACACCTAAAGTCCAGAGTCCCACATCGCAGATGCCCAGCTCATGCTCGGAAACAGAGTATAAAATCGGAGGGCCAAGGTTTAGGCAAAGCATACCTTTCTCGGCCTTTTGGCTAAGATCAAGTGTAGTATCTGTTCTTATCAGTTTAATATCTGATACGTGGACCAATGGTCCACAATGATATTAAATTAATTTTTTGAGGGGGAAGGCCCACCAAGGTAGCTTGCTGCCTGGGCCTTCGAGCGTCGCCCATGCGTTGCACTGCTGCACGGGCCTGGCGCACCCCACCAATTGAGTATAAAGAATAACAGCCAATAAGAGTAAACATGAAAAATAAAGAAGATCATGTATGGGAATGGTGGAGACTTCAGTATTTTCGGGAGTTTTTGAGGAAACATAACGTGGTAGTTAAAAGTCAGCTATGAATTTCTGATTGGCGATTTGAACTTTCAAATCTTGTAATTCTGAGTTTGGGTATAAGGCTGAAATTCAGCCAAAACTTTATTTAAGATGAACAATTATTGCCAAGTTATTTAAAACAAACTCTGTTGATGCATAATTTTGAATTGACCTTTACGCATGCTTGCTTCTGGGCACACCAGGATGGTTTTGCTCTTCCATTTCAGCAACTATTATAATAAACTGTCGTGGCCCTCACGAAATTTATTGGAGGCACACCCGGATGAGACGCCAAACTAAGAAGATTGATTGTTGACGTTGTCTACACCAGATTTTATTCTGATTATGTAGTCTTTGGCTGTGCTCAGATTATTAGACGTTACATAGTTCCTTGGTTCATCATATTTATTCGCCACATCGTTGTCAAATTCAGGTGTTGGTGTTATGAACTTATGATAACCACATTTACGTATTTCAGAATTTGTACTGGTGATACTAAATTTCAAGGCACTGTTTCATTTTCTTTATTATTATTATGAGAACTCTTCAAATAATTGCACGATATTTTTCCTTGATAAATACAATGTCTCACGTTTATTTCAAGTGATTTGACATTTGATCCTCTTCGGTAATGTATCAAGTACAAAAGTCGACAGTAATCCCACTCTAATAATAGAGTTCCATAGGACCCCCCCAAAAAAAAACTTGGTTGCCAAGCATGGGGCTCTTTGGATATCTCTAGATGAATTTTAGTGGAAGAAAATCTCCTCTCATTTTATGACTAACTATTTTTTTTTTTTTCTAATGAACCCTTCAAAATTTTGAATTCAACATCTGGATTAGATTCATTTTAGCTGGCTTAGTGAGGCTATTAGTAATCAAACCACCATAAAACGTAGGGAGAGAATTTTTTTTGGCGGGAGGGGGATAAACTTAAGATATAGAAATCATCGGAGTGGAAAAGCATCAGCTATGCCAAGCGAAGCATTTCTAGCTTTATTGAACTTCCAAAAACTGTGGCGATAGACAAATTGAAGAGAAACTGTTGTGATGACAGCACTGTACATGTTCACGGCCATTTGTATGTCTTTCCTCCCTAATAACACACAAGTCCAAAACTCACTCTGATCCACCATAAGGTAATTTTCTCAATACAGAGTTTAAAAAAATTGTGGGCAATCCAGACATTGTTCATCGTGCTGGAGAAAACTATAGTCACAAACAACACCAAAGTCTATAGCCGTAAATCCTGTGGGAATCAAGCGGCAACTGCTGGAGCCTATTTCACCTTCTGCAACATGAAAGCAATCAAACACTAGCAAAATAATGCGGAAGTTGAAAGATAATGTAGGAATGGGCTTATCCATGACTTTGCTTACATTGGATATCTGAACCCATGACTCTAATGTCTTTACAGCTTTGCCCGATTCTTGTGTTTCCCGGGCTAGGGCTACTCCATCACCAAGGTTTTTGACATGTCCACAGACCAATAGTGCAGCTGCGGCATTTAAGACCTGATCCATCATAGGGAGAAAACAATTAATATCTCACATTACTTTCAAAGTCAATCAGAATCTACAGAAGGTTCCCATGCTAGAACAGTTTGAAGTATTTACGAAGACTGAGGATTTTGCAGGATCAGAGGTGAAATCGTTACTGCACAATGCATGGTTACATGATACCTCATTCCTCCTTGTGCTCCGTGTCACAGGAACTATACAGCATGGATTAATAACTAGAATCCCTAATGCATATGGACGTGTTTTATGTTCTACTACCCTGCTCCATGTTTTCTATGTATCGCAATCTTGGAAAGTGATTACTATGGTCCACAGGTCCAGCAAGGACATCTAATGATGCAGAAGTTGTGGTAGCTAGAGAAGGGGGTCCAACTATTAGTTGAAGGTTACAAATAACAGATTCTCTCGTGTTGTCCACTACTTGCAAAGTAGAGAAATAATGATTCTGGCTAGAAGCAGCGAAAGCTCTCCCCCCCCACCCCCCCCCCCACCCCCAAACACTTTAGATAGTATATGGCTATCTTTAAGAGAGTTAAATCAAATGATAAAAGTCACAATTACAAATGCATCCGCTACAGATCCTCTCTCCCCCGCTAGCACACGCTTCAAGACCTCGGCATTGTACTCTGGTCCACCTCCTCGCAAATCTTTCAGAGTGCAGCGATGAATGCCATAGTCCACTGTCAATTAACATTTCGGTAGTCATGAGTTTTGATCCTTTATAAATTGGAAAGACAGTAGCCACTTTTCAATGGAATCAGAGAACAGAGTAGACTGGTTTCACAGGATTCTTACATGGGTCAAAAGCAAACTTCTCTATCCTTTCAGGAGTGACATCAAGGACTGTCCCTGGTCCTGTTGTTCCATAACATTGTCATAGTTGGAAAGCCATGTCGTATGGAAATCAAGTAATCAACATGGCCAAGAAACAAGAAAAACCTTTGTTACTCTTCATTTCACATCAAGAATTCTTATAAGGGTGTGACTGGCTGACACCTGGGTCCTCCAACAACTTGACTCTCGAAACTAGACTCCAAATACAGAATAATGTTCAGAAATAGCCGAGTTTGACAGCTAGACGGGATTATCGATATACCAACATGGGTACAGCCAAGTTTGATTAAGCCTTACCTAAGGGGCTCATTTCATCCAATCCTTCAGAGTGCACCACCAATGCCCTTTTCATGCCAAATCTTTGAAGTGCATTTGCCATTTTAGTTACCTAGTACACATTTTGAAGTACACACTACTTAAACACCGAACAATGAATAAATTTCTCCCTGGAAGAAATATGCAGTCTAGAGTTTTCACTTACAAGGTCTTCTGTGTAAACCCCAACAACGGCGTAAGGCACACAGGCTGGATTTAGCATGGGGCCTAGAATGTTAAACACTGTTTTCACCCTCAGCTTCTTCCTGATTGGTCTAACAACCTTCATGGCAGGATGGTAAATCGGAGACATCATGAAACCAATCCCTGCTTCCCTCACACAGCTTCTGATTCCCTGTTTAGATGGAAGAGAGAAATGGAATAAGTGGCACGAGCAGGATACTCACTAACTAATTTGAACAGATAACAGTAAGATATTGCCCACTTCACCAACCTCACATGGCATTGAAACCTATGTTACTTCAACTCTTCATTTTACCCTACCATATTTGACACTTGGACAAGGGTGTGATACTTGACATTTCAAATTACATAGAAAATCTCTAAATTTTCCAGAAAATAACCAAGTCTGACACTTGGACATGCATCCATGTCGGGCACCTGTACCTGATTCCACGTAACATAGACTAAAACAAGGTGTGCTCAGAGAATTTACAGAAAAAAATATAGCTCATGGCCTTCTTTTACAGCCTGATAAATTTTCTGAGAAGGGGGCGGGGGCAATAATGCACGGACATAGCATGCTACAACTAACACCAAACTCTGAAGCCCATAAATTCTCTCAAGCGGGCATTTATAGAGGTCACTGGTCAGTACAGAGCAAACACCCATGTACATCTTACAATTTGAATCAGTAAATAAATCACATGCAAACCTCTGGCTCTAACTCAATGGCAACCCCCAATTCTTCAAGCACATCTGCACTCCCACAAGCTGAAGAGCTTGATCTGTTCCCTTGCTGCAAAACAAACCCAAATTAGGAACATAGTTCAGATCAAATTTTGAACTCAAGGTAAACCACCCTCCCCTTTAATTTTGTTTTGAGTGTACAATTCCTTTGATGCAAAGACTAGAATGGAAGACAACCTTAGCTACTTTTGCACCACAAGCTGCAGCTAGTATGGAAGCACCAGTCGAAATATTCACGGTGTTTGCGCCATCTCCACCAGTACCAACAATGTCAACGACATCCTCCAATCCCTCCACTCTCTTGCAAAGTTTCATCATTGCATTTGCCAGTCCCACAATCTGTTTTCCAATAAATTCCCCACAAATCAGACGCAGATGTATCATTTGCAATATCAAAATGCACAAACATTTCAAATCTATATTCTTGGCATTGCTCTATGCTCAACATTTCTGAAGATCACAACCAAGGCAATAATCAGAACCCCTTTGACCTCTGGGATTCTCAGTCTCGCCCATCATTTTTCAATATTCAAAAAAATCCATTGTCATAAATTATAACTCATTACTCATAGTGTTTGATTTAGCCCATTATTTAGGAATTATAGGGAAAAATCCCATCTCAGGACATGAAAAGCTGTAACAAATTCTGGGTTATGAAAACTTAACCAAACATTCCAATCTCAACTATCACGATCCATCAGAAACTCAGGGTTAAATTTGATCATCTTTGTGAAAGGTCTAGCCAATCAATTTCATAAGTTGGGCTGGCTTTCGTGAAAATATACCAATTGAAGTAGAGAGTTTCGTCAAACAACAAGGGGGAACTTACTTCTTCAAAGGTTTCACCTTTGGCTCTCAACAAGACAAGAAAAGCACTAATGAGCGCTTCATTTGGGTCATTCAGCAAGAAATCCAAAGAGGCTTCAGCCTCAGATTGTGACAAATCAGTTCTGCTAATCAACCGCTCAATCAACTGTTAACCCAGGACAAACAAACAAACAAACAAAAAACCCACAAATCAGACTCAATCAATAAATGTGATAATTCTCTCTGTAGAAAGCATTAAATTCAAACACACCAAAAAATAAACAAAACCCAAAATAAATAGGCAAATAAAGCACCCAACTGACCTCGCTGAAGCAAGAAGTAGAAGAGGACGAGGTACCAGTCGACGCGGCCAAAATGGGGGTGCTCAGCTTCGTCGTATAGCAAATTCCGGCTGAGGGATGTCGCCGATGGGTGGCAAATGCGGCGATTTTAGCCGATGCATTGGAGGAGTGAGACAGGGGAAGCGGGTTGAAATTGTGGGAACTAACTAGAGCCATTGATACTGATGTCATATTCTGATGGAATTTTTTCTTTTCTGGGTTGATGATTAGAGGAAGAAATGGGGAATCAGGATGAATTCATGAGCAAGAAGTGCTCAAGTCTCTGCCAAAAGTGGAGATTTTACTGAATTCTGATGACAACCCAGTGCAACACGATATTGGCATGAAGTGAAGATCTGCAGAAAATATGTACGCGACCAATGTGGAGGGTTGCTGCGACTTCTGGGCTTATGGTAGTTCTATGAATTGGGTGAGTAAACCACAAATTCGTACCAAAAAGTTTGTGCATTACGCATAGGGGAAGGGGCATTGAATTTGAGACATAGGCCCTGTTCTATTTCGTGTTTTTGAAGATTTAGCTAAGAGTTTATATCTTCTTACATCTTCTTATATCTTCTTACATCTCTTTACATTTTCTTACATCTCCTTACATCTTTATTTTATTTATTTTGTATTTATTTTTTATTTTGTATTTTTTAATTTTTTAATTTTTAATTGTTAATCTTAAATTTTATATTTTTATTTTTTTTGTTCTTTATTTTTAATTTTTTAATTTTTTTATTTTTTTAATTTTTTTAATTTTTCATTTTTCATTTTTCATTTTTCATTTTTTACTTTTTTATTTTTTTATTTTTTAAATTTTTTAAAATTTTTAAAATTTTTAAACTTTTATTTTGTAATTTTTAAATTTTAAATTTTTTTTGTTTATTCTTTTATTTTTAATTTTTAATTTTAAATTTTTTGTATTTTTTATTTTGTATTTTGTATTTTTTGTTTTTAGTTTTTATTTTTAATCTTTTAATTTTTTATTTTTTATTTTTTATTTTTTAATTTTAAAATTTTAAATTTTAAATTTTTATGTTTATTTTTAATTTTAAAATTTTCAAAATTTTCAAAATTTTTAGTTTTATTTTTAATTTTTAATTTTTAATTTTTTAATTTTTTAATTTTTTAATTTTTTAATTTTTATTAAAAAATTAAAAAATTAAAAATAAAGTTAAAATTAAAATTTAATATTAAAAATTTAAAACTTATGAATTAAAAATTTAAAAAATAAAAAATAAGAAATAAAAATAAAATTACAAAATTACAAAATTATAAAATATAAAATTAAAAAATAACCAAAAAAAACAAAAATAAAATAAACATAAAAATTTAAAATTTTAAAAAAAATAATTAAAAAATTAAAAAAATTAAAAAAAAGAAATAAAAAGAAATAAAAAATAAAACAATAAAACAATAAAATAACAAAAATTACAAAATTACAAAAAATACAAGAAATAAAAAAAGTAAAAAATAAAAATGAAAAATGAAAAAAAAATAAAAATACAAAATACAGCTTCTTAAGTATATTATTTTAATATTATTATTTTTCATCTAAAATAAATTATACTATACAACTTTTTTACAATTCAACAACTCCTTATATATATTCTTACAGCTCCTTACAGCTTCTTACATCTTCTTACAGCTCCTTACATCTCCTTACAGCTCCTTACATCTTCTTACAGCTTCTTACATCTCCTTACATCTCCTTGCAGCTCCTTACATCTCCTTACAACTCCTTACATCTCCTTGTATCTATTTATCTATCTAAAACGCGAAATAGAACAGGCCCATAATGTATCTAAAATATTAATTTTAACTATTAAATTAAGATTTAATTAATTGTTTTATTTGGTGAAATTCTTAGAATCATCCTCTCTACGGGTAGGAATGTCGATAGAGGTAAGGTTGTCTATAACTGGATCTCCCTAAACCCCATGAAAACAGGACCCACATTGGGAGGTGGTGTTGTTTTAATTGGTGGAATCCAAAAGTTTTTTGTTTTGTTTTTTGGGCCACCATTTAAAGATATTTTTAAAATCTATCAGGTCCACATGTTATAAGTCAAAAAAACTCCTCATGGAGAGACTAAAAAAAAACAAGACCTAAATCCACATGTATACCCACATCCGTCAATTTGTCCGCCACTTGACTTGCCTCTCAAAAACAGTGACACATCTTCACTTTTCGGTTTACATGTCCCATGAGGGTATCGCCCTGCATGAGAATTTGGTTGATGTTTTGGCCACCAAACCATCCTCCTCATGAGCATGCTTACCACCATGTGAGATTCAAGCTGTAAAACAGGTCGGACCTAGGTTGGATTAGAGCCAAGTTGTATTTTCAGAAATCTGTATTTTTGTATTTTTCAATTATTAGATGGAATCCAAGATAAATGTCATCACGCATAATATAAGAAAACAGTTAAAAGCAATGTCATAATTGGAAAAACAAAAGATACCACTTGCTGCAAGAAAACGTTCCACACATAATGGCTTTGTCGTCTCAAGCAATACTCCAATACGACACTAGATACTTAAAGAGCTTATTCTGAATCAACACAATTATACTACGTTCTTCCACTCTCAAGCTTCTTCCTTATACGTCTCGTAACTCTCCTAGTGACTAAATTTTCATCCCCAACAATACAAATATCCAACTGCCTATAAGCATTCCCAAGTAATCTCTTTAAGATTAAGGGGATGATGATTGCTAATCTCAAGCTCCTTATCATTAACACCAAAATTCATGTCAGAACTCGACTTCTTAGGCTCCCAAGAAGTGGAGATAGCTAGATCCGATCTTTTAAACCTATTTGTTTCACTCGTAGTATACCCGTTGCTGCTACTGATCATAACTTCACTGCTAAAATGCAAAAATCTTAAATTAAATTGGTTCAACGGTAACCCATCAATGCCCCAGTTTTGGTTTTGAGCTGGGTCCAATTTCTTCAAATTCAAAAATTGAATCACGACCTTAACTTGCATTTCTGGTCAAGTGGGTCTTTCTTTGTATTTCAAATATTTTGCAAGCTATAGAGACTAGAAAATGAAGAGTAGTTGAAGTATTAGACAACAAATCCTCAAATTACGCAAGCAGTCGAGAGCGACTACAACAGCACATTTCACATGTTTACTCTTTTATTATTATTATTATTATTATTATTATTATTATTATTATTATTATTATTTTTATCCAAGTGGCTCAGATGGTGAAGCTCAAATCAGGTAGCTATTGGACCAGCATTTATGTCACTAATTAGTCAGTTTATAAATTAATGCTTTTTTATTTTTAAAGATATAAACAAATTGTTTTTTTGGCTTTACTTGCCTAGTTACCTTTTCCATTAATGCCAACAGTTAGGGTGTGTTTGGTATGAGTGAAAATCATTTTTTTGAAAAATAATTTTTTCATTTTACGGTGTTTGGTAAAATAAGGAAGGGAAATACATTTTCAGGAGAAAATTATTTTCCCTACAATAAAGGAAAATATTTTCACTTTGAATAGAGCCTAAGTTGATTTTATATTTCTTGGTTTCTCACACTTTTTCTCTATTCCGTGTCTATTCCTCAACATATCACATATGGTTCAAAGATTAAGGAAAATCATTTTTAGCTTTTTTGTTCAATTTTTGTTAATCAAACTCATTACCCAGAAAGTTCATTTTTCCTTTTACCAAACAATTGAAAATATGAGTTGAAAATTATTTTACATGAACAATCGTTTTACATGAAAAATTATTTTCTAGGAAAATAATTTTCAACCCTATCAAACACATGTAAAAAAAAAAAAAAAGTAAAGCCAAAAACATAAACTAATCATACAGATGAATAACTGCCCTTCCTTCGAAGGAAATGGCACATTTGAGCATTGAATTTGCTACTTGTTTTTCTCCCCTCGTTCAAATATATGATGTTTATGAAATTAAAAAAAAAAATCATTCAACAACTGAAAAATGGGAGAAAAGAATTTCAATTAAAAAAATTTTGGTTTCCATGATTAAAGTATACATTCGACATATTATACTAGTTGATAAGAGCGCCTCCATACTCTCTAACTAGTCTAGTTTAGATCGGACAAGTATGTAAGAATCACTACTAGAGTTGTGGAGAAAAGATGGAGGATGGTGGCTTCAACGGCTCCAACAGTAGGAAGCAGAGGAGCTCAAGCTTTGTAACTGGAAGACAGAAATTGGAAAAGGAGCGCGGATACTCAGTATTTGTGGACAATCCTCCCTCCCAAATAGATCCATATGGGCTAAGGGGTGTCTTCTTGCGAGCAGGGAGAGTAAGGGATGTCCACATACCGGCGAGGAGGAGCAGAAGGAATCATAGGAGATATGGTTTTGTAAGATTCTGGAATAGGGAGGAGGCAATCAAAAGCATTGGGAAGTATAACAACAGTGTTATTAGAGGCCAACAGATTCGGGTTCAACTAGCTAAATATGGGAAGGGCCAAGAAGGAAGAAGTACGTGGAACAAAGTCGCAGATAGGGGGAACAAGGCACCATCAACGACTCACCAAATCTGGAGGAAGAAAGAAGCACCAAAAAAAGATACTAGGCTGAGTCAAGAAGGAGAACAAAAAGTGAAGCATTTACAAGGAAAAGTGAATGACAATGTTTTGGAATGGCTACAAAGAAGTCTGATTTGCACAGCTGAGCATCCTTGGGAACTTAGAGCATTGTCCATGACCATAGCCAGAGAATATGGAAGATGCTCCAAGGTCACAGCACTGAGTAAATTTAAGTTCATTCTCACATTTGCCTTAAGTCAGAACATGAACGAAGCGCTACAAGAATCTCAGGGATTATCCAAGTGGTTTATTGACATTAAGCCATGGGATAAATATGAGTCATGCGAAACACGCAGAGTGTGGCTTCAAATACTAGGTTTGCCGCCAATTGGGTGGCATAGGGACAACTTTACCCGAATAGCAGAACAATGGGGGAGGATTGAAAGCATGGTTGAAAATATTGACAACCCAGACTCCTTTGAGGTAATGCATGTCCATATAGATACTAATATCTTCAACAACATTGAGGCAGAGATGGTGCTATCCATTAGAGATATAGGCTTTAGAATTAAAATTAAAGAGGTGGGTGGCCCAGTTCTGCATAAACTAGGAACACAACAGTACGTACTCAGGCCTCCCATGGAAGCTGTGGAGTCCAATACTGATACAACAGTGAATGAGGGACTCCAGGATGATGTGGCATGGAAGCATGACATGGCAATATGCGATTGGAGAGCCAATAACAACAACAGCCTACAGGAAGGTGAAGGAACGAAATATTCAAGCAGCAAAGGCGACGCTGACGGAAACAATAAATCCTCCACAAAGACCAAGACTGTCAATCTTGATGGATGCACTAACGATCTGCTGAAGTCTAGGCAACCAATCTACAGGATTAACTCTGAGGCACAGAGTACGGAGGGGGGCAGCAACCCTTCACAGCCCCCAGGTTTCGAGAAGCGGCAAATCAATCGTTGTTCAAACAACTCCCAAAGTCTAGAAAATGAGCAGCAGTCTAAGGAATGTAAAGGACCACAGCGTTCATCAGGAGCCGAAGCTTCCCCTAGACAAACAGAGAGGAGCAGTGGGCAGAGTAAACAAGTCCAAGGCAGAGAAAGGAGACAAAATACTGCAAATCGAGAGAGGGTAATCACAAGGAGTATTTCAACATCAAGCATTAGTTGCTCATCATCAGGAAGCATCCACCAGCTAGCGAAGGACGCCTTGCAGGTAGGCAGTGTACTAGGAGTGAAAGTGGTGGAAAATGAGAAAGCAGCAGTACAAGGAATAAAGGCTACTTTGAAGAGCAATAGAAAGCTAGCAACAAGCCAAAAGCAAAATCAAGCCTAAATACAGGGAAGATGAAAGTGGCTGTCTGGAATGTTAGGGGGCTAAAGGCAGCACCAAAGAAGCGATGCATTAAGTGCCTAATTCAAAAAAATGGTCTGCAGTTCGTAGGATTGGTTGAGACTAAACATAACAATATTTCACAATGGGATATTTGGAAATGCTGGGGGCAACAGAATATTGAATGGGTTGATGTACAAGCAGCTGAGAACTCGGGTGGGTTGATCGCCTCTTGGGACAAGGATTCATTTAACATGAATAATTGCTTCACCATGCAAAGTTGGATATGCATCTTAGGCAAATTTTTACATGATGACTTCGAATGTGCAATCTGTGTGGTCTACGCCCCAAATGACCAACTGCAACGTCTGGAGGTCTGGAATCAATTGCGAAGCCTTAGAGCCAATTTCCAACTTCCCCTCATCCTGATGGGAGATTTTAATGAAGTACTACATCCCTCAGAACGGAAAGGTGCAGATTCTCAAACACCAAGTATGAGAGAATTTGGTGATCTTGTGCAGGATTTGCAAGTTATTGACATGGCGATCAACCAAAAATATACATGGATGAGGAGTAATGCAGCAAGCAGGATAGATCGCATACTGGTGGATGTAGAAATTGTTCAGAAATTCCAAAATATAAAAGCCAGTTGCAAAGAAAGGAGCTTGTCAGACCATTACCCTATCATCATGACAACCGCAAGTTTAAAATGGGGACCATCACCCTTTAGAACCCTTGATATCTGGTTGCAAGAACCAAGCTTCCTGAGAATGTTTGAGAAGGAATGGGTACAGCTTGCTGGGTTGTCGTTGGATGCTAAGCTAAAGGCCATCAAGAGACCACTGAAGAAGTGGAATACGGATGTATTTGGGCATATTGACAGGAAGATTGAAGCATATCAGAATGAATTACAGAAGATTGACCAAAAGGGCCAGGATATGGATTTACAGCAGTGTGATTGGATGAGAAGGAGTGCATTGCAATCACAACTTTGGTTGTGGATGACAAGGAGGGAGCGATACTGGAAGCAGCTTTCAAGATGTAAAATACTGAAGGAAGGGGATAGAAACACAAAGTATTTCCACCTATTAGCCTCCATGAAGAGAAGGAAGAAAATAATTGAGAAGATTAGAGCAAATGGAGAAGAATTAACTGATGCAGAGGCAATCAGAACAGCCTTGGTGAATTATTTTAAGACTTTGTACAAAAAAAATAATTACACCAAGTTTGATATTTCGACATTAGGCCTGAACAAAATCACACAGCAGATAAGTCAAGACCTGGAGGCTCCAGTAACACAGCAAGAGATCAGGGATGCCATGCTGAGCTGTGACCCTACCAGAGCCCCTGGATATGATGGATTCAACTTGAAATGTATCAAGCATGTATGGGGGATCATAGGGGAGGAATTTAGTGCATTCATACAGCAGTTCTTTGCAACGGGGCACTTACTTAGAAGGTTAAATACCACATGGGTTACTCTCATCCCCAAGAAGACAGATGCTATTGAAGTCACTGATTACAGGCCAATTAGTATGGTGGGCAGTGTTTATAAAGTCATAGCTAAAGTTCTTAGCAGGAGATTGAGAGAAGTCCTACATCACTTGGTAGGTGAGACACAAACTACCTTTGTAAGAGGTAGACATATTCAAGATGGTGCACTAATAGCAAATGAAGTGGTAAGCTGGATCAAGAAACAGAAAAGGAGTGGTGTGCTGATAAAGCTGGATTTCCAAAAAGCATATGATACCATAGATTGGGATAGCCTGGACCTGGTCCTAAAAACTATGGGATTTGGAGATAAATGGCGAAAATGGACCCGAGCATGCCTGACAACTTCAATGGTATCAATACTGGTCAATGGTGTCCCTAGCAAACCATTTAAAATGGAAAGGGGTATTAGACAAGGAGACCCCTTATCCCCTTTCTTATTTGTGTTAATGGCAGAGGTGCTGAATAAAATGATAATTAAAGCTGTACAGATGGGGCTGTGTAAGGGAATAGAAGTTGGATGCAGGAACATTCATATTAGTCACTTGCAGTTTGCAGATGACACACTCATCTTCAGTAGGGCTAACAGCACTTACCTCCAGAATGTGAAGAAAGTCCTGTTGTGCTCCCAAGCATTTTCAGGACTGAGTGTTAATTATAGCAAATCAGGGTTCATAGTAATGGGAAAAGATGATCAGTGGGCCTATAATGTTTCACAACTACTACAGTGTCCATTGATTCAGCTTCCAATCACATACCTAGGGGTCCCTTTGGGGGCAAATATGAGGAAGATCTCATCATGGCAAGGTGTCATTGATAAAGTACAAAAGAGGTTGGGGTCTTGGAAAGCTAACAGCATCTCAAGAGCAGGAAGACTAATACTAATCAAGGCTGTCCTTAATAGTCTTCCTCTTTATTATCTTTCTCTATTTAAGATGCCGAAGAAAGTGGTGGATGAGATCATCAAAATTCAGAGGAGATTTTTCTGGAAAGGGGGAAATGGGGGGAGAGTTAGTGCACTTGTGAGCTGGGAAGTGATGCAGAGACCAAAAGCAAGCGGTGGGCTAGGGGTGGATGATATGATAATGAAAAATGCAACCATGCTATTTAAATGGTGGTGGAGGTTTGCATGTGAGGAAGGGGCTCTCTGGAAAGAAGTGGTAAGTTCAATCCATAAGGAAGGTACCTTTATCCTACCGAGCATAACAAAATCACCTATACCAGGGCCATGGAGGGCAATAAAGCAATTAGCAGCAGAGTCTTCTCCAGTACAAAATGCTTTTGTTAGTAACCTTGGTATAAAAATTGGAGATGGTGCAAGAACAAAATTTTGGCATGACCCATGGATGCAGAATTCAGCACTTAAGGGGAGGTATCCTCTGTTATACAATGTCTCATCTCAGAAGAAAGCCCTTGTTGCAGAAATGGGTTGGTTTGAAGGAAATACATGGCGATGGACCTTGTCCTGGGGAAGACAGCTAACTGAGGAAGAAGAACAGCAAGTGGTGCAATTGCAGGGTATACTTGGCCAAGAATCCCCATAAAGGGAAGGAAAGGACACAATTTTATGGTGCCTAAAACCTGACTATAACATCAAGGCCATATCAGCTAAGGCACAAGCAATTAAAGATCAGCAAGCAGTGGTGGATAACTTGGTGTGTACTATTTGGAGAAAACTAGCACCTCCTAAGGTAGAGTTGATGATGTGGTTAGCATTATTAGGGAGGCTGAACACCAAGGACCTGCTGTATAGAAAAGGAATACTACCAATGGAGGCCAACACATGCAGCTTTTGTGCAAAAACAGTAGAGAGTTTGGATCACTTGCTTGTTTCATGTCAGGTATCATGGCAGATTTGGTGTGTATTGTCCTTAGAACTGAGGAATCCGATTATAATCCCAGGCACACTAAGACAGATGTATGACATGTGGATGAACCAGAAGATACATGGCAGAATCAGGAAGAAATATTGGATGCTGACTTTCTTTGCAATCACATGGAGTTTATGGATGACCAGGAATAGCATAGTATTTGAACAACAGAGCTTGAGTATGGAAACAGTAATTTGCAGCATCAAATGGAGAATTGCTCTTTGGTCCAAGGCATGGAAGGAAGAAATCCCATACTCAGCTCACGAATTAGCAAGGAATTTTGTAAACTTAACAAGTATTTTTCCGTAATTGTGTTATGGTTCTGGTCAGTTTATATGACCTCCTGTATCTGGATCACCATTAATCGAAAAAAAAAAGTATACATTCGACATTGTCTTATTGATATCAAAATCCAAATCTAATAAGGGAAGGTATAGTATTTTTATTAAGTGATATTCTCTCGATTTTTCAAAAAAAATTTAAGTTTTGACCGAACTTTTGAGAAATAAGGGGTATTATGGGTGTTTTCCCCCAACAATTACAAAATTGTATTAATCTAAATATAATAGAAGTTTAGTAACAAATTCATTTTGGCATGAAAAACAAGAAGATAGCATAAATATTTCTATTTCGCACCGGCAAATAATTTACAAGAAAAAGAAAATCACAAAAATAAATTCAGGAGCTTACATAATTGTGGCATTTTATGATAACAATCTAAATTATAGAATAATTTATGCTATGTGACCAAAATTGTCTTTTTTTTTTAAAAAAAAAAATTGTCAAGATATACCCCAAACTAGAACAGTAGTATTTCCTAGTAAGAAAAGAGCCTCTGGTTGGATTTTTTATTTTATTTTTTTGTTTTGCCTTCTTGTCAACGTGTTGCCCATCTACCCAAGCAGATTAATATTCCTGCAAAGATTTTGAAGATTTATTTCTTTGTTAGTTAAAATTATAAATAAATAAAGTTGAGGAAATAAATTATCATATTTAGTAGTGTATAAGTTTCAGAGCGAGGACTCACCAGCTAGGATTATGTCACTCACTGAGGAGCTTACAATAATGCTTCCTGATGTTAGTGATCCAACTGCAAAATGGGAGAAACTCAAGGTCTTTTCACATAAATAAAAAATTGAAAAATGAAGAAAAAAAAAATGTTAACCAAATGTTTTAATATCTCTAAGACTCTAACAGTATCTGAAATGGCAAGAACATCTAAATTTTTGTCTCAATTTTTTGAGAAATTGTCCAAAATTGTATGATGTACTTTAAATTTCCGTATAATTACTTATGTGTAATAGTGCTTTTTCGCATTATTATCACCAAAAAAAAAGAAAGAAAAAGAAAAAGGTAGTTTTTTCATATAATCACTACCATGCATAGACCAAGTAATATATCTGTGATTAGGAGTATTTGGAAATCCAAGAAAGCAACATGATTCAAGAGAATGAAGTTTCAACCCTTTACCATCTCTAACTCGAGCAAAAAAGTAAAATGTCAAATGGAGAATTTGAACTTATAAGTTAGGTGAATTTTTTGTCTAGAAGGTCTTCTTCCGCCCCAATCCCCCCCTCCCCCACCTCAAATCACTTTGTGAGGTTGCATCCTTCCTTTATGGGATCCATGAAAATCAATTTCAACTGATCACTCATCAATTGCTCATCAACAGACAGCTTTACTATATACAATTCGACAGTCAAATTACTGAAGGTGGGAGCAGCATAATTTGGGAAAACCTCTATATTAGTGGCGGAGGCTAGAGCACTAAGAGTTCAATTAGTGATATACACAAGCTTTGGCAAAACTATCATTGAAGGTGACAACTAAGTGGTGATTCAAGCGTTGAAAGAAAATTATCAGATCCCTTGGCTATCAAAATTTGGACACTCTATTACGACTTTGTTCTTCTCAAATGTTTATTTTCCCCCTTATCTTAGCAAATCCTATCAAATGATATAATTAGGTGCGCTTTTGTATAAGAGGCGTCTAACATGGCTTAATTACCTCTTTTACCCTTGTAAAAAAAGTAACCTATGATTAGTCTCTATTTATTGTACTTATTCTAAATAATAAATGTTAGACATGACCACATTGAAAGAAATGGGGTCATTCAAGAAAAAATTCTTATATTCTTATAATAAATTGGAGATTTTTTTTTAATTGTATATAATAAGTTCGTACATTTCAACAATATAACAAAGGCCATTACTAATGGACCCCACAAATAAAATTAAAAAAAATTGAAGGGGGGTGTTCTTTGTTTTTCTTTTTTTTTAGGGGGTTGCTTTATGTATTGGATGTAGAACTTTGTCAATTTTAAAACTTAAATTAGAGCTAAGGTATTTTACCTGAAACTGTGTCACAATTTGAGGTAGAATTCCAAGTCCCACAAAAGCACAACTCTGTAATTCCATTGTGATCATCACCACTATACCCGCACGTGCCACCTGTGGCTTCACACGCTTTACAAAATGCATCGTGCCCTTGAACAGAGTACTTCACACGTATGCCATAAGACCACTCGTGTGGTCCATCAACCTTCAATGGGGCCAGGCTATAAGCACTACTATACCCTTCACACTCCAATTTCGTCAGGTTAATACCTTGGGCCGGCCCAAGTTCCTCAAAGCCCACAGAACAACACTCAGGTGGGCCTGACCCGTAAACCAAGCCCACTTGGGTGGGCTCAATGAGCCCCCAAGCTGGGCACGTATAATACTCCTCACAACCCAAGCCCGAAACATTTCGACAAGGGATGTGTTTGGAAGGGAACCCTTGGAAGAGGAGAGATTTGGCGGAGCACCCGATTAGCAGGAAGGCGTTCTCTGGTGTCGGAGTCAAATACGGGGCCCGCCATGGCTCGACAACGAACCCGTTTCCTTTGGACCCAAGCACGATCGAGCCGCACGTGGAAAGGTGTGGGTCATGCAATGTGAGGGCTTGGAAGGCATAGTCTATGTCTAGGACCCGGTACGACCCGGAGCTTATATGGAGCATAAGGACATCATTGATGCAATATAGGAGATCCCTATAACCCGGGTGCCCGCACCCGTATCTGAGCCCAAATGGGTAGTCAATAGTTAAGTTGCCACAATAAGACCTACATGTATTAACATGGCTAAAACTTTCACCAAGGGTGCACAATAAAGAAGGAAATAGTGTTACAAAGAGTGTGGCTGCTAGGAAAGGATTCATCTGTGCGTGTTTGAGGAGAGAGAAACTGGGAGATTTAGAGGAGAGAAAAACTAGGGAGAGTTAGAGGAATTGCTAGGAAAGAATGGGGAATGTCTGTAGTGGTGGTGAATTGGTGATGGGATACTTTGCTTGAGGAGTTGAGAAGTGACTTTATTCCCTTACGTATAGCAGTATGCTAAGGAATCTTTGATGAATTGTTAAGGTTTTTCTTTTATTAATAATAATTAATTTATTTGAAATGTTGATTTTTTTTTTTCCCCCTCCTACATTGCACTATTGCAAAATGCACTGAGCTGATCTTTGGTGAATCCAGAAACTTTAATTTGCTTTTCCTTTCTTGTCTGGCATCGTAATGATAGGCTTGTTGTCCCAACCCTCTTCTTTTGAGCTCTTCATTATGCAATCTTCCCTCCCCCTCTTTAAAACACCACCATCACCACCTTCCAATGTGAGTCCCGCTTTCACGGGATCTGAAGAAATCCAGATGTAGACAACCTTACCTCAACCAGCATGACTGCTCGTTGAGAGGCTAATTCCAAGAGACCAACAAAACAAGATTTTGTGAAAACCCCTCCCCCTCTTTAAAAAAGCACACAAAATATGGCTACTTATACAATACTACAGATTCAGCTATTTTTGAAACTCAAATTATCCCGAGTTCTGAGATCCATTCTTTTGTTTCAGGTGTAAGAGCGGCAATACCCATTGCAGTTTATGACCTTTCAGTTAAAACATCTTGAATAATGTTTGGCATGCCCCAAATAAAGTGCAATTGGGAAAACTTCGCTGACTGAAATGCCGCCCTGTTTGAGTTTTTGTATAGGTGAAGCCCCCTAAAATTTATGAGATTAAACACAATCAATTTTGAGAACAAAAACTCATCACGATATTGTGCACGGACTGCAAAGCAATCTTCGTAAAACTCATACATCTAGAAGTATAGGGGCAAGAAGATCACAAAATTGTGCATGGAGCTTCTTTTAATTGTAGATCACCATGACTTTAGTGGATTTTACGGACAACTGTTGAACTGCTGCATATTTGGCATCAATTGACTGAGGTAGACCTCCGCGGAATCCATAATATCGAACTTTCCAGATCTTTGTACTAAATATATGAATTAGGCCATGTCACTGCTCTTTGCCTGCAAATTTTTGTTTTGGGGGGGGGGGGGGGGTCAGTTGAAGTAGTCTTTCATGCCAAATAAAAGTTGACTTCTTGAAATGTTGTACAAACTGCATAGTACACCACAGGCTTACCATCACACGGAGTTTGCAATGGCTTCTCTGATGCTCGTTCTGCTGTTCTTTTTGCTTTAATGGCTGCAATCATGGAAAGAGTACGTTGATAAGAGGGTCTCAAACCAACCAAGTGTTGTAGCCATGAAGCTCTATCAAAAGGTTAGCCTGGGTCGCGTTGACCACAGATCAGAAAAGAGAAGGTATGAGACATACAGTTCACATTAGCTCATTTAATGGCAGATAATATATGGTACATTGGGATTGGTCCATAAGCTCATTAAGAAGATGCAATGAATTCATGAGAAGCAATTTCAGGGTTCATTCAATTAGGGTCCAAGATCATAATGGAGTCACTAGGTCTAATTTCAGGGTGGTCAGGCCAGATAATTGGCTAAGGGTCCATTTTGCCAGGAGTAAACCCATGCCCAAACACCCCTACTGCCCTCTTGAACAACGATTCCATAGTCTCCCCTGCACCCCCAACCCGGCCGCCGATGGGGCATTGAGGGCTGATGAGTTATACACTTTGCATCATGACACTCGGCATGCAACATTAAGCAATCCAAACAGCCGTGTGGATTACCTTTGAACTGTCTCTTCTTCTTTGCTCTTCTCCTCTTCCTGTCCTCCTTTGTTAGCTCAGTTTCTTCTTTGATATCTCCTTTACCCGCAAATACCTCCTCTGGGGCAAGCATAGCGGCATCCGATACAGCCACTGGTGCTATCTGCTCAGCACAATCATAACCAAAACCAGAGTGAGCTCAGACCTCAGTGCCAAATGAGAACTATTTTTCAGAAACTAAAGGCCAGAGAACATGTTCCCAAGATATGCAACAGGCATAGGAATCTTACCTCTTCCATAGCTAAGGCGGGAACATTAGCTTGAATGGCCATATCCTCGACTACCTGTCAAGCCAATATGCCAATAAGCAAACAGAGAGAGAAGCTTGAGGGTGGGGGGGGTGATTCCACCAGATAATTAATTGCTGCAGATAAATAAGACAGGACCAGAGATGAAACAATCATACCGGTTTTGGAGCAAAATGGAAGTGAGAAAGTGCATCCAGCTTCAAGCACAAGGTTTTAAACAACTTGCTCGCCTGGCAATAACAACATGCTACTTGGGTGAGATTCAATGTCAGATAAGCCAGAAGCCGGATGGAAAAGAGCAAACTCACAGAATAACTGTAACGGACACAAATGCATCCAACATTTGATCACAACAGACATAAAATAAGACCACCGCTCTTTGCAAACCTACACACCAACCCTTCTTGCCTTGCTCTCCACACCAACCCCCCCCCAAAAAAAATCGTCATGCAGGTGTTTATGTCCTACAGGCTACAGTATTCTTTGTCAACCACCCCTCCCCAAAGAAAGTGGGTCCACGAAACTTCTCCACAAGTTCTATTACGAAATTATAATGATATTTACCAAAACTTCTCTACAGCATCTCATCATGTATTCACACTTAACTTTTACGTTTTTGCACAAGGTATGACAAAGATAGGCAAATCAGAAGAAAAATAACATAAGATGTAGATAACAAGGAAATAATAGTGGCCTCATCAATCTATGCATACTCTCCACTTCAAGTCTCAGACAACCTCACAACCAAAAGAACTGTGCCAGGAAAAAGAAGTTACAATCATGTACCTCCGTCTTCAATTCATCATTAAATGACACGGGTGCGGAAGCAAGGCCTGTCTGCTGGGCATACTCTTCCTGCAAGAATTTAGTTCAAAAGATGTGAGAATTATAGGATCTCTTTACCACAATGGCAGAAATCATTTGATTAATCTCATTTAAGTTTGCCCAATAAACTAAATAATGGGGAACCAATGCATTCCAAAAATTATCTAACCTCATAAACTTCTGCAAGTCCTTTCTTACTCTTATTATCATCCTGCAAAAAAGATTGGGGAAAAACAGTGCAGCTTTGTCAAATGAACTTGGATCACAGAATATTAGGCTTAATGGTGTTACACCCTAGAAGGATAGCATAACAAATAAGAGAGAACAAACTCACCAACTCCTTAATTTGTTTGGGTGCTGCAGATGGCAAT
Organism: Selenicereus undatus; assembly: GCA_017589665.1. NCBI lineage: Eukaryota > Viridiplantae > Streptophyta > Magnoliopsida > Caryophyllales > Cactaceae > Selenicereus > Selenicereus undatus. Next base: position 125,901,220 of record JACYFF010031957.1, on the reverse strand, counting down.
TTAGGAGCCTTTTGAACATCATCAAAATTTACCTGAAAACATGCAATTCAACACTTATGACAGAGCTTCAATGACTCAGCATACATGAGCTCAGCAGATAGTGAACACATGAAAGAATAAAGGACTGAACTTAACCAAATTAAGGAAAAATTGTGAAACATAGAAATTCAATGATAGATTGATATAAAAAAAAAAAAAATCCCACAAGAACATTCAAACACAACTATTTACTATTGGAGCATCTAAGTTTTGTGACGAGAGAATAGGAATAATGCTACAACCTAGTGGGGAATATCAAACAAAAAGACAGTAACAACCAGATGTTGGAAGCAATACTAGGTACGTAAGACAAAAATTGTCACCTCGAGTATTCTCTTCTTTATTATTTCTTCAAGAGATGCTGTAACTTCTTCTGTGATAACAGGAGGCGGCCTCAAATTATGCTCGAACTCCAGGTCAACTTCCAAAGCACTGTCTTTTGGCCTTCTTGCAGCAGTTACCTAGCCAAAGTGAACAAAAAGAAGAGTATTTAGCACAGAACTTAGACAATGCAATAACATGGGTGGGTCTTTGTGCAATCCATCTATGTAGACATGATTCTTGGAATTCAGGACATTTTACCTCTCCCTGCATGGTCCAATCTTTTGAAGCTAAGTTTGCTTCCTCCATCTCCTTTATTTTGGCTTCAAGCTTTTGGCGCTCCTTTTCATAGGTAGAAAGATTTTCGTTCTTCTGCAAGAGGGACAGCCATCCAAACGCATTAGTATAGGGATGAAGAAGGAGGATGTCCCCATTGTATAGGAAAAGAAAACAATTCACGCACGTGTTTGTCATTTTCATCGTCTGTCTCTGAACCATCTGATTCATCAACTTGCTTCCTCTTCCTCTTAGGCGTTTTCTTGTCAGGAACAAAGAAATCTTTATATCTATTGGAGTCATAAAATATTGAATTGAACACACCCAAAAAAAAAAGGTTAATACCAGCAGGCATGCTGAAGTACATAGTGCATAGTGTGTACATTTAGCTGCACTCGATATTAATGCAAGACAAGAATGCAGAGTGAAGGGATAGAAGAGAGTTACCTTATAGAATCATTCTCAGAACTAAAAGCACAATAGTACATCACGGTACAATGTATTTGACTCAGCAACCAGTTCATAACACAAAGTCACCATAACTAAGTCTATAACTCCACATAGAAGATGCTAGTATTCCTATTTTTGATAGCCATACATTTAGCTTCTACGATCCCCATTCGTTGCAGCATAGACTCACCTATGCAACAAGCACATAATTTCATCATACTTGCACAAAGTCACCGTAACTAAGTCTATAACTCCACATAGAAGATGCTAATATTCCTTTTTTTTATAAGAAAAAGATGCTAATATTCCCTTTTCCTAACATTATCCTATACCTACATGAACCCACAGTCAGCTAAGGGCATACAGAGTCTTGCACAAGAGATGTTACATGGTAAGAGTTCTTAGGTTGGAGTGTCGCACAAACAAAAAGTTAGTCGCCTACTCGCAAAATTCGTCTATTGATCCTCACCCTCACTCGAGTTCATCCATCTAATGCATTGGGAACAATAGTGCACCTGTTCACAAGAGCCAGCCATTGTTCCTCACCTTCGTTTGAGTCCATACATCTAATGTATTAGGAACAATACAGAGTAACACATATATAACGAAATTCAAGTCCATATATCTAATGTAGTGTTCAATACACAGTAACACCTATTTATGAAATAATTCAGGTAAGAAACTTAACTTTAGGATAACTTCAGTAGCATGCTCTCACTGATAGCCATTCATATAGATTCTACAATCCCCAATCATTAAAACATAGAACTCAGCTACACAAGGAGCATACAATTTCATCACACATGGACACCAAGTGACCACCAGCAAGTAAACGCCTACACATATCAGATGGCTAATATTCTTATGTCTAACATTATCCTGTACCTACAAGAACTCGCAAGCAGAAGGATATAGGAGTAAAAAAAGCACCTGATAGTGGCTCCTGAACCATCTTCATCTTCATCTTCATCTTCATCATCTTCTCCATACAAGAGAAGCTGAGGAGTCAACAGTCAGTAAAGATCATCAAGGCAAACCAAGCCACCCAACCAGACCAGCATTAGAATTATAGCACAACACAATGATTAACCTATCAAAAACTTTAATTTGTATCACAATCCAACATGTAACATAAGAAAGAAAAATGAAAGCCTCTCACCTCATCATCTACTTCATCTGCCTCCTCGTCATCTTCTTCATCATCCATGTCCTCCCCATTATCATCCTCCATGGGAGCCTTACTACCATTTTTCCCCTTCTTCTTCTCATTCTTTTTCTCTTCTGACCCGTATTCCCTCTCTTCCTCTCTAGCTAAATACTTCTCCAAATCCTTAATCTTCAAGAACTCATCTTCAACCTCTGGCACCCCTTCACCATCACTTATATCATCTCCACTTTCATCTTCATCTCCCTCTTCTTCCTCTTCCGCCCCATCTTCTTCCCCCATTCCCATCTCCTCGTCAGCTTCATCTTCATCACCATCCCCCTCCTCCCCTTCATCATCATCACTCAACTCCTCCAATTCATCACCATCTCCCTCCAAACCCACAGACCCATTTTCCTTAATTTCCCTCTCCAACCCACCATTGGCCTCAGATTTCGCAAAAAGACTCGAAATTTGGTTTGGGTTCTTCTCAAACCGCCTGATTTCGCGTTTAAGAGATGAAATCAAAGGCTGGGATTGAAGGTCAATTTGCTGCCAGATTTGTTCTGCATCGAACCCATCCGTAAGGAGTTGATCAAAGGGTGATTTGGGTGTGTAAGGCTTGAGGGATGCGAACAGGTATTGGGAGGCCATGCGAGAAGATAGAGAAAGGTCGGTGTTTGGAGAGATAAACAATGGTGGGTCTGTCGATCTAAGCTCGTTAATTGCTTCCATGCCAGCTTTCTTGGGTGGGAAATTGGGATTAACTGATTTTATGGTTTGTTCTCCTGCACTTTGAGATTTTATAGGGTGGCAAATTGGGATGGTTTATATTAGGGCTTATGCACTTATGCAGCCTTAGCTGCGGCTCACTTGCATTGGCAGGAAACAGGGCAAGAAACTGTGCTGATTTTAGATGCTAACTTTCGCACTGGGGGTTGGTGTCAGTGAGTCTATGGTATATACTCATGTACCATATTAATATACACATCTATATAAATAGGTCTTTCACTACCTTGCTCAACAAACCTAATTCTACTATTCTTACTTATGCTAGAATTGGACCTTCTTTCTTTGAATTTGGGCGGCCCATCATACAAACATTCACCATTATTCAGTAATACAAAGCAGCAGATACATGATTCATCCTCAAACAAACAATTATAGTTGAGGCAGACAACTCTCTTTTAAAATTAGCAATAATACATATTTAAATCAATGAATTTTGATGAACAAATTATAGCTAAGGCAGAAAATTTGCTTATTGAAGAGTTACAGTTATTAGGAGTTTATGCTGAAGGTATGTTTAATAAGATTCCTCAAACAAACAATTATATATCAATCTTTAATGCAAAGTATGTCTACCTAGTGCAACTTTTAAAGTCAACATTCTTTGCACATAAGGTGTTCGACAAAATTCCCCAAAGACATAATTGTAATAGCAAAAATCGTTGCACATAAGTTGACAAAAAAGATACACTGATTTAATCAAAAGGTTCACTGCAGAGTATAAAGGTTTCATTGTAGTATACAAGGTTTCACTGCATTTTTGGAAAGATACACCAAAAAATAAGAACGGTTAATAGTCTCAAATTCTGTTATTTATAGAATAACTATAAGTAAATGAACATAATAATTATTGAGGTATCACTTTACTCATATTCTCAGAATTTAATTAAAAAAATAATGGAAAAGTTTCATTTTCACTTTATAATTAAAAGACTAACTTATGTGGTTTTTTAAGACAACAAGTGGTCTACGGCTTCTGGAGGATCCCAGCATGTCCAACACTAATGTTGGAGTTGCAACTACTGAGGTGATAAACTACATGATTAATTTATATTTTAACAAATATAGTTAGAAAAATTTTATAATTAAAGGACAAAATATTTGTTGATGCAAGTGGCATATACCACGGCGTCTGTTGGAAACGGTGCACTTGAAAATATTTGGTGACACTATGAATGTCAAAATTGATAGCATGAGCACACCATCATTTCTTTTTACACAGTTTAATATTTTGTGGATATTATAGCTGATTGAATTTGTCGATATTAGACCTGTTTTGGTGGTTGTGGATGTGCATACTACTATTGATTCTTATTCAGTGACAGAGTATTGTTTGTAACTGTACATCTTAATTTTGATCAAATGAATCTTTTATGCAATGCAGTGAATCTTTTCCCAACTGCAGGGAACCTTTCCTCAATTGCAATGAATCTTTTGTGCTAAGAAGCAAAATGGAGATGTTTTATGCAATTCAGTAAATCATTCCGAACTGCAGGAAATCTTTCCCCAATTGCAGTGAATCTTTTGGGCCAATAAGCAAATTTAAGTCCTTTTTTAAGACAGATTGGTTGTTAATCTCCTCTCTTTTGAGGCTTTGTCTGAGCATGTTGCGATTGCTATGTTAGGAAAAGTTCTGAAAATTGCTGGAAGATAAGACATTGTAGACCTATAAGGAGTTCTCCATGGAGGACCCTAAGGATTTCAAGCCTCAAGCCATATTTCTTTTTGTTCGATACATAGTTGATCTATGTAACTAGACATATGGACCTTTACTACATGTAATTACACTCTCAATCCATTTGGATGTGACCCTTGGTAAGTAGACAAGATGGATGAGCTTCTTCAATAAGGGTGCTTGTTGAGAGCAAAAAACTTGTCAAAACTTTTAATGATATAATAATTCACTTAATTATAACAAGGGGGAAAAAAAGTGAACTGACATTGAACTTCTTAAATTCGGTATTCCATTTCTCAACATCTCCCATGTACATTTCCAAGTGTCGCATTGCATACACCCCTAAGTTAGGATAAACTTTTCTTGAAACTTCCATCCAAGGCAGTTTCAGTTGTTCCAATTGCAAACTCTCCATAGAAATAGTTTTACCCCTTACTGATTTGGGGATTTTATTAGGAAAATACTTTGAGAAGCACCGAACCTAGGGAAAAAAAGTAGTATACATTTATAATAGGTAACTTCAAATATTAGAGGATTAGAATATCAAAAGGACAGAAAGGTAATATAGAAAATTACCAAGAGGCTAATACAAACAAGAATAACACCATTGTCCACATTGTTATGACTAGCAGAATGGATAATCTTCACCTTCTTTACCAGAAAATTGAAGCACACAACAAAGTAATTCATTCTGAAATACTGGAAAGAATATCTGCATATCAACACAGCTATATAAGCATATGTACACCATTCACCTATATAAGCATATGTAAGCCACATTGTGACTGTGGTGCAACAATGGTAACGATGAAATATAGACAGCACCAGCATTTACTCCACAGTTTTACATCTTAATTTTGATCAAATGAATTTTTTATACAATGCAGTGAATTTTTTCCCAACTGTAGGGAACCTTTCCCCAATTACAGTGAATCTTTTGTGTCAACAAGCAAGATTAAGTCATTTTTAATTGCTACAGGTCTGAGGCTGTGTACTGCACGCGCAGCATATGTAGATAATAAGGTACATACGTTTGTAAGGTAATATTTTCCGGTTGGTGTTGGATCATCTCTCTTTTAATTAATTAAAATGGCCTAATTAATTTCTGTTTTTTTTTTTCCTTATTTTTTGAACAAATGGGATACAACGTGTAATATAAACAGAATTGAACCTAAGGTTAGAATAACAGCTCCTAAAGACTCTATCTTTTATATACAATCTATATGAGGGAGAAAAGAAAAAAAAACTCGGCCTTTTTTTTTGGTTTAGAAGAAAATTGTTGTGCTAAAAAAAGTGAAAATGTTTCGTTGGACAATCTTGATAATCATTTTATACATTTTATTCTATCAATAATTTGTCTTCCTTTAAAAAAATACTCATGACTATGAATAAAAATGACTAATACAATTAGAATGTCTTGGAAAATCTTCCCTAGGTATCTTTTATATGGTTTCCATTATACGAATATGTTTTCAATATAATAAATAATTATGACCATAAAGAATTGTGAGTCCAACCAATATTAATTATTTTAAGAAATTTTTTTGTTTCAAATATATAAAAAATTAGAAAATGTTAACCGAAGATTGAAATATATATGCATACTAATACAAGACTAGTATATTTTCATGAATAAACCAGTTAATTATCTCTTAAACAAATTTATAATTGAATGTAAAATTTACATGATGGCATTATGAAACAAATTGTTCGTCCCGTTGTTTACATTTACATGTTACCATACTACATATCATGTAACTATATAATTTTATATAAAACAATTGTGTTTATATTGTTATAGATATGATACACCATTAGGTCCATTATATACAAAGAGCCAATTGACTTACAATTATAGTGGCTTGTGCATATTTTCCTGTATAATTCCTAACTAATGAAAATTATGTGATATATTATTTCTCATGCTATTGCCGAGTTTGTCTTGATTTTTGCATCCTATTGATCCATCAGATTAACACAAATAGCCACTGAAATACAACTGATATTAGTGCGGGGGGGGGGGGGGGGTTAGGTCAAGCGAGTAGTATTATTTCATCGATAAAATTTCCATGAGTACATAACTCGAAATTGGTATGGGGCACACTCGTAGCCATACTTGCTCTGTACTTGAAGGCAACACCCTAACAATATGATGGGTTGCAATTTTACCTTTTCTTTTAACATTAGACCAAAGACAATATGTAAAATGACAATTAAAGCAAACAAGATCACCAATAGTTAAATCCAGTTCGTTGAGGTGGGAAGAGGTATCATTTATTCTATGAATAAGAGATAAACAATCCAACTCAATCATGATCTTTTGATAATTGAAACGCTCCGTTAGTTGGGCTTCATAAAAGACTGCTTTCGCCTATATTACTCACGCTGTCCATGTCGCTTTGATTATCTTCACTGCTTCCATGACCACCTCTCCTCAATCATCTCTCGTTACCACCCATAAGCCAAGCCACCCATCCTCATAGATAGCCGCATCCACAATTAATCTTCACAACCCTTTCCGAAGGCAGCTTATAGGACTCTGTAAAGGGTTAACTCATTTTCCTGACATTGACTTAAGATTTGTCTGCATATCCAATAGTTCACACACCATGCACTTCGCTCGTTGTTATAGCAACGTCACATGAGTAACCCTATTATTATTAAAGACAGCATCATAACGAGCAAACCATACTCAGCAGCCGTGAGTTAAGCATAACATAAAAGTTTTTGGGTCAAATTTATCATGCTACTGTATAATAAGCTCTCCTGGTCCGTGAGTATTCACTTTGATTTGTAAAGCTTTGTCATTGATTCCTTGCCATAAACTTCTAATCTTGTTGCACTTAAAAATGATGTGGTACGGGTCCTCACTAGCTCTCCCACACCTGACCTAAAGATCAAACTGAATAATATAGTGACGTAATAGAAATGATATAAATGGGGTGTTTGGTAGACAACTTTTTGAGAATTTTTTTGACAAAAATTAACTGTTTGACTCATTCAAAAAAATAATTTAGGTGGTTGATAGAATAGTTTTTTGGAAGAGTTATTTTGGTCAAAAAAGTTAATATGAAAAAGCTAATTTGATTAGTTTGTTTGAAGAATTAGTTTTTTGTTTCATAACTTTATTAGAAATAACTAATTTCACAAAATAATTTTCTACAAATAACTAATATAAACAGTTAATTTAAATAATTAATGATTAACAAGTGGACTGTTTGTCAAACAGGGCTAAATGTTTAAGGGCATTCCCAGTCAGAGTTCCAATTTTTTTTGGAACTCTGGCATGCCACATCAGCAAAAATTTAATATTTTTGAAACTTGCATTCCATCATTTCTCTAACCCATGGAACTTCAATTTGAATAACCTAATAAAAAAATTTATCATGGACCCACTTCATAACACACAACCTATTTTTTTAATCATATAAAAATTATTTATAACCTCGAAAAAAAGAAAAAAGAAAAAAAGTAACAAAAAAACAGAGGAGAGAGAACGCGTGGAGTCTCGCCTGGCCAAGGAGGCTTGCGGGAAGGGGCACGCATGGCGTGGGCTGGAAGGAGGGCGGGTGACTCGCGTGTGGGGAGGTGCTCACAGGTAATGGGCTGGGAATGCCCTAACAATTGTTTGTCTAACACTCGGAATGTAGCAACAAAGCCGGCATAAATTAAAGGGAAAAAGGAAAGTGTAATTTGTGGCAAGCCGGACGCGCGGTCAACATCAAACGCGGTATCTGAGATTTGGACACTCTCACCCCCCAAAACCAAAACCCAGTCTCTTCCGTGCGTTAAGACCATCCTTATCGCTCGTCGAGAGGGGAGAATGTTGATGGAGACGTACATGCCGGAACGTTGAAATCCAACAACACTACGAAACCCCGCAACCCAAATCCAGATCAAAAAACCAATTGTATTAATCATCCCAAGAATACTAAGCAAATCATAATCTTTGGTTGTGATTCAAGCCCTTCAAGTCCATCTGGGCATATCCAGGTTCTTTCTCTTTCTCTCACTCTCTCTTATTTTTTGCGACTTGTACCATCAAATCGGCCTTTATAGTTCGAAATTTCATCTGGGTCACCCAGAAAATCTCAAATTATGTTGCATAAACAGTGAAAGTTGTCGACTTTGTGGCAGAAATCGGCTGAAATTCCGTGTTTCTTGATTTATAGTGAATAAACTCAATGAAAAATGGAGAGGGAATCTACTGGTGGGGGTGAGGCAATCGCATCAAATATTGCATCTTTAGATCAACTTGATGGGGAATTTCAGAAATCCGACGGTGGAGATGGGTTATCCCCAGTTTCTTCACAGTACTCATCATGTGGAGAATCAGAGTTCGAGCGTTATTGTAGTGCGAATTCGGTGATGGGTACTCCTAGTTTGTGCAGTTCAATGGGAATTTATCATGATTTTGGGGATTCTGATTCTGGGTCATTGAACAGCCCAGATCGTTTTAGCTTAGGTGGTGAGAGATTTCCTAGGAGGTTTGAGGAGAGACCTTATTCACCATTGTCTGGGAAAAGCCCAGGGTTTGGTGATAGTGTGAATGATGCATTTTATGGGGTGAAAGATGAGGAGGAAGGATTAAATCGAGTTGACCTTTTTGAGGGGAGAATGGACGTTATGGATCATGTGGGGAGCTCCTCGTCGATGTTGGCTCCAGCTGTTTCCGTTGACAGACCAACGGCAGGATTAGAGAGCAAAGCTGATCTTAAAGGGGTTAAGGTTTTAGACAACGAAGCTGGGAAGAAGGAAGATTTGGTGGTGCTTCTGAAAAATGTCGAGAATGTACTGCTCCAAGGAGCTGTTGCTGCAAGAAGTGCGGCTGAAACCTTGTTTGATTGTAGCCATGCTGATGAGATGGAAGATGAGAGATGCAGAGAGCAGGACGAAACCTCCTCAAAGTATGAGCATTCAGATGGTGAGGATTCGATGTTTAACTATGGCTCAGATGCTGAATCTCAACCGACCACATATTATCTAAGAAACATGGCGTATCCTCATGAGAAAGATACAGCTAGTGGGAATTCGGTGCTCATGAATGCATCTATGGCGTTTGGTTCAAAAGATTTGGAAGATTTTGAATTAGATGGAGGAGAAAATCCCCTAACATCACAAGTTCCTGAAAATTTTTGGGAGAGTCAAGAACTTGGTGATGAAAATTCAAAAAGTATTCCTGATTTCAGTTCAATGGTGCCGACTTGTGGAAATTTTCAGCAGCATGATCAAGAAAGAAATGAAATGTATCCTATTGCAGAAGGAAATCATCTCCTGGGAGTTGGTAATTCATTGGAGTATCCACCAAGTCATTCAACTGCCAATATTAATTCTTTGAAGTTTAAGGAAGCAGAGATTATGAAGGACCATGAGGGCTCCCCAGGAACATGCCTAAAAATTGATAGCAACGATGGACCTGATGAGTACCTTGAAAGTTGTTCTATTCACAACATATTTAAAAAGCCGAATCCTCCAAATGTTCCATCAGAGTTGGGCTCCGTGAAAGGCGAAGAAGAGAGAGATTGCACAACTGCAAGTGCCAGAGCCAGTGATGATGACAACCACGCAGCTATGCCACAAAACGTCGATCCTCTACCTGATATTGGAATTCATGATGCATTTGTTCCTTCAATGAATGTCGATAGAGATCTTATGTTGGATGTCTCTGAGGGTGACAAAGTGGAACTCTCTGTCCAAAATGGAAGAGATTCAGTCTCATCATGGCTTGGGGAGGACAAGAATAGATCCTGCAATGACTCTGATATCTTTGAAGACGAGACCACAGCCAGAAAGGTAGGTCAACTGCAAAGTTGGTCTGCACTTTTAATTTAAATTTTGTTTAGGAACAAGACTAGAACTGGATGTTGTTGATCTGAAAATTCATGAATTTTAAAAGTTGATGTCACTGCATTGTCATCGATTGATTGGTTGAATTAGAAGCTTGAATGACATCTCAACTTGCATATATAGACAGAGGTGGTAGATTCAATTTTCTTCTGAATTGGGGCCTACATGTTTGTTTACAAAACCATGTGGTATTTTCTGTACTTCTAGTTAGCTTACCCGAACATTTTCGAGACATTACGGGCTTAGAAGTTGTAAAACAAATAGTATGTAGTGGGGGATTGTTTGGATGTAAAATTTTGTTATAACTAGTTGTTATATCCAGTTGCATTTGTGGCAATGTAGCTGGTTTCTGCATACTGTCTACTATGAGGAGGTTATGCATTCTGAGCTCAGAGGTTCCCTATATTTCCAGAATTCTGGTTTATCAGGAAGTGCATAAATGAATTGTAAGGTGTGGTTGTTAAAGGAACGAGAATTCCTGACTGAGAAATGAGGACTTTGTTACTACATTTAATTATTGCATCAAAATCAGAAAGATATGGCGAAGTTTGTTTCTGTGTGTAGGACTGCATTCACCAACTTCCAATCCGTGATCGTAAGGCTGGAAACACTACAATTTGTTTCTAGCAAGATTGATACATGTGTAATCCCATGTTTATACTTGGCTCTGCTTTTGAGATCATGTTTCTTTGGAGTAAAATATGTTAAATCACCATAACATATTGTTGGATACTTGGATGGCTCTCAATATATCAACAGAATGATGACCTCTGTCTAATGATTAGCAAAGAGCTAATCATGGATTCCTGTCTGAGTTACTCTCTGTTTGTTTCATGTTACTTAATACTTTTTGAAGGAGGGGGGAGGGCAGTGTTCTTATGAGTTTCTTTGATTCTTTTGGCCAACAAGACCCCCCCCCAAAAAAACCCGAAAGGTAAATCTGATTATTCTGAGTTATTTGGGCAGCATTAGAGTTTACAATGTACACAATGAACAGGTATAACCCCAACATGTTATCGGCTTGACTGCTTGAGATAAGTATGTTAATATTTTAAACAGTGTGAACATCGTTCTTGTTTTGTTCAAGTGCTGAACAGATTATGCTATTTCTTTCTGGGGTAGCCGTAAATTATTACCTGGAGACTTAGTGGTGATTCTGAATGTAATGTATAGTCAGAGATTTGGTGGCTTGTGAAGCACCATCTATGTACTTATTTTCATTGCCTTTATATCGTCTGAAGGCCACTTAGCTGTTGCAAACTTGTGCTTACACTCTTAGTTTAACATCAGCTTTGCAAGCACACAGCTTGTCAACATCAGCTGTGTTAAATACACCAACCTTTCTATGTATTTAGTCTCTTATCTTTGAAGAGAATTTCATTGTGACTCCAGTTTCAAATAGCAAATTCGAGACTCCAACATAATACCTTTATCCCCCTCCGTTTACAGGGTAAAGATTTGGAGATGAATGCAGTTTATGACGATTTTGTGCATGAAATGGAAGAGATCTTGCTAGACTCATGTGTTTCTCAGATGGGGAGGTTGAAGGAAAGGAATGCGATTTTCAACTCCAAGCATTCATCCCCTCTAAGAGATGGTGGATCCACTGCTTCTACTTCTGGTCTGGATATTGGCTTCCCCTCAGTTCATCATTCTCTTTGCATTGATGGCATTGAAGTAGTGGGTGCGAAGAAGAAAAAGGGTGATATATCACTGAGTGAAAGATTGGTTGGGGTGAAGGAATATACCGTGTACATAATACGTGTTTGGACTGCTGAGAATCAGTGGGAGGTTGAGCGCCGATACCGTGACTTTTACGCCCTTTACCGTGAGTTGAAAACACTCTTTGCTGCTAAAGGGTGGATTCTTCCTCCTCCATGGTCATCTGTTGAGCGTGAATCCCGAAAATTCTTTGGTAATGGTTCTCCAGATGTCATTGCAGAGAGAAGTACTCTTATTCAACAATGTTTGTGTTCCATTCTGCAATCCAGCCATTATTCCAGTCTTCCCAGTGCTGTGATCTGGTTTCTGTATCTACCAGAAACTCTTCTCCACTCTCCCAAGTCGAATGCTGTGGTGCGTCAGTCCACTGTGGGTACTGGCACTGAAAGAGTTCCCAATTTGGGGAAAACTATATCTCTAATAGTTGATATTCGACCACAGAAATCTTTGAAGGAGCTTCTTGATACACAACATTATACATGTGCTGGATGCCATGAAAAATTTGACAATGGTAAGACTCGTGTGCAAGAAATTGCACAGACATTTGGATGGGGTAAACCACGTTTTTGTGAGTATACTGGTCAGCTATTCTGCTCCTCATGTCATTCAAATGATAGTGCGGTTCTGCCAGCTAGAGTTTTGCATCACTGGGATTTTACTCCATACCCTGTTTCCCAACTGGCCAAGTCTTATCTAGATTCAATTATTGATCAGGTGTGTTGAATTTTTCCTGTATGTTTATTTGGCGTAAATTTCCTGCAGATTATATGTCATGACTCATGAGGTAATGTGATAGCTTTGTAAATGATGGCCGCCAAATCTAAGTTATATTTCACCGTCATTTTGATGGTTGTCTCAGTCACTTAGACTTTTTGGTTTAGAACAATTACCCATGTCATATGCTCTAGACTTTGATGTGCGAATCGGCACTTGACAGTTTATTTTACATCAAAAAATGCCAAAACTTTCAGAAAGTGGCCTAGTCAGACACCTTGACTCACACCCATGTTGGATACATGTAGTTATGTTTGAGTAACAAAGATGGTTAGTAAGGACTGGAAGCTTTTCTGTTTAACTAAGGATTGGTTTGTTTTTGTCATTGAACACGTGTTTGTAAGAGCTTGCAGATTTGAAAATCAGATCATGTCTTGGGGCTTGATGTTTTCTGTTTCTTTTGCAGCCTATGCTTTGCGTAAGCGCAGCAAATCCTTTCCTCTTCTCCAAAGTTCCAACACTGCTTCACATTGTGGGTGTTAGAAGGAAAATTGGGGCAATGCTTCCATATATTCGCTGCTCCTTCCGTAGATCTGTCTATGGAAGACTTGGATATAGAAAATATCTTCTTGAAACTAAAGACTTCTTCGCACTAAGAGACCTCATTGATCTGTCTAAAGGGGCATTTGCAGGTACACTGCTCAGCTTCAATCTCCTTCCCCTTCCCTCTCTACATGTGGGTAAAAACGTCCAAATTCACCGAGTGCAAAAAAAATCACAAGTCCTACCAGAATTCTCAATATGTACTTGCCCTGGATTTCAGGAGCTAGCCATGCGGTGTCACAATTCTTTTGTATGTTTACGATCAAAATTCTGTTGTCATTTTTGTTTGGACTAGATTCTAATCCAGTGAAAATGCAATTGCAAAGATGCATTTGTGTACTACTTCCTAAAAGTATAATGTTTGATGCCTCTATTTCCTGGAAGTATGATGCTATTGATGCCTGATGTCAATTTAGTTGCACTTGTACTTCTTTTGGTTTTTGTTTATGGTTTTCTTCTTACGTGGACCATCCTGGTATCTTCTGTAATGGAGTATTGGACTATATACTGAAAATGGAGAGAGGTTGTCTGTTGGAACCTAAGATCTGAAAGGTATTGATTGCATGCTAATCCACGATAAAAGGATTCCAGAACACAAGTGACACATTTTGCTTTGCTCTGCAATCCAAGCTAAGAAATTTGTCCAAAAAAGGTCATATTGATACTCTTATATGATATTTGCTGAATAATCCTATGCTACTTTTACTCAATTATGGCATATTAGGCATGGGTGCATATTACTGCATCTGGCCCACCTTGGCAATTGGCAAACAACTTCAGGCCTTAGGGGCTCTAATTGAGCATGGGTAGTAGGACATGGATATCTTTAATTTGCTTGACTAACTTTTTGGGTGGCCGCACATCTTCTCTGCGATGAGAGGTGATGACAAAAGAGCAAAATTTAATTTAGTCCTAGAGATTGGTTGCTATGGTTAATGTATTTTGAGATTTTTAGAGGGAACAATCATACTTGAGTTCTGGTTCAGTGAGATGCTTTTAGCTACTGGGCCCCTTCTTTGGGCAACAGAACTTTGTGAAGATTTCCATGATATTGCGCAATGATATTGTGAAGATTACATGTTACCTGATGAAGTAGCCAAAAGATGACTTGGTGGTTTGGTTGGTAGTCTTCGTACCCACCACCCCTTCAAACACCCCCCCCCCACAAAAAAAACCCCTCAACTGTATGAAATTTGGATTTTGATCCATGGAAAGAACATATCAAAGATGGGATTCATTATAATATTTTTTTTCCGGTCAATAGATTAGATCCCCAGGACTGATGCAATATTTGATTTTATTGTTTGCAGCACTTCCTCCAATCCTTGATGCTGTCCTGAAGAAAATGCAGGAGCATATTATAGAGCTGTGTCTTGAGTGCTGTGACAATGGTGTTCCTTGTGGTGCTCGACGGGCCTGTGATAATCCATCCTCTCTTATTTTTCCTTTTCAGGTGTGGATGTTTTCTTCAATTTGATTATCTCACAAGTCACATAACCAACCACAAACCAGCAAAATGCTCCCTTCGGAGAGCAGGTTCATGTCTATAGTTCTTGGTCTATTCGTTTCTTTCTCGTCAAGTGCTCTTGTCGCATACTCAGAAGTTCACGTGGATATGGATATCTCAACTTTTGGGTTGGACTCAAAAGAAAAGCGAATTTTCTAGCAAATGTCCGAGTTTCAATGTCCATCTATCTGTGACTGATAGTAGCACTTAGCACTGTTATATCAGTTGAGCCAAGTTTTTAGTAGCACTGAGTAGAGGGTTGGGGCAAGCCATCTCACTTTCGATTGTTTCACTTAAATGGATTCATATCAACATAAGTGTCGTACATCTATCTGTTGCATAATTCATTTAGAAAATTGTCTCTCTTACTCTTGTGTATGTCATTTACCATTGTTTGTCTTGCAATGATACCACAGGAGGATGACGAGATCCAGAGGTGCAAGTCATGTAAATCAGTTTTCCACAAGTATTGCTTCAACAAACTCGCCGAGTGCCCATGTGGAGCAGTTCTTAAACCGGTTGGTACAGCTAACCTGGGGCTTGTGTATGCCAGTGATAATTCAGATGGATCTTCATTGTTGTTGACGAAGCAACCAGTCTTAAGAAGCTCATCGTCGAGATTTCTTTCTAGTCTGTTCTCGGTAGCCAAAGAAGAGAAGAAAAGTGATAATGTCATCTTAATGGGATCTCTGCCCAGCACCTCCCTTTGATACCTGGTTAAGTGTATCACTTGAACAACCACCACATAGGCCTAGGAAAGTTGACCTTTCCCTGATTATTCAATCTCCATCCCAATCCTAAAGATTTCGCGATCCAATTTTGTTCCATACCCAAGGTAGCTAGACCTAAGATAAACCCGCCCTAAAATTTTCTACCAATGTCGTTGCCATTTGCAAGATGGGTAGTAGACCAGCTGATGACACACTTCTAGTCTGCTCCAACTGCAAATGATCAACCCTGAACCATACCCATGTCGAGAATCTATCAGCTTGTCTTGTTTGCCATATCTGCTTGTGTTGTTGTACAGTTTGAAAATTTTGGCTATTCTTTTGTACAAATCTGATGGCTGGTGGTATAAAATGGGAGAACAAACAAAAGAAGAAAGTAGGAAGAAGACATTGTAATTGTTCTCCAGGAGAAATGCATATCTGAAATAGACCTGTTATTGTAAATTCTGCTGGTGCCTGGGGTGAGATTGTGGATGTGTAGTATTCTTGTGATATTTGGTTGGGGGGTAATGAAAGGTGATTAGCACTTTGAAATTTTTGATATATTTTTGAAGTGCAGTAAAATAATTGTGTGACTCTGAATTAAACAGCGCCATTTTCAATATGTATGATTAACATGTCCGGTATCATCGATTCAAAGTTTGTTAGTGTGCAAATAATTACTAGGAAAAATGGCCAAAATCATGTACCAAAATATTCACATGCACAATTAGAACATCCATTCAAACATTTCAGAAGTTGTTAGTGTGAAAAAGGGTATTTAGTAAATAATCCAAATCATACACCAAAATGTTCCTTCACATCACTTAACTAAAAATGGAGAAAAAAAAAATTGAAATAATGAGACAAAATAAAAGAACACTGTGCATGTTTTATATATATATATATATATATATATATATATATATATA
>JACYFF010031957.1:125874103-125884394 GCA_017589665.1 Selenicereus undatus | reverse complement strand
TATATATATATCAGGTCCTTTTTTGTTATTTACCAATAGACATTTATTCTTTTTATATAACAAAAAACTTCATCCCTTATGCCCGTTTTTGTTATTTCACATCAATTTGTTACATAAGAACAAAGTTTACTAAATATCAACTGATCTAATCAGCAAACTATTAAACTACCACTTACAGCTAATAATAAACCAACTAGTTTTATCGACTACACCCTAATAATAACTTGGGCCTACAAGCCCGGTTGACGAGCCCAAGCCCAAATCAAGTCCATCAAAAAGTCAAATGAGAGAGAGGGTGTCCTGACGACCGGTGACAGCAAAGACAACCTCAGCAATCGCAAACTCCGGGGCGATTTCCCCTCTTTTTTCTCTCCTGGTCAGTTTGTTCTTCTCTTTTTCTCTGTCTACATTGCTGATGATCTTCTGAATTGCATGATACGTTCGTTTTTTGTTGTTTTTCCCCCTCTTTTGGGGGGATTCGGTGAGGATTAGGGTTTTAGGATTTCAAATGTTTTTCTCCCGCTTTGCATGTAATTCAAGATGGGAAATTTTATCTGGTAATTTACCTTTTCTTGGTGTACTGACGATTCCAAATATTAATGTAATTCATGATCTAAGTTGATGTAAATCTTTTTACTTGCGCTGATTGGAGTTTAGGATTATGGGGATTTTGAAATTCTGGTTTCCTTGTTTGTTTGATTGCCTGAAAAACATGACTCCTGGCACTGTCCATCTTCGTGATATGAAATGAGGATGATAGTGTTTCTTTTTTCATAAAAATGTGGGGCTTGATTTCAAATATTGCAGGTGACTGCTTTTGATATCCCGTGCTTTGTGTTCTTTGCATATTGTTATTGAACTTCCATGATCTTGGAACTCCTTAGAATTTTTCAGGAAGAAAGAGTGCGTTTTCTGTAATTTCAAGTTAAAATTTGTGCAACCTTTTGAAACTGAAAATGAGGAGAATGAGTTCTTTGTTGTTGATTTATTGACATATTCATGACAGAATTATATTTTGGATCTTAGAATCTCGATGTTGCAAGCTTGGTCCCTCGAATTCAAAATTTTCATTGCTCCTATCTAGTTTGATCATGTACATGTTTTTCTCTAAATCACAAAAGTCATTGGGACAATGACTCTGTAGCATATTGTGGCTTTGTTTTACTGTCTAGGGTCTACATGTATTCTCAACCCTCAATGGTGTTCAAAATCTCACATGTCTTGATGTTTTTGTCATTTTAGAGCTGATTGTGAAATGGATGACATAGATCAGTTGAAGATTAAACTGTTAGATGGGTTTGAGCTTGGAAAGGTTAAGCTGCAGCAAGTTCTAATCCAAGCACAGCAGAAAATTCAAGAGACACCCAATGTTCAATTGTATACGGCCATTGGTGTTGTAGTGGCAACAATACTTCTTTCATTGCTTGGTATGTTCTTGCTTCTTGTTTTTGTTACATATATACTCTTTCTGCTTTTTTCGTTTTTCCTTATAGCATTTTAATTTTGAGATTACCCGCTCTCAAGACATGACTTGTTTTTGGTAAAATAATTTTTTAACTTGTTTTGCTCAGTGCACAAAAATTGTTCCCTCTCCTGCCATTTCTTACATGCGCTTGCGCAAAAATTGTTCATGCCTTTTGTTTAATCCCATCTATCCCACTTCAATTCCCGTATAATGTCTGTTCTGTAGTTTACTAGAAACTTCACGAGTCTCTACTCTCTCCTTTCTGCATGCATCTGTACGCTACTCTGAAATTAAGAGAATATTACTGCTTGATGTAATTCATATAACAAGATGTGGATTTATTTATTAAATTCATTCTCTGCATTTTGGTTCTTGATGAGGATCTTCTTCTCTGCTGAATGGGAATTTCTAGGTTTAATGCTTGTCTTCCCCAAAGCTTGTCATCTGGACCATAATTTGATCTGATCTCTTTCTTTCATCTGTCAACCACGTTTGACGAACTCTTGACTTGTTGCTGTGATTAATTTGTTGGCAACGGAAAATGATAAACTATCCTTTGTCTTTTGTTGCCTCTGTCTATGGCAGTACGTTTATTCAAGCGCAAAAATTCTAACAGAATTGTGCTTGCTGGTCTGCCTGGGAGTGGGAAAACCGTTCTGTTCTACCAGGTGAGATAGTTTGATCTGTGTCCAATATTGATGCTTTGAAAGTATTTATCTTTGCAGAAGTTTTTGATACAGCATTTTGCACCAAGTTTCTGAAGTGCTTTTTCCATTTGGATTTGCTGCTTGGTTTGACGGCATCTTGTAGTTTAGCAATGTTGTTATTCTCAAGGTGTTGTGTATGAATGAAACACTTTTCTTTTCTTGTTTGTCAGCTTCGAGATGGTTCCTCAGGTCAGGGAACTGTGACATCAATGGATCCAAATGAAGACACATTTGTGCTCCATTCTGAAACCACTAAGGTATTGCAATGAATTGTGTTGAATATTCACCCAAGGATGCAGTTTTGTGGAGTCATTTCATGTTGTTATGTTAGAAGTCTATTTAATCAAATCTTTAGTCATCCGATGTTTTATTGATTGCACTTGTACTAAAAATTTCTTGATAACGGCTTTCAAAAATATTTAAATGAAGGGAAGGGAAGGGAAAAGAAAACAGAGCTATTTTCATCAATGGCTTATCTGCATCTATTGGGTTTAATCTCTATCGCTTTGCTTTTTCATTTACTTACATTAATGGGGCCTTCTCTTGGGTTTATTCAAGTGTCATTTGGTGTGAGGGAAAAGGGAGTGTATTGCTTGACATCATCACCGGCTTAGATTTCTACATTACCGGACAGTTTCCGTGCCAGTTTTTAGACCTTGGATACCATGCTGGTTCAGAATAATGTAACTGGACATTTTCATGTCATACCTTGTTTAAGCATGATTCTAAAAACGTCAGCTGAAGACATGGGGGTAGAGTCCTGGTGTGAGCCTCTCTATAAAATTTCGCCGAACTTTCCTTTGTTTCTTTCTTTTTTCTAACATTTTTTTTGGGGGGGGGGGGGGTATGATTGTAGGATTTGGAACTGGGAGGTCGTAGTTTAGTATTTGTGTTCCAAGCATAAGCATTCCACACAACACCCCCTTTCCCCCTTTCAAAACCACCACTAAAAGAGAAAATGAGACATTAATGTACCATTAACTCTTCTGAGTTCTTTGTACGTGAACAGAGGGGCAAATTCAAGCCAGTCAATTTGATTGATGTTCCTGGACACTTACGTCTTCGACCTAAGCTTGATGAGTATCTCCCCCAGGCTGCTGGTCTCATTTTTGTGATTGATGCTTTGGAGTTCTTACCTAACTTCCGTGCAGCTTCCGAGTAATTGCAATCTCTATCCCCATGCGTTCTCTTGTTCTCCCTCTTTTCTTTAATTATTGCAGCTAGTGACTTGATTTATTTGTAAATTTTATAGGTACTTGTATGATATACTGACCAAGGCCAACTTCATTAAGAAGAAAATTCCTTTGTTGATAGTTTGCAACAAATCTGAGAAAGTGACTGCACATTCCAAGGAGTTCATCCGCAAGCAACTTGAGAAAGAAATGTGGGACTTCTTGTTCATATTTCATTCTTTACATGGATAGTATGACCACTTGTTCATATTTTCACTGAATCTTCTTTCACTCACAGTGACAAATTGCGGGCATCAAGAACTGGAGTATCGGATGCTGATATTACGAGTGAGTATACTCTTGGTGTCTCTGGACAACGATTTGCATTCTCCCAGTGCCAAAATAAAGTAACCTTTGCTGAAGCCTCCGCCCTAACAGGCGACATATCTCAGGTCGAGGAGTTCATTAGAGAGCATGTAAAGCCGTAAATTTGTGTACACTCCTTTCTTCAATTTTTGCTCCCTGTTTTGTTGTAGAAGACCTTCAACATTGTAGATTTTGTCATTGTTTGATGGGACCTTATAGAACTCATCAAAGATGGATCCCCAGAGTAGCATATTTGCAGACTTAGGAGTTTCCCTGAAATCGGATGTTCTTATCCCAGTCAAGTGTCATTCTTTTGATTCTGTCTTTGCTGTAGCCTTCCTCTGTTAATACTTGTACTCGATTATGGTCATGTACTGGAACCTGGCCATTTTGTGAAAATTGTGGGTGTCATTTCAGAATGTTCAAGGTGACCGTATCCATGTCTCCCTGACGAGTACCCAACATGGGTAATACAGTTGAAAGAAAGAGGGTCAAGGCTCTAATTAATTGCTTATGAGATGATTGCCATCGGACTTAGGCCTGAACTCGAGAGGGATTACCATGAACTAGCCTTGAACATTCAAGGTTCTTCATCCATCGCCATCCGATTTTATGGCAGGGCCAAGATTTCTTGTCTGGTTAAGAGAAGGATTACTATAAGGACCTACAATTCTAAATTTCGAATGACAAAAGCCGAGATGTTTCGAATTTTTCATTGTAAACGCCAAAGAAACTTGATACTGAAATCTTTGGTGCTTATTGATCCATCACTGTACCAATTCTGGACCATGAATATCATATGACAAATTTGGATCCCCACAATGGTCCTTTTATGGACCTTCATTTCATCATATAAAGACAACCCCCCCCCCCCCCCAAAAAAAAGCTGTCGGTGACAGTTACATTTGAATTGAATTTATGCCTTTTCTTCTTTTTCATAAAGCAAGTTACAGTGTGCATCTTTATTTTTCACCTTCTTTGACCCATATTTGTTCCTCCAGATCTCATGTATAATTATAGACGTCCTTGTAATTTTAAAGCCCAAGTTTCAGGCTATTTTGGCCCCATTTACCTTAGCTTTACACCTATGATTGGCAGCAACATTTACAATTTACACTCATCAATATTCAACTTTTAGTTACTGTATGATCAATGTTTATGGGGTATTCTGCCACTTTATTCTCTTTTCAATTTGTTTTCAAAATTCTTTTTTATATCTTTTTACCAATTGTATTTAAAATCTTTTTTTTCCCTATTGTCTTTGTTTTTTTTTTTTGCATTTTTTTTATATCTGAAAAGCAAGTTCTTTGTCTTGCCAAGGGCAAACGGTATATTTAGATTTTCTCAAATTCTAGTTTAATAGTCGCACTTGAGATGACCAGAAACTGTTTGGATTTGTGAGATATTTATCTGGGATAGTTTTAATCATGCCATCTTAAATATGATCTATATTTAAATCTATGAACTTGTGCAATAATTTTATTAAGGGGAAAAAAAATCATTTCCTAGTCAAACAAAATTACTGATCAATTAATTCTAGATTGAGTCAATTCAACTTTGTGTACTCAAAATTGGATTTTGTTATTTTGAGTTTTAATTGGATATGATTTAGTTCAGATAATTACTATGGGTAATTGAGTATGGGTTATCATATGGTGAAGTAGAGGATGGAGTTTCCCTTCTAGATTCTCCAATTATGTTGAAATTACTAGCCATACCAATTTGCTTTTTTAGGCACATGATGAATGAATTGAATTGATTTTCCTGGTTTTCATGTCCCAGACCTTTAAATGACTAAAAATCTTAATTTGTCACATCAATGGAACACATCCTCAACTTTAAGTGGGGGTAAAGTACATCTTATGTATTTAAACCTGAAGGTTTCAAAAAAATGGAAATTAAAAAAGGAGAAACAAAAAAGCATCTGATTCTGCTTTATTCTATCCACTTTTGCTCAGAATTATTCCATGCTTCCAATGATCCACAGCTCCAAAGAACAAATTGATTCTGTATTAGATTAGTTTAAATTTAGGCTTTGATTAAGGGTGATAGAAAAAAAATAAATTGAGGGTCTGACGGAACGATTAAATTACTATCTTGTACTTGTGCAATTCAGGAGTAAGACTGTTACATCAGATTCTGCATGCTTTATTTGAATGGCCCTCTCCCAAGGTATGAGTATAATATATGGTTCTGATATTGGAGCCATATTGGATATCAATCTTGTTATAGAGCCAACTACTCAGAAAAGTGATCCCATGTCTTTTGCCATGTAACAGTGAAAGTATGTATACTTGTAAAATCTTCTTTTGATAATCTTTATACAAAACCTGCACAACAGTTATAACCTACAGCTTTGCCACTCTCTTTTCTTAAGAAATAGTTATATGAACAGCCTAAAAGAATGCTTTAGGTGTCCTAATCACTATTCACTACAGCAGCACTTCTGATAACAAAACTTGCCAATACTTGGAATTTTTTACATATATATCCTGAACTGTATAATTAGCTCTTGGTTTAGATCTATTTCATCGAATCCTCAGTGAATCTGTTCAAAAATCATCCAATCTTCGTGTTCGGACTCACGATGATTTTCCTGTTGATCATCTGGAATTGGAGCATAGGTAAGTTTGAGGAAAGTGTTTAGACAAGAGCATATGCTTGAGCTTTATTAGGAGGAAGAAGATGCCATAACATGGAATATGCATGGCTGCCACTGAAGAATACCTGCATTCATACACAAATTATTTAGAAATACAAATTTTTCTTTTCGACGTGGATATGATATTTGTACTTCAACAAACTAAATAAGATCGAATTATATCCATATATAGAGATTTTCCGGTCGGATAGAGTTACTTATGTTCGGGTCACATGTGGACCTATTGTCGCTTGTTGTGTCAAGAAAATGCACTTAATATTGTTCGGGCGATTAGTAGCCTAGTCTAACCCTAAATTAACAACAATATTCGATCCTTGTACCCGAGTCCAAGTAACACATCCAAAGAGGAGAAAGATCAATATGTACTCACCATAAAGGTGCAAATGAGGATGACAAGTTCAAGAATGGATATGGCCACCTGTTTACACATTTTATTAAGAAAAATCATTGAAGACCC
Source organism: Selenicereus undatus (assembly GCA_017589665.1). Classification (NCBI taxonomy): domain Eukaryota; kingdom Viridiplantae; phylum Streptophyta; class Magnoliopsida; order Caryophyllales; family Cactaceae; genus Selenicereus; species Selenicereus undatus. The sequence goes on along the minus strand of JACYFF010031957.1, from coordinate 125,877,565 downwards.
CTAGGATAAATAAAAACATTGATGGCCTTAGTGAACAGCAATTAGGGAAGGATGCTCACCAAATAGATATACAAGCATGTAGAACCCATTGGAAAATGACATAGAATGATGTCCATAGGATGAAATATGCTATTCTAAACCAAGGGAACCTCTGAAATAAGTAAAAACAAAAACAAAATCAGTGGATTAGTCATCCAAAATATTGCAAACATCATTGTTACGAAACCTAATTTTGGCTAAATAAGTGCAATTAAGGCCCTGTTTTTTTCGTTGGTAAATCCCAATTTACCAACTTCAGCCAATGTCAACCCACTTCCTACTATTTTTCCGAACTTCTACCCGTCATATAAAAAATTCAACCTACTCAACCCACTTCAACAAAAAAAATAAAATAAAAATACCCATTTCTACTAATTTCAACCAACTTTACCCACTTGCCAACCCATGTTTCGTAACGAAAACAACAGGCCCTACGACCAGAAAATGGGAATCAAATCAAATTACGGAGAGGAAACTTACCAAGCAATTCAAAACAGTATCACCAAGCAGGAAGACAAGGTTGATGGTGTGCATGTTTATTATGAGCTGTCCACAAAATAATATACTTTATAAATAAATTGCTAATTTCTCCATAAGAACTTGAATGGAGAGCTTTTATCAGAAATTTTGGTGGTGCTTACAAAGTTGAGGTCATAGTTTTTTGACGCAAGGAATGGCACCATGATGAACCAAAATACACAATCTGTGAGCATAACAGCCCCTGCATTCATCTGTTGAAAGAAAAAATGGAAGAAATTTTAAAATGGCAATCAAAATTTAGTCCAAAACCCATGTAAAACAGAGTAATATGCAATCTCCCCTGTTTTGAAAACAGGGCAACAAGCAAAAACCAAAGAAATTCTTAAGAAAAATGATAGATTCTTAGGTTGTTGATTACCTGAAAAACGATTTGGAAAACATAGCTCCAGAACCCGGCAATCGGGCGAGGATCATGTAGCATTTGATGCGGGCTCAAACTAGTTTTGGTTGCATTTGGAATTCCACCAGTGTTGAAAGAAGGAGAAACCCCTCTTTCTTCATCAATCTCCAAATTACCGACCCTATCACCACTGACTTTCTTGTGATAATCATAGCAGCCATACAGTGAGAGCAGTGATCCTAGCTAAAATGAGCAATAAAATTAAAAACCCATTAGCAAAAAGATTACAAGTGAACAAAAATATAAAGATTTCACCATGAAAATAGGGAGAAATTCAAAATGAAGAGAATTTAGGTTGCCTACCCCAAAATATGTGGTCACCAAGGTGAAAGTCCACCTGCCCAACACCAAAAAATACCACGAGTGAGTCAATTTTTTTGTGTTTAAGCTCAAACTAGCAAGATTTTGGCAAAATCATTGCAACATAAGGAGAAAGGTATGAACTTTTTGGCAAAAATTAGGAGGGTAAAATGGGAAACTGAGAGCTTACTGAGTGTAATAGTAGAAAATGGAGGCACCATCAACAATGGCATTGACAATGAGAAGAATCAAGAGGACCAAAAATGCACAAACCCTAAAAGCCAATAACCAAGCAGGGTGAATCCCTTTGAGACAAGGCCTCCAAACTTCATCTTGGTACAAAATTCCAGGATTGCCTTCTCTGTTTGATGCTATTTCTCTATCACTTTGGGCACCACCATTGTTATTAGCATTAGGTCTTGCATTTCTAGGGCCTTCATATCTTGATATAAGAAATGAGGCAAAAATCATGGACAACAACACCCAAAGAGCACATAGCAAAACCCTCCAATTTAGCCAGTAACTTGGGATTGCTGTATCACTTGTGGTTTGTGGTTGCCAAGTTACTCTTGTTGTTGTTAAAGCACCCATCTTGGTTCAACTTTCTCTCTCTTCCTTCTCTCTAGCTAGTCTGCTTTTTGTGATTGTAGGTAGGAACAAATTTACGTGAGTAGTCCAAAGACAAAGGGCAAATGGAAGCAAAACCAAGAGAACAAAAAAACTAGATGTTCATAGAAAATGACAATGCAAGTGAGCTTTTGAGAGGATCAAGATAAATCTTGGTTTTGGATATCCCACCACAAATGAGCAGAAATTGTTTTTAAATGGTGTTTTGCTTTGATAATGGGGAAATTGGCTAATACCCAGAAAAGAATCAAGCCAAGGATCAGATTTTGGGGAAACTCAAACAAAACCTAAGCATCCAGATGAAGATAGCAAAAGCAGAGGATTGAAAATTGGGAAAGTTTCAATGCCATGAAATGTGAAGGAGAGAGATGTGGATAACATTCAATGGTGAAAAAGGCTCAGACCAACATTCAACACCCACATAATACCATGAGTGGAGAGAGACATGTAATTGAGAAACTTGGAAAAAACCCCAGAAAGATCTTAGCTTTGGAAATCCAGAACAGTCATCAAAATGTTCCACTGTATATAACTTTATAAAAACCCCAGTTCGATTAGCATGAATACCCCCCCCCCCCCAAAAAAAGCATGGGTTTTTCTTCAAAATTCGAGCTTAATTATGCGAATCAATACCCTACAATTCAAAAACCCACGTTCATTTAATTGGGTGAAACAGAGCACAGATTCGAAACTTGAAGTGGGTTTGCTTTAATTATTGACACAAAGATCAAGAGCACTTGCAAAACAGGACATGTTTTTGGGCAAAATTTTCATTTCTATATTATGACAAAGAAGACGAAGAAGATTTAAAATGGGACCAAAAAGTTCTAAATTGTAAGCAAAGGAAAGGTTTGGATACTTGCAAGGGAAAAGCAAAGCAAAGGTGGTGAGCTAGGTTTAGTGTGAAGCAGAGTAGGAAGAAGATGGAGAAAGAGAGGAAGATGCTTTGCTTCTTTTGAGTTTGAGGAGCAATACAAGTTGGGAAAAAATTGCAAATCATGTGAGGAGAGAGAAAAGAAGGGTAGGATAGTGGTGGTGTGATACTGATGAATCGGCTTTTGGCATTGGAGAGCATCTCCCTCCTTTTATATATATAAAGTAAATAGGATCGAGAGAAGTTTATTTTTTGGTATTGGATTCTTTTTATTTGAGTCGAACTACTGTTAGTTTAATAAGTATAGCTCTTTTATTATGAATTTTCTTCACTTATAAAACTCGAATTCAAAACCTTACTTAAGGGTAATAAGTATCAAACTACTTGAACTAACATGCGTTGGTAAAGAGAGAAATTTATGAGTATACATGTTTAAAGTTTAAAACCTCACTTATTTAATTCATGCTCTGTTCAAAAATGGTGCGGTACATATGCAAGGTAGGTCATAGATTGAGCCTAATTAAGCGTACAATGGTTTCAACGGGTAAAATTATTAGTTAGCAGTTAGGAGTATTTAATAGTAATTAGAAGTTGTGACCCAATATAAAGTAGTTAGAAGTAATTTGATCTCAAAATTATATATATATATATATATATATATATATATATATATATATATATA
>JACYFF010031957.1:125801673-125874093 GCA_017589665.1 Selenicereus undatus | reverse complement strand
TATATATATATATATATATATATATATATATATATATATATATATAAGTAGCTTTTTACAGCCAACCAATGATCGTAAAAAAAATAGCGGATAAGAATAAGTAGGAGCAATCTGAACTAGAAGTTAAGAACAATTATCAGAGGTTAAGAACAATTAGGTGTTATAAAAACATTGAAACAAAAAGGACCTAGATCGGTTTGATGATTAGAATTTTGTGGTTTAAATTTGTTTTGATTAATCATATAGATCGTATGTTGAGTCCCTTCACTGTTGATAAATTGGGGCCTTTATTAACAAGTATATTGACCTTCACTGTTGTACTTTAATTCAATCGAAGTCCCTAGCCGTATACATATTAACCGGCTCATCCAGCTCAAAGTAAACCGAAATGTACTTGGAGAGCAAGCAGCTTCTTTGCCTATTTACCACCCCCCCCCCCCCCCACCCCACCCCAAAAAAACCCAAACATTTCAACCAACAATAACAGTCTATTGTCACAATCTGCATATGTACATCAGTACATGCAAATTGTAATAATATTATTACATAAAGTCCTCAAATTTATGCATGTCTTGTCACTCTTTTCTCTCTCTTAAAATTGCCAGCCTTTGAAAAGAGAGAAACAAGGGTCTGTTTGGGGGGACAATATTCTGTTTCCCATTTGGATTTTATGTAGGGTAGGGATTAGGGAAGACCTTTTGTGAAGATGCTTTCTCTCCCCCCCAAAAAAAATTTAAAAAAAAAACCCTATGAATTTTTACAGTACCTACAAATCACAGTCAAGCAAAGATCAAAGCCTGCCACTGCCATATTCATAAAATTGGCAACTAAAAAAAAAACAATGTTAATGTGGTCAAATGCTTTATAGAATCTACGTTCCATGTAGCAGTAATAGCTATACCTGCATGAATCAAAATAATTAAATAATAATTAGAATTTCTTTTTAAAAAATGAATTAAAATGTGTAATGAATGCAACTTTTTCATCAGATATCAGACCCTGTCTCAAATCAGATGGTAGAGCGTTGGAGTTTGGGAGACCTACATTTAATGAGATTCTGTTTGATGGGATCCAATGGTGGGGATTGGTCTGTGATGGAGGAAGGTTCACAGCTTTTGCTTTTGCATGGAAGAGGACAGGTGAGATTATCATGTGGTGAAGGTTTCACGGGTACACAACTGTAGAAATGGCACCTCCACCTGCAATACACTGATTCACGCAAGGCATACAGCTATGCATGCATGCTGTAGCCTTCATGCATATATACTTTGCGGAGGGAGGTTTTTTTTTTTTTGGGGGGGGGGGGGGGGGGGTAACTTGAAGATTATACAATATTTAGAAATTAGTAATGTGAAAAGACTTATTATTATATATTTCTTCAATATTGAGGTGAGTTTTATTTTTAACCTTTCATTTTTAAAATTATTATTAACCTCCTTCATCTCAAAAAATTTTAGTTATAAAATGAGGTCATATGATAACAATTGCTCAAATGAGAAGATTAAACAATAATTCTAAAAACAGAGAGTTAAAAATAAGAGTTACCTAAATATCAAGAAGATGTACGATAATAATCCGTCTGAAGAGATTAAGGTGATAAGTAGTTTGTATTGTACTAAATAATAATCCATGATACTTTCTTAATAGCTCATAAGTCATGTGCAACACAACATTCAAAATCAGAGCGTTAAATTTCTAATGGAAGATAATAACTTTCAGTAATCAATATAAATAATTAGGTCAATATGTATATCACACTCTTAGAATCACATACTCTCAAAGGCTGCATCAATAAATATATATTGAAAAATAATATGTAACAAATGCATGTGTGTGCTCTGGGAGCACATAAGAAATTGCTCTATTTCTATAAATAGAGAAAATAAAGAATATTATATGTACACTATCCAGTGACGTATTAGATTATAAGATAAGATGATGAATTAAGGGTTGTTCTCTTCGCCTTATTTTGTCTGAATTTATTCTGAACTGAACTTATTTGATTTTGAACTTTATTTACTGAGCTTATTCTGAACTATTCTGAACTTCACTTATCTGAATTTATTCTGAAATTATTATGAAATTATTTACTAAACTTATTATTCTAACCCGAACTTATCTAAACTTATTATGAACTTTCTAAACTAAACTTATTTTAAATTGAACTTATCTAGACTTATTCAATCTAAAAATAAATCGAAAATAACAAACCCTTGTATATGCAATGAAACGTGAAGGAGAAGATATAGGGCCATGCAAAATTGTATTTGTACGTAAGTAATTGGTGTCATTATCCAAACGACGTCTAATCCCCAATAATATTAATGTCGGTAGTTGTCAACCTCAATCAACTGGGCGGGCCCCAGCTTGGTATGCGCGCTTTGTCAATCTTCGTCTGCTATTCTTTCAGGCTTATCTGGAAAGCTTCCCATACATTGGAAGTTAAGCTGTTAAGGACATTGTACAGTTCGACATGAAAAAAGAACAATACCAATTTGAAATTTTCACTTGAGTTTTAGCAAGTTTATTTTCAGCAAAGGCTACTGTTATGTTTGGTTAGATGTAATGTAATAATAATATAATATAATTAATTTTATAATATAATTAACTTTACAATGTAATCATTATTACTTAGTTTGTGATAATCATAATTACAAGATAGTTTTTTTTATTGTAATGCTCTCATATAACCAAATAAAGTAATAAAACACACAATTACAAACTTGTTTGTATTACAAAGTTAATTACATCTAACTAAACATTACCTAAGGCCCTGTTTCCTTTGTGGGTTAATTATAAAATATCAACCTCAATTCACTTCAACCCGCTTCTACTATTTTAACCAAGTTCAATTTATTACATAAAAAAAATTCAACCCACTTCAACCCACTTCAATCCACATCAACCTACTTCACTCTTTTACATACCCCAATTTACCTATGAAAAGAACAGGCCCGTAGGGCATGTTCTTTTCGTTGGAAGATATGAGTTGGGAAATATATGAAATTAGTTGAAGTTGATTAAAGTGGGTATTTTTTTTGTTCAAGTGGGTTGAAGTGGGTATTTTTTATTGAAATTGGTGAAGTGGATTGAAATTGGTTGAAAATGATAAATTGGGATTTATCAACGAAAAAAAGGGCCTAAAAGAATATCAATATTATTGTGGGTGTAAGTTAATACAATTGATAAAGTCTCTTAAAGTTATTACAAGAGGTTTAGATTTAAATCCTGCATACATCAACTTGTGCACTGCATTCGAATCCAAAAAAAGTAATAATATTCAAAACATAAGACCATTATGCAGGAAAAAAGGATTAACCTGAATTATATGGGTGTTGCATTAATTTTTAAGTGGGTACGAAATATGCATAAAAATAACTTTAGCATTGTATAGCTATGGGTAAAATGAACGAGGAAAACGTGAATTTAACAGCATGAAACGAACAGCCCAACTGCCTTAGGACATGCAAATTAAATAAGACTACTAATCCTTCCAATTCGGTCAAATCATTTTGACTTACCAAGGCAACCAGATCTTTTGAGTTCTGGTGATACACACAATTTCACAGCTATTAGACAAGAAACACAACATGAAGGACTCAAAAATGTTGAGTCTAATTTATATATATTTTTTAACCTCATATATATTTTGTGGCTTTTATTAAATAATAGCTTGTTACTCGATTGTCTTCGTATCTATATCGATATTCAATTAAACCTAAAAGCAGGAAAAAAGGGTCCATTGGGCTTGATGTGTTTATGTCGTGTATAAGTGGAAAAGAGAAAAGTCCACCATGGCCCATGTTAATCATCAGGACTAGGGGTGGACAATGGATCGGATATTTATTAGGTCAAGCAGATCAGGCTCTTTAAAATAGAGTGAATAAAGGGTCGGGTCAAGCTGGTAAATTAGACGTCAGTTAGCTTAAATAGTAAAGTCTTTAGAAATTGTCGCCAACAACCTGAGTTTGAATCTCATCTACATTGACTTTCGCGCCTCATTCTGCACCCTCAAAAAATTGAAACCGGTAATGGTATATGAATTGAATTGAATTGGTCCCATTATATTGGGCAAAGTAAGCAATTCTACCACCATTTATTCTTGAATTAGCTACAAAGCAAAGCATATCCCCTCCAAATTAATTGTTTCAAAAATTAACCAAAGGTGTGTACATGCATAGGACAAAAGCATTAGCCTTCTGCAGACAATCTCAGAAGTGGGTCAAGTTGGCAATGTCGCTTACAGTCACAGGCAATATCTCTTTATACAATTTTTGTACATAATATTTTTATATTTTTTCTAACCTTAATTATTATCGTAGCTAGCTGAAATTTATTGTATTATTAATGATTTCGAAAGAGATAAATTAATTGCAAATTAATATGCGCTGTTAGATTAAAATAACTTACAGCCGTATAATGCTGAAAACTACTTCAATAATAACATGAAATAATATAGTAGCATATATCCCAATATGCATGTTAAAGTACGTACAACGTTAGAGTGATTACAATGTCTATGTTTATCAATTCCTGTATTATATTTCTATGGAAGAAATTAAGAAAAAGTAGTCGATATCAAAATAAGTTACAACTTACAACTATATAATGTTAAAAACTACTTCAATAATGGTATAAAATCAATAGCATTCCAATTCATGCGGAATGAAAATTGAATCTGTAGAATGCTACAACAACACCTCCCAGTGTGGGTCCTGCTTTCGCGGGGTCTGGAGAGATCCAGATGTAGTCAACCTTACTTCAACCGGCATATCTGCCTGTAGAGAGGATGATTCCAAGAGATCCACAAAACAAAATTTTGTGAAAACATTTTATAGAAGAAGAATTTTGTGGCAACATTGTATAGAAGAAGGATTTTGTGAACACATTTTATGGAACAAAACTAAGGATAAGCATCACAGAATTGAACTAAGGAGTACTAATAAATCAAGGACAATAACTATGTAAACATTAGTACAACAAAGCAGAGGAAGGTACCATACCTTAGCCAACAGACGTAGACAAACAATGTTTCTTCCCATATACAAGTAACTATGTAAAATGCTACAGTTAATTTAAAAAATTACAATACAACAAGGAAAAGGGTGTCAAAAAAACAGAAATTAAAATCCTAATTAAGAATATATCACCATGCAAAAAGACAGTACATTGTGAAGAACATCAGCAAAACACTTGTACTAATTACCCGGTATACATTAACCCTTTTTGATGCTAAACTTGTAAGATTTTCTGAAACATCATACTGACAATTCCCATAACTAGGGTTATGTTTAGTTAATGTTGCAGTTCCCCCAAAATAACATGCAATGTCATTGTTCCCATTTTGCTGATAGTAGCTGTTGAATGCATATGATGCATGGTTCACTAAATTATCGGGCTGAAAACACGGCCCACCAGGCTGGATCGGGCTGCAGTCGGCCCCGCCCGGCCCGCATGCCCAGTTGAGTGCAATCTGGAGGTCAATTTGAGAGGACATAGGCAGGGCAACACACCAGGTTGTGCCACCTAGGAATGTTGTGTTGCCTTCTGGTGGAGATAGGGTTGTTGTTGTGGCCAATGGGTTGATGACACCTCTTGCTTCTTCATTGTTGCTGATTTGTACATGTAATCCTCGTGCACTTGAGTGTAGGGGATAATTGAATACTATGATCAGCAAGAACAGGAAGATCCCCTTAACCCTGTCTTTCATGTTAGGATTTTTCTATTCAGTGTCCCGATTCTCAAAATGGTGGAATAAGAGGATGTATGAGATGATGATTAAGATTAAGAATAAGCATGATGAATTGATGAAGAAACTAAAAGGGTATGTTTGGGTTTGGTTTTTTTTTGCCTTGGCATTTCATTAGGTATATATATGTGCAAATAGGATTGATAATTAAAGGGCATTTCAAGAATCATAGGTTTCTTGTTGTCTAATTTTCTCCCTCCTTAGATCATCAGTCTTTGTTTGTCTCAAAAGAGAAAAATAGACAGAGATATACCACTGTTTGAAAAAAGAGAAATAAGGGTGTGTTTAAGAAGAGTAAATATTCCTTTTGTGTTCAGATTCATTAATCCAAGGTAAGGAATGCCTTTAAAGAGGCCTTCTCTAGAAAATAAATAAATAAATAAATAAACAACAATGCCTATGAGCTTTAAGATCCATAAATCACAATGATGCAAAAATAAGGAATTAAAAAAAACAGGACATGTTAATTCAAGCAATTTCACACTCTCCCTTCAAATAAAACCGAACAGAGAAAATATGTAATAAGAGAGATTATCCCCTTTTCGATCAATGGTAACTTAATTCTAGAAAAAAGGTGCATTAATAACTGAAAAAGGAGTGTGGGGTGATACAATCCCTGGACCCATAAAGCAGGCAAGCACCAATATGTACATCTGCAAATGTATATGTATCAATCTATTGACTAATAATTAGAATTCTTTTTTTAATATACATATATATATATATATATATGATGACTGCAACTGTTTAATGTGATTCTAGGCTTATATACACCATCATATATCATATCTGAAATGAAAGGGTGGAACTTTAGATTCCAAAGAAGCTGTACATTCTTGTGTACAGTAGCCCAAGCAACCATTTGACATTAGCATACATACGGCTCCACAGATATTACAATTTACAAGCAACTGCATCCTGCATGTACATGTATTACAATTTACAAGCAACTGCATCCTTCATATACAACATGGACAGAAAACAATTGCCAAATTCTGGGCAATTCATACAAACCCACCAACTTTTAACAACTGCCTCAGGCTGATTTTTATCAGCAGTAGCCTACACTTTCACAGCTCAGACGCCTCAGAAAGGATCGCCATCCTCATCGAGTGTAGAAAGTAAAAATGGAGCAATAACCGCATTAAAAGGCCTTGATCCTGCTCTGTCTATGTGCTCCATCTCATACTCACCCTCCTGATGCAAAATAGAACACAAACGAAATGCAGCAATTAGTCACCACATGCTTATAGGGGTTTATGACGCCAGAAACATAGGCATATCCAGTTGATACTGCTATCATCATCTTAGGCTTGTAAGGATGCCAATTTTTATTGGTCTTAGATGCATAGTTCTGAACACCCTTCTGTTTATTCAGCAAGTCAAGCCCATGAGCCCAATCTGTGGGGATGCAGGTCATCAAAGGAGTGGGCCCATGAGCCTAACGGAGCTCCGAAGAGCAAGCAAGGATCACCAGTTTGAAATTGCTTTTGCATTTAGTGCTGAAATTGCAGCGTGTTGTGAGTTCTATTGTGTATCACATCATATTCCTCAATTCCAGCAAAAGCAAACACAAAGTCAATTTTGACCGAACAGCTGAAGATGCAAACACAACCCCCCCCCCCCAACCCCCAAAAACCCAAAAAAACAAAAAAGAATACTGAGTGCAGTTTAGAGCGAGATCTGTTCATATGTAAAACCATGGATACAAAGCTAAGCTAGAGATCTAATGGGGCCAAAACATTTTCTTTTTTTTGGGCGGGGGGGGGGGGGTGTTCAAATGAGCCACAAATACAATAGAAACAAATTAGACACAGTTTTCTGCCGTATGTTAAGAATGTAAGAAATGAAATGAAGGAAAAGAAAAGAGACAATCTGACCATTCTTCCACTAGAAGTGAATAAAGGGCATGCAGAAGAATATTCAAAGCCAGTCCTTGGAAGTATGACTGGTTGTTCACCGATAACACCTATGCCCCTGAAAGCAGAAGAAAGAAGCAAAGAAAAAAGGAAGATTTTGACTTCCATGGCCTTCAGAACAAAGACGATTAAAGATGAGACAAGATCGATGGAATCCCAACAAAGAAAGGAACTCACCACAAGTTCTCGGTTTTCCCATTGGCATCAGTTATTATCCAATGCCGCCTTAAGAGTTGTACCGGACGATCTGAGTTGTTGGTTATCCTGATCCTATACGCGAAAAAGTACTGGCCTTTTGAAGGCTCGCTACGCCCCTCGATGTATACACTCCTAACTTGAACGCGGATCCCCTGAAAATACACAAAGTTTTACATTATTTGTGTGGTTTTTGAGGCTTCTTCGCTAATGTCACTGGGACATAGGCATATCTCCTTTCAGAAGCAGGACTCAGAAAAAATATTGAATATCAAACTATTTGGCAACAGGAAAGAAGACGACAAAAAAAAGGACAATTAATAATTTATTCAAGGACAGAAGACATGGATCAATCATGGCTATGAAATACCAGGTTTTCCACGCTCATTTCTCTCGACTGAAGTGGAACACCAATATCTATGATAGCAAACGCTGATCCCCTTCCCCATCCCAACCTACAAAACATCTAGACACACCAGGTAGGAAATATGTGTTCATAGGTTGGGTTAGTTTTAGATTAGGACAGAATAGATTGATGGAATATTTAGCTTGGCTACGTTTACGTTAAGTGACTTCCAGTTAGCATCATATTCAGTTCCATCATTGGTATGTCCAATAAGCTTGGCAAGAAAATGCAACCAATGTTGAACAAGCTAACTCCAGGTCAAATTATGGTGCCTTGTTTTGGGTCTGTTTTGGGGTTGCTCAGTTCAAGCAGTCATATCTGTGCTAGTTTGCTAAGCCTACAGAAGAAGGCAGAAAGAAACAGGGGAGTAGGTACTGCATCTCAATTCTGAGGTCTAAATTCAGCATTTCAGAGGGCAAAAATCATCAGATTTCACCATTTAGAGGATATTAAAGAAGAGAGATACGAAAGGGCTTCTCCAGAGAGTTGCATAATAACTGTAATCCAAAAAGCATAGACGAGAAACCATCATGGTGAACAACCAAATTAAAGAGACAATGAAATCAACAGGAACTCTGAAACACACTCAGCTTGAAAGTACTGGGAAATAAAGGTGAAAGGGAGGAAACCACATAATTGATGTGATGTGATGCGATGTGATGAAATCACAACAATGGTCCAGGCAATGAGAAGAGCTGGCTGATGGAAGATGTCAAATTTATTACTCTATTTTTTTTTATTTAGAAAAAAAGGAAAGAAAAACTTCATTTCATACCAAGGTAGTAGCATCACTTGAGCACTTCAAAAGAGAATGAGGAGAAATCTCCTGGAGTCCATCCCTATATCGTGCGGCGTCCTGGGAACAGCAAAAAACAAGGATGTCAAAGACAGAATATTAGTCAACTCATATGAAGATGATTCATAAACCGAAACTGAACAAGCAGAAAATATGAGAGTTTAAATTCTGCAAACACAGCCACTGAACTATACTTTTCCAGCTATATCATAAACTTCTATGATTCTGTCTCTAAGGGATGTCAGCTCCACTTGATTTGTAACAGTAGTGTAAGTGGAGAACAAGTTAAATTGTTGAATCTACAGGGAAAGGAAACGCAATTGAGGGGTGGAGTCAACACAGAGTAAACATCTGCCTTTGTTACTCGAGAAGGGAAGCAGGATAGAGACCATCTTTTCGTCTAGAAAGATTGCTGTTTGTTTTATTGGAGAGACTCCTTGACACAAAGGTACCAGATGACCAGAGATTGAAACCACCAGATTCCCATGCATGATTGATGAGGGATCCTTTTGTGTTCAACTATATGATAGGAAACCCAACAAAATCTAAAAGTTATGAGTTTAAGGTCAAGGTAGATCCAACAGTTCTTACAAAGGAAACCTTCTGAAAGAAAGAGATACATGATAATTTATACACTGACAACAGGATATCTTCCCTTGAGAAAAAGGGCTTATATTTCAGAAATTGAAACCAAGCTAGTCTGATGTCTCTGGGAGGACCGTAGGACTCGAGAAGCAAACTATTAACTAGATTAAAAACACTAAACTTGTGTTATTCATCTCACAGGAAAAATAGACAGAGTTTGTCAAGCTGTTTTCAATAAGGCAACTTCTCTTTTCAGTCATCCATTCAACTTATATGGGCTAGAAGACTTAGGATTCATTTATCCAATGGCAAAGAAAGCAAGAGGAAGATGTTGGACAAAGCAACGCTATAACCCTCACAATCTTGCTCAAACTATCGTATACTGCTATCCTTTTCCCTTCTCAGAACTATGCCTGTTTTATGTCAGATGCACTTGCTAGGCACCAGACCCAGTATGCTCACAAGCACCAAGTTTGAATTCCAATAAGAGTGAGTGGTTCCCATGATCAATTACCATATCAATCTCATTCGCTTATGGCCCTGTTAAAATAGGCCATTTTGAGCTGATTCTAGCATCAAGATTATGATGAATTAAACATAGGTACTAATTGGTCCAATTCCAACATGGCAACAGAACCCATACATGCACCTATACTATACTGTGTCCTAGGGAAGAGTAAAAGTCGAAGTGACATATGCAGGCACTGGAGCTACTGCAAACTCCCTAGCCTACTCCATTCGAAACCCCTAGCTCATAAAAAAGAACAAATATGGCAAGGGGGAAAAATCACTGCCTGAAACCTCTCCTCTGCGATCGCCTCTTTCAAAAGTTTCTTCAACCGCAAGATTGGCTCTTCCTCTTCAAATGACCTCAAGGAATCACGTATTCTTGCAGCTTCTTTGTAATCCTACAACCAAATCAAAGTTAACGTCACAGAGTAATCTTCGTCAGTCTCAGTACACAAGATTAAGTACTCTCCAACAAAGGAGGGATTTTAAAAAAAAGATAGATGTCCCGAAAAGATTTGAACTTTTCATCCCACCTTTTGTTCATAGCCTTTTCTTTGAATTCACACACTAATACATCACGATGCAAGGCATATACTTCAGCATAAAACGAACCATACCTTGTTTTCTTCTTTTTTTGGGGGGGGGGGGGGTGAAGAGGAGGGGTAACCACACATGTAACCATACATCAAGCAAAACATACTTGGAAGTTCCTGCTCAAAATTGAAATTCATGACAAAACATGTACTCGTCTCTGGCACTTTTCTACTACCACGCATATGACAATGTGTGCATTTGAAAACAAATAGGCTTATGCTAGCTATTCCAACTTCCAAGATAAGTTTCATACATCAGTCAGAACACATACAAGCAAACAAAGACCTCACATACGATTTTGCAGCACCCTCCACTAAAAGATATCAAGTGACGAAATAGTAAAAGAAGCGTAATTCCAAACTTACCTATAACCCATTAGGCACACAAAAAGTTCCACTTATCACAGAACTAACTTCATAATTAAACAAATCTTGGTCTAAAACCTTTCGGGGCAGACATGTAAACACCCTCAAAGGCCACAAAAAAAAGAATAATTCATACCATTTCAAGAAATTCTTATCCTATATGTACTTGTAACATAATAAGCTCCTAATCAGCTGCAGTAATCACCCATATACTTGAAACATGGTGAACACATACACAATCTCTATGACTGTTAACTACCATCACATAAACACACCAGCAAAAAAAATTGATCAAACGCACTAAGTGAACAAAAACTGAAAAATAAAAAAAAGTACCTCAGCTTTGGCAGCCACTTCCATTTGCTGTTTAAGCATGGCATAGGTCTCAGGGCGAGAGAGGTGGCCACCCAAGCGCGAACTCGGACTTGGGCTACCGGACCCAGCATTCCTCTGAGAAGAACAAGCCACAATTTTGCAAAA
This sequence comes from Selenicereus undatus, assembly GCA_017589665.1. Lineage (NCBI taxonomy): Eukaryota > Viridiplantae > Streptophyta > Magnoliopsida > Caryophyllales > Cactaceae > Selenicereus > Selenicereus undatus. The sequence continues at coordinate 125,862,494 of JACYFF010031957.1, read as the reverse complement.
CCTCACACCATTGCCATTCACCATGGAGCAACCCCAATTTTTGCGGGAGCCCACCTCGAATCCGAGCAACGCAGTTGGGTTATTCGGGCAACCCGACCCTTTTCCTCTCGCTCCAACCCCGAAATCATTGAACACTTTTAGACCCAAAGACTGCATCTTTTCTCCTCAGCCCTCTCTCTCCCCTCTCTGTTTTTTGTGGGAGACTCAACCAAACGGATTCAGCAACCCTCTGGGTTCTCCAGTGTGGGGAGTATTTTTTGGGGGGAGGAGGGTTTCTGATCAAGTGAGTGTGTGAGACAGAGGAGGAAATGCAGGTGAAAGTGAAATGAAAGCAATGTGAGTGTTTTTTGTCCAATTTTGCTAGATATTTGTTGCATTCGGGGTTCTCCAGTTTTTTTTTTTTGGGGGGGGGGGGGGGGGTCCTTTGGATGCCAACCACATAAAAGGGATTAGAATAATTTATTTAGAGCAGCTGCATTGATGATTCATATTTTTTTATTATAAGTAGGAGCGTATACCTTTTACATCATCATATAATTTAATTTTTTTTCTTCCTTTTACGTTAAATTGATTATCAATTTGGATCACCAAATAAAATATTATTCATGGATCTACATTTAAACATATTTAATTAGTTTAACGTTTTATTTAGTACTATTCATTAATGTGTTTAAAGGGCAGCCCGGTGCACAAGCATCCCGCATTCATGCAGGGTTCGGGGAAGGGTCGCACCCCAAGGGATGCCTAAACTGACTTTGCCAGTGACTGATTTCACGACTTGAACCCCGTGACCTTTTGGTCACACGGAGACAACCATACTATTCATTAATGTGTTTGCCAACCAAAAAAGGAAAAAAAAGTTGTAAGCGGATCATCGCAGAGAGTCAGACTATGGGACGAGCTGTGTGGATCACTGATACAGATAATATTTTGGACCGTAAATCTTCCTTTTGAACCATAATCTAATTAATGCAGGTGCTCTTAGGTTTTTGATTGTAGACAAGTGTTCCCTACTATTATTGTCGTTGTATTTGAGCTTTAGGAATTGAAAAAAGCCGCTCCTCTTAGCTCATTTTTGGACCTTCATCTTCTCCATTGATAAATTGGTATTTCATTGAGGGATTTCCACATATTGACATGCATGAAAAGGGTGATGAAGGAAGCACCGAAGCAGACAAAATGTGCTCCTTGGACAAAAGTGAGTACCTAAGTTGTGACCAGAACATTGTTTGGACCTATCTTAAGTTGTAATGAACAAAGTAAGGTATATTTTTATTTTTAGTTACGTGTTGAAAGTTGAAGTAAAAACTTCTATGATTTAGTGAAATTTAATTCACGGGTGCTTAAATTAAACTCAAGTTAGATGAAATCAATTGATATTATGCATGGTAATAACTTCTCGATTGTCATAAGTATTTTAATCAAACTCAATTATTATTGTTCGGTAAAATTTAAAAACCTTCTTTTATTGATCCTACTTTTACCTATGTTTTTAAGAGGTTAATTGCTAGCATCCACACGACGGCGAGTATATTGTGATTACGCTGTGAAGCCCCGCCCCTCAAACTATCAAACTAGGCGTGATTATCCCGAATAGAAATTTTAGTTAAATGCGTACTAAGATCTAACCACTCATATTTTTGCATATAAGTTTGTATTAAATTAAATTACTTTGAATATTTAACCATAGAAAAACAATTAGTTTGTGTTAAATTTGCAGGTGTTTCACCTTTAGGTCAGTAACTGCATGATAGTTAATGTGGCAGGTAACAAAATTAGCCTAGATAGCACGCAAACTAACCTGACCTTGGACAGTTAATTTTTGTGACATATGTTGTGAACAGTCTCAACTCTTATGCTAGACTAAATATAGTTTGTATTGGGGGCAGGTTATAGTATGTCAGCTGACTATTTTTTGCTTAGAGCTACAATACAGCTAGCAGGCTAGCTGGTCTCAGTTTGAAAGACTTGGACATCCCCATGGATGAGAAAAGATGGGCTCAGTCATGCTTGGGCTCCCACTTTTATTGGGCCCTTTTTGGGCCTAGTTTATACTAGTGAAAATGAACCCACTTCGTTTATCCAAATGTTCAGTAGTTCTTAATCTCCTAAATCACTCTTATTATTGGCCTTTGTGGGAGGGGGGGGGGGGGAGGTTGTTCTAATGGACTTAATTTCCAAATGTTATTGGTTGTTAAGTATTTTCAGACTCATCTATTTACATGTTTACTCATACTAACTCTATCAGTAATTATTGTTAAGTTAGTATTGTTCTATAAACACCTGAACCGAAAGTTTAAGCTCATGGTCGAAAACCCATGAATAGGTTTATATACTATAACACAGTTACATTTGAGCTTGAAATGTGAATGCTGCAAAGACTCCTCCTACCTTACACAAAATCAATATAGAGGTTATTGAGATTTGAACCCTAAACCCCTCGCTCAAAAAGGCTCTGATACTATGTTCAACAGCTAACTCAACCGAATGCTTAATCTAATTGTTAAAAACTCAAGATTCGGTTTATACTGTAACATGTATTTTAAGACTCATCAACTTATTTCAATGAAAACCTTTATTTTATGTTTTTAGTTTCTTATTATCAAAGAAAGTATAAAAACTGGTGCAAACGTGTACATGAACCTAAATCCTGTATTAATAACTTTGAAAAATTATACTAATTGAGTGAATCAATAAGATTCCCTTCTTCATATATATATTTTGTCATTAATAAATGTGACACATTAAATCACTTAAGTAATTTTTAGGTGGCTAACTCTCAAATCATATATACCTAATGTTTTCTATTTGTGTGTTGTTCAAAGTGTAGTACAACTTTGGGTGCTATCATCCCACATTCCCACTTCATTAGTTTGACAATCATTCATCATTGATTCAAATATTCCATGGGATTAGAGACAAGAGGGGGCCGCCCCCCTCCAAAAAAAAAAAAAGAGAACTACAAACAAAAGAGAAAGACAATTGTATTAAAGAAGCATTACAATATGAGAAGCATAAATTAAAATGAATTGCCTAAATTGCCTTGTCAACCACCAAACATGGATCCAATTACTTTTGTTTGTGACCGCCGAAGATGGAGCCTCAAATTTATCTAACCAACACATCACTACTACCCATAAACCTAAACAACCCACCGCCCCATCAATTTATTCAATTATATATATATTTCTGCTTCCATTTCTTTAATTTTGAAAAAAATTTCTTATAACCATTCTTGTCCTTGTCCCCATTTCATCAATGCAAACTGCATAATAAACGTGTATTTTCAGTACATTTTCACATTTGAAGGGTGGATTATAGTACATTTCACAAGTATCTACATTTCAAATATAAATAAATAAATAAAATAAAATTTGAAAAAAAAAGGTTGAGAGCCTATATTTCAATACAAAATTTTTTGGCTAGGCAGTTCGTCTTATATCTATTGCATCGATTAGTGATGAATATCATCTGATATGTTATCTATTTTTTATTTTTTTTTAAATTCCTTTAGTTTGACAAACACCATGTTGCATATATATATATATATATATATATATATATATATATATATATAATTTATTTTTATGTATTTCATCACATCCAATTTATTGCTTCCATTTTAGGGGGAGTAGGGCCGACCAATCCACATGACTTCCATGAAGTGAGTTTGTTTGGGTTAGGTGAAAATTCATAGATGACATGAAAAATGTATGGACAAATTGTTAGGTGGTTGCCTATTGCACAACCATTAGAGGTGGATATGCACCAACACTACTTTGAATTATCATGTCTTGATATGCCACCCCATAATCATTGTGCATGTATGATACACTACTTTAGTAGCTTTATTATACATTAATATACATGTAGATTAATTAAGAAGCATTTCATGTATACATATTTAACAAGAAACTTTCAATTCTTCAGTTATATGTATAGTATAGATTTTACGGCTTTTATGAAACTATTGGTGGTTGGTTAATCGTAAAGAATGTCAATCTTCGTCAAAGAAACAATTTTTTTTTTCTTTCTCCAGAGTGTGAGTGAAGTACATTTTATAATGGTTATAGATAAAATCATTTTTTCGTTTTGATCGTGAGTAAAGTACATCCTATTGTAAAAGAAAGTATGGTTCACTCGGATTTTATAATGGAGATTAAAAATACTGGTCAAAAGCAATAGAATTTGATGAGTTTGAATGACGGAAAAAAGTAAAAAGAGCTAATATATAAACAACTAATTTCACGTTATATTATAATTCAGTCCATATTTCGCCATCACTTATAAAGGATATGTTTGTTTTTTAAATTTTAGAACCATGCTAGAATCTTTAGATGATGTAAATTAAAATTTTAAATCTGATAAACAATTTAGTTACTTTTTTTCCCTCTTCTGATTTGAAACAATAACACATGTTACGTAATTATAGTCATCACAAGAATATGACTAAGTAAATCATCATACAAGATTTTCTCTATCAACATGAGTACATGACTAAATGCTTTCAAATGTCTAGAAACAACAGAGAAAAATAAAAAACAAAAATAGGATTTTTTTTTATTTTCAATTTTACCGAGAGGTGTTTTTAGCTCATAAAAAAGTAAAACTGCCTCATTGTAATTTTTTTTTTTAATTCACAACATTCAAACTCGAGATTAGAAGAGGATTAGCTGTTTATGGAAGTCCTCCTAGTGAAATTGTGGAACTTTTGTTTGCAGATAATATGGAAATGTCATACCTTAGATTGCTTATTAGTAAAATTTAGTCACGAGGCTGCAACCATCTTTTATCGCCCAAAAAATAAAAAAATTCAAAATCTTATTTAAAAAGAACAAGTAATAATTGACACATCACTTGAACCAATATCTATCGATAAAAAAACAAAAAAAAAGTATGAATGTACCTAGAGTACATTCAAAAGTGGATTGGTATGAATTTGTGATAAATGCAGCTTTTTCGGTTAGTATAACTTATGGGGTTCGTGGTGGTAGAGGAACTGGATCGGAAAAAGGAGGGATTCTAGTTATAGGATATCTAATAAAAGTGTCGCTGAAATTGAGATCTCATTCAAAGAGAAAGATATTAAATATCTGAAAATACAAGAAAAGCGATATTCATTGGGCCAAGAGCACCCCCACGAGTATAGGTTTCCAAAGCCGGTTGACCGAAATGAGGATCCCGAATTGCTCAGTTAGGACAGTCAACACATAAGATTAAAAATATATCTTAGGTTATTTTTCATTTTTTTCATTATTTAAATTGAAAAAAAAAATCAATTTGTGTTACATCCAATAAAAACAATAAAATTGAAAAAATCAATTGGAAAAACACAATTTCTTTTCCCAGACTTTTCTGTATACTTTCCCCGGTTATCTTGCTACTGCGGTTGTCTTGTATTTGTCGAAAAAGCAATTCGATTAATGGGATTTAGTATAATACTAAGGTTATGAATCGATTGATAAGTCCAACCCCGATATCTTGATTTTGGGTGGCCACGCACCGTGAACCCATATATATATCGTCTGCTAATACATGACCATCTTTCCGTGGCACCGGTCCTAAATACTCTACGGTTTGGGGCGCTAAATCTAAAACAAGACACCCCGGAAAGAAATAAATAAATCCCAAAAATTTTAGGCCAATCAAAATTGTTTCTTCTTGCATCCCCTTACTAGTTTTCCAAAATAATCCCGCGGATACATATAATTCAGAAGAATATGTAAGTGATTCATACGCAGTATCCTTTTCCTTTATTAAGGGTTCTGCCAATTGATATGTTTTCACAAACAATTGAAATTCAATTTCTTCATCTGTATCTTCAATTTTTGAAAACTTTTCAAGTTGTTATGATTAGGTTTTTGTGCTCTCCTTCAAAAATCAAAGTCCAAAAAAGTCTGAAAAATAAAAAGAAAAAGAAAAAGAAAAAGGAGTGTGGTCATTCAAAAGATAAGGTGGTAAAATACACATTCACAAATCACATATACACATACGCAAAAGATGGATTACTTAGTACTAATAAAAACCAAGAATAAAGAAATCAAACAAACAACTAGTGAGAAAAGGAAAAGAAAGCTGCACGAGAGAGAGAGGGAGAGAGAAGGTGGGATGGAGAATTCAAGTGCCACTGCCCTTGTTCGTACAACTGGATTCGGTTTTGATAACCGAAGCCACCTCCTCATCATCTTCCCTCATCACCATTCACCCCCACCTTTGTTGCTGCTACTATTGCTGCTCGCAGATCATTTTCATCACTTCTCAACAAATTAGACCTTACCTTCCCACATATAATCCCCAATGATTCTCTCTCTTCTTTTAGTTTTAGCTCTCTTTGTTCTACCTCACCCCTAACCTTCCCCATATACCCACTTTCTCATCATCATTGTTATTATCTTCTCTATATCAAGGTTATGACTTTTGTTTCCCTTTCATCATTTCATCCATTTTTCTCATCTGGGTACCCAGAAATGTCATGAACTTTCCAGGGGAATTGCTGGGTTTTTGATTTGATGAGCTGGGGAGAGGGTGTTTTGTTTTCTTAATGTTTGTTGTTGGGTATTTTTCTTAGCTGTTCCCAAAAATGCTTGTTAATGGTGTGGTTTAGATGTTTGTTTTGCTTGTCTTGAATCGCATTAAGAATGCTGATTGGCTATGAGCCTCTGCATTTTTGTGTATTGAATGAATGCAATCTTTCATTTGCTGTTCTGGGTGTTGAAAATACCATGAATCTATGAAAACATGTGATGGGATTGTTCGTTTGATGTGACGTGTTTTACTGTGCAGTGGGGGTTGGGGGGGGGGGGGAGCTTTTCGTTTTAGGCTCTCATTTTGGCAATCTATGATGGTTTGAGAGAGTTCCTGGAGTGCTTGTTCCGCATAAACTGCTTGACTTATGTGATATGATTAAAAATGTTGATTGTGCTTATTTTGTCTTATGGGCATGATAAATCTCTCCAAGTTTCAAGGGAATCATCTAGTGTTATCAGCATTTTAGGATCTTAATGTAAACTTGAAGGCTTGTTGATCTTCAATGTTGTAATGATGGGGTGATGGCCATTGCCCATTCCTTCATCAACGTTGCTGTTGGGTTTGGTGTTTGCTTAATCTTTTGAAGTTTAATTTATATGGATCTTTTTGGAATTCTGATGTAGACATTGTATCTATTCTGAGTAGGGAATCTAGGGATGTTTATTATGATATCTGATGTAGACATTGGAATTCTAATGTAGACATTGTATCTATATGTTTACTTCTCTCTCTCCTATGAGATGAAACTTACCAGTTAGAAGAACTCTGGGTTTATATGTTTGCTTCTGATGGCATCTATTTTCAACATAGCTTAAAGAGCCTCTGGTGGGCAATTTTTTTAATAGTTGGATTGAGTAATAAGATCAAATTCCTTACTGAACTTTCATCTGCTTATCTGCCTCAAAATAGCATGTTAACTTTACCTTCCAATCAAGGGTTCAAGGGAGCTGGTTGCTTTGCAATTTTAGGGTGATGTTATGTTTATTAAATCCCTCTATACCCTCCCATTGGTAGGGGCCTGTTATGCTTCTGACATTGGAGACTGTTATGCAATTTAGTGTCATGCCTAATGTGCTTTAAGGGCAAAGAAAATTGGTGGTCACAGGCTGCGGAGAGACATTTCTCTTATTGTCATTAAGAATATGTGTTGGGGCCCTTTATTCCTGTTGTATGTTTTTTGAATTGCACTGCACTGATTTGCAAATGGCTTGTTTTCTCAGTCATTGTATTTTTGAGTTATCTAGTGCTAGGAGCATTTGAAGTTTTACCATATTCCAAATTTATGAAGTTAATTGAAGCTTGGCTGGTTTCTACTTGCTGAAGGATCATGTTCGGAGGTGATGATACCAATCAGCTATTTCCTGTTTCTATGGACAATGTCAGGTTACGTCACGATGCCCACTCAGTGTCGCCAATGCAACTAGATGGTTAGTCCTTTTTAGTTGACTTCCTTCTGAATGCATGTTTTTGGCCTTCCAGTTGGGTTGAATTCCTAATGTAAATTGATTTGCGGTCATGTGTGTCTAATACAGATTTGCTTTGTGGTAGTTTTGTGCTTTGATATAGATCTGATGTGATCCTTTTATTCATGCACAGACTTAATATCTGTTTTTTTGGCCACCAGTATTAAAGTTGATCATGAAATTGCCTCTACTTTGTATCTTGGTATGAGAAATAGAATAGTTGTCTCATTTTATTTTATTTTTAATGTTCCAAACTTACTGGAGCGTACTACTCATTTTGACTTTTAATTTTGGTGCATTTACTTTCAAACGCCTCAAACTAAGGCCATAGAATGTTGAGTACTCTTTACTTATTCATGGGGTTTAAATCGAGAGAATCTTGATGTTATTGCTGCTGTTATGGACTATTGGCCCTGACACTAAAAAGCGTTGACCTGTATGGCAGTTCTCACTGGCTGTAATGCTGGCATAATGAACATTTCTGGGTTGAAGAATGCATCAGTGGTCAATCTGCCTATGAAGTCAGGCAGGGGTGTGTCTATTTTTGGCCAGCATCAGCTTCCTGTCACACTGCATGATAACCTTTGCCAGGAGGAAGCTGGGCAGTCGAGGAGCATGCTGAAGCATATCCCTGTATCAACTGGACTTAGACTTTCGTATGGAGAAGAGGAGCATAATTCTTCCATCTCATCTTCCGTTGAGAGCAAAATAGTTAACCTCTCATCTACACTGCCTCGCAGTGACAATCTGCAGACTGAGCTTGTTCGCCAGAATGACGAACTTGATAAGTATATTAGAGTCCAGGTGAGAAGCATTATCAAGTTCTTCTGGTGAATTGAAGGGTGTGGGTAGCTTAGGTTGTAACATACGATGTTCTTTTACTCTTTTCACGCCCATGAGATGCCCCAAAACTGAGATAGCTCAAATGAGTTACCTTCTGTTGGAGTCAGACATAAAAGAATTTAACTGTTGATTTATTGAACATCAACCAAAAACTACGCATGGCACTGGGTGAGCACTTGCATTTTGCATTTTGCCTTTTGCTCCATGTTTGTCTTCAACATTTAGCTCATTGCTGTGCAGTACTTTATTCTGAGCTTTGCACCATACTTTACCACGAAACCTGTAGATATATGGGAGTAAGCTCAGGGTCATGGTGCATGCATTGTGATTGTAGGTTATCTCAAATGGCAAGTTCCATAATCACTGCATTATGTTGACTGTGCATGTTTGCCATGTCCATGGACCTTATCACTTGCTTTCTTAACTGATTTTGTAGAAGATGGATGTTGTACTCTCTTGGGGCCGCTTAAATGAACATTTTACTTGTTGAATGATGTGTTCAATTTGAGGAGAAAATCACATTCTTATATTTGTGGGTAATACTCGATAGATATACTACTTGTCATTTGATATGTTCATATTTGTATGGCTAAGGCACTAGGAGAGCCATGGTACATTTAAATTGGGGGAGATTATTATATTGATTAACATATTTAAGATTGAGCATATTTTTGTTGAAAGCATTTTTCTTTGCATCCCTGTTTTTATTCTTCGTTTCACGATTGTGATGAATGTGGTGGGTACTAGAGATGGTATGCAACATGCTAGAAGGGATTCTAGCTTTGATGTTATTGGGGGTTTTCAAATCCTGTATTTGATCCTAAGCTGTAAACTAGCCTGTGAATACAATATGCTGAGAGTTAGAAATCTTTAAAAACCATTTCCCAATTCTGGATTTCAAACAGGAAGAAACTATCAGGAAAGGCATTACACAGCTGAAGCATAGGCACACAATATCCATCTTGAATGCTTTGGAAAAAGAAGTCAGCCGCAAGTTACATGAAAAGGACATTGAGATAGAGAACTTGAATCACAAGAACAAAGAGTTGGTTGAGAAAATAAGGCAGCTAGAGGCAGAATCTCAGTCTTGGCACTACAAGGCAAAAGAGAACGAGTCTTTCATAAACCTCTTGAAAAGCAACATCAATCAGATCTTGTTACGAGGCGCTGCTACATGCTTGAAGGAAGGTTGTGGTGAAAGCATGGTGGATGATGCCGTTTCTTCCTGTAAGCAGAACTCTCTAGGCCCTTCGGCTAATCACAGGAAAAAACTGCCCTCATCGAAGGAGTCGATGAACTGCAAAGCGTGCAAAGGTAAAGAAGTCTCAATGCTGTTTTTACCCTGTAGGCATTTGTGCCTTTGTATAGATTGTGATTTTTTCATCGAGGTTTGCCCCATCTGCCATGTCAAGAAGAATGGGAGTCTTCAGGTATACATGGCTTGAATGGCTAAAAAGGCATTGAGAAATAGTGTTGTTCTCCCCTTCCTAACCACAGTAGTGATGATCTTTGCCTATGTTTGGATGAATTGGTGAAGTTATTTGTCAGTGATTGCTGCAGCCCTTTGCCGGTTTTTTCGTGTTCAGCTTGGCTGTGTTTGCTGGGGTGTGTTTTTTGGGGAAGAGATGTTTAGCCTCATTTGAAGTTCCATATCCATCTTAGTTTAGATCTGAGTTCAGTAGAATCCCATTCTCATGTCCTATCTTATTTTGATCTGATTTTCTAATGAGAAGGTCTTGATGAGACCCATCATGAGACATGAAACAGGACTTGGAAGTAAAAAACTTAGCAGCAAATTGAACTATGTATGATTTGACAAATTAAATATGTTCTTGGATAGTCTCATACAAATATATTAGCCTTTTTTTTTTGTGGGTGTGAATTGAATTTCAAAAACATTGGCATCTTATGAATTAAAAGGCCATTTGTTTCCACGGATTTTGAATGATGAAATGTGAATTAATCCGCAATATATGTGAATCTTTCTAAACGAACCAACTGGTAAGTACTTCCAATTGAACAGCCTATCTCGTCTTTCAAAAAATCTATAAAATGAAGTCCGTAATCAAACTTAAAATAAAATACCTTATTTAAGAGTAACAAATGTTAAACTATTTGAATAAGCTTATATTGATGATTATAACATATTAACCAAACTTTTATCAAACTTTGACTTTATAAATTTTTCTTTCAAATATTAATCCAAAAGTCAAGGACCAAAACATACTTAGCCATTATTTATGTGCTAATGGCAATGATTACTTTCACAAGGCAAATTCCTACTCTTTCCCCTTGACTTTACCCACCAAACTTTCATTTTCCTTCCAATTTTTCAAATACTTTAACCAAACAAAAGTTGTATATTTTGTATTAGAAATGCACCAATAATTAAATTAATCATATCAAAAATCACAAAATAAGAGAAAGAGTACTATTTATGATAGTCATTGGATTTCAAACCAAGAATCTTTCAACTTGGATCTTGGATTCAATTCTCATATGTTAAGAGTTCGTTGTATGAGTGTATTTTTTGATATCTGAATTTACGTGCTAGTTTCTGCCAATAATTATATATTTTGGTTTATAGAAACAAAAGATTGAAAAACACAACTTAACATGGCCACATGATTCGAACATGACTTGAAATTACTGAGAGAAACACAAGTTCGACATGAGTCAACCCAAATTTAACCTAAAATCGGTATAGTTGATTATTCAGCATGAAAATAAGTTATTTTTTGAGTTAAAACTATCTTAAAGATTGACTCTAAATTAACTTAATTATTAAATAGACTGATTAAAACCGACCCACTTACCAATTCTAAAAAGCCATCATTGATTATTTTTCCTAAGGAAAGAAGTTCAAAAAAACCATCCTTAACCTTCTTGTCCAACAACCCACCAAATAATTAAATAAATAATAAATAAATAAAATAACAAATTATGATCCTCGCCCTGACTGAATAAAAAGAGTATATCCCTCATTTTACCACACTGTCGTTCACTTTCACTTCACTCCGCTTTGGTGGCCTTCGAGCGGAGCCTCCAACGTTACCAACCCCCTCTCTTCTCTCTCTCTCCCTTCCCAGTCTCAAAATGCAGAGCACTGCAATCTCAATCTCTCCTTCGATCCCCCTTCTCAACCCTCGCAAAAACCCTAATCGATGGTTTCCGAGCACCAAATTCGATCCATTTCGTCTCTCTGCTTCGTCTTCATCGAGGCGCCCAACAGTTCTTTACTGTTCTAGCGATCATTCAAGGTTCAATTTGAGTCATGGATCGCCTTCTGTCTTTCGGGACTCCTTTCTCAAGTCATCGTTGATCTCCGGCAAAAAATCCGGCGATGATTTGGTTGTTCAAGCTACTTCGGTGCCGGAAAACGCCGACACCGGCGATGCCGCCGGAAAAAGCGCCTTGGCCCAGACATTGGCGCTTGGGAGCTTGTTTGGACTTTGGTATCTGTTCAATATCTACTTCAACATTTACAATAAGCAGGTTCGAGATCATTTCGTCGTTCGATATCTTGTGATCTTTGTCTTTTTGGAGGCTATGCAGTGGAGAATATTGGCATTGTGGAACAAATCATTTTTTTTGGGGGGGTGAAAAATGATGGGAAAAGTATTCTTTGCTGTTGTCTTGGCATCGTTTTGGCGCTGAAAATATTGCGAGCATTCATTTATTGGGGTTGTTTTTCTTCTGTTGTATGTTTGGTGTTCTGTTATGTGTCTATTTATTTTGGCTTCGTTATTAAATGAGACAATGAAGAGTCCAGAACCTCCAGGCAATACTGGATCTTGACTCTTGAGTGGTGTCTTAAAGAATAATAAGAGAGTATCAGAAGCTCTTGTATTACGTGAAGATAAATCATGGGTTAATCTATTGCTTTTTGTGAAAATATATTGATAAGGTCCTGAATTGTCATGTTCTTCAGATTTCATGACTGTGCCTTGCTCTGCCTTGAGTATATTGGATTGAGTTGTCGCTGCAGCAGCATTTAACACCATTGTGATTGAATAATGTGAATGGTGATTCATCCACAGGTTTTGAAGGTATTTCCATACCCTATGACTGTGACTGTTGTCCAATTTGCTGTTGGATCAGTGTTTGTACTTCTCATGTGGACGCTCAATATCTATAAAAGGCCCAAAATTAGTGCTGCCCAGGTAAGTTATTAGCCCATTTGCTTCTCGAATTACTCATTACTGGAGATGTATTCATTTTGAGAGTGGTTTTGCAGCTGGTTGCCATCCTGCCATTAGCAATAGTGCACACCATGGGAAACCTCTTCACTAACATGAGTCTTGGTAAAGTGGCAGTTTCATTTACGCACACAATTAAAGCTATGGAGCCATTTTTCTCTGTTCTCCTTTCTGTTCTTTTTCTCGGAGAGGTATAACATCATCCCTTTATTCAATGTTGCTAACCCACCTATATATAAAATAAACTACTGCTAATGGTTTATGCAAATCAATGACATTGATTTCGTTGGTCCTTTTCATGATCATTCTCTTTAGAGGCCTACACCATGGGTCGTTCTCTCACTTTTACCCATAGTTGGAGGTGTGGCTCTTGCTTCTGCGACTGAGGCCTCTTTTAATTGGTTAGTGAAATTAGTCACTTGTATATATATATATATATTTATCTCATGAATCTGTGAGGCTTGTCAGCATGGACCTATTCTGAATCACTTGTCTGACTTATTTTAATGGTCTATATGAAGGGCTGGGTTTTGGAGTGCAATGGCTTCCAACTTGACGTTTCAATCTCGTAATGTCCTTAGCAAAAAGCTCATGGTGAAGAAAGAGGTAATGACTATTGCCAATAGATGTTGAATTTGTTTAGAGTTTGTTGCTGTTGCTTCTTCTATGGAAAGCTTTAATGGCCTAGCTTTTGCATTTTTGCATGCCTGCTTGAGGATGATTGTATAAATGCTGTTTCTGTATGTGCATATGATATTTAGTTTGTTTGACATATGTAACTAATGCATGTTCATTGCAACATGTCATTTGACAGGAATCACTGGACAATATCACCCTTTTCTCCATAATAACCATAATGTCCTTTATACTTTTAGCCCCAGTAGCTCTTTTCACTGAAGGTGTGAAGTTTACCCCTGCATACATTGAAGCTGCTGTAAGTAACCGTGCTGTCTTTTGTCTACTTTAAATTCATTCAATCAATGCTTTTGATGCGTTAGTTTGAAGCTTTCCCCTTTCTTGTGGCAGGGATTGAATCTTAAGCAATTATACACAAGATCTTTGGTGGCTGCATTGTGCTTCCATGCATACCAACAGGTAATGTCATTTCTTTTTTCTTTGGATATTATATTCCTATTCTGGGTTTTGAAATTTAAATCATCTCACCCTTTCCCTTAATGTATTGACAACTTGATGTTGTTTCTCTGCCCTATTACTCATTCATCTTCCTGATTGCTGCTTGTGCTTTCTTGTTTCTCTTGTTGTGATTTTTGAATCAAACCATCTGTGGACACTGGACAATCACTTACTATGGCATTCAGGAGAAGTGGTTAATATCTCATTGCTTCTTATCACTGACTTTTGTTTCCCCTAATATCCTTAATGTAGCGAAAGAAAGGGGAAGAGGTTGTAATGCCCTCAATTTCTTGAGAACCTTCAAATGCTTTTGAAACTTCATCCCAATGCCTTTGAAGCTCTTATTTTCCTTGCTTTAGTAGTCCTGCAATCAAGATTGCATTATGATTTGTTCTACAAGTTATAATAGAATTGTCACATTGGAGCATATTAAAGATGTCTTGATAGATTTGGCATAACTACGTGTGTCGAGTTTTCCCTGACCTCGGGCAAGCGGGACCCACAATGGGAGGTTGTTATTGTTGTTGTACCTATGTCTGAGTTTCATCTTGGCTAGCCGCATACAAATCCAAGACCCTTGCTGGTCGAACGTGGTATATGAGAACTATCCTGTGTTGTACTTTGGTGACTTCTAGTCTCATATGCTTCCAGTTTCTTTTATGTTGCTTCTGTTCTGGTCTGAGTTAGTGAGTGCAGGAGCATATTCGGATTGAATTTAAGAACCTGAAAAATGATTGGGGGATGCAGCCTATTAATAATCTGATACCATCCCTGTTGAGCTTGACTATAGCTCTTACTGTTCTGGCTTTGTGATTGTTGGTGAAGTGGGGAGGCCACTATATCTCTTCTGATGTCTGTTGGCTAAATGTCTTGTCTGCGCCGCTTTTTAAAAGAAGAAGAAAAGTTGCGAACAGAACTCAGAAGTATGGTTATTTCTCTGCCTTTCTTTTTGAGCAGCTGTTAGAATGCTGAGATCCCAAAATTAGCTTGTTTTTCAACTTTGGTCCATACTCTGGAAATGGGAACTGTTATCAGTTTATATCCAAAAATTCACTATCCCCCTTTTGGAGAGCGGAGACCAGCACTTTGTCTTGCATGTAATTTCTCATGTTCTCTCACTTTTCTGTTTTGTTTTACAGGTTTCGTACATGATATTGCAAAGGGTGTCCCCAGTTACCCACTCTGTTGGCAACTGTGTGAAGCGGGTGGTCGTCATTGTCAGCTCTGTTCTTTTCTTCCGTACACCTGTTTCACCTATCAATGCGCTGGGTAAAGTTTCATTTTGTCATTACAATTGAATTACTTTTGTTCTCCTGGTCACTTCTTTTCGGTGGAACACGAGTTCTCTTTTTTCTACCCCCCTCTCAGCGAACCACTGAGGGTAAAGTATAGAGTCTGGGCCTTGGGCTTCGGGGGGGGGGGGGGGCGGAGGGAAGGTAATTGATTTGCACGGAATTCAATCTGCGATCACGTTATTGGGAAAGTGTGTCGTGGGACTTAAGCTGTGGGTCCCCTTGTTGGAGGCTGGTCCACATGCCACTATTTCAAAGGGCTGTTTTGGCTCTCTGAAACGTGAATCCCACGAAAGAACGTCTCCATATAGGGACCGTCTTTTTCAATCTCTTACCTGTAAGACCTGCAGTCCTTCATAGCACAGGATGACCGACATTGCACTCAACAACCCGTTTTCTTTTTCAATTTTGCAGGTACTGGGATAGCACTTGCTGGAGTCTTCTTCTACTCCCAGATAAAGCGCATTAAGCCAAAGGCAAAGGAAGCTTGATTTTTGACCATCGAAGACACCTTACTAGCAGCTTCATTTCTGCTGTCTATAAGTGAAGAGCGAAGCCATCTAATGCTTGGAAGAACAAATTTGTAGGTCAGGTCGGGATTTTGAATCTCTCTTTCTTTTCAGTCCGAATGCTTATTATGGGTCCTGATATTCTTTTCCGGTGTAGTTTCCAATTGGCAAATAGCGAAGGTTGTAGTGTTCTGGTTTTGTTCTAAAGTAGCTTTATATGTAGAATTCACATTTTGACATGGTTTGGATTTTATGTCCTTCCACGTCTTTGTGCTTCTTGTTTTTCATCTTTTCTAGTTTGTTGACGACTCTTGCAATTACTCGGGGCTAAACTTATGTCGTATACTTTGGGCTGTAGAGCTTAGCAGATAATTCTGACATAATTTGGCCGAAGCTTACTTTCTCTTTTTTTCTTTATAAAGAGGATTATGAAAATAGGGTTGCCCATTAAGATGATCGTCAACTATGATAAGCGCGATTGTTTTCCTCCCCAATTGGGGTCACAGGTACGAATTCGATGGGTTGCCAAAATTCGTGGTTAGAATTTTCGAAGGAAACAACGTTGTAATTAAGTGGGTCTAATGGAGTGGCTGACTACCCAAATATATATATATATATATATATATATATATATATATATATATAAACAAAATTTGTATCTTGACCTAATGAACTCTGTTATCCCTCTTCCATTTCGTTCAATTGTCCTCTAAATTTTGTAAAATTCCACTATTACTCAATTTTAACTGTGGTAAGCACCCATTTTTCGCTTTTTTTTCCCTGCTCTAACCTGAATTAACTACTTTTCAATTATAAATTAAACTTAAATTTGGTTATTGGTTCAATCTTTTAGTCATAGGTCTCCCATAGAGGTTTTTTCCTCAAAGGTTTCCACGGATGTGAATATGATTCATCATTCACATGAGTGGTATTTTCCATGCCATTATTTTTGAGATATCGTGGAAGAGTTCAAAATTTCAAGAAAAATGGGAATCTGACTATTTGAGACTAAACTACTATCCTTATGTTCAAGCACCAACTTAACCAAAAGTTCAAGCTGATGGTTGAAGGAGCAAAAATAAGTTTATATTCTAACATGCCCGCTTACGCGAATATCCTTTAGGTTTGAAATGTGGATTCTATAAAGGCTCCTCATACCTTGTGCAATGGATCAATATGAGGACTACTAAGATTTGAACTCGAGACCTCTCGTTCAGAAAGACTCTGATATCATACTGAAGAACTAATTCAACAAAAAATTTAAACAAAGAGTTGTAATAATTCTACCGTGATAACAAAATTATTAAAAAGATGTAAGATTTATTACGTTCCCCTTAGAAGGGGATAGATGTTATATAGAAGTACCTAGTGGTAAATGAGGTAACATAATAATTCTAGGAGAACCTATACATGATTCGGACGTAAAGACCCTTTGATTATGCTCCGCATACCTTAAATGCTGCATTCGCAAGATAACATTGTATGCCAAGAGGTCACGAGCTATTAGGTCCAACATCAACCCCCCCCCCCCCCCCCCCCAACAAAGGCTCGTAAGGACTCTTTGATTATGCTTAACCGGGCTAAAAAGGTGGTTATTACCTAGCAAAAGGATCAATGTTAGTCAATACCCCAAAAATTCCATCACCAGTTGGGTGTGGGGATATGATATAGCAGTCTTACTCCTAAATTGTAAAATTACAGGAAGACTGGTTCCGCTAGATTTAGAGCTTTAGATTACCTACTACTCTATAGAAAAGGAACAAAAGAAGTTTAGATAGCCATTTTACTTTAGTTTGTGCAATCTAAGCTTTAAAAAAAAAAAGGCTTGTAAAAAGGATACATTTTGATATTAATTTAAAATCTATATCTATGTAGAAGGGCTTCTCTTTAATATTGTTATATGGTAAACTTTGTTTTCTTATGTATCGTGTACCTTATTTAATGAATGAATGTCTCTTTAATTATTCGGAGATTTTTAAAAAATTACATAGCTTAAAATTAAATGCTTCATAAACAATAAAAATAGTCAAGAACCATTTTAACTAACAAATTTATACCAACAATTCAAGAGTTTTCCACAAAAGAGAACACGAGATAAGTCAAGAACACCCCCCGAAACAAGGACATATTTTTTTATTCCCAACCCTTCAACAAATTCCCAACCTAATGTACTTAGAACTGAAACCCCACATACCTTTGCACAAAAACAAGCAGCAAACAAGGGTTTTCTCCCAAATATACTACTTTAGAGATTAACTTGGTTGATCATGTCCACCAAATCAAACTCCTTTTTCACCCCACATTGCAGCATTGGGGCAAACTCAATTTGTGGATGATCCAAAGACTCATATGACCTCTTCCCTTGATGATGATCATATGCACCAATAGCGATTTTGTTGTCTTTGTTGTGTGTACCATCAAGCAGAGAATCAATGCTACTCTCCTCGAGCATTTGAGCATCGAAGTTGAAGTCAGGAACCTCACTGAAGACATATTCATGCCCTAATCGATCACTCGAGCTAGAGCTAGAGCTAGATGACCCACCTTGGCTGTTCAAAGATTTCGGATTGTTCTTGTTGGAAGAAGCATGGGCGGTAGAAGAAGAAGAAGGCTTTTTCTTCCTACAACCAGCATTGATGATTTCAGGGTCCAAACTCTTGATGTATTCTTGCAAGAGAGAACTTTGACTTGGGTACTTTGATCTGCATTTTCTCTTAGAGAATTGCCTTCTTTTAGTAGCATTCCAATGGTTTTTGATGGAGTTTTCTGTCCTTCCTGGTAGTCTCTTTGCAATTTCAGCCCACTTGTTACCTATTTCTTGATGGGCTTTAATGAGAATCCTATCCTCCTCTTCACTCCACACATCTTTCTGAAAAAAGGAAAAAACAAACGTTCCTCTAAACTAATTAAGATAATTCTTTATATCCAAACGACATACCACATGAATAGCGTGATAGTTTTCTGACATTACCGTAACAGCTAAATTTCAATTTTTCTCTTTTTAAATCCAAGTAACGTACATGTGACTTCTGACACGTATTATCAGTAATTAAGTTCTAACTAGCCTCGATAGTTTTTCAATTTTTCGATTGGACCATATGATGGATGAGGGCATGCATGGAATTTTGTTGGACTTTAAGCCTTTCTTTTCCTTGATTCGCTCTTTGGCATGCAACAACCTTAGTTCCTTCCCTATGTCAATTTAGACAGTTGTGCAAATGTATATGGGTTTGTTGGACCAGACAGAAAATGATATGATGATATGTGATATAAAAGGAAAATACTAAGCAAAATATAAGGAAAAGGGGGGGGGGGGTGAAATAAATAAATTAAGTGAGAAAATTTTCACCTTAATATTTGGCTTTAAATGGTTATGCCATCTCTCTCTACATTGTTTCCCAATCCTCCCATTCAGCAATTGAGCAATATGAGACCATTTCCTCACTCCAAAGCGCTCCACCAATTCAATCAACAATCTAAATTATTTGCATGCAATAAAATTAAAAAGGGATAAAAAAGAAAAAAGGGGGAAAAAATCCTTTTTTAAACAAAAAATATGGTCATAAAGAGAAAAGAAAAAAGGAATGTAGGTAGGATATGTGACCTATCTTCTTCAATGGTCCATTGTCCCTTGACAACATTGGTCTTCTTCTTTTGGCCTCGCCCTTCTTTTTTGGCCATGGTTATCGTCGATGGAGAATTGTTGGCAACCATGATACTGTCGTTTTTAGGTGATGTCGATGAGCCCTCATCTGGTGGCGGGTATCTTGTGATCAATCCAAATTCTCGGTAGCTAAGGATGTTGTGATGGTTTTGGTGGGAGCTTGGACTAACCATGTTGATAGGGGTGATCATTTGGGAATGCCCTAAAAACCCACATCCATTTTGGTTGAAGTTGTCTATGAGGGGAATGAATGTACCACCACTATAGTTTCCTACATGGGTTTCAAAGGGCTTGGTCTCATAGAAATCAAAGTTTGGTAAGTACCCAAATGTGGAGTTATCAAAGGGGTCCAAACAAATAGGTTGCATGGAGAACAAAGGGTTTGGTGTTGAGGATGATGAGAATTCATTGAGATTGAATTTGTCAAGGGTGTGAAGATCTTGGAAGTGAAGAGGACTTATGGATTTTGATGAGAAAGAACCCTCTATGGAGGACTCATTTCTAGGTCTTGAGAAATTCTCATGGAAGAATGAGGGAAGATCTTGAGAAGAAAGCTTTCCCCTATTCTTTGCATCAAAATCCATCAAAGATGGGATAAAGGGGATGGGATGGAGGGAGGGAGAAGGAAAGAGTAAGGAGGAGAACTTGAGTTGGTGATTTCAAGACTTCTTTTCAATGTTTTGTACTCTTAGTTTCTCCCTTCCAGTGCAGGTATTCTTATTTTCTCCTTTTCATAACAGAAATAGGGGTGCACAGTGGTATTTATTTGTCATATTAGATAGATAATGGGGGTCAAAACCCATCAGATAATGCAAAAAAAAAAGCCGAGATATTAAATAATATTTAAGATTGTTGATTAATCACATTCATCTTTTTTTTTGTATGTAATTTAAACCTCATTTACCATGTTACTAGACATGAAGACGAAAAAAGTAAAATGAGGACCTTTATTTATGCTTAGATATCTACAATTACTCTCTTTCAAATTCAATAAATATCATTAAATATAATTGCAGTTATATATGTCATAATTTTTCATATTAGCTTAGAGGAAATAAGGTCAAAAAGAAAGACTTTTGACCAATAATTACATTGTAAAATTGATTAATTATATATTTATACATGTTCTCACCCATAAAACATTAAAATTTTTAAAAGATATGTAACAGCCAACAGGAGTGAGTAGTCCCAAGTTTCTTCACGTTGGTCTTGGCTACGTAGCATGAGAAAAATGCAGTCGCCTGTCAGCGATGGCAAATTGGTCTTTTGCAATTCTCACCCCCCAACCCCCCCCCCCCCCGCCCCCAAAGCCACCTTCCAAGTGCCACAAAAAATTCGTATTCAAAAATATACACCCAATTTTCCATTGCAATCCTTTTTTTTATTATTTTTTTTCCATAGCAACGGATGGTACAAATAGAAAATTTTTAAAATGTGTTAAGCAAGGTGATAAATTTATCCTTAAATTAAATAGTAGAATTAAATATATATACGTTTAAATTTTTCCAAAAAGTATGTCATTATCTGCATATTTTAATAAATTAGTTTCTTATAAGGCAAAAAAAGTTTTTTCGGACTTTCGTTTTATTTGTGTGTGTGTGCGCGCGCTCATAAATTGCACAAAACTGGCAAGCTTAAAGGACATGATTTCCCCCAATTCTTCAATGTCTTAAGACAATTAGACTCATCAAAATGAGCAAAACTAGATTAACAAACAAATTAAGAGTAGAAGGAGAATTAGTATGTGCTCTTCTTTTTTCTTTTTTTTTTCAGCATCAAGAGTTAATATGTCATTACATGCTCATTGAATCAAGTAGGAGTAAATGGGGCATTTGGAAAGTACGGTTACAAAATCTTTAATTCATAGACCTTCATTACATTTGACCAATGCACTTGAATGACTTCTTCTAAAAATTAGAACATGAGGGAATCCCCCCCCCCCCTTTCTCAGGATGAGGGGATTTTAAAAAAAAAAAAATAGTCCAAGAAGACGGTAAATTGTTTCACATTTACAGGAGCATGTTCTCCAATTGCCACATATATATACATTTTTCAACGTATATGTGTCATTTAAGTGACTATTAATATATATTTTAGTATGTAGCTTACGAGAGTAAATACTCTTAGGTGTATCAACTCTATCAAGGTATGCAATCGATTGGTTAATTTTGTCCAAAAGCTTTTTTTTTTTTTTTTGACTGGGAGAGTTCTTTTGAATAGCGGCTTTCAGAGTAAGTAATTTGATATTAGAATACGGTTATATGTTATTGTAAACAGCCATAACTATGCACCAAAAAAATAGCAATTGATCATGAATGGAGGCCAAACTGACTTAATGGGCAATTCGCCCGGTCGAGGTTGATGCAAGAGGAAAAAACATACTACCGCCATAAAATTCAAGTTGGTATCAGAAAAATGTTTCATTTATGTGTCAATTGATCAATTTAACCTCACATCCAAGAATTAAAACCCTAATTCTCATCTTTCTTTATTGCTTTGACGAGATTGGAACCAAAGCAAGCACATGTACTAGTCCAATCTCGATCAGACTGTCACCACAAAACACAGAAATTCCTATATGAGATGAATTCGTGAACTGAACATTTCCATTAAACTGTAACACCCCGACCTCGTCGAGTCGTGTTACACGCCACAGTCCTTCCCCGAGGAGGACTGTTAAGGCAACATATTAAGACTTATTCATAACCTAACATAAAAGGAACTCAACACTTAAGTCACTATAACATAATTGAGTCTCAATTTTGACCCTCGGGTTACCGATGCCATTTTTTTTTTCTAAATTTTCTGGGACGAAACGGACAGAGTTTCCCCTGAAAACTGACCGTTTCCCAGGCTTAAAGCCCTACATTTCAACCCTGCAATGCAAATCAACAACCACAACAGCTCAACGGCTACACGCCGGAGTCCAAACTCTACGGGCCACACGCCCGGAGTACACAGAGTTTGTTATCATTCATAAACTTACAAGAAACAGGTTATTTACATAACTTTGCAACCTTTCCAACCACAATTGACAATACACAACAAAATCATAATTGTGGCAACCAAGACCAAGTAAATCTACCCTGGGCGCTCCACGCAGCAGTTACCTGAACCTGGGAAAAGGGGAAAGTAATGGGAGTGAGCAACCACCGCTCAGTGAGTAAACCCTCTCTCCCAAAACATACTTAAAATACATATAACTTACCAAAAGCCTTTCGTAATTCATTTTAGTTGAAGACTTACACATCATACATCATATTCATTCCATAAACCAAAGAAATCATGGACATACTAAAAAGTTAACTTCAATGAAATCATAAAGCATAAACCGTTGCGTAAATCCATAAACATAACAAACATAAACTTACTGAAAACATACGTAGTATCTTATTCACGTAAATGAGGAGACTAGACTCTTAGAGGTACTTTGTTACTGCCATCCCGAGTCGGCCAAACTCGAGCGGCAACATACGCCTATCCGGACAGACATCATACTATGCTGAGACATAATTTTCATACATAGACTTCAGGCGGGAATCAAACCACCATCCCTGAATCTACCATAACATAACATACGTGATACCAGGCGGGAACTAAGCCACCATCCCTGGATCTCAGACTTAAGCTTAAAGTTTCTAGAGTAGCTCCTCCACGTATACATACACATAACTTATACATAAACATAAACATAATCGTTCGGACACGTACATAGTCATACTCATGCATAAATTTATCTTAGGAGCTTATAACCTTCATACACGTAAATACTTACCTACACACTCATACTTAGCAGACAAAACATACTTAAACTTATCCATATATAGGTTTTATGAACTTAAAACCTGAAAACATAATTTTCTTACAACTTTAGTTTTAGGCAAACTACAAGAAAGACCTCTTAAAATATGGTGAGTATTCTAACTCACGATTCAAAACTTGGACACTTACTTGCATCAAAACTAGGATTCACAATACAACTCCAATTGCCCTTTTTAAGGCCGTTTCAACTCTTTTAAACGCAAAAGAATGAAATTGATGCAAAACCGATTTGTTTATGCAAGTTACGTAAGTTTAAATCATAATATCCACAAGAGATAACGTGTTTAAAAACTAGTGAAAGCTTTAGTTACTACTCATAAATCGATTTTGCGAAAGGTTTAAAAACTTTCCATAATCGAACAATTGCAATACTATGTAAACTACTTTATGGAATACGTTTACAAGTTCATTTCTAACTTAAAAGTTTCATAAAGACGCACTTAGTTTGCTAAATCGTAAAAGGAGTTTGCTTCTTACTTAAAAACGTCGTAAGAACGTAATTCGTTTGGTAAGTTGTAAAGCGATACTCGCTTCTAACTTAAAAACTTCGTAAAAACGTAATTGGTTTGCTAAATCGTAAAGCAATACTTGTTTCTAACTTAAAAGCTTCGTAAAAATGTAATTAGTTTGCTAAATCGTAAAACGATACTCGTTTGAAACATAACGGGTTTAGTTAATGCTTAATTCAACTTAAGTCAAACTAAGTTCGAAACTCAAAAGCTTCTTATAAAAGTTATAAGCTTAAAAGCTTCTTATAAAAGTTATAAGTTTGTTATTCCATAAATCGACTTCCTTTGAAACTTCAAAGCTTCTTAAAAGCGTAATAAGCTTGTTAAGTCGTAAAACGACTTCGTTTTCAATTTAAAAGTTCCATATAAACATAATACGGTTACTAATTCGAAAACTAACTT
Source organism: Selenicereus undatus (assembly GCA_017589665.1). Lineage (NCBI taxonomy): Eukaryota > Viridiplantae > Streptophyta > Magnoliopsida > Caryophyllales > Cactaceae > Selenicereus > Selenicereus undatus. The sequence continues at coordinate 125,838,129 of JACYFF010031957.1, read as the reverse complement.
CGTTTTAAAGTTAAGAAACTTCCTATAGACGTAAAACGTTTGCTAAATTAGAAAACAACTTCATTTCTCGCTTAAAAGCCATTTTTGACTTAAAGGCTTCTTATAAAGGTAATACGTTGGTTAATACTTAAAACGATTTCACTTCAAACTCGAAAGTTCCTTATAAACGTAAAACGTTGGCTAAATTATAAAACGGCTCCATTTGTAACTTAAAAGCTCTTTTTAAACACGCAATGCGTTTATTAACTTGTGAAACGACCTTACTTTGACTTAAAAGCGTCCTATAAAGACGACACGTTTACTTAGTCGTAAAACGACTCAGTTTGTAACTAAAAGGCTCTTTATAAGCATTTTAAGGTTGCCTGATCACAAACGACTTTGCTTCTAATTTGAAAGGTTTGCTAAATCAACAAACGACTTCTTTTGCTCACGAACATAGTAAGGTTGCTTATAAACATAGTAAGCTTAATCCCTTTGCTTATCCACACAGACAATCGAATCCACACATACAATCGAATTCATACAACTTCGAAGTTGCATCTCGAGCTTAACTCACCACGGTTGATTTAAATCTATGCTCCACACATAGAACTCATTTCGAATTATCACCTCAAGCATAACTTACCCAAGTTGAATCGCATCGAGGCTAAACGTATATAATTCACTTCGAATTCACCCAAATCGATTCGAATCGGGACTAAACGTTTCCAACTCACTTCGAATGGATACCTCAAGCATAATTCTCTTAATTTGATTCGAATCGAAGTTATGACTCACTTCGGATTAACCTCGTTAGCATAAGTCACCCAAATTGATTCAAATTGAAGCTAAACGTATATAATTCACTTTGAATTAACATTTTAAGCCTAATTCACCCAAATGGATTCAATTCGAAACTAAGCATACATAATTCACTTCCAAATAACCTCTTACGCTTAATTCACTCAAGTTGATTCGAATCGAAGCTAAACGCTTATAACTCACTTCAATTTAATACCTTAAGCATGATTTACCCAATTTGATTCGAATCGAAACTAAACGCGTATAACTCACTTCAAATTAATACCTCAAGCATAATTTACCCAATTTTATTCGAATCGAAACCAAATGCTTACAACTCACTTCAATTACATAACTCTAGCATAATTCATAATCATTAGGCATAAATACTTAGAACTACCAAATCAATAAACTCATTCATATAATTATCATTCGAAATGCATAAAATAGGTGGGATTGAAGGATTACCCACATGAATCTAAACAATTTGCGTGCAATTTGGCTAGGTTGAAGCTGAATTCAGACTCCACACACTTACGAATTTCGGCTGGCTTGCGTGAGGTTCGGCTACCACCAAGCCCAAAACCCTAACCCAAGTCTTCTGAGAAATTAAAAGCAATTAGGGAGAATCTAAGTCAAGAATACAACTTATGAATGAAGGAGGAGTTCGAAATCACCTTGCATGCACCGAATTTACTGGGCGTTCGGCCGGTTCTCGCGACAATTCGCCCCTGCCCGTGGCCGATTCTGGCCCAGCCACGCGTGGGGTGGGTCGCCGACAGCTAGGTGGGCGTCGCCTGGGGCTCGACTTGGCCGGTTGTGGGGCGTGGATGGAGGAGAAGCGAAGGAGGAGCTGAAGAACAGGGAGGGCAGCGCAGTGTCGGGAAGGAGAAGAAGAAGAGGAGAGAGAATGGGGGGGGGGGGTCACGCGTGAAGGGGAAGAAGCAAGAAGGAAATTAGTCACGCGTAAATTACTAAAATACCCCTCCCTATCTCTTCCTTTTTGTCCCTAGCTGAATCACATACGATATCGCTAGTCTAATTCGTAACCGGATTCCAAACCTAAATCGATAATATACTCCTTCATCAATTATTCATTCCCAAATCTAACCAGGTTCGATTTAAAACATCGAACTACTCCCAAGGCTGAAGGGTATTCAAGTAAACTATTCCAACCCAACAGGCATAAAATTCATTAAACGATTACGACAAAACTCTGGGCCTCACATAAACCCAATGTCATTAAGCAGTCAAAAATATGTGTAGCCCAACTGCCCAACTATATTTAAATACATATGATATGCCGTGAAGTAGACTCATGCAAGACTGACTCCGAACAAAATTCGCTTCACCTGTTCTGCGTCAAAGAGTAGAACGAATGTCAAAGAAATCACAATGATAATATGCATTCAAGCTTCAGCAACTGACCAATTACAGGGGGTTTACGCGGAGAAAAATGCATCCCAAATTGCCGAAATCTATTTAATTGGGATCAAGCAAAAGACAATAGAGGCAATAAAGCAATAACAGAAGCCAGAAGTCATCAACAGCATCTGTAACAACCCTCTTTCGACTCTCTGATCATTGTCAGTATCCCAACAACCATCAACAGCCAGCCTCAGCCTGGAAAAAACCAAGAAATGTTCTGAAAAAATAACACCCCCCCCCCCACCAAAAAACATGATTTAACGCCGGCACAAATGGAATGGTACAGTTACGAGCATTGTATCGTGAAAGCTTTCTCAGGGTTCTTTGAATCAATCTCCGAGTGGTGGGGGAAATCATATGGCATTTCTGAAGCAACAAGCCCTGCTTTGTTAAACACTCGAATGACCTCTTTGTGTACCACTGCATTGCCTTCTGGCGTCAGGTGCAAACCATCACTGTCAACAAAAGAAATTTGCAAGTTACTCCAGGAATCTTTTTTCCTTTTTTCCAGGGGGGTAGGGGGAGGAGCCTGCCATTCTGTGGGCCCTAAGGTTGGTTAGAAGTGGGCCCACAGAGAGGGGGTCCAAGTGTTTTTTTGGTTGGGGGGGGGGGGGGTGTTTCTGTTTTGGATTAATAGGGTTGAACATTGGGTCTCTACTGATGTAACCATGAGAAAATTGTAGCTGTTTTTCAGTAAAATAGGGTGTGTCCATTTTGCATGTCAATGTACTGAAACTTATGTCATTTTGAATTTAAAGCAAATAAAAAATAAATTTTGAGCAAATACGAAGTATAGGAGGGTCCAATGGTGTTGATCCAAACTCGAAAAGTACAAAAGTGTTCAGGGCCTTGCGCAATTTTCTATCAGGTGCACCGTGCATCACTTGATCACAGCCAGGACACGACAATGTTTCACATCAATGGATAAAAGATCACAGGTGATGCCATGAGGCAGGAGCCTCTATGGCTTAGGAACGAATGATGATAGAAGAAACGTATACAAAAGCGAAGAAAGCAAAAGTAGTACAACACAAACCTCAAGAATTTTCTTTGCCAGCCCTCAGTTTCCTGCATCTTGGACCATAAATTAATGAAGGGAATGCCCAATTCCTCGGCTACTGCAACACATTGTTTTGCATATATTCCTGCAGTTTCATTTGTCCGTTCGGGTTCTTTCATTGCTTTGTCACCATATACCGACCTAGCACAAAAGTAGAAGCACTAATTTCAGCAGTCAACTGCTCACATTGCAGTTATGACAAAATTGCACAATGAGACTAAGAACAAGAAAACTATGGCTTGTTAGTGTCCTCCCACCCGTAGCAGGACCTCTACTCAAAAGGTGCTGGCTAACCATACTAGCTAACTGGTTTTTAACATGGAAGAGAGACTTTAGATCACTTAGTCGACTTTCCAGGTAGTCGTAAAAGCCTTATTTTTGGCAAAAATATCTTCACAATTACAGTGGACTAAAGAAAAATGTCTCACTTACCTATCCTATACATCTTTAGTTGCGGAGCAATAAGCAGTCAGCACCTTTTGAATCTAGGGTCTAATAGAAACAACCAGTCTGCAATTCACCAGTAGTTTTCTAACTCCCTCACACCTTGTTCTACGGTATTGGTTTGGTTTGGGGAACTTGAGATCCCAACCCTTCCCTCTCCCCAAATCCTATACCTCAATTTCCCCACCTCCAAACAGATTGAGACCCGTTTGAATGGGGCATATTTTCAGAAAAGAAAAGAAAAGAAAATAGCAGACAGGAGAAATAAAAGGAATACTGACAACCTTAAAAGATCCCATAGGGCATCAGCCTGTACCTAATGTCTTCCCACAACGCGCGAAATGAATTCATAGCAAGAGTACAGCGCCTCCCCCCCCCCCCCCGGTGGGCCTCCCCTCTTCCTGATAGGCTTTTGGCAATCACTTGAGTCTAAAAACAGATGTACCTCAGAGCTGAAAACTTGTAGTTCGGAACTACGAGACCCATGTACCTTGTCCTCTACAGTACAGTTCAGCAAACTTGATTACTGTTGGTCCAACTAAAGGTTCAAATATAAACAAGTACCTGGTTGGGCAATGGTCCAACAATAAAAACAAATCTGGATGCTGCGAATTTTCAGCTGCATCACCTAGTTTACTCCCACTAGGGAAAGTTCTTTCTGCGACATCAAACAATTAAGGAAGTCTGTTGACACCGACTTAATCATATCATGACACAATCTCTTTGGCAATCGCAAAAGATGACAGTTCAATCATAGCAGAACATGCTGATCTAGGGGCAAAAACTTTTGAATTCATCTACGGCTTGCAGAAGATATAAAAACTACAGCTTGCCTTTGGATTAGGTTGGGAGCTAAGAACCACACAAAGCATGCCATTGGGATTTGAGAGTACAAGGAAACACCATTTATATAATGCTATTGGGGGTTAGGGAGGAAGGAAAGTAGGTGAGTGTGAACCTCATGCTAGACGTTCAAACTGGGGCATTCCCCAGGGAAAGCAAGAATAAAGATGGTGGTTAAGCACAATGGTTCTAAGAAATTTGAGATATGCCTGAAGGAATAGTGTATGAAAGGTTTGAGAGGAAGACAGAAGTACGACCAGATGTACATTTAGGTGTACCAAGCAACGAGCATCTAGCTCTGTAGAGCAAAGATGTCGGAGAGGCTGAATGGGACACTACCAAATGAGAAGAAGAATGGAGCAAATAAGAGAAAGCGCATGAACAGGCATCATTATCATGCAAATAGGGGCCTCAGCAACTGGTTACACATGGAGGTTATCATTTGAAGATTATTTGATGAGACAAAAACAAAAAGCTGGCTACTTTTAGGCCATTTCTGACAAGAAAATTTCACGAGCAAGCAAATAAAATCCATATTACACACCTTGAACACATTTAGGTAATGCTTGGTTGGATGTAAACAGTCTTCTAATGCAAATAACTTTATAATTGTTTTTTTTTCCATCTTGTTTGGTTGTACAAAAGTATTGCAAATCCCAACTACATTGTAATTATGATTAACACAAATTACGCAGTTACAAATGCATTACAAGGTTAACTACATTACATCACATTCAACCAAACATCATACTAGGGTACTTTTGAAATCAAGCAATCAAAGTCATTGCTAACAAGTCATAAAAGATCTGTGATTGGATAGTAACCAATAACTACGTGATAATCTCGCCATTGTTATAGACCAACCCTGAACCTGAAAACTGTATAAAGAAATAAAACACGTAAGACTCGACAGAGATCAACAAGAGAATTTACCTAGCATATTCCATGCGACCTTCTTCATCAACAGGTGGGGGAGTTATAAGAACCACTAACAGGGTCAGGGAGCATTTCTGCAAGCATGTAAACCAACACATATTGAAGCACAAAGAGCATGATATTAGTAAGAGGACAAAAATGAGACGAAGGCGAAAGGCAAAAGAGAAAAAAAAAAGAACTCTAAAAGCAGAAAGAATAGATCTTTGACAAAGACAATAAGCGACAAACAAGTCGAGAATATTCTGACAATGCGTATAAGGGCCAAGAAGTTATAGAATAAGGAACAGACAGGTGTGACAAGCCTGATTTCACTCTGAGAACGACCTTGAGTTAGAGCCTGTTGCAGCTATTACATAGAAGAAAGGAGTGTAAGCATAAATGTAATGTGGTGCTCCAGGTCCAATTACTATAAAATAACGCAACACTCCCATGGAAATTAATTGAATCACTTCAATATGCATGGATTGCACAAAAGCTGTCAGAGACGAATTGGGTGGAGGAAGTGAACTATTCTTATTTTAGGGAATACGTACAGGACATTATTTTTGAACATGCAACTATAATACTTGCAAGGGAAGATCTGTTCATGATCTTCCAAAATGTGATGTTATATGCATATGCAACAAAGATATATATTTTCAAATCACAAGGAAGAAATTACAACCTTCAAGTGCTCAACAATCTCCCTAAGGTTCTCCTTGTACTCCTCGATAGGAACATGTTGTCGGTCACTATTCCTCCCAGGCAAAGCTGCATCATTAGCTCCAAAGAAAATGGTGACAGCAACAGGAGGTTTAGCCAAACCCTGCAGGACAATATTTCAAACAGCATATGATTAAATCAAGGCCTACAAAACCCAACACAGGAACCAGCAGTGGAAGATTTCACAGCAAATTGATTAAATCAAGGCCTACGAATCCAATACAAGAACCACCCAGTGAATTCCACTGCTGTCAAGATCTAGAGAGATGAACATGTATATAGCCTCACGCCCTCAGCCTACTCAGTCAAGATAAATTTTACGTTCAATACGTCTCCCACTTTGTCATCACATGACTTATCCCAAGAGACTATATTCTAGATGACCAAGGAAGGCTTTTTCCCACAAACTAATTCACTCAAGTCAACAATTGGTGTAAAACAATTAACAGGTGCATGACAAGATGCTTAAATTCCAAAACGATAGGCATATCCTTACATCTGGAATATATGCATTTGAATTTCTTGGCTTATACTTACCATTACCTAAGGTGGGTTGTCCATCAATATCATATTCTGCACCCAGTTGCAATTGGGCAACTTCCCAAAACAATGCTATCTCCTGAAAACTACTCCTTTAGTCAATTCAGTCCCCCAGATGATCCCCCCTCCCCACCCAAGAAGGAAGGGAATAAATGGCAAATATGCAGTTTCGACTCTTCATTCAGACTGGAAGTACCCACATCCAATTCATGGAATACAGAAGTTAGAAACTTCGAAACTAGAGAGGAATCATGTAACTCCTAGCAAATACCCCCGATCGAACCCTCTAATCTACACCTGAATCAGATTCCTTCCCCTCAAATCAAATGAAAACAAGCAAGTACTCAACTTTGCAAACAATGAGAGTCCTAAAAATTCAAAATCAAATCTTTAACTTGAACACAAACCCATAATCCAGAAGGCAATATGATCTAGCTGCTCAGACCCAAAAGGGATGGGGGAAGCAGGGAAATAGGGAGGGAAAATACCAGAGGGAAGATATGATGCAGAAGAAACAATGCCCATCTGGTAGTGTACCCTCCGTAGCCTCGATTGAGTATATCAGCCTACAAAAATGGTCAAATAAATGAGAATTGGCAATTTGGTGAAGAAGGGGATTGAATGTGAAGAGTTAGAAAATAGGAAGAGAAACCTTGCGAGAGTAATTATCGGCAAGAGCAGCACCCCATCCACCGGGTCTGAATGATTGCTCGGTTATGGAGTCTCCAAACAGTATGATCTGCGGCCTCACTGCCCCCATTTTCTGAAAGCTACTTGAAACTGTCAGCAAGCACGGAGTCGTTGGAGCGAACAAGACTCGATCTTGTTGCGCTTGTTTCTGCCATAATAATGCTCTTCGTTTAAATTTAAATTAAAAAAAAAGGGAAAAGGGAAGCGTGAATTGAAAAACTTACCTTTTAACTATTTTTCCCTTTTTTTTAATGAAAGATGCTTATGCGTTGGAACGAAAATGTCGATTTTCATTTTTCCCATGTCCTTTTTGATAAATAATTATTAATTATTTATATTAACCGTTAGTTGTTTGAATTGGTTATTTATATTAGCTATTTATAAAAAAATTATTGGATGAAATTATTTATTTCTGACAAAGAGAGACAAAAAGTTAATTCTTAAAAAAATTCTTCTAAAAAGTTCATCAAATTAACTGTTTGTATCTCTCTAACAAAAAAAAAAGAATTATCCATCAATTTTTTCATACAAGGTGTTTGGTAAACAGCTTTTTGAATAATTTTTTTGACTAAAAAGAGGCTTTTTGATCAAAATTAATTGTTTGATCTAGTCAAAAAGCTAATTTTGGTGTTGGTTAGAATAACTTTTTAAAAGAACCTTTTAGATCCAAAAAAACTAATTTAAAAAAGCTAACTTGATTAGTTTTTTGGAGAATTAGTTTTTTATCTAATAACTTTATTAGAAACAGCTAATTTTATTAAATAATTTTTTTATACGTAACTAATTCAAACAACTAATATAAATAACTAACAGTCAATATAAATAACTAATAACTAACAGTTAATAATTAATACCTATGTGCAAACTGGGCCATATTATTGTATAAAGAAATGGAGCATATGAATAGAATGGGCTGTTAACTGAGGAAACCTCGGTTGGTTAACAGACCTAGGTTATTCATCATTATCACGAACAATGAAAATGAAAAAGACGCTTTAAAAAATAGGAACCATTGCCTCCACATTCCAATTTTCTGGGGAATACACCCTTGCCCAGCTGCCCACAAAGCATCTCTATCCTCTCTCACCACCGCTACGTTCCTCCCTCAAACGAAGACCGACTTTGGAGTCTCCTCAAAACCTGTATAAACCAAACACAAACTCCATTCTCATCTTCCGTTGAAAAGTTGCACCCAAAGAAAAACCTTCCTTTGAAAAGTTCACAAACCCAGAAACTAAATTATCGGGTACCTTTGATTGAAGTAAGATCAGATTATCTCAACGAGGATGCTGAGACAAGGCTGCAAGAGGTTGCTGGGATTCACCCAATCCCAATCACAATCCCAGTTAAAGGTCGGTTCTTTGGCTGTGATCCGACAGTACCATGAACGAGTGGTGGATCATTACAACAACCCGAGAAATGTCGGGTCGTTTGATAAGAACGACCCTGATGTGGGTACGGGTCTGGTGGGTGCCCCAGCTTGTGGGGATGTGATGAAACTTCAGATTAAGGTTGATGATAAGACTGGCAAGATTGTCGATGCTGTTTTCAAGACCTTTGGATGTGGCTCTGCTATAGCTTCTTCTTCTGTTGGTATTCAATTATTTGCTCTCTCTCTTTCTCATTTGCTTTTTTTTTCGGGGGAGGGGATTATATGATGATTATTGGGTTATAGTTTGATGTGTGTGTGTGTGTGTGTGTCGTGTTCTGGGTGTGGGTAGCTTGACTGGTTTGCGGCTCTGTTGGGGGTATGCGAGGCTGAGTAATATTCGGCTTGAATTTATTTCCCCTCAAGTTTGAGTCTTTGAGCTATTTGTGGGATAGTCAAGCTTTAGCATAGTGATGTGCTTGTGTTTGGGTTTGGGATTTGGTTAACTTAATTTTGTTTATAGCTTCTCTATAGGTCGATGACTAACATTTGGATTGAATGCTTGTCGATTTTACTTGCTTATGTAAGTTTTATTCAGTATTATATACTGACTTTTGTTGCAATATGTTTGTTTTAAGTACTGAATCCTTGTTTTAACTGGTACCTGTATGATGGTGGATGATATAGTATAACTGTATGAGGTTAGAGTTAGACCGCAGGCACATGGCACGGAATTCTCTGGCTCCGACTTCTTTGGTCTAGTGTGCGATTGTTTGAGGAGATTATTTGTTCGATCGTGGCTCATCCGTGGCCTAAGTTGTATGTTTAGGTGGACTCGATGTAGGAAGCAACTTGGCTGGTGTGAGTCTGAATACTGATGTAGTTGATTTTGTTGGCTTCTGTTGTGGTGGGGTTCCTATGAATAGGAGTTTGTGTGGAGAGCTCTGGGTACTATCTTAAATATGATTGCAGTGACAAAATTTTTCAATGAGATAATTTTTGGTTAGAATTGGGTTTGTTTTCTAGTAGGATTCCTCTGATATCATGCAGAAATCACTATTAGCTGATCAGAGAATGTTGGAATTCAGAGGCAGGAGTTGTTAAGTGATAAATGGATTTCCTTTGGTGAGTCATTTTCGTGAAGATCACAACCCCCCTAACCCCCCCCCCCCCACACACACAAAAAGGGGGGGGGGGTGAACTGTTGTTTCTCTTCTTTGCTTTCCTCGAAGTGTCAGGGTTGACATCTTACATCATTTCCAAGCTACATACAAGATCATCCCTTTCTCTGGACCAACCAATGACTGTTCAAACCAAAGTCAGATAATAGGATGATCTTAGTGCTGGATTCTTCGCAAAAGTCTGAATGGCGTTGAAGATGTTATATATGTCTGTTTAACTACACATATGCAATTATGCATCTCCAGAATTGTGCTTTTCTGATAGTGATATTTCTTGCTGTTTCTGATTAACAAGCTACAGATATGGAACATCAGAGTTTGTGATATCCAGAGGGTTGAGTGAGCGTATCTTGTGTGTGCCATAAGTAATGACTCCCACTTTCGACTGTTTTTATGGGCATCTGGTCCATAAGCACAGTGGAAAGCAATCAGAGGGCCAATGTTTGAAGTACAATCGCAATTCCAAGTGGTGTAACCTTAGCTCGGACTGAAATGTGATGTGTTTGTGGATGTGGTTTTCTGGTGCATAGGGGCTCAACATGACATATTCTTTTGGGGTCTTGATAGTGTTTCTGTTCATCCTCAGTTACTGCAAAGGGGAAATATTTCCTTCTTATGTAGGTCCCAATTGTGCGTGTTGTTAATTGCTTCATTGGCCATGGAAGGGAGACCTGGCACACACTAATTCAAAAAGTCTCTTAAAGAGTGTGGTAATGAGCATCAGACCTTAAGTTAGGCGAATTGCCCGTCCCTTGAGGTACCTTAGGTGGAGTAGTCAGGCTTAGAAGGTCGTTAGAGGACTTCTTCCTGAATATTCTCAGTCGATTGCAAAAGCTAACAGATTTCATGTAGAGAGATAGTATCAAAAAGGCTTTCATTAAGTCAAGCTAGAAAAGTTGTGTGGTCTTGACATCAGGCATGTTTGTAGTTTGTATGAAGTTCTGAAGAACAAGTAGCCTGAGGGGTCTGCCTATGACAAGTTGATCATCGAGGAATATCATTCAGATGGATTTTCGTGGGATAATGTTGGGGTTGATGGAGCATGAAAGCCAATCTTCTTGTGGAGTGGGTATTTTGAAGTCGATTTGATCTGATTTGCATCACATTAACTCTTTTGTGGGATTTTAGAGAACAGTGGTGGGAAGGCCTGACAATGGTTGGGTGACTTTGAAAATCCTGTGCTCTTATTCTGTGATCCTTTCAGAAGCCATTCCTCCACGATGCAATAGTGCAAGAACTTGGATTAGGATATACTAATGTACATTGGGACATCTGATTTATATATATATAGGGGAAGCAGAAAAGAAAGTTGCCACTTACTGTTTAATTTGCTCACACAGATTATACTTTATGTAACAATTTGTTATAATGGTTGAACAATGGCAAGGAACAAGGACATTATTTTGTTGAGAGCCTACGCTAATTGCTTTATTGTTGAAATTAGCACATTTGGCTTCCCTACCACCACCACCCCCTTTCGTTCTTTCTTTCTTTCTTTCTTTGTGTGTGTGTGTGTGTGTGTGTGTGTGTGTGTGATGTCTTCACTGACCACTTTCTTTCAAGGTGAATTGTTAGAAAGTGATATATGTCAATGGGAGATTTTATCTTTTTCTTAGATTAAAACAACCCGAGGGGCAAAAAAGCACAAAGGGTCCCGGGGCATGGGGCATGGGGCGCGAGCTTTTAGGTGAAAACGTAGGCTTTTTAGATGCAAGGGGCATTTTTACTAAAAAATGCTTCAAAATCATTCCAAAACCACATTTATTTGAAAATAAGCTAGATAATGGGATCAAATAAGTGATTTTCCCCAACTCGCAGAAACAAAAAAAAAAAAGCGAACCAATTAAACATGACAAAATACAATTGAAGCATTAAACACAGCTCAATTGGATTATTATAAATTGAACCCCCAAAAAATAACACATGCCGCCAGCTTACTAGGAAGAGAGGGGGGGGAGAGGGATTAAGTTTAAGGACACAAAAAAAAAGGGTTCGGTGCCACTGTAGGAGGCACCATTTTCAACCTCCTTGAAGCGCAAAAAACAAAAGGGAACCAAAAGAAAAACCCTTGCATGACTATCGAAATGCAAAGAAAGAGGAGGAGGATGAAGGAGGAAGTCAGAAGATAGGAGAACAAAGCACTTACTGGATTGTTTTCACCAGGGTTAGGGTTTCCAACTCCAAATGCAAGTTCAATAGTAGCAATATGCTTTGTTTACTTCCGGTGGTAGTTTGATTGAAAGGCTTCCACAAAGAAAAATAGGGGTCGAGGTCCCTTAGTGGTTTTTCTTCCCCCCCCCCCCCCAAATGGTCTATTATGATCTATAAAGCGCGGGGTTCGTGGGCATTGCGCCTTGGTCTGAAACCAAAGGGCCCAAAAAAGCATGGGCTAATGGGCTGAACCTAACCCATTCTAAGGCGCATGAGGGCGGGCTTCGGGCTTTTGTGAGCCTAGACGCGCCCTACGCGCACTTTTTTAAACGTAACTTTTTCTATCATCGTTTGGTGGCAGTCTTCCAGTTCAATTGCTATCTTGATAGGGGCACGAATTTTATGTGCTTAGTTGCTTTTAGTCCTCTATACATATGTATTCTAGATAGGGTTGACGTCGCTCCTCTGGTTAGATTGGTCCCCCCCCCCCTTCCCCGTGCGTGTTTCTGCCAATGCACACGTTCAGGTAAAAGTCGTTCTTGCTTGTTCTTCTCGTCTGGTTAGCATGTAGAGGCTTTCGTCGTTTCGTACAATGTCATTATCTTGTATTATGTATGATTCATTTCACCTAAATGTTTGACGAGCAATATTTGTTTTCTTTATCTTGTGCCTATGGAAAAAAAGGCTAGTTTTTGATATTGAGATGTATGTTGGTTTAGCTATTCTGACTGATAACCCCCTCCCCCCTTCTCTTCCAGCTACCGAATGGGTGAAAGGCAGACAGATGGAGGAGGTCCTCTCGATAAAAAACACGTAAGTTGAATTTTGCCTATTCCCTCCATTGTGTGATGACAAAACCAAGCTGATTGTGTCATGCCTGATGCAGCACGACAATATCCTGCCTTTACGATGAGATTAGTTGATTGATTTGTTTGTTTTCTTGACGTATGTAGGGAAATCGCAAAACATCTGTCCCTTCCCCCAGTGAAACTGCACTGCAGTATGCTTGCTGAAGATGCAATCAAAGCTGCTGTCAAAGACTATGAAGCAAAACGCGGAAAGATCAATGGTGGCTCAGAAGCTGCGGCTGGTGAAAAGGCAGCTGAGGCTTGAATAGTGGGTTGACCTCAAAAGACGGAGAGGTTAAGAGCAGAAATATGAAATGAAAGTGACTATTATGTACTAACTGGCATGTTGTACCAATAATGGGGCTGCCTACTGGTAGTTGGATAATATCTGGGCAGAGCTCTGTGTTGAGCTTGTTACCCCACTCTTACCGTTCTATATAGTATTTTTGCTCTCTTAATGACTGAGGTGCTGTTCATGCTGCTTCTAGTCTGTTTGTAATGGTGGCGAAAAGATAATGAAACCTTTTTGGAGCTGTAGTTGTGTATGATTCCAATAAGGCCTACAAATGTTTTGAGTTGGTATGGGTTTATGCACGTATTATCAAACAGGTTAAGTTGAAAGGTTGCATTAAGCACTATAAACTGCTGCACTATAAACTGCTGCATTGTTTTGCAAGGCCTGAAGTTTGGTCAGGAAAGTTTTAAAGCTTTTGCATGTTATATTTGTCCCGTTACTTTGGTTTATTTGCCTGTATGACACCAATTTGCCATGTGATTGCATGTGATGCTTAGCTGTGTTGCTGCAGTGTACCTTCAACTGTGCAGGCAGTATGTTGCTGTCTTCTCTCAAAATTTTTAGTTCCATTCTTTCAGGTAAAAATGATGGGGCCCAAGTAGATTCCCAATATTTTGATTGGTTACTTCGGCCATCCGTGAGAGAATAAATGAACGTTGTCATCGAAGCATCCAACTAGAGATTTTATTGTAGTGGGGCCTTACCCCTTGTTTCTCAACCCAAAAAAAAAAAAGATTTTTATTATGCTAAATTCTTTATGAAGTCATCATGTATAGTTCACGCAGTCGGGTATTCTTAAAATACTGAAAAAAATAATGTATGGTAATCATCCAAAATTTTGGTACTTAAAATTGCTGTTTTTTGAAAAAAAAAAATTAAAGCAATGACAAATAGCAACAAAATTTGCAAGGTTTGAGGTTTGTTTTTGGAGGGGTGAAAGAAGGGGTCCAGACTAAATCCTTTCTTTTTAATTTACAACAGATATGACAATGTCTGCTTTATATATATTTTGGAATAACATTTTATATCAATTTAATAGTGTAAAAAAATATTTATCTAATAAAGATCGATGTACATTATAATACAGTTACGAAATTGTAGATCTATCAATAAAAATCTCTTACCAGCCCTGTTTTTCCTTTTTATTCTTTGCAATTCTCAATATTCTCTTAAATTTTTTTCCGAAAAAGGCAATATCGTCCTCTATTGGTAAAATGGTGATAGGTATCCTTTGTGGACTCGTGCACAGAAACTTGTGACACAATCAGTGACGTAATACATACATTCTGTGAGCTCTACAGTTAAAACCCCAAACATTGTATTCCAATGCGATTACCGGGCAAGCAAGAGAACAGCTGGGTTGTTCGAGGATAGTAGGAGAGAGAGAGTTTTGATATTGGATTTACACTTCTGACAGATATTGAACCAAACTTTGCCTTATCTTCATCCATCGTGTTCAGATCACCAATTTGTTATTATTGCTCATTTCTAACCTGCATTTTGTGTGTAATAATTGGTTTCTATCCATCATTCGCCTGTGGTCATTTATGGGCGGTTGGGCATGCCCAATTTGCTTTCACTGACCTTCCCCCAGTCAAAAGTTTCGTGTAAGCCCCAAAATTTTGCTTTTTCTCAGACACCCAATTTTAAAATCATTCCTTTTTCCCCACAAAACCCACTTCCCCAAGTATGCACAATTTGTTTGTTGAATGATCTGCTCATCTGGGCAATCTTAAATTCTTGCTTATTTTACCAAAAATGTCAGATCTTCATTGGACTTGCACACGTTGAATTGGTGGGGGTGTTGAAACAGACAAGTTAACAGTGAACTGAAAGGGGGTTTGAGTGTGACCCCAGAAAATAGAATACAGGTGGGAAGTTTGGGGAGGGGGGTTGGTAAGAGAGAAATTAGGCAGGTTAAATGGCTGGTTTAGTAGGAAACCCAGTTCTTGGAAATGACGATTTAAAAGGAGAAGTCGTAGTTGCTATAAATGAGGGCAGGAAATTTGAGGGAACAAGATCAGGGACAGAGGAGGAGAGAGAGAAAGATATGGCACCGGCCGCCGGAAGTCCAATTCACCGGTCAGGTTCCCGGCCGCAGCTTGATGTCAGTGGAGCTGCCATACAAGGGAATTCTGAGGAGAGAGACCCAACAATTTTGCTTCCCAATCAATCTGATGATATTTCTCATTTAGCTCTTGACATTGGAGGTGGGTTATCATTTGTATTAGTTCTCTGTGTTTTGGTTTTGTGATGTATATTTCTGCTAGCTTGGAGATTCTATTTCTTTGATTATCTCGATTGAAATCTAAAGCTTATGTATGTTTGACTCTTTAGCAGGGTTTTTGTTAAAAAAAAATTTAACTTAAGGGGCAGGTGGATGGGGAAGGGGGCTTCTGGTTGGTGGGGGGTGCTAGTGTTAAATATGGAATATATAACATCTTATTTGATGTTCTTTGGTCGATGAATTGATTCTAAAGCATGTTTCTTTAATTCTTTATTGTGGAGAAGATGGGGATCATGGTAGGTCAACACATTTTCATCCCAGGAGCTTTAACATCCAGCATCTCAGCCATCAGCTTCCTAGTCCTCGTGGTTTGGTCTAGTGGAAGCTCTTTCATTTCGAATTAGTACTGTCGAATTTGAAATTCCAAATAGCTAGAGCATTGACGGTTTAAATGTATGCAGCTTTGTCCCTGAATTGCTGAGAGGATTGTTGATGGACATTTGATTTTGAAAAGGGACCAAAAAAAGAAAAGAAAAGAAAAAATAAAACACTGACTGCCTCCTACTTCATTCTATTGAGGCATTTGACTCCAGTCCCCATTCCACAGATGAAAAAATAATCGCAAAGTGGCTTTCTCAGGTGCCCAAAAAAAGGCGGTCTTTTGTGTTCTTAGTAGCTTGTATGTTATGCATTGTAGTTCTCATAGTGCGATAAATGTGTACATATTCTTAAGTATGAGTGCAGACTAAAAGTGGGTCACTGGTCACAAATAGATGAATTTGAAGGCCATATGTTTTCTTATAGATCTAGTGGTGAAACTGCTCATGTCCACTAATCAGCCTCTTTAGCATTTGTAATTCTTCCTGGTTGAGTGCCTGCATTCGAACAATTGACAGTTTGACATTCCTTTTTTCGTCCCTCTCCCTTTTTTGGGTGGTTCGTACCAGGGTCCCTCATCAAACTTATCTATTTTTCAAGACATGAGGGCAAGCCAATTGAAGACAAAAGGAAGTTGTCACTGAAGCAAAGGTTTGGCATTACAAATGGTAATAGGAGAAGCTATCCAATACTTGGAGGCAGACTTCATTTTGTGAAGTTTGAAACAAGCAAGGTCAATGAGTGCTTAGACTTCATTAAATCAAAGCAACTTCATTGTGGAGGTACCTGACAGTGCTCTTTCTAAGTTTGGCCGTTGGACCATAAAAGTGTGTGTTTTGTTTGGGGGGGGGGGGGGTTGCATTTCTTCTTAATGTACCTACTACAGCGAAACCTTTTTTCGTGACGTTGCAGGTTTGAATCCTCGTCGCTGGCCTTCTCATTCTTTGCCTAATGAGAATGTTGTCGTTAAGGTAAGTGTTGCTTGATGCTGTCTATCTAATGTTTAGAAGTCTTATTGATAACTATGTAGTTCTGTCCTTTCTATTCTTTTCGTTTTCCTCTGTGCCTTTTAGTGGGTTGGGGGACTGAGGTTAAGGTGGATGCAACTGCAACATTGCTTCATGTATAAATCCACAAACAAATTTGTTTTAGCCTTTAGTCTGCACTCTAAATGTAACAAGAAGTTGCTTGATGTCAATAATATAACAGTCTCATCACTTGCATTTTGCCTCATAATTGCAATGCGTCATTACCTCACAATTAAAAACTTTCTGCTTTTGACAAATACACTGTTAGTCTGCCTACATAATTCCCTCTCATGTAATTGTTTTCTGAAAAGGCCACAGGAGGCGGAGCATACAAATTTGCAGATCTTTTCAAGGAAAGACTAGGGGTCAGTCTTGACAAGGAGGATGAAATGGATTGTCTTGTAGCTGGGGCGAATTTTTTGCTAAAGGTGAAGTTGTAATTCTATTGATCGTTGAGCTAATAGGGATGCCAATTTCATTTCCAATTATGATAATGAGGCTCTTGAATTCATGAACCATACTAAAGTTAATTGAGCATACTCATCATGGCGTTAACCTCATCTAATTGGTTTAGACTTCCAGCTAAATTGCACCTCATGTTCATTTGCCTTGATTTTAACATGGCTTCTAATTTTGCATCATTATAAACTTATGGGTGTAAGACAATGGTGGGTGTGTTTTCAAAATTTTGCTAAGCTCCCAGTGGAAGCCATGTACATGAACAGTTTGACTTTTTCCCTTTTTCATTTCCTTTCTCTTTTTCCTGCTTTTGGGGGGGGGGTCCTGATCATGTCGGAACAGTAAGACGAAAGAAGAGCAAGCAAAGGCACACACTTGTCATAGGTGGCACAATTAATGGATTTACCTTTTTCTTTCCTTAATAATACTTGAAATATTGATCCTGATTTTAGGTTTATGAAGCTCAAGATTTTTTTTCTTCAAAATATCTGCTATGCAATGCATGTGGAGAACACTTTCTGAAACTGTGAAACCTTGATATTTATGTGCCAATAATTCCATGACAGTCTGTGTCTTTCCTGTACTATAGACGAACCAATAGATAGTCTACTCAATATTTGTGATGTGTACTTATGTTGCGGTAGGAAATGATGAAGATTTTGATTCTTCAATGCTTGAATGTTTCTGATGGACTGCCCTTATCAAAGTAGTATCAAGAGCTGACAGGAAGTGCTCTCAATGTCTTCTCTACTTTTTGCATAGGCTATTCGTCACGAGGCTTTTACTCACATGGAGGGTCAGAAAGAGTTTGTGCAGATTGATCAAAATGATTTATTCCCTTACCTCCTGGTGAACATTGGATCTGGTGTTAGTATGATAAAGGTAAAGCAGACATATATACATTTCATTGAATGCCTCATTATGGTATATAATATATATAATTGTCCGTTCTTATGACTTTGCAAATGATTTAGGTCGATGGAGACGGGAAATTCCAACGTGTTAGTGGTACAAATGTTGGAGGTGGTACATACTGGGGTCTGGGGAAGCTGTTGACCAAGTGTAACAGGTCAGGCTGTTATTCTGATGACTTTATTTTATCTGTTTGTCAATTTTCATTTCTATATTGGCCTTCTTAATTGGGAGGTAAACTTTTATGCCAGTTTTGATGAACTTCTGGAGCTCAGTCAGCGTGGAGATAATAGAACCATAGACATGCTTGTGGGAGACATCTACGGTGGTATGGATTATTCTAAGGTATGTTAAGGTACTCAATGTCATGACGTTATGATCAAATGATTGCATGAAAGTGTACATTGTATCTATGGTACTCGAAGATAACTGTCTACCTCCTAATTTTTGCAGATTGGTCTCTCTGCATCGACCATAGCTTCTAGCTTTGGCAAGACAATTTCTGAAGATAAGGAGGTTGAAGACTACAAACCTGAAGATATTTCCCTCTCACTACTGCGAATGATTTCTTATAACATTGGGCAGGTCAGTTAGAAAAGGAATCTTTACTTTGGGAAATTCAACCATTTTGTTACTTTTCAGTGATGTTATAGAATAAGTAAACTGATTTCTTTTTAAATTGTAGAATTTTGTGTATGAAACTGAAATTAGCTAGTTCCTGTGGATATTGGATTATCACTGTGGAGTTATAAATAAAACTAATGACACTCTTGAGTTGAACCCAACATGCTACATTGAAACTTGCTGCAAATTGTTTGGGATATGTCTGATGTCCATGAGCATTCTCTTTAAGGAACCTTGCTATTTGATAAGTTTTGCTGCAGAAAAGCTCTTCTGCATCTAACTAATTTAGTTTTCCACGTTCTACTTGTTCAAAACATTGGAAGTCGATTTTGACAACTCATTCTATATTCAGTAAAAAAATTGAGAACCTCCACTTGTTAATCCAAGGAACTCCAGAAAGAATATGAGTGGAGTGGCTGATAGTTAATAGCAACACGACAATATGCATCATACTGCTAAGACAATCATTTTCTTTGCTTATGGAGATAATTGGGTGCAATACCTGGGGCACTCAATTTATTGCTATGACTTGGGGCTCATGATGCTGTTCTCTCCGTATGTGAAGGGTTTTACTGCTCGAATTTCTTTTTTTTTTGGGTCAATTTCTGAAAATTGAATATAGATATCACTAAAGTTGTGCTTTGCTGAGGGGCTAGTATCATTTTGTAACCGCCTTGTGTTCCTACTTTCAGATATCTTACCTAAATGCTCTTCGATTTGGTCTCAAGCGGATTTTCTTTGGAGGTTTTTTCATTAGAGGCCATGCATACACAATGGATACTATTTCCTTTGCTGTTCATTTCTGGTAAGAGTGTTGATATTTCTTCACCAGTCCCATATTGAATCACCTGTTGTGCCAGGCACTGCCAGCTTTCTCTTAGATTGAAAATGAGTTTCTTAAAAGGAGAGAATGTACCATAATTTATAAATACTGTGCCATACCCGCTGATACAAGCTAGTATGCAGCATACTAGTCAATATCAGGTATAGACTATTATCAGGTTCTATACCAGTCAAGTACTAGTCAATACCCATTTAATGATGCATATGCAAAAGAAAAGTAAAGGGATGAACAATTCATCACAATCCCGTAAGATATTTGACGAAGAGAAATTTAGGACAACATTATTGTTGAAACCTCCCCCCCCCCCCCCCGCACCCCCCAAAAAAAGCACTCTTACCTTGTGGGTGGGAGGAAGGTTGGCTCTGCTCCATAACAATCCAATACAAGAAGTATTTGACTACATAGTGTGGATCCTACTGAGGCGCAGTGTAAGGAGATCAAGATGTATGCAACCTTACCTTGATAAGTACAGTTGTTTTGAATGAAATGGCAACAGGGAAAGTCTAATTCTTGAAACTTCTAGGACAGTGTTATGAGCAACGATTGCCAAACAACGGCAGAAATTGCAGGATTCAAAGTAAATTTATGCATTTTAAACCTGTTTTCCTTGGAAAACCAAATACTTTTGTGTTTCTTCTCAAAACTCAAAAGAATGGCTCAATAAATTCCCCTTTTTCTTTTGGGGGGGGATGGGGGGGTGATTCCTCTTTTCCTATTCGTCGTTCTCTCCTGTGTGATTAGAGGGAAGAATTCTAGGGAAGTGAAAACATGTATTCTTCTATTCATGATCCATTTGATTTTCATTTAGGTCAAAAGGCAATGCAAAAGCAATGTTCCTGAGGCATGAAGGGTTTCTTGGAGCTTTAGGTGCCTTTATGAGTTATGAAAAACATGGTCTCGATGACTTGATGGTACATCAATTGGTGGAAAGATTCCCTATGGGTGCCCCCTATGTTGGAGGAAAAATACACGGTCCACCTCTAGGAGATCTGAATGAGAAGGTAAATATGCTGAATACCTAAATGTAGTTTCAATGTGGAAGAAATCAGTGGAGTCCATGCCATTTTGCTTTGTAATTTGTGGAATCAGTTGGTCATAGCCCTCCTGCCTCCCTATGCTTCTGTACCTTCCTATGCTAGAGGAGACAGATAGCCAGATACTTTTAGGCTAAAAAAAGAACTTTATTTCTTGTTGGCAAATCATTGCTAATCGTAATATACATACTGCCGATCATTATCCATATTAGAATTCATGGTGATAGTTGTTTTGGTGTATGGTAACTAGTTTCACTTTTGTGTAACTTTCTACCTTGCAACTAGGCTAGCTGGGTTGCAACTGCAGTCATCAACTTTGAACTCAAAGCACCATCTGTTAGTTAAGAGAGAAAAGACCTAATTTTTCCTTTATTCAATCAGATCATCCAGGTACAGGTCAATGACTAATTGATCCAATAGCTGAATATGAATGTACCCTATGTTGATCTTCAAGAGTGGAAGAGTAGAAAGTCCTATTCTTCTGCATGCCTTCTGACACAAGTCTTTTCTGCGCCAAATATGCAGATATCATGGATGGAAAAATTTGTGCAGAAAGGGACAGAAATTACTGCTCCTGTTCCAATGACTCCACCTGGAACAACTGGCCTTGGGGGCTTTGAGGTTCCTTTGTCAAGGGGAGATACTCTGCGTCCAGATGCAAGCAACTTGAATGTTGGGGTCCTTCACCTTGTTCCTACTCTCGATGTGTTCCCTTTGCTGGCTGACCCAAAGATGTATGTGTCATTATCCTTAGTCATTGTTTACTGTCGCCTTCTTGCGTCCTAAAATCAGTTCTTGTTTACTATCTCTTGTGTTTGGCTAGTCATATTGAAACTTGGTCCTTGTATTCTAAAATCAGTTCTTTACTATGATTCTGTGTCCTGTCAAGAAGAATGTTCACTTGCTTGCTTTTGCTCTTTACTGTCAAATCATGAATTGTGCTTTGGGATGGCCTTCTGGCACCACTTCTGAGATTTGCAGAGCACTTGTTCTAAGTGGTTTTTCTATCATACTTTTTGGGTGGAGGGGGTCGTTTTGCGTGTGTAACTTTTGTTAGACTCACATTAACATTCCTTCAAATCTATGCAGTTATGAGCCCAACACCATTGATCTCTCAGATCACGGTGAGCTAGAGTAAGGCTGTCTTATCTTACTGAATTCGTCCCTTCATCTGCATAACCCTTGACACTTGGGTCATAGACATAGCCTGCTTGTACTAATATTTCATTATTTTTACTGTAGGTATTGGTTCACTGTGCTGTCTGAACATTTACCAGATCTTGTTGATAAGGTAAATGGTCATCTTTGTAAATGCTGCAATCTGCATCACCGCTCACATAGCCCTTAGATGCCGACTAGCCAAAAATATAGTTATAGGAGTCAGTACTAGTGACTTGGTAAAACTAATTGAGAAAGACTCCAAACTCCAAATAGTTGGCACTGTGACAGCAGACCGAGTAAAAATATTCATGTTATTTCTAGTGAAGTAAAAAAATTCCTGCTATGCATACTCTTTTTCTTATTTATAGTGATGTTGCCAAGTAAATTTGATTGTTCCTTGGTTTAGGTTGATGAAGGATGTGGACTGATCGTTTGAGCTAGTTTTTGAGTTGTGAATGTGAGTTTTTAATTGTTTTTTTTGGCAGGCTGTGGCAAGTGAAGGAGGAACTGACGATGCTAAAAGGAGGGGAGATGCATTTGCCCGTGCATTTTCTGCCCACTTGGCTAGGTGATTTTCTATATACTGGCATATGCAGAGAGACATTAAAATAATTGATAGTCAGGGTTAAGATTCAAACCAAGGTAGTACGTCATGCAACTTCGAGAAAAGGATCTGTGTTGAACTTTTTAAAGAGAGATTCCTGTTAACCTTTTGTGGACTCCCCTGGTGCATTCCTTTCTTTTTCAGGACTCTAGCTTGGCCTCAATTTGTTGAGGTTACTTGTGAATCTCGTTATATTTCCTTAGTACTGCATGTGAGGAATAACAATTGCTTGGTGAGGTGCTTCTGGCTTGTGTGTTCAATTATGGTTTCCCTTGTTGGCCCTTAGCTTGAGTACTGTTGTGGGTTCTTTAAGCATTTTCATGGCTCTCATATCTGCTTTTTCAATGTGCTAGCCTGCTATGTGACTTGTATATGAATAGTGGGACTGCGACTTTGCTCTTGGGCGACCCGGGGGGGGAGGGCAGACAGAGAGAGAGCTTTTGAAGTTCCTCAGCATCTTGACTAGTGAAAATTCTGTGCTCAATTGAAAATTTTAACTATAAACCAGGTTGATGGAGGAGCCTGCTGCTTATGGGAAGTTAGGACTGGCCAACCTTCTGGAACTGAGGGAGGAGTGCTTGAGGGAGTTCCAGTTTACCGATGCATACAGAAGCATCAAGCAAAGGTACTCTCTTGCATCTTTTCCTTTTGAGCCAGTTTTGGGTGAGACCTTCTCATCCAAAAATGTAACCAGTTTACGAAATAGCCGCAACAGAAAAAGAAGCTTAGTCTGAAGAAAACAACTTGTAAGACCATCTTGTTTAAGTAGTGTTTCTTTTTCTCACCGTTCCTTTTCTTTTTGGCTTTCCTTTTAGAGCAGAAAGCCGTTCAGCAACTGAGGCCAGTTTTGCTAATCAGGACCTGAATTCCAATAGAAAAGTTGTTTCTTCATTGTAGCATCCTTGGATCTTCGATATCTAGCGAGTGTGGCCTTTGTTTCTTTATTCTTTTTTTTTTCACTTTTTTTTGGGGGGAGGGGGACAAAAGAGATGGGACAATGGATGGCTCTGTTACTTTGGTCTTGGGCAGGAACTCCTGCTATTCATCAACCTTACCTATAGGAATCCTATTCCTGATACCAATCCTGATCCTTTTGCAATCATGTGTTACAGGGAAAATGAGGCTTCGCTTGCAGTGTTAGCTGACCTTCTAATGGAGCTAGATAGTATGCCGGAGGTATGCATCCTTCTCTGCTTTCTTCTCTTCTCTGCTTCCCTCCAATCAAAGGCATCCCTAAAAGGGGCATAAGTTGATTAAGTTAATGAGCCAGGTGGGATAGCTTTCGCATTTCCAGGAATTTTTCTTTCAAGCCCATTGATGAGTAAGTCATTTTGCAGGAGGCGAGATTGTGTAGCTTGATTGAAGGTGTTCTTGCTGCAAACATTTTTGATTGGGGATCCCGTGCATGTGTGGACCTTTATCATAAAGGGACAATTATCGAGATTTACAGAATGAGTCGCAAGAAGATGCAAAGACCTTGGCGGGTAACTAGAACCCTATTTTTTCCCCTCAAAAATCTAAGGACTACCCAATGTTATCGGATCTTTTACTGGGCAAACTTCTGAATATTTTCTAGTTAATACATGTGATCTTTAGTTGGATGTAATGTAATGACAATGCAATGCAATCAACTTTGCAATGTAATTATGATTACTTAGTTTGTAGTAATCATAAATAAGATAGTTCTTTTATTGCAATCGTCTCATACAACCAAACAAGGTAATGAAAACACAATTACAAACTTTTTTGCATTACAAAGTTGATTATATATAACCAAACATTACAATAGTTCATCCCAAGGCAAATGTCTTTCTATTCCGGGGATCCCCTAGATATTTATCCAATATTTTATTTTACGATGCTCACTGTATTGTTTGCCGTTGGGGTATTATTATCCTCACCATTTAAGTTGGACATGAATATCAGGTGGATGATTTTGACATGTTTAAGGAGAGGATGCTGGGATCTGATGGTGGGAAACCTCCACCATATAGAAGAGCATTGCTTTTTGTGGATAATTCAGGTGCTGATATTGTGTTGGGAATGCTTCCCCTTGCAAGAGAACTTCTCCGCCGTGGTACTGAGGTAGCTCTCTTTTCTAGATACATGCCTCATACCCCCCCCCCCCGGCCTTCCGATACAGACACACACACACCCCTCAAAAAGAGAAGGGGGGGGGTTAAGATTTTTTAAAAGAGAAATATGACTACCCACTTGGTCACTATGTTCAACTGGTTCCTATGGGAATTAGTTGTTCAAACTTCAACTTGTAAATTCTAGTCTATTAAATCAGTATGCCGAAGTCCTGCCTACGCGAGTGTATGGGAGGGTCAAATGCAATTGGCGGTACCCCTAAATCGCACGCTGTGTCCTTTGAACCCTAGATGTAAAAAGATTGGATGGTTCCTACTTTATGACATAAGTGGATGATAATTTAGTGAGGCACATGAGATCCTCTAAAATGTGAATAACCATTTGTCCTACCCATACATGTCTCTGTTTAGCCTTCCATCTTAAGTAATTGATTAGCAATGAGATTGTCTCTGCAGGTTGTTCTGGTGGCAAACTCACTACCAGCCTTGAATGACGTTACTGCTATGGAGGTTCCTGACATTGTTGCAGAGGCTGCGAAGGTACCTGTTGGCTGTTGTCTAGAAATAGGTTTTTTTGTGCACTAAGGCACTTTACATGCAATGACTCTATTACTGTTGCCAGAACTGTGATATTCTCCGAAGAGCAGCTGAAGCTGGTGGGCTTCTTGTGGATGCCATGATAAACATTCAGGATGGATCTAAACTAGATTCACCTTCAGTGCCTGCCCTCATGGTTGTTGAAAATGGGTGTGGTAGTCCGTGCATAGATTTACGACAGGTCAGCTCAGAGCTAGCTGCTGCTGCAAAAGATGCTGATCTGGTACGTTTATACTCAATTTTCTTCTCGATTTTATTAATAGACACATGTTCAGCTGAAAAATATTATGCTGGAATCCCCTTTTCAGGCCGGAGTCAGTGATGTGATTGGACTTTTGGTTTGGGGTGGGGGGATCAGGGTTGGGCCTGGGCCAGCTAGTCTTGCCTACTGCCCTTGTGGCTCTCAGGGTTCAGAGCCGGGGAGTCTGGAATGGAATGGACATAAATAAAGATGATCACTGAGAAGAGGGGTTTGGAAACCATCTCTGCTTACCGTGGCCAGGTTACATACATTTGGACTTCCCCAAACCCATGTCAATAGGATCTAGAATGGTACTGTTGTAGTAAATTTTGAAGCTTTACTTTTTTCCTGTCAGCCTCAACTTTGACAAATGTGAGTGAAGTTATAAGATTGCTGATCACAATAGACGGACACCAAAAGGTCTTATAGTGTAGCACTGGCATTTTGCCCCTCTTTTGCCTGCTATGCAAATGAGTCAATGATCTCTTCTATTAGTGTTGCTTTTATTGAGTATATACCCAAATTAAATGCACGACAGAAGCCATTACAGTTGATTATACCACCGATTTTCTATGACTTGCAGATAATCTTAGAAGGCATGGGCCGCGCTATTCACACCAATTTCAATGCCCGGTTCAAATGTGATGCTCTGAAGGTTAGTACTTTGACATTGCATCAATGTGTTGGAATAGATGTTCACTGCAGTAGTTTGTCGTCGATAACAAATCATCATTTAGAGCAATGACATGGCTCTATTTCTGCAATCTTTCGTCTTTTGAGTATCTCTATTCCATGTCTTTCTCATGACCAAAATATGGTTGGCAGCTCGCAATGGTGAAGAACCAGAGATTAGCAGAGAACTTGCTGAAGGGGAACATATATGACTGCGTCTGCAGATTTGAGCCAGCTTCAAGTTGAAAATTAGACTTCTCCAAATACTATACATCTCAAGCATCTCGGCTTTCATACTTAATCTTAGTGATACATCATAGCCATCTTCAGTGCTGAGCTTTTAGTAGATCCAAGATTTCACCTAAAGTGCTCAGCCTTCTAATACCGAGTCTAATTTTCTTCTTTCTCCTTCGATATATCTAACTGTACACATGCTGCTAGGGCCGTCTTTGAAGGTTCAGAAGTGGTCTTACCACTGAGTATCTTTGCAAGAGCAAAGGACCTTAGAGCCAGAAGATGCAGACTTAAATTAGAGCTCCCCATTTACTAGTTTTGGGAAGATTGTAGTTCGAATGTTTACATGTAAGTGCTCACTGAACATATGTAAGTTGGATGCTTTATGTTTTCGAAATGTGGATGCTTTATGTTTTTTAAATTAGTTATTCTAGCTGTAAAAGCTCTCTGTTTGTAGCTTGGGTAGGTTATGCTTAGGCACAGCATTACGTTGGCATTACACATTTACACTTTCAAAACTAGTCCTAGTATTCTAAATAGCCTTATTTTTGAGTTGTCCTACTCTGTATTATTTTTGTAGAGGCCTCTGTTGTTGTCGTTGTTTTTTCCTGGAAAGAGGGAGGGGGTGTTGGTTGTAGTCTAAACTCTAATGTATCATCTTATAAAGTTTGATAGAATGGAGTGGAAAGTCAGAAACTATATTGATAGTAACTTGGTTCCCTTTTTTTCAGATATACCATACAAACTAAACAATTTTGATTAAATTATCGCTACGAATTATTATTATATTTTTTTAAAGTTGTTACTCATACAAGCGCAGAACATTATTTTCCCCATTATACATATTCAGTAATCCGTCCACCCCCCCCCCCCCCGGGGATTAAGTGCATCACTGTGCAAGAACTAGGGGAAACGCTCAAATGTCTGATTCACACAGACAGGACACAGCAATACAGCATGCGGATGTTTGGGCTCCATTTGTCTTACAACTTTTATACTTAACTGAGGGGTATAACAGCAATGGGCATTTGGTCTAGTGGTATGATTCTCGCTTTGGGTGCGAGAGGTCCCGAGTTCGATTCTCGGAATGCCCCAGAGACCTTCGATCCCCCTTTTTAACGAGTTTCTCAGACGCATGAGCTGGAGACGCGATTATGGTACGTTCAAGTAGAGAATCCAAACAAATTGCCTAGTTCATTAACTTTTTGGAAGCCCAGCTAAGAATCCCTTTAAAACAGAAAATTTTGCTACTTATTCAAAACAAGACACTCTTTGCAGGAAGCATAACATTTGCAGCCACTCACTTTGGGAGTAGGAAGTTTAGCATTCTTTATTACCAGTCACTGCTCGCTGCATCAAAACTTTCCTACATCAAACTACAAATCACACCATCAAGCACCTGAGACTGAACAAAAAAACCATACAATATATGATTGAAGTTGTACCAAAACCAGTAATCTCTACATTTCTAGCGCGGAGGCGTTCATGAAGTCTTGATCACTCCATTGCTGCAACTCCCCCAGCAGCCTTTATCTTGTCGATAATTTCAGCAGCTTCCTCCTTAGTGACACCCTGTTTAAGTACAACAGGCGCTTTCTCCACGAGATCTTTGGCTTCCTTGAGCCCTAAATTGGTAAAAGCCCTCACTTCCTTGATCACCTTGATCTTAGCAGCTGCATCAAACTTCTCCAACTTGACATCGAATGCTGTCTTCTCTACTTTCTTCTCCTCAGGTTGTGCAGCGCCTCCCGCTCCTGCTGGGGCACCCAGGTCCAAACCTTCAGTTGAGATCTTCTCCAACTTGGGATGGTTGAGTCGCTCTCTGAGAGCAGGACCTATTTGGGCTCGCTCTTCAGGAGCCAAACCCGCTATCCTTTCTGCTAACTGAGTGACCTTTTCTGAGGGTGGTGGTCTTGGGCCATATGGGTCATAGACAGGAGGGTATCTGTACCTCTTGGGTTTGGTCTTCTGAGCTACATCAGTTTGGAGACAACGAGCTTGCAGTGGCGCAGTTGGTACCAATGAAGGAGGCCTAATACGAACGGCTCTCGAAATTTTTGTGAGGTGCATATTTCACCAGAAGATCAGAACACCGCATCAGCAGACAAACAGCACAAAAGGTGAACAGCAATAAACCGACGCTGCAAGTTAAAGAAATGGGTTATCAAATAGCACAACCTTTATAAACTGTTAGCCCTGTAGTTCACAGACTGAGGCATCCCATCCTTTTCTATTCAAAATCAAGACAGAAACCAGCGTTGGCGAACAATAGAACAATCTCAGGCAGGCTATCCTAATTTGGTTAAGTATTAAACAACAAGCACCGAAATGGATTGCAGCAGATACAGCCCATTGGGAAGATGTAAAATTCAATGAGTACAAACCCACCCTACCCTAATCAGTGATGTATCGGAAAAACTTAAACCAGCGACAAGCTAGCTGCATCACAATCACATTCATCTCAAATCACTCTCATTCTCTGTCCAAACATCAACACGACTACCAGAAATTCCATGTAACTATTATGATGCTCGGACTCGGCTAAATGGGCTGTCGACCCGACCCGACACCGACTCGAACACGGGTAGGTAGGGTACAGACGAAGATGGGGACGACGATGGCGACGAAGAAGGAGGTGAAGAATCAAAAGGAGGAGCAGACGTGTGGGCATACCTGAAGAAGGTGAAGCTCAGCAACTTCGGTCTTTCTCAGCCCTCACAAACGCGCAATCTCTCTCTCTCTCTCTCCCTCTCTCTCTACAGTGCACGTTTGTAATTCTAATTGGGCTAGGGTTTTTATTTTGACTGCTGCGGATATGGGCTTCTACTCAAGCCCAATTTTGAAAGATTTAAATTACAAATGTTTTACTCGGCCAATTGCTAAATGTCTGATGGCAACTTAAATAAAAAAACTCCCGGCTTGAAGAACATTTAGTTTAAAAAAAAAAAAAACAATGATGGCTGACCTATAAAAAGATTATTAAATTAAAGTACACTTTTTTTTCCTGAAGAAAAAGTCATGTCTTCGTATCCGTATCCATTTTATAGAAAGGGTCTCTAAATCCGTTGCATCCGTATCCAGTTTATAAAAAGGGTCTCTAAATCCTTAATTAGTATGGGTGTAGGACCTTCGAATAGAACATGTGTCTATAAATAGACATGGGGGAGGTTTGAGATGAGTTGAGTTATACCCGCATTCACGCTCATTTTCAAAAATCATGCTCATATCAATACATATACTCATCGGGGTTTGTATGGCTATGCACATACCCATCCCAGTCAGATTTTACGGATTTACAACTTTTATTCGGGTACATATAGAGTATGTGAGGTGTCACTATATTCAACTCATATTTACATATAAACTAAGTTTGATTAGTAACTTGAAGCAATGCTAATAAAATTCATATCCAATTGGACTCGCATAAATTGAAATTGTAAAAAAAAGAAAAAACTACATGAATAAATACTATACAATTAGAGTTTCATGCTTAACATTTATTTTGTAAGTTTTAACATATTTTGTAGCATTTTACTAGCAAATCAGGTTCGCGTTTTAAGAATCCAAACCCATTTTCCAACACAAACAATCATACTCATGCCCAAGCTCACTTGAAACTCATTGTCACCAAACATTTGAGTGCTAAATGGGGTACAATAGGATTTTCGGGTCTTGGTAATATTATCATCTCTACTCGTGTTCGACACTCATACCCAATTCCAAGCAGCATAGCTATGAGCTATGGTGTTCATATTAAGTAGCGAAGAAATAAATAAACCATGCTTGTTTTTTTTTATGGCTGAGACCATAGTTTTTGAAAATGAAAATCCTTTATACCCCATTAAAAGTGGACAATAAGGCATGACGGATTGAGTCAAAATCGGTCCATTAACATAAGGGTTGAGCCAATTGTACTACTCCATAACATACATACATAGCCAAGTGGATTTGAAGTTGACAGTGTTGCATTAATTTTGATAATAAAAAGTCAATTTGTCGGCATGTTAGTATGCAGAGCATGTCATGTAATTGTGTGAAACCATCAAGAACACTAAAAGTTAGAAAGTACGGAGCTAAAATACAAGTCCATATTAAAATACACCACCAAGCTAATACAAATTACGACTTTAAAGTCCATATTCAAAACATACCACCTAGTTAGTCTAAATTACAATTACAAGTGCATCTTTGGGTTGCGCTAAAGAGGCTGTTGCTTCACTTTTTATGATTAAAATGTAAATAATGACAAACATATTAGGCTTAAAACATATGAAACTTAATTAGCTGACAAGTGAGGTTTTATTAGTAGGCACAATCCAAGCCGAAACTCTTAGAGTGAATATGCTTATTTGAAAATCATGGGTGCTCATTAGAGCATAATATGAACTAAATGATAAAAACACATGCTCTATCAAACAATCTTGTCAACAGCTCTAGTTCACGTATTTAATAGGTCTGCAAAAATAAAACACATAAAAATTAGCAACACAATTTTAGTAAAAAGTAAAAACCTTGTCACTGTTTAAAAAATGTTGGTAAAAATACTACATGCAATTGCAAAATGCATCTCAATGATGATTGAGTAACCTAAAAAAAACAAGTAGAACAACGTCCAAGCTCTTTGTCATTATGGGGTTAACAAGATCATTATTGTACTTGAAACTTCACCATGTATTGGTTATGTTTGACAAAATTACCTATTAAGGTAGAAGTATTTGTTTTCGTGACCAATAGTTGTTTAAACAACAGATAATTTTATATTTTGGCTTGAGTTGATGGTTGTTTGAATGAGTAGTTAAAAAAAGTATGCTTGGTAAATTTAGTTATTCATTTTGCTGATCAATATAAGTTGGCTTTTATATAGTTTGCCAACAACAAAATAAATAGAGGGTATTTTTAACCAAAAATATAAAATACCATTTTTGAAGACGAAATGCTGTTTTATTAGCTATTTTTGATTAATGTTGTTCAAAACAACCATATAAACTAGATAATCAACTGTTTATTAACGAACAAAGAAAACAAAGCGGTGAATTTGGATGATCAATACTTGGACTTTTGGATCACGCTTAGTTTCTATTTGCTTTTTGTGTTATCACATTTCAAACATGTAATTTGCTCTGTGCCAAGTGTGCCCCCCTAGAACATTCAGTATTATGAATCGTATTTTGATGAGTTTGAAAAGTTAAAGAAGACGAGGGTATTTTTAAGTGCAAAAATTATAATTCTAATTGGCGAATAAATAGTTAACCTTATTAATGTTTAGAAAATAATAGTGAAAATACCACATGCTAATAAAAGATGTTGGTTCACCAAATAGTTTAAATTAAAGTACATAAAATTTTAATTTAATCAAAGTATTAAACATTGCTTAAAACATCACGGCTGTCACTGCTTAAGAGCACAAAAACTCTTTGTTTGCTATCTAAGAGCATTCACAGTGCATAAAAGCCATTCCACTTGTAGGGTACGGTGTTCCACATGCATTTTCTTTTTCTATTTTGAGTGCAGAGATTGAGTAGAATGGCATAGATAACAGTTATAACCCGCAAGCCACTTTTGTTTTTTGTCTTCACCTGTCCTTTTTTTTTTTTTTTTTTGCAAAAATATATTTTTAGGGGGCAAAAAAACATTGTATATTATGGAATGAGTCTATAATAAATATCTTATTAAATAATCTAAATTAAAATTTCATAAGTTATAAAAATAAAAGAATGCAAATTTCGAAATACTCAGATTTTACTAATATGGTCGGGTGAGTTCCGAAGAATTTCTTTTGAGAAAGTTGTGAAAGATACCAGTACTCCTAGTCTAGAGTGTAGACTTTGCAGTGTCCAGTGTTTACTCCAGTACTACATGCTTGTCCCTTGCACCAAACCCTCTGTAAAACCCTCTCCCATGGTTCCCGCCAATCCTCTCCGCTGTCTACGGCCATTCTCATCACAGCTCTAGAATTCTCACCATCTGTCCTCTCGAAGAGTAGCAGTCGACGATGACGACCGTCACTTCAAGAGACATACAAGAGATCGTCTCTAAGCTATCTTCCGACAAAGCTAAAGCTCGAGAAGTATGGATCATTGACCTAACTATTCATCCACTTCATTTAGCTTTCAATTAAGCCTATAATTTGCTCTATTTGGATGTTAATTCTGATGTATATTGTCATCGAATGGTTATAGGAGGGGATTAAATTGTTGAATACATGGTTGGAAGGCGAAAGATCGATAAATTTCTGTAAATTTCTTAGCCGGAAGACTGCAATGATTAAACCTGATCAAATTCCTGGATGTAAGATGATTCGTCTTTAATGGCGTTGATTATGTTGATGTATTTTGATAAATGATGGAATTGATTGGTCTTTTTGGTGTTTTCAATCTCATTGGTTTGGTGTGCAGCTGAAACTTGGCCGTTTCTTATTTCTTTGCTGATTGATTGTACATGCAAGGAGATATCGGCGAGTAAGAAGCGGGTGCCCAAGTTGATGTATGCTAAAACCCTTCGGATTGTGATTCAGCGGGCTGAGGATGCCAAGGGTACTTGTTTTTATGTTTTGGGTTCATCCTTGAATCACTGTGAAAAATGACGTCCCTGCATTCTTCCCTGATTAGTTGAATTTTGCTGATTCACTTCCCTGATGTACATTTTATTACGGTTTGTTTTTGATTTGTGGAGTAAGGAAGGGACTTAATCAAATCTCCATTGGAGTGTAATCTTTTCCTTGTTTTGGACTTTTGGTCCCTTACTACGAAGTAGAAGGGTAGACAAGGTTTTATGAGAATAGCCTCTTTTAATCCGTAGTTAATGGCACAAACATGTTGGTTAATGGTACAAACATCTGATTCTTCAGCTATCGCTAGTTACTACGCAGGAGCCTGTGAAAAGCATAGGTTAATGATTATGGTAAGACCCAGAGATTGTGGTAGCCAGTAACCCTCCACCCCTGTGGCCAAAAACACAAAAAGGAGATGAAATTGAGAACAGATTCTCACCATTTATGAAGAAATGGTCTGAAGGAAATAGCCATCTATCAAAAGAGGACTGTATTTTTCTCTTTCACACGTGCAGATATTCTCGCACTGTCTGGCTATCCCATTTTTTACATTTTGGCTGTTTGTTGTTTACATTGCTTGGACTTTTGTTAATAATTGCCATGATCATTCATCCCTAGTGTGAACTTGGCAACTCTTAAAGACAGTTTGAGGCTTTTTTCCAATGATTAGGTGTTATAGTTCTTATCTGTCTACTACTATTCTGTAGGCCGTGTCTTGGTGCCTTATTTGGATGAAGATTATCTTTCACCCTTTTTTTTTTTTGGATGTGGAGGCACCGTGACGGTGATGGTTGAGCGGATGGGGTATTAAGGAGGAAGAATTCTGCTCCTGTTGTCTAAGCAGGCAATATGGAGGGGCGAAGTTGATTGATCTCAATACCTCATAACCCATGGTTCACCTTCCCCTAGAGATTTCTAGAGGGATTTACCCTTGCTTTTTTGATTTTCCAACCCATATCATGTTGTCTGGTATTCTTCTTCCTTGGCATTGACGATGTGTAAACTGAGCATAAGGGAACACTTGCCTTTGCTCTGATGAATTTTTCTGCGTCTTATGCATTTTTTGTCTAATATGTGATTACCATTGAAAAAGGTATGCAATCCCCTTCTATGACCAATTTAAGTGGACGGTAGTCACAGTACAGATATATGTCATCTGTTCTTATTACTTCTCAGAGAATTTGCTTTGATATATGGTTTTTGCTTTATACCTAGTAGGGGATGCTTTGCCGCTTGTCACAGTTGCAAAACCACTCCTTAATCACATTTGGGATGTCTTAAAAGATGTTCCAACCTTTCACTCTGAGTATGGTATTATCCTACGGCATGTATTGGCTGTCAGAGAATATCGTTTTCACATGAGGAAACGGGTGTATTGTGGTGAGTTATTTTTATTTGATTCAAAGCTACATTATGCATCCTAAGCCATATACTAGCCCGATTCGTTATGGATGTTCTTTAATTTCTTCTTGTTCATCCGAAGGTCTTGTGCTTGTATACATGGAAAAAGTTGGAGCAAACTTAAGTGAAAAGCAAAGCAGTCATTCCAATCTCAAAGAAGAGGGCTTCCGATGTATTCTGACTTTGCATTCTCTGTTAGAAAATCCTCCTGGGGATTTTCCTGAAAATATCAGAGAAGATGTTGCCAAAGGCTTTGTTGGCTTCTTTGCATCTGTGAGGTACAAAGCCTGCAGCTTTTGATTTTGAGCTTATACACAATTTTATTTGCTTGTTCATCTACAGTTTCTTTCGGATTTCTTGCTGGTATTTTTCTTGAGGCTGTTATTTCAAATTACAGGGAGGAGGGGAAGATTTCACGCAAGCTAATTGAGTGTCTCAATACCTACTTGTTGGAAGATGGTCCCAATTTGGGTTATCAATCCCTAGAAATTCATGACTCAGTGCAGCAATTTGTATCTCATTTTTGGCTTACAACTCATGATCGGGCTCTCAAGGTCTCTTATTCATGAATTTTAGAATACAATGTTTTTGCTTGCTGTTGGCATAAACTGCTGCATTCATACTTGTGTCTTTAAATTGTAGGATGCGCTTATTTTGTATGCAAAGTTGCAATTAAATTTGTGCAGAGGCAGTGAAGTTGGTGGTCCCTTAATAGAGCAGCTTTTAGATGTAGTAAGCAGGGATCTTGATCAATGCAGTGTACCAAGCATTACATCATCGCGGTGAGCTTTCTTTCCCTTGATTTTCTATTTCACTTCACTCCTGTAATTTTGTGAAGTTACTTTAGGTTCGATAGCAATTTGATAGTGAATTGACAGTGAATGTGAGTCGTGAGAGGAAGATGGTTGTGGCCATGGTTTGAGTTGATAGAATAAATGAATTGCAGAGATATTATGGTGCAATGTGCCCGCTGCCCTTACCTGAGTAAGGATGGGATCTTGGTGCTTCTTTCCTTTCTTCTGGGAAAACATGAAAATTTTTTGTTCTGTTCTGGAAAACTGTAGAAGAGAAATCTCTATCATCAATTTTCTCTTAGGACGATTCATCAAATCAGCATCACTGGGATGAAGTTCCAGGAAAAGAAATACTTATTTGGATGGACAAAATTAGCTAGTCATTGTGCTGGCAACAAATTGAATTTTTAGGTTAGCAGAAAGCCATCAATGGCAAATTGGTTATTAATGTTCGAGCTCCTGAATTTGATTGCATCACCATGACTCTTGATAGTCTTCCTCTCAGGTCTGACATTGCGAAAGATGAAAGGTTTGGAACAATTTCGCATCACGATCTGCTGGAGCTTGCGGCCCTTGTTTTTTATCGGGTAGCTCCCCTGCAACTCACTCTTATGCAAATATTCCTGTGTGTGAGTTTTATTCTCTATTGATGAAAGAGGTCTTTTACTTTTCTTTATTGAACTTTTACCCATTTTTGTGGAAGAGGATCGAATTAAGTACGTCTCTGGTGTACCATGTTACTTGGACTAGCGGAACAAGTACACAGAGGTCCCAGATATGCATAAAGTGAATCGTTGTAATGATCAACATGTTTCTAATCATTCTTATGCTACTTCCAAGGTTCTAAGTGAATTTTAGTGCTTGCTTTTCATTCATGGCTTCTAAATAAGGGGAAATGTATGTAATTCATGGCTCGGTTTAAGAATGCCACGGTTAAAGAAGTTGTCTCTTGGGATGGTGAAGTTAGCAACTGGGATTTGAATTTCGTTAGGAATCTTAATGATTGGGAAGAGGATAGTGTTTGTAATTTGTTAGCCATTCTTGCTGGCAAAAAGGTTTTTCAACAAGGCTATGATGAGATTGTGTGGCCAACAGGTTCTAGGGGTTCCTTTTCTGTCAAGAGCTTTTGCTTTGCACACTTTGAAGACTTGGACGGTTGTGTGTTTCCCGCTAAGCCCATTTGGTAGTCCAAAGCCCCCACAAAAGTGTGTTTTTTTGCGTGGGCTGCTACTCTAGGTAAGATTCCCACAGACGATATGCTTAAGAGTAGAAATTTTAGAGGTCCAAGTAGATGCTCCATGTGTTTGGAGGAGGAAGAAACCGCGGATCATCTTCT
>JACYFF010031957.1:125647995-125786673 GCA_017589665.1 Selenicereus undatus | reverse complement strand
TTCCAAGGAAAAGGCCTTCCCCGTAAATGCCAAGAAGCAGAAGGCACTGAGGCAAGTCTCAAATAGTAGGACTTCACCGTGAAGCTCCCTTTGGAATTGAGATCCCATTTGACTAAATCAAGAGGGGATTGCCTGATGAGCATCCCATTCAGCTTCCTTAGCAAGCTTAAAAGGGAGGCGACATCCACTAAGGCATCTCGAGTAAAAATAGGTGACCAAATGCACGAACCCGACACATTATCGCAATACTCAGCCACAGTAGCGTCTTTATTCTCCGCTAGCGCAAAAAGAGAAGGGAAAAGGTCCCTCAACGGGGCACCTTCACACCATCGGTCATGCCAAAACGAAATGGTAGAGCCACTACCCACTTCAAAAGATAGATGAGAGACAAATGTATCCCATCCTTTACAAATAAATCTCCACAGGCTAACCCCATAGGGGCCGTTTGGTCTAGACGGAAACCACCCACGTCTCTCCTCCCCATACTTTGAACATATCACCCTCCTCCAAAGGTTGGACTTCTCATTCATGAATCTCCATAGCCACTTGCCCACCAGTGCCTCATTAAAGAGTTTTAGGTCTCTGACTCCCAACCCTCCTTCTGATACGGAAAGCTTAACAACGTCCCATCTCACCAGATGATACTTGAAATTGCCACCAAAAGATCCCCAAAGAAACTTCCTTTGAATGGCTTCCAACTTGGCCGCCACAGAAGCCGGAATAGGAAAAAGAGACAGGTAGTAAGTAGGGATGCTAGAGAGGACACTACGGGTGAGAGTGAGTCTCCCACCTTTGGAAAGATAGTTGGCTCTCCATCCAGAGAGCTTTTTCTCAAATCTTTCCACTACTGGCTCCGAAATAGATTTATCTTTGAATTTTGCTCCTAGAGGAAGACCAAGATAGTAGGTAGGAAAAGAATCCACACTACACCCTAACACACCTGCTAGCAAATGGATATTGTCCACCTGACCCACCGGCAAGATAGAGCTCTTAGCCAAGTTGACCCGAAGCCCCGACACTGCCTCAAACCATATGAGGATACAACGCAAATTCACCATCTGTTCACAATCATTGTCACAAAAAATGATTGTATCA
Organism: Selenicereus undatus; assembly: GCA_017589665.1. Classification (NCBI taxonomy): domain Eukaryota; kingdom Viridiplantae; phylum Streptophyta; class Magnoliopsida; order Caryophyllales; family Cactaceae; genus Selenicereus; species Selenicereus undatus. The sequence continues at coordinate 125,785,578 of JACYFF010031957.1, read as the reverse complement.
TCGGCAAAGAGAAGATGGGATACATTAATGATAGTTCCGTTCCTTCGTCCCACTGAAAACCCAGAAAGGAGGCCAGTTGAAGTGGCCGCATGCAACATTCTCGTGAAAACCTCCATGACCAACAAAAAAAGGAGAGGAGAGATAGGATCCCCTTGTCTAAGTCCTCTGGACGCTGAAAAAAACTCTGTAGGGGAGCCATTGACAAGAACTGCAAAGGAGGCCGAAGATATACAATGATGAATCCAAGAGATCCACCTCTCCCCGAACCCCATTCTTCTCAAGACATATAACAAAAATTCCCAGTTAACATGGTCGTAGGCTTTTTCGATGTCTAGCTTGCAAACAACTCCCGGAACCCCGGACTTGATTCTCGAGTCAAGGAGTTCATTTGCAATGAGAACGGCATCCAAAATCTGGCGATCTCCTACGAAGGCGTTCTGATTTTCTGAAATAAGAGACCCAATTACCCCTCTCAATCTTAGGGCCAAAACTTTAGACAGAAGCTTGTAAATGCAACCGATCAAACTGATTGGTCGGTAATCTCGAATATCTTTGGCATTGGCCTTCTTAGGTATCAAACCAACGAAAGTAGCATTGAGGCTTGACACAAATTTCCCCTTGTGGTAAAACTCTAAAAACAACCTCAGAACATCACTCCTAAGAGTGTCCCAATTTACTTGAAGGAAAGCCATAGTCATACCATCGGGGCCTGGAGCTTTATCACCACAACAATCATGAAGAGCTTTCAAAATTTCCTCCTCCGAAAACTCCGACTGAAGTCCCTCTCTAGCAGAAATAGTCAAGGAGGGCATTCCCAGGTTGTCAACCTTTGGTCTCCACGGTTCTGACTCAGTGAAGAGGGCTTTGTAGAAACCATAGATGGAAGATTTCATTTCATCCCTATCCTCATACCAGTTTCCATCCACAACCACAATAGACATAGAGTTGAATTTCCTACGAAGAGTAGCTACTTTATGAAAATATCTGGTATTCCGATCTCCAACTCTAAGCCATAAAGCCCTCGACTTTTGTCTCCAGGAAATCTCATGCATGAGAATGACTCTCGCTAGCTCATCTTTGTCGGCTTGTCTTTTCTCCAATTCCTCATTAGAAAGACCAGACGATCCTTCTTTAAAGTCCAGTTGGTTAATAGAATCCATGAGGTTATACTTCCGAACCTTGATATCCCCAAAGACCTCTCTGTTCCATTTCTTGATTTCCTCTTTGATCACCTTCAATTTTTTCGCAACCACGTAACTGGCATAACCCTCAACACGAGTCTCTTCCCACCATCTCTTAATAAGATCCCCAAAACCCTCAACTTGCAGCCACATGTTCTCAAATTTGAAGGGGATTCTCCCCCTCTGAAACGACCCTTTTTCTAAACAAATTGGGAAATGATCTGAAAGAGGCCTAGGCAGCCTTCTTTGAATAGCATCGGGAAATTGATCCTCCCAATCTACGGAGATGAGGAAACGGTCTAGTCTTGAACGGGCTGGAACCTCGCCACCTCTAGACCAAGTGAAGTCTCCTCCTTGTAAAGGCAAATCAACAAGAGCGCAACTATTAATAAAGCTATGGAATTCCTCCGTAGAATTAGAGGGACTAAAACCCGATCTCCTTTCATGAGCGTATAAGATCTCATTAAAATCCCCACCTACACACCAATGCCCGGACCACTTATCCTTAATAGAACAGAGCTCTTCCCAGAATCTCAACTTGTCACTCCTAGATTGAGGGCCATACACACCTGTATAGGCCCAATCAACACCATTCTCGATCGAATGAAGGATGCACGTGATTGAGAAGTCACCACAAAAAGTTGACACCAAGCGGTACACACTCTTGTCCCACATAACCAGGACACCCCCTGACAAACCCACTGCATTAAGAGCTGCAAAATCAACAGATTGAATTCCCCATAAGGCTCGAACATCTAGGAGAGAAACATCCTCCATTTTAGTCTTTAGAAGGCACACAAGGTCACATTTCCAGTCTCTCAAAAAACTTTTAAGCAAAGTTCTCTTGTCACGGTCATTAATGCCCCTCACATTCCAGGAAATCATTCTAGACATAAGGTACTAGAGGCCCACTTGAAGAGGCACTATCTCTGTCATAATTCACTCCGAATTCAAGCCGTCGAAGTTCTCTTTGTTTTCTAGTAGTCAGGGGTGTTCTAAGCGCACTTTGCTTCGACACACGATTGTTCCTTTCAATTCTAGACAGAAGTTGAATCACCTCAGTCTCATACCCTGAAACCGCCACACCAATACAAGAAGCTATACCTTGAATTTTAGAGTCTATCCATTTAGAAACCTTGTCAGAATTCACACAATGACCGTCCCAAACATCTGCAGCAGAAAAGTTCACATTGGAGTTTTGAATGAAAGAGAAATCGGCTGCAAGAGGGGCTTCGAAATGTTCCGATCCTGACTGGGGCCCCCCCGCGAATGTGGGGTCGTGGATTTCAAGCTCCCCCCTTGCACCATCACCTCCAGAACAACCTTCCAAATTCCAGGGCGCTGCACACAGGGCAAGTGTATCCCTTATAGCTTCCCGGGGAGCACTAACATCCAAGCCTCCCCCCCAAAAAAAAGGACTCCCCTCCATAGAAGGAGTGAGAGGATCACCAAGATCCCTGAACCTGGGAAGAATGGTCAGGGCCGGGGGAGAAACATGGGGGGCGGCATTAGGGAGTAAACCCATGACAAGGCCCTTTGAAACGCCTGAGACTTCAAGTGAGACGTCCTTAGCCCGAGCAAAACCCACAACCTTGGAAGGTTGGCCATAAATTGCCGCCTCAAAAGTGGCAGGGTCATACAAAGAAAATCCAGCTGAGGACAAGGAGTCCAGCTGGGAATCAAGGATAGAAGCAAGGAGAGCATCTGCAGAAGCATCAACTCCACCCGAGTCTACCTTCTCCGAGAGGATTCCCCCCTTGACCCTCCAATTAAAGCCATGGGGTCGATTCCGACGAGAATAAACCTTAGCCCTCTTAGGCTCCAAGACACTATTCAGACTTTGTTGGTTCAACGTAACAGTCCCAGAAGATAAATCCCTCCTTTGCACCGCCAACGGCTCGGTCTGATCTAGAGTAAAACCCTCATCACTCACCTCCTTACCTCTCCTCGCCTCTGAAGAAGAAACCACCTCCGCAAAAGACCGACGAAATGAAGCTGGCTTCCCCTTGAAACCACACTTGGGGCAACACTCGGTCAGGGGAGGGGGAGGGGCAATCGTACCTAAGGGGGATGAAGGAGGGGGGGCCGAAGTGCTCAGCTTAACTGGAGGAGCTAATGGAACCTGCCCAACTAGTTCCGCAATAACACCAAACATTTTGAACCACCCCCATTCCTTCCATCCTGCAGGGAGAATCACAAAGGAGCGTTTCCCCTCATCAAACACTGAGAGTTGAAGGTACTTTCCAGCTCGATTACTTCGGGACTCCAGCATAAAAACTCTCGAGCCTTTTCTCATTTGGTTGCACCAATTAACGGACTGAGAAGTTCTAAACCTCGTCCAGGCTCTCAATAGCCATAAAACAGCATCTTCAGGTAACAAGATGGAGAACCTCCTTCCCCTACCATTCTCAGTTATTTTCAAATAGTCCTCCTTAGAACCCACCACACTCAAAACAAAAGCCTTGCTTTCAATGGTCAAAAGCTTCTGGTATCCCCTTCTCATGAACACCAGAAGCTAGAGTAACTGACACAAATTCAAGCAGAATTCTGGCCCAGCTACTGCACCAAAACCGAGGCTGGCTGAAGATCCCCACAATGCCCAGAGACAGAGAAGGGAAGAAAAAGCCTGGAAAAAAAGAGTAGCAGATTTCCGGCGAGGCTCCGGCTACCGGAAAAGTCGCCGGCGACTGGAGTCATGGTCCAGCGGTGACAGAAAGAGCCGGCGAGCCCAACCCCCTGAGTGGCGAAGTCAGAAGCCTCCCCTTCCGCACAGAATCTTGACAAAAAACCACTGTCCCTCCGAAATCTCTCCAACCAGCGACCGGCGAGGGAGCACCCGGCGACTCCCGGAGACCCAAAGTCCACCGGACTTCAGGTAATCCTCCGATGGCCACTCCAAGCACCCTACCTTCACCGGGCAGCAGCTAGGTTTAAGATTCCTTAACACAGAGAGAGGGAGACTGGAGATTACCGTTCGAAGAAGCTTCCCCTTGGCCCGCCGGTGAACTTCGAAGATGGGATCGACGGCGGCTAGGCCTGACTGTGGTGGCCGACGGCAGTGAGCGGACGGAACGTGGAGGGGGTGAGGTGTGGAGCCATCGGGATCCCAACTTTCTCGGGGGGGGGGATCAAAAGAAAGAATCTATAACAGTAGAATCCACAATCTCTAGCAACTCTCCCATTCCTAAAATAGGCAGATATAAAGAATGGCCCTATAAGAAAGCCAGTCTCCAATCAACATAAATTGCAATACATTTCAACATAAATTGCAACACATTGCTGCCCCAAATGAACAAATGGTGAGGACCTCCCAAGCAAACAGGATTACCACCATTGAGTACTTGACTCCAACTACCTCAAAAAGTAGTTTCTAATCTTGAAGGGAAAGTTCTTTGCTCTCAAATATACGGATGGTTCCTTTCCTTCCAAGTATTATACCAAATAGCCATAGGGATCAACTTCCGAACTCCTTAAACTCAATTCTTTTTCATCCTTTCGTCTCCAGGCCACCAACACATCTTTGAACTTCAAAGTTTGAACCCAACTAATGCCCACCAAGGAGAGAGCCGGATGTCAAAGCGAAAAGACCCAACGACAATGCACAGGGGGGGGTGGTGGCGGCAGCTCTGATTCTTTCTCCTGAAGGCAGATAGAACACACGCTTGGCCCACTAAAACTTCTTTAAAGTATGTCTTCGGTGGGAATTTTTCCTTTGGTGGCCACCCAAGCAAAAAAGCAAGCTTTTGGAGGAGCTTTTAACTTCCAAATTGCCTTGGCTGGAAAATTAGAACAGCTCGACCGTTCATGAAGAGTGTTACAAAAACTCTCAATTGTGAAGGATCCCTTAAAGTGACGAGGTCAACCAATCTAATTATTGCCTTGAGGCATACCATTCTTATGAGCAAGTAAAGCTAGTTTATTACTAACACTTTCTTCTTCCCAATCATTGGGGTTTCTCTAGGGAGATAAGTTCCAATGGCCTTGTTCCTCATTTCAAGATGCCACTTCTGGAATGATTGCCTCTTTGATACGAGCTATCCTTAAAAGATATTAGGAAACTGAGTCTTAAGAGGATGATCCCCGCACCTAAGATTATGCCAAAACATCCTAGGTCCATTTCTCCCTCAAAATGCACCAAGGATTTGAAGAGCTCCAAACTAGTGAAGATGGATTTCACGCATCCTACCCCATAGGTATGTGGACTCTTCTGACCTCAAAACAGCACCCTTTGGCGTAGCCTAGTATAGGCCCAAAAGGGGAGATGGGGTTATATTGTAGAACTGCTCCCCACTTTTGGGCCCTTCCAGCACCCACGAGCTCTAAGGTGTTGGCGCTGAAAGGGTTTGGCGCGGGGCGGGGGGTGGGTTAGGGGTTGGTTCTTTGGATCAATCTTCTTATGTGGATTACATTTCGCGGGTTATGGGACAGCGTACGCCGCCACTGGTAGATTCTTCACTATGCCTGTGTTGGGGGGGGGGGGGTAGTTATTCTTATTGGCATACATTTCTAGTATTTGCTTTAAATTTTGTAATCTATATGTCCTTTATGTTATTTTTTCACCTCATTTTGCTTTGTATGAAAAAGTTTTGACTTCCAAATTTTCGCAAATGCCTCCATCTTTATACATTTGAATTATAAATGAAGAATGAAGTGGCGAATTATTTAAAGTAATAAAAAAGTAAAAGAAAAAATTTATAAAATTAGAGAAAATAAATTTAAACTAAATACAATTTATTAAAACTTGTAACAAGTGTAAATTACATAAAGCTTACTAAGACTTGTTAAAATATTGAGGAAAAAAATGAATTCAAATTGAAAATGAAATTTGATATAGTTTATTTGAAATAAATATATTCAATATTGCCTGTTACATCAGATCAGAACAAAAGGGAGAGAAAAAAAAAATCAAAATACAGAAAAATATTTAAAAGTTTTATTAGAATTTAAAATGGAGTTTAAGTATAATAATTTTTTATTGATATCATTACAATAATTTTTTTGCTTTATAAAATTTTCTTGCTGTTTATTGTTAAGTCTTAACATTTTTATGATTTCATCTTTTTTGTTAACATTTTCTTAGTTTTCTTATTTTCTATGGTTATTTTTGTATTTTGATTGAATATTACATAATTTTTGTATATTTTAATAATTTTCTTTGAGATTTTGATTGAATTTTTAAAATTATTTATTCATTTAATTTACCGTTTCTAATTTCCTTACTTCTTTCTTATCTAATGATTTTTCATTTTATTCCTTATGTATAATTTCAAATTTATAGATAGGGAGAGCATTTTTTGAAAAATTGGGGGTTTTAAAGTTACTTTGTACAATGATGAGCGGGGATACGAAGACATTAGGATTGTAGAAATTAAATAAAATACCCACAGTGCAGTGTATGTTGATCTCTCTCTCTCTCTCTCTCTCTCTCTCTCAGTTCAGGCTCAGGTTTGTTCATTTTTTCACAAGACTGTTGTCTATTTCCTGTAAGGTCAATGTTTATTTTTCACAAATTTAATATTCATATGTAGTTTCTCTTTTTATTTTTCATGAAGAGCAGCAAAACCAATGCAAAAATGGCATATGGAACACCAAAGCAAATCTAAGATTGTTAAATGGCCTTTTAATAAGCATTCAATAAGTACATATTCATTTTTTGAAATATATGTATAATGTATTCATCGTTTGAAGTTGAAATATTCATTTTTGCAAGATAATTTTATAATTGATATTCATTCATGTTAAAAAAATAATATTTATCTTTATTCATTTTTTTGCAATATTCAGTTCTTATATAAAATAAGTGTGATATTTATTAATTAATAATTATCTGAAATAAAGTCATATTCATTTTTGTTAAGAGCCAAATCATTTTTTTCTAGCATTTATTCATTTTTGAACATAATCTCCACTTGTTCAAAATTAATCATTCTTTTATTTTTAGACATTTACCTTTTTTTCAATGTAATTAATTTTAGACAATTTCAGAAAATGGAAAAAACCCCATAGCCCATAAGCCACGGAACCTTCCACTGTAGCCACTGCCTTATTGCTTGTGAATTCACAGCAAGGTTCGCTGGAGACTGGCCAGTTCACTTGTGCCCCTGCCCCCTCCACTATTGCCCTGCACCGTCATCCCCCCCCTCCAAAGGAAAAAACCCTGACAGCCACATCTACCATGTTTGCCACTCTTTAACTGCCATCCAACTGTGGTGACAATCCAGTCCACCATGGGCCTGTTCAATGCTGCCTGCCTCTGATGTCTACTGTAGCCATCATGGTACCTCCCCCTTCTCTCTCTACTCGCCACACAGTGCTCCACTTCTCCTCTGAGATGTCTGGTCCCTTGCCCATCGTTGTTGACTTCAAGTCTGTCTCATGCTGGTGACACCGCCCCTTCCACCATCCTCAGCCTTGTATGGAATCTCCATCGTGATTCTCCCTCCAATCCATGACTAATACCTCAATTTCTGTCCTTATGTCCACAAATGCAACACAAAACACAAATTGCATCGGACTTCTTATTGAAGCTACGGGACAGCTGTTGCCAGGGGGATACCGAAATAACCGTTAACATGTGGTTAGTATGAACCATTGAATCTTGCTAATTTGATGGTTCTGATTGACTTTGTACCACTGTATGTATCTCTTGTGTGTGCGGGTGCATATGGATAGATAGAGCGGGAGGGAGATCTCTATATGTTGGACATCACATTAGAGTATGCATCAAACCTTAGGCCACATTAGCATCAAACTTGGTAGTACAATGGTGGATACTATAAGCTATGTTCCATGTGATGATTATAACACTTTTGAAATATGTTTCACTGTTTCGTACATCCTTTTGCTTCCCATTATGGGTGTGCTGATTATTTGTTCTTTTGCCAATCTCAATTTGTGCTAGAATATTGTCTGATGCAAATATGGAGCATTCTTATGATGGCTTATTATGGACACTGCGGTATGAGCATACAGATATCTTATTTTCTTACATGTGAATTCTTAAGTACAAAGTGTTGCTTATATGATAGAAACGTCACCTTTTGTTCAAAATTGTAAATTTATTATTCTCAATCTGGACATTATGATATCAATTTCCTTCTCTTGTTTATGGTGTTAATCACGCTTCTCTTTTCTGGTCGTCCTATGACTAAAGGAGCCTACGACAGCTTTTTTTTCTTCTCTTGCCTATAGTATCAAGAGGGAAGGTATCACTGAAGTCCTCATCTTCTGTGAACAAGGTAAACAGTTTCCAATTGTATCTTTCTATTTGCCATTTTCCTTTTGTGGATATTGGAGAGGTTTCACCGGTCAAGGACGATTAATTTTTCTGTTCCATGAATGTTCAAAAGCAAAGTGGAACGAAAAGCAGATGTCAAAGTCCTACACAATTTTTAAGATTGAGATGAAAGAGAACTATGCCCCTTTGTTATCTATCATCAACAATAGGGCTGTCAAAGTCTGACCCGACCCGATAACCCGACCCAAATTTATTGAGCGAAACACGAACCCGACCTGAACCGAACCGATTTCGACCCGAAGTCGACACGATTTGACTATTTAGTGTGAAAACTTGTTATTTTTCAGTTTTGAGCAGATCTAAGCTATTTTCAAGGCCGACACGTAATTGAGCCGTTTATTAAATGGGTCGACCCGACCCGACCAGTTTGACAGCCCTAATCAGCAAGATTCTAGGAAGATGAAAAGAGTTTAGTATCTACACCCCCAAACCCCTTGCCTGACCAAAAAAAAAAAGAAAAAAGAGTGATGAACATAAACATTCTTCTTTCTACAAATATTCCTTTGATTAGTGATAAAAAAATTTGTATTCAGAAGACACCAGAGGGATTTCATCCATGTACAAAAGGTGGCAATCACACAATACACATGCTGTCAAGCTCTCTACGATAATCATATCGACAATCCTAAAGAGACAACTTTGTATCGTGATCGAGAACTTGGGCCTGACCATACAAAGTTCTCAAGAAATGAAGTTTGAAATCTTGCATACGCCTACCCTTGCCCCAAAATTCCGCAAATCTTCTGCTTCCTAGTGCTCCATCTAATAGCCAATGTTATCTACTTTCAAACTTCTAGGATCCCACTCTTCTTTAACCTTCTTCTCCATGCCACGAAACCCTTGAAGTTTGAGGTTGCATCCAACTAACCATCATCGAAGATAATGACAAATCCCACAGCACCGAGGCTCACCAACAGTGGACAAAGGTGGTCTACCAACTTTTCCTCCCCAAAACACATCAGACACCTACTATCTAACTTAAAGTTTCTTGTTGTAAGTATGTCCCCTGTTTGAAGCTTTTCTTTGGTAGGCACCCATCAAGAAAGCATGCTTTGGAGGGAGCCTTAGACTTCCAAATTGCCTTAGTTGGGAAATAAAGTTGAGTCAAGACTTTATACATCTTTGTCTAGCAACTTCCGACAGTAACTTTTGACAGCGAATTGTCCACTTGTGTCATGGGATCGGAAAATCTCATCCTCACCTTCAAAAGTAACCATTATATTAGCAAGCAATGGCAAAAGACTTGGTACACCCTCCTCTTCCTAATCAGTCAGAGTCTATAAATATGGAAAAGGACACTTTTGTTATCATAAGTCGCCATAAATATGGTTTTATTGAAGATGACACTCTTGTTAGCTTTTTTAATGCAAACAGAGGACACTTAACGTGATATAGTGAATTGGGCTTTGGACTCTAAACGGGACTTCATGGTTAAATCCTATCATTCGAAGCTCCTACATTTGAATTAGTGTTCATCACAAACTCTTCACGAAGAAGGGTTCCCTTACAAGCTCATTTGAAAGTCTTTGCCCTCAAATGCTTCCCTTTTTTGGTTTGAGAATCATCGCATGGGAAAATTTTGGTAGGGAAATAGCCTATTGAAGAGGGGATCTATCTTGGTGAATAGGTGCTATGTGCAAAGGGGATTTGGACTCAATCAATCACTTGCTTCACTGTCACTTTGCATGGGATGATGGGAGCTTACTTTAGTTGCTAGGCCATTCCTTGGGTCTCTTCTAATTCCATTAAAAACCATCTATTGGTTTGGGAGGGTTACTGTTGGTAGGAAAGTAAAAAAGAAGCCGACCTTTTTTTTTGATCGGGAAAAAGAGTAAAATATATTAAATTGAATAATGTACAAAGGGATGGTTGCAAGCAAGCATCCTACAAAAGGATTATGTACACCCTAGATGGAACCTATCCACAAAATCAATTGCATCAAAAGAAGAATCACAAAAGTTCCCATTGTCCCAAAAAAGAAGAGTCTTGATAAGAATATCTTTCATTCGTTGAAGGGGCGCTTCCTCTCCTTCAAAGACTTTTTTGTTTCTCTCTTGCCAAATAGTCCAAAAAATCGCATGTGGGATCAATAAGATGCTTCTCTCTTTAACTTTCCTACTAAAAGCACTTTCCCAAGCCAAAAGATGATTCCTCACAGAATCCGAGACAACCTAGGAGACTCCCAAGCAACTAAAGGATAACTCCCATAGAGCCCTTGCAAATTGACAATGTAGTAGTGGGTGATCGGGATACTCCAAATCGACTTTGCACATAGAACATCTGTTCACCGAAATAATTCCCTTCTTTTGTAAATTATCACATGTCAAAATACTCCCATGCGAAGCTTCCCACACAAAAACTGACACCTTCGAGGGAGCCAAACTCTTCCAAATGATTTTCTAAGGGAACTGCCGCAAAAATCTAGACTCAATAGTAGAGGTAGAATTAGAGAGGAGCTTTATATAATAAGATTTAACAATGAAAAAGCCTTTAGGGTTGAGATCCCAAGTAACCGCATCAAGTGAGTCATGAAATGAAATCTCACTCAACTTACTGAGAAAGGTGGCAAGGATAGTCATCCACCAAAGCATCACAGATGAAAACAGGAGACCACACGACATTGCTAGGCTCATGGTGGCAAAAATCTGCAATAGTAGCATCTCTATTCGCCGTAAGCACATAAAGAGAGGGGAAGCTATCTCACAGAGGGTCCTCCGTACACCAACGGTCGTGCCAAAACAAAATAGAAGAACCGACACTATCCTTGAAGGAAAAATGATGAAAAAATCTTTCCCATCCTTTGTGAATGAACCTCCATAAACTATGTCCATAAGCACCACTTGGTTTGGATGGATACCATCCAAGACCATTATCTCCATATTTGCTCCGAATCACTCTTCTCCACAGGCTATCCTTCTCATGCATGTATCTCCACAACCACTTGCCTAGCAATGCTTCATTGAAGATTCTAAGATCTCTAACACCTAATCCCCCTTCTGATATGGGATTCTTGATAATATTCCATCTAACAAGATGAAATTTGAAGTCACTACCAAAAGACCCCCAAAGGAATTTTCTCTGAATGGCTTCCAACTTATTAGCCACTGAGACTGGTAAAGGAAAGAGTGAGAGAAAGTACGCTGGAATGCTCGCCAGAACACTTTTAATAAGTGTCAGCCTTCCCCTTTGGAGAGATACTTTGATTTTCACCCAGATAGTCTTCTCTCAAAACGCTCGATCACAGGTGCCCAAATGGATTTATCCTTAAATTTTGCACCAAGAGGGAGGCCAAGATAAGATGATGGAAAAGAACCAATAGAGCATCCTACAATCCCTGCAAGCAACTGAAGATTGTCCACTTGCCCAACTGGTAAGATAGAGCTCTTTGAGAGATTGACTCTTAGCCTAGGCACCACCTCAAACCAAATAAGAATGCCACGCAAGTTCACTATTTGCTCGCAATCATTGTCACAGAAGATAATCGTATCATCAGCAAAGAGTAGGTGGGAGACATCAGTGGCAGAATCATTCAACCGGCCTACAGAGAAACCAGAAATAAGTCCGGCTTTAGCAGCCAAATTAACCATCCTTGTGAACACTTCCATCACCAATAAGAACAGAAGAGGAGATATAGGCAACCCTCTAGAAACAGAAAAGAATTGAGAAGGGGAGCCATTAACTAAAATTGCCAAAGAAGCAGAAGAAATACAATGGCGAATCTAAGCAATCCATCTCTCCCCAAACCCCATTCTTCTCATCACGTAAATAAGAAGATCCCAATTGACATGGTCATAAGCCTTCTCGATGTCAAGCTTGCAAATAACCCCCGGCTTACCAGACTTGATTGTGGAGTCAATAAGCTCGAAAAAGAAGGCGGCCTTAGCTTATCCACATTATTTTTTTTGGGAGTATTTGGTGATTTTTTGGAGCATTTTGAGAGAAAGAAACTGAAGAATCTTTGAGGTCATGAAACTTTCCTTCGGTGCTTAGAAGACAATTTTACTAGGACTCTTTTTTGTTGGGATGAGGAAACTTTTGTTCTTTAGCTTTTGATGTGGCGGCCCTTGTGGATAGCTTGTACTAGTCTTTTGTATATATGCATCTATCCCTTAGTCATTTTGTATTAATATAAATATTTTTCCTCATCAAAAGAAAAAGAAAAAAATCACTGTTATTTCAACATCTATAGAGAATTCTTCTCCTGGAAATGGTCTGTGATTTGTAAGCAATCTGTACAAGAAGCAGCCTTAATCATTCTGGCTGGTTTGGCTACATAAATTGGCTGTTGCACATGTGACCTGATAATTCATGTGTGCAGACTGGCGAAGTTTCATATTGTGTATCTGCAACTTAATAGAACATTATCCTATGATTGTTAAATGGATTACTTTGAGGTGGGGTAAAATGAAAGGTTTGAGGAGAAAGATAAGGGTAAATATTAAAGACAAATGTCAGATGCTTGAAGAAATGATAGAGGAAGAAAGGGTGTCAAGAAAGTCGATAAGTAAATACACAAAGACGAAATTAGATAGCAGCAAAATTCACTCTCTTGCTATATGCTGAATAACAGGGCAATAGTACTTAAAGATGGATTTTAGTACACTGGTTGGATTTGGCTCAAATTCTCTGCACTATGCAGAGCTCAAAACTGACTTTCTAGGGAGCGATTGTGCTGCCCTTTGTCTTCTTTTTGATCACGGCTGCTGCCCTGACACCCCTCTAGTAGTCATATGGTATAATAGAAGGACCCCAAGGGGAAATCATTGATATGTATAGGCAAGTAACTATAAAGATCTTCTTTTTCTGCTTGGCTTTAGCTTCGTCTATCAGTCTACCTCAGCTTAAGAAAATTCTTGATTGGTCCCCTTCGTCTTCTCTTTTTTCTGTGGGAAACTCAGTTCAATTGGGATTAGGTTTGTTTGGAGGTGTTCCTTGTGATTGGCCTCAAGAAGTGGTTCGGGATGTGCTTGCGAGGAGTGGAGTCTCTAGGAATAAGAGCTCGTTTCCTGTGGTCAATGTCAATGATTGTGAGCCTTCTGTGCATGATTGGCCTCTTATTTCAGTTGGGCCTACATCCGATTTGGAGATTCAGGAAACACCTCTAGCAGTTGACTTCTCTTTTCTTTATAACTAATGAGTCATTTTCTGTTGAAGATGTCTGTGATGGTGCGAATGTTAATTCTGGGAATGTTTCTAAATGAGCTGCTTCCAAACTTAAAGCATTGCAACATATATTGGTGTAACCTTTTTATGATATGAAAATGATGTTATTCGGCATCTTTCTAGAATTGAAAAAAATTTTGCTTTGTCCGAACCAAGCGTGCTTAGAATACCACTGCCAATTAGAAGACAAAGGGAGTTGAGAAGATTTGAGCTTGGTGTTCACCATGATAGAGCTAGTTTGCTAGTGCCTTTATGAGTGGGATGTTGGTGCCATATGTTTTGAATGCTTTCTTGGAATGTGCGGGGGTATGATCTCTAAAATTTTTTTGGAGGGATTGAAAATGTGATCTCATTTGTCTTCAGGAGGGGGAAATTAGAGGATACCTTTTGACATTCGCAGTTAGTGGGGTTACCACTCACTTGATTTTACCGCTCTTGAGGCTATAAGCTCTTCGGGGGGTGTCCTTGTGTTGAAGGGACAAAAATATGTTCCATTTAGTTTCCTTTTTTGTTGTGACTTTTCGATCACTTGCATTATTCAAATCATCGGGTGTAGTTTCACGTGGGCTTTCACTGGGGTGTATGGCCCTCAAAGTAGGGTTGACAAATTGAGGTTTTGGGAACAACTTTACTAAATTAAAGATGGGTAGCTTGCCCTTGGTATATAAGAGAGGATTTCAATGGGATTTTGCACCCTTGAAAGAGAAGCTTGGGTGTCTGCCTCTCTAATCCCAAGGAGGAATTTCATGACTTCATCAATTGTTGTGCTTTGATGGATATTCCTTTAAGGGGATGACTTGACTTGGTCTAGGAGTGGTGTTGATTTAGTTTGTTTGAGACTGGACGGTTTTCTTATATCTATGGACTAGGACGAACACTTCTTGGACATGTGTCAGAAGAGATTCTAGGCCTCTTTTAGATCACTTCCCTTTTCGTTTGGACAATGGGAAGTTGGAGAGGGGGGAATTCCATTCAAATTTGAAAATATGTGGCTAGAAGTTTACAGGTTCCATGGTCTTATAAAAAAGTGGCAGGAAGAGGCTCATGTTGTAGGCTTCGCTAGTTATGTGGGAAACTTCGATGGTTAAATAAAAACCCAAGAAATGGAACAAAGAAGTCTCCGGAGGATATCAAGATTGAGAAATACAACCTAATGGATTCTATCAATTCTCTTAGTGAGAATCAAGATTCTTTTGGTCTTTGTACTGATGAAATGAAGTTGAGAAAATTGCTACAGATGAGGTAGCCAAAGTTATTTTCATAGATGAGATCTCTTGGGGGTATAAAGTTGGTGATTGCAGCACTAGATTTTTCCATAAAGTGGCTTATCTTCGTATAAAGTTCAACTTTATGTCTTCAACGTTTGTGAATGGAAATTGTTTAGAAAATATCAAGAAATGAATTCTTCTATTCATGGTTCGAAAAACCCTTTTTACTGAGTTAGAAACTTGAAGATGGAAAGTTGATGGTTTGTTGTTACCCTCTTTACTGGACTTTATTGGAGAGAGGATTATGTTGGAATTTTCGGAGGAAGCTATTAGAGCTCTTTATGATTGTTGTGGCGGTGAAGTATCCGGTCCAGATGGCAGGACCGACACTCATCTAGGCCAATTGGGACACCCTCAGAGTTGATGTGATGAGATAGTGAGATTGTTCTCTTATTTTTTTTCATGCAAGGAAATTTGTGGCTTCTCTTGATGCTGTTTTTATTCTATTGATTCCTAAGAAAGCAAATGTCGAAAATATTAGAGCCTATCCACTGTTTGGTTGGCTGGGTGTATTAATAAGTTGCTTGTGAATGTATTGGCTTATATATTGAGAGGTGTTATTGGGTTCTTTATCTCAGAGAACTAGAAAAGCGCCTGGGGTGGGGGGTTGTAAAATTTTAATGAGCTTATTCATTCTAGTATTAAGTTAAGGAATCCAGTGGTTGTTTGTAACTTGTAGATTGAGAAGGCTTGTGACCAATGTTAACTTGGACTTCATTATTTATATAATGAGAATAATGAGATTCAGGGAAAGGTGGATTACATGGACACGTCAATGCATATCTTTGACTTGCTTTGCAATGCTTGTCAATGGATCTCAAATGGAGTTTTTCGAACTCTCAGCCTTGAGAGGGCTTTGCCGGGGGACCCAATCTCTTCTCTTCTTTTTTTGGCTGGTTATGGAGGTTTTCACTTGGATGTTATGCTCGCTGACTTATGTGGATTTTTGTAGGCGGAATGAATTCATTAAGTATTAATGTCTCTCGTCCTCTCTTTTGATGATATTATTATTATTATTTTTGGTAAGTAATCAAAGATGTGTATTAAAAGGACACCAAGGGGATGTCACCCTTGTACAAAAGGGGCACTACAAAAACATTATGCCCTTGAGCTCTCATCCATTATGCAATCAATAAAAGCCAAAAAATTTAACTGTTTGTCACCACTAATCCCCACACTCCAACTGTACAACAACCTCAAAAAATAGAGCTTGAAATCTTGAAATGATAAGATTTTGTCCTCGAAGATACGACGATTCCTCTCTTTCCAAGTAGCCCACCAAATAGCTAAAGGAATCATGTTCCAAACTCCAAGAACCCAGCTCTTCTTCATCCTTCTCCTCCAAGCCACCACCACATCTCTCACATTAGAAGGTTGAACCCAATTAATCCTCATAAGCGAGGGAGATAAATTCCAAAGCGAAGAAACCCACCGACAATGTACAAGAAGATGATCCACAGTTTCTGCCTCCTCCAAACACATGGAGCATCTACTTGGACGGTTGGACCTCTAAAATTTCTTCTCTTGCCTAAGGTCATCCATGGGAATCTTGCCTAAGGTGGCTGCGTAAGCAAAGAAACACACTTTTGTGGGAGCTTTAGACTTCCAAATAGACTTGGCAGGAAAATCACACCCGTCCTAGTCTTCAAATTGTGTGGAACAAAAGCTCTTGATAGAAAAGGAATCCTTAAAGTTAAGTGGCCACACAATCTCATCATTACCTTGGGACAGAACCTTTTTGTCAGCAAGTACAGCTAACAAGTTACAAACACTATCCTCTTCCCAATCATTAAGGCACCTTACAAAAATCAAATACCAATGGCTCACGTCACCATTCCAAGAAACAACTTCTTTAACCGTGGCATACTTTAGACGAGCCATCCTAAAAAGATCGGAAAAAAGATTTTTTAAAGGGCGATCCCCACACCAAACATCGTGCCAAAATAATACCCTTGATCCATCCCCCACCTCAAAATGCACTAAAGATTTGAGATGCTCGAGACCTGCTGAGAAAGTTTTCCAACAACCAACCCCATGAGGATAAGGACTCTTTTTACTCCACCAACCCAACTCGTCTATTCCATATTTTGCCTTGATCACATTTTTCCACACAGCATTATCCTCTTTTGCAAACCTCCACAGCCATTTTGTCTTCAACGCTTCATTCATATCACGAAGAGGTCTTATGCTAAGTCCTCCCTGCTGGTTAGGACGACATACCTCATTCCAATTGACCTAGTGGAGGCCGTTACCATTTTCATTGGAATTCCAAAGAAAATCTCTCATGATTTTCTCTAACCGACTAGCAATGCTAGTTGGGATGGTGAATAAAGACATGAAGTAGATGGGCAGACTACACAAAGTGCTTCTCAAAAGGGTCAATCTACCCCCTTTGGACAAAAGCTTTGACTTCCAGCTTGCCAATCTCTTATGAAACCTCTCAATGATTGGGTTCCAAATTGCTATGCTCTTATAAGGAGCACCAAGAGGAAGACCAAGATATGAAGAAGGCAGATGATCAACTTCGCACCCAAAAAAACGAGCCAACACATGAGCATTAGGCACATCGCCAACCGGAATAAGTGCACTTTTGGAGAGTTTGACCCTTAGTCCCGACATAGCTTCAAACAGGAGAAGGATGCACCTTAAGTACCCCAAATTACTCTCGTCCGGCTTGCAAAAAAACAAGGGTATCGTCGGCAAAGAGCAAATGGGATGTCATCAAACCCTCGGAATGAGGATTAGTAATATGAAAGACGTTCAAGAAACCTTCCTCACCTGCTATAATGACCAATCTACTGAGAGTCTCCATAACCAAAATGAATAATAAAGGCGACAACGGGTCACCTTGCCTTAGACCTCTTGAGCTTGAGAAAAAACCAGATGCTTCACCATTAACTAAGATAGAGAAGCTCACTGTGGAAATACAAAAAGAGATCCATTTCCTCCACTTGTTTGGAAAGCCCATTTTCTCAAGAATAACCAAGAGGAAACTCCAAGAGACATGATCATAAGCCTTCTCAATGTCAGGCTTACAAAGGATACCAGAAATTCCAGATCTAATATAAGAATCAATGCACTCATTAGCAATCAAGACAGCATCCAAAATTTGACGGTCAGGAACAAAGGCATACTGCGAGGGACCCACAACTTTTCCAACCACTCTCCTCAATCTTGAAGCGAGGACTTTGGCAAGAATCTTATAAACACTTCCTACTAAATTGATGGGCCTAAAGGACTTAATATCATCTGCACCAGCCACTTTGGGAATCAAGGTAATAAAAGTAGCATTTATACTTTTCTCAGAAACACCCTTATCATGAAAGTCAGCAAAAAATCCCATAATCTTCCCTTGACAATAGACCAACACTGCTGAAAGAAAGCTATATTGAACCCGTCTGGCCTGGAGCTTTCTCGTTACCTAACTCAGAGATGGCATTCCACACTTCATCTTCAGTAAAATCTTTTACAAGATCGCTAGCATCGTCAGGGCTAATAGAGGCAAAAGCGATTCCATCAAGAAAGAACCTTGACGGTTGATCTTCATGATGCAGATTCTCATAGAAGTTGACAATCACATTTCTGGCAGAGGGAGCATCAACATAAAACTCGCCATCCACTTGAGTTTTGCGAATAACATTAAACTTTCTCCTCCTATTTGCCACCTGGTGGAAAAATCTGGTATTACGATCACCATCCTCAATCCACTGTTGCTTTGCCCTTTGGCGCCAAAAGATATCATTGGATTTTCGCTCCATAGAGAGTTCTTTTGTAACTCCCAATCTCTCAAATCTATCCGCCCAAGAGAGAGACTGTTGCTGCTCCTCATCTAAGAGCTTCACTTTATCCACCAGACTAGCCATCTTAAATTCTAAATGGCCAAACACTTCCCTATTCCACTGTTTAAGCTTGGTCTTCAAAAAGTTGAGTTTCTTTGCCAAAATAAAACTCGAAGGGCCAATAACAATCAATTCATCCCAAATAGATTTGACAAGGTCGTCAAATCCTTCCGTCTCAAGCCACATATTCTCGAATTTGAAAGGACGTCTACCTCTAGAGACTTCCCCAACCCTCAGAAGAATGGGAAAATGGTCCGAAGTAATCTTCGGAAGGGTAACTTGATGAACCCCCTGGAAATGATCTTATTATTTTGTGACAATGATTGTGGGTAGATGGTGAAGCTTTGATGTAACCTTACCTTTTTGCCGGGGGTGAAGTGGATAGTATCTGATTACTTGTAGGTGTTGTGTTTTAGGATGTACTGTTTTCCAGCTTCCTATCCCGGTCTCCCTCTTAGAGAAAATTCAAGGATAAATCCACTTGTAAACTAGTTGTTGAGAGGTTTGAGAGAACACTAAGGGTGGAGGTCTAGATACCTTTCTAATGGAGGAAGATTGGCTCTAATCAAAAGTGTCCTTTCGAGCATTTCTGCTTCCTTTCTTTATCCTATTCCATCATGAGTGGCAAACAAGTTAGAAGCTATTCAAAGGAAGTTCCTTTGGGGGTTCTTTTGGTACTGATTTTAAGTATCATCTTGGGAGATGGAATATATTTAAGCTTCTATGCTTCATGCCTTCATGGAGGAGGCTTAGGTATTAGAGACTTATGGATGCTTGGCATATGGTTATGGAGATTCATGAATGAGAAGGCCAATCTTTGGAAAAGGACGATTTGCGTTAAATATGGTGAGGAGGGGTTTGGATGGTATCCTTCTAGGTCCATTGGTCCTTATGCACTAAGCCTCTAGAGGTACATATCTAAAGGATGGGGAAGAATCCATCGCTATTTTTCTGTTGCAGTTGGTGTTGGGTCTACCAGCTGCATCTTTCTTTGACATGACTGTTGGTGTGAAGGTGCTCCCTTGAGGGATATATTCCCTTCTCTTTATGCTCTAGCAGTCGATGGAGATGATTCCATTGCTGATTATTATGAGCAATTGTGTCTGGCTCTTGCGTTTGTATTTGGTCACCAGTTTTTGTTTGGGATGCCTTTTTTGATGATGCCATTCTTGTTGGCTTTCACAATGAACGCAATAGGATTACTATTAGGGGAATCTTCTCTTAGTTCAATTAGATGGGATCTTAACTCTAAAGGGGTATTCAATGTCAAATCTTACTACTTGAAGCTTTTCTGTTTGCATTCTTCACCTATTTAGTCAGCTTTTGGAAATTCGATTGCCGTGGATGTTTATATGGAAAATTTCAGCTCCATTTAAAGTTTCTTTTTTGGTTTGGGAAGCATCCCGTGGGTGTATTTGGACTTGCGATAATTTACAAAAGAGGAGTAAGATGTTGGTGAATAGGTATTTCGTGTGTAGAGAGAATTTTGAATCTTCTCTTTTTGGAAGAGCTTTATGGGACCTAGACTTTAGTTGCTTGGGAGTTTCTTCGGCTGTTTCTAACCCTATTAGGAATCATCTCTTCCCTTGGGAGGGCTTCTTTGGTAGAAAAGCTAAAAAGAAGAATACTATTTTACTCTCACTTGTGATTTTCTGGAGCATTTGGTGGGGGTTCAAACTCTTAACCTTTGTGGAATGTTAGTACTCCACCAATTGTCCATATGTCACTATCTCCCTCTCACACTCCCCTGGGGACGAGGGGATGGTGGTGGTGTGATGAAGAACAGTATAAGGCCGTGAAGGATGGTGGTGGTGTGATGAAGAACAGTATAAGGCCGTGAAGGGGGGTATCACTGAGAAAGCGTCGATGTTTGGAAGGAAGGGATGACATGAGGGGCAAACTTTGTCTTAGGCAGAGTTTCAATTCGCGTTTTTGATTTGCGGTTGAATTCAAGCGCTTAATGTTTAGCAAGAGGGGATATTTTTGGATTTTATGGGTAAGACTATTCATGAATCATGATAGCTAGAGGGTTTGAGGTCTTGATTTTGCACATGGGTGATACCCTCCTAGTGTTTAAATTTATTTTTAACTCATGAAAGCAATGTCAAGGGGATGTGATTTATGTGGATAACAACAAAAGCAACGATGCCCTCAGGCTTTCATGTGCAGTTCTAGTTCTTTACCTTTGTGGTGAGCGCGTTGTTCATAAATTAATTACATTTCATATCAAGTCCTTTATGCCCCTACAATCTTTTTTTGGCTTTATGGGTATAGCCTTTGGAGATATATCTCCAAAGGTTAGGGGAGATTCTTTCCACACTGTTCTTTTGAGGTAGGAGATGGTTCTACAATCTTTTTTTGGCTTGATCGCTGGTGCGGTGGGAATCCTTTGAAAGACGTATTCCCTAGCCTTTATGTTTTGGCAGTGGATAAAAATGTCTCTGTTGCTGATTATCGGCCGCAGGTTTCTGGTAACAATATTTGGGCACTTGTTTTTGTTTGAGATGGATTCGTTGATGATGATTCCCTGGTAAGCTTCTTTAATAAGCTTAGTGAGGCCAAACTTGGAGATTCGTCAATTGATGGGGTGAGGTGGGATCTAAACACTCAGGGATGCTTCACCGTCAGATCTTTTTATTTGAAGCTTCTTGATGGGAAGTATTTACCTCGGTAGGTTCATTCTAAAAAGGGTTTCCCTTGCAAGGTCATTTGGAAGTCTTTAACTCCTGTTAAGGTTTCTTTCTTTGTGTAGGAAGCTACACACGGGAACATACTAACGTGTGACAACCTACAAAAAAGGGGGAAAATTTTGATGCACAGATGCTTCATGTGTAAAGGGACGCTAAATCTACGGATCATTTATTGCTCCATTGTCAGTTTTGCGTGAGTACTTTGGAATCTAGCTCTCAGTTGCTTGGGCATTTCTTGGGTTGCTCCTAATTCCATTAGGAGCCATCTTTTGGCTTGGGAGGGTTTCTTTGGTAGGAAAGTTAAGAAGAAGAAGGAGGAAACCACGGTCCTACCTCATGTCATCTTTTGGTGTATTTGGAGAGAGAGAAACAGAAGAGTTTTTGAAAGCACAGAAACTCCTCTTCAGAGTTTGAAAGAGAATTTCATAAAGGCTCTCTAATTTTGGAAGAATGGGGAGCTTAGCTCTTCCTCTATTGATTTGGCTGATTGTGTGGATAGTTTGTATATAGCCTTTTGTATGATGCTCACTGTACAGCTGAGCTTTTAATCTTTTATTATTAATATATTACCTTTTCCTTATAAAAAAAAAGTCCTTTATGCGCCTACACCACTCTTTTGAGGGCATGTGTGAATTACCATTGGTGTATGTGACAGAGTTGTGAATGTAGAAACTATAATGGAAACTAAAAAGCCCAATTGGAAATGCCAACTGATCTGTTTTGAGCCCCTCATTGCATGCAAGATGTTATTTTTATCATTCTAGGATGTGATTGCAGCAATTGAGCTTTAATCCCTAAAAGAGTGTATGATTTTACACTCTTTGGAAGGGGTGATGGTTTGCTTGCTGTAATCTGTTGCTATCCATTTGTTGCTGATAGCTGACAATGGCTGCATCGATTTGTCAGATCACATGGGGCTGGCAAACTGTGTGGAGCTGCCTTGTTCACGATTTACCTGTGTTCAGTAATATCACATCAGTTGTAAGTTCTCCCCTTTGAAATGTCTAATCTATGATGGTGATTATTACACAAAGTTCTAAGAGTATATTGACCACTGCAATTGTGCAAAAATTTGCTGTTGGTGAGCTTTGAAGGTACTTACCATTTGATGATGCGCAGTACTGGAATGCAAACAACTGAACTTAAAATAAATGGCGTTATACAGTACTGGTGTAATGTTGTGTAAATTTACTGCTAGTGCACGGTGTAGCTGTAGCTAGTAACCGGCAAGTACGGGTTGTGTTTACAGGGAACTCGATTTCAATCACCAAATTGACTCTTAATTCTTAACACTCAATCTAGGCGAATATTTACTCAGTTTAATAGAAACTGAAAACAGTTCTAATATACTGAATGCTAGAGAGCTTAACTAAATGAATAGATGATAAGGATCTCCGGTTAGGGTTCACCACACTATTACTTCGTAAATCATTAACTAAATTATGCAAACCTGCCCATGCAAACGATTAGAATGGAATGATTATAAATTAAAGCACACCTACGCCTTCTTTCAAAGGACTGACTGATAAATCCTAATGATATATTTTCATGAAACTGGAATTGTCAAAGCCACAAAATTCCCAAACGAAACTCTAATTGTTTTAACATCAAGATATGCAATCGCTCACAAAGTTGCACTAGATAAAGGATTCAATTTTCATTGATTTCCTAAACCCTAATTAAGAACAATGAAATAGTTCTCTTTCAAGACGTTCATCAAATACCTGGCATACTAAGCAAAGAATCCAATGCATAGACAAGGGCACAATTCTCAAAAACCTAAAACATGATTCAATCAAGCATGATAAGGGCTATTCCCAACCCAAGATTGGAATTTAGCCTCTACACATGTTCACAATCATAGTTCCGAACTCTAATTCGATGAACATGGCTGAATATTAAAACTTGAAACGAAATTGCAAAGAGAAAGGAATAGAGATACGAACTGGAATTTATTGCATCTACGAAACACAAATCAATCTTCAAAAACAATCCACAAATCCCCAGCCAAAAGAGTCTTCAAAGCCCCTCAATAAAACCTATGTTCGCTTCTCAAAAATGCTCTCTAAAAAGATGAAAAAGTCTCCTTAATTAAAACCATAAAAGGCAATTAGTACGCGAAAAACTGCCAGGGCGCACGGTTGACCGTGAGCCCATTCGGGTTCCAGATTCTCACTGCAGGAAATAGTGCACTGTTGTGTGCTTGTGCCCAGCCAACCATGCACTCTTTTAGGCCCTTCAGGCCTGCTTCCCGGGCCCGCCGCACTTCGTGAGACTTCTTTTCTCTCTTTAAACTCGTCCCCAACGCTTCCTTTTCCTCCAAAACTCGTGATTTCCTCAACTTCTTGGCATCTATCCCCAAAAATAAGGAAAACCACTCAATGAGCACAAAACAGGATCAAGGAAGCGAGTTCGCCCCTTTCTCATCTAGGTTCAGCATGAAAATAAAGGGGAAGAGGGCCAAATACAGGCTAAAATGAAGTCAAAACGCAGGTTTATAATGTAACTTTGCTATAGTTTTGCATTTATTCTTTTCATTCATATCTTAGTAGACTGATTAAGGTGCTATCCTCATTTCACTGTTTCTTTATGCAGGCAGATGTTGCATTCAGACTGCTTGGTGACATGGTCTCACATGTGCGTCCTCCCACATCTGTTTTGTAATGATCTTGTTGAGCTTTCTGGAACTTTTTGGACTCAGCGTGGAGTTGGTTCTTTGATAGAGACCTGCTGATGAAGAAATAATTACTCAGCTTTCAAAAGTAACATGTGAAATTTGCTATTTCAGGACATAGTAAACACCACAGAAGTGACTCAGGATGTGTGGGACCTTCAATGTTTTAAACACGTTTCATCTCTGTGAGTGTTTAGCTCTTCCCCTTTCCCTCTCCTTGTTTAAAGTTCCCAAAGAGAGCCTGCAGCTTTATTGAATCTTTAGTAGTTCATCCTAGTATTTTTGTATTAATCTTTGACCAGTATGTTGTTGCCCATGTAAAAGCCCCTTCTTTCTTGAGGATGCCGTGTCCTTAGTAGATATATTCATATCTTATCCTTTTCTGCATAAATCTTCCTTCTTTTTTCCGGGGTGTGTGTGGCAGGGGGGGATCAGCATGAATCCCTCTTAGGCGCAAACTGTCTTATTGTGCAAGTGCAAACTCTCTCCCCGTTCCCTGTAGTCAGGGACAAAGCATTGTTGGGGCCATGGGGGGCCGTGGCCCTCCCTCCCTTGCTGACATATAGTAATATGCTGATTTGTGGAAAGTGTTAACAATCGTCAGTAGCCTGGTGGTGGAGGTTTGATTATGCAATTTGTTGGTGTTCGATGCTAGCAACTGCAAGCACTTGACTTTCTTGTATTGCTTAGTGTACTAATTCCTTCCTCTTTTTTTGTGGGCTTAGTGCACTCAACAAGCTAGTCTCTTACATTTTGGTGATTATCTTCTATTTTCTTTTTTATTTTTGTTTTTTTGGCACCTCTCTGGTATTCTTCTTCTTTTTTTTTTTAATTACTTTTTTTGGGGTCCCAATCCTCTTTTATATTTGTTTGCCATTACTCTTTTAGAAAAACTTGAACACAATATAAGTCTATCAAATAAATATACATGAAAAAATTGAAATCTGAGAACCAAACGTGAGTTGTAAATGTGTAATACACAAAGAGTTGCCTTAGGTCACTAATGGAATAGGTTGAATATTTTAATTAAATGGTGTCTACCTGCCTTGTAGTTTTATGCATGCATTTTGCAATTTTGATAAATAATTATTGAAATAACAAGAAAGTCATGTTGTGGTTAATAATTTGGGTCATAATTGAAATAGCTCAAGTTGTAAATTCGATGCTCAAGTCCTATATTCTACTACTATTTTTATTGTAAATACAAAGCATTTTTTTTGTGTTTTTTTTGTGATAGAGGGTTAGTACAATGTAGGAAAATTAAGTAGTGCTTCTGTCAAGGAACGTTGGGAATGAAAGCTTATAGGGGAGTTCAACTCACTCCTGGCAATTTTTAAAGAGAACCCCTCCTTCTTTAGCGAAGGATTAAGATGTATTTCTATGAACTCATAAGATAAATTTGCTTACGAAGTCTCTAATATCTAATTTTAGAGTTATACGCAAACTAGAAAAATATGCATTTAATGTTAAATAATTTTGGCCTCCTTACTATAATATCCGCGCTTTTACCCCTCCTGTAGTCTGATGTTCTTTTTCCCCCCCTCGGCAATACTCATTGTCCATGTGCTCATTATTTGTCATTTGATAACTGAAAATTCATCATAAATAAATGGATATACTTGCTTAATTAACATAACCGAATCACAAAGGTTTTATGTAGCTAGGTCCACAGCCAATTGAGCTTCCATGTTAATCTTGTATTAATTATGCGAACAAACTTACATTTCATAGAGAACGTAATCATTTTTTCTCTCCAAAATTCTTTTTTCCTGATATGATATCATATTTTTTGAAATATTATTTATTTATTTTTTTTAAAAACAATTTGAAAAGTTGCTCTAGAAGACAATTGTGCTTAGAATTGTAAGGTTGCGTAAATCTAGATTTCCTTAGCCCCCATTATAGTGGGTTCTATGCTAGGCTGATTGTGGTTATTCTTGGGTTCAAAAAGAACAAATCTTCCCTCAAAAAAAAAAAGAAGAAAGAAAAGAAAAGAAAAAAAAGAAAACCCAACCCCCCTAGGGGTTGTCAAATGTGAATAATTTCCAAAACCTTATTGAAATAGCGAGCCCTTTCCCTTTAACGACTCATGGTCGTCAGAGGACTGACGGCTGACCAGAGGACATCAGATCCGCGATGGTATTTAAGCCTGTAGCCAGGCTGTCAGAATATGCCTAGTGTAAGAACTGGTTGAGAGGCTCGTAATGAGTCACTAAATCAACCGATTGAACCACTTTGTTCTTGTTGGAATGGTTTACCAAATTCTAATTCAAGGGCTGTTTTCAGCATAGAATTTAGCGTTCTCTATTTGCATGTATGATAGTAAATTATATAAGTGACATCACATTTGAAATCCAGAATTAATAACATTTATGTTTTTCAATTGGAAAAAGAAGCTTAGTTTAAAAAAGCCCGCCTAGGCGTGCCTCAGCATGAGGCTACTGGGTCAGCGCCTCGGAGGGGATGAGCTGCGCCTCAAGGATGCGGGACTACATCTTCCCCCTTTTCTTATTTTTCTTAGCCTTGACTTTACCTTTTTTCTTTTTTCCTTCTTTGGGAGCTAAAAGGTGGTCTAAACTTGTACGACAAATGCATGCATTGGGGAAAAATGACAATAAGATAACATATCTTAAGGTTAGTTGCGGTGTTAGTAGTCATATTGGTGTCTAATCACATTTTTAATGCATTTATGTAACTTTTTTTTGCAAAATATGCTCTGTGGGATACGAAAGACTTTAAAAAAAATTTGCATAGAAGTGCGCCTCGCATCCATGATGCGTGCACCTTCGCCTTGCGCTTCGCGCCTCACGCTTTGAGACTATGCTCCTCAGTGTGCCTCGCGCCTTTTAAAACTAAGAAAAGAAGACATACTACACTTTCATGTATTTCAGAAAAAGCGGAGGAGAAGATGATGAAAAACCCGAAAGGATAACAAAAGTCTGTACTTCTCACAAACACAAGTGAAAGGGACAAGAATCTTTTTTTTGGGGGGGGGGGGGGGGGGATGCTTAATCCAAAAATTGTATTGAGCGACACGAAGGGGATGTCACCTTTGTACACAAGGGGGCAATCACTAAATAACATCATGCCCTCAAGCTCTCCGCTATGATCATATCTACAAAATCTAAATATCAACTTTTTATTATTATTGAGAACTCCAACTATACAAAGTTCTCGAGCAATAAAGTTTGAAGTTCTTCACATCTTTCCCTTATTATTCTTAATGTTTATCCAGGTCTACTTTGTACTTCATTTCGAGTTACTTTTCAAGAAAAGGCTCACAAGTAAGTTTTCTGTTGCAAACAGTTGTGTCACCTTCATGTTTTTGTCTTTTTAATGCTTTTATGTTGTTGGTTATTTCAGTTTATTTGGCATCAGTTTATTTGTTTATATCTGGATTTCTTTCTTTCTACTTGGATGGCTTTTGTAACTGAGAGAATTGGGGTTGATCGCTGCTTGGCAAGCACATCATCTTTTCCTTTGTTTTCACAACTACTTAGCTGCTGAGTGCTGACCAAATAGTCATGTAACTTCATTTTTCGTTTTAGTCGAGTAGGCATGCTCACCTCAGAATCTAACACAGGTGGGACGTGAAGCTACCCTGCCTTTTTATTATTGAGATCCGGTGTACCTGAACTTTGTGGTTGTAATAACAGTGAGAGAGTTTGAAGCCCTGTAATGAACTAAGGGGTGTGTACTCTGCCGCAGGCATGATATCCCACTTGGTGAGGATAACACTAACGAGGTCTTCACCATGTTTAAAGTGAGGATGTTGCTAGATTGCTTGTGTATATAAGGAACTATTTGTGCGTTTTTTTGGCTCATAATACGTTTGTGTTGGGATATGGACACTTTGTTAAGCATGTTCTGATGCCATCTTTTTTGTAGGGGGATCTCCGAGACAATTTGCATCTCAGACAAAATGTCCTGAGAGGAGTTATGAGTATTATCAACATGAAGGTCAGTATTATCTGTGCCGACCATTGCTATGGCTTCTACCATTTTTACCTCTATTGGGCTTTATTATATTTTTTAGAATAAATCTAGGCATTATTTACATGTGAACAAATAGCAGATTATGAGTCTGTACCTTGTCTCTTGGTTGACTGTTTTTATTAATGGGAATTTTTTACCCTTAAGCTACAGGAGGTGTTCGCTTTGGATGAGGACTTGGTCATATTGTTGCCAGCTGCTATTTATGCGGTCTCTGCAGGAGTTTCTGCCATTCCTGATCATCATCGTGAGGCTTTTGGATCCCATATAAATTTAGATGCTGCTGGAGCCGTAGCTGACGGTCTCAAGGTATTCTATAAAATGAGTGTTTTAAGTCTTAAAAACTACCGGGCTCTAAACGTCATCATTTGATAAATTTGACATTCAAAATTTTCCTGGATGAGAAGCTGGATGGGTTGTTGCTGCTGTGGTTGGGGATGGCAACACGTCTTTCCTGTGGACCTAAAGTTGCTTAGTGTTTGATAGAAGATAAGATGTGGAATTGTTTGGGAATTTATTCTAATAAATTATCAATTAATCTCTTGCTCGAGCTCCCCCAATTTTATTCAGGCTATTCCTCTTTTCTTTCCCTTCTTCAATCTAAAGTTAGGTTTTCCTTTCGTTTTTTTTGGGGGGGGGGGGGTGTTTGAAGACGCTTATGGCTTGCTTGGTTCAATGTAATTAAAATGATAATGCAATTAAAATGGTAATGATTATTCCATTATCATGTTTGGTTACCATTAAGGGGTGTAATCAAGATTGCATTTTAATCACATTTACTTCAATCTATGCAAATACAATTACTTGGATTTTCCTAAACTATTGTAATTACATACCTTACATACCTTTGAATCAAAGTCTACCACACCATAAACTATTATATTTGGGGACTTTCTCTCTCTTCTCTCCGTTGCCTGTCATCTGCTGCCCATCTCTTAGTGCAACATCACGTTTTTAAAGGTTTGAAGCCCCCCTCACCCCCTCACCCCCTTTCTCTATTATCTCTATATTAGATAAAGTTTAACTCAGACCATGATTATATTATTGTGACTGCATTTTTTTACGTTCTAGACATCATCTCTCTCTCTCTCTCTCACACACACACACACATCATCATCATCTCTCTTTACTTGCTAAATTTGAACAATATTACATTATTGCAAATTAGAAGAAATGGAGTGATGTCAGTCTCATATGAAGCATCATAATCATGATGATAATATATTGAATGATAATCATCAACAAAGCTGCAAGTGAACAAAATAAAATGGGAATTGAAGTTTGAGTAATTCAACCCCTATGTAAAATGAAGTGTTGTTTGTAACTGGATTCATCCAATTACAATTGTAAAAACTTTGTAACTAAATATTGTAATGTAATTATTATCCCATTGTATTACATTGAAAATTGCATTACATGGTTGATTCCATTGCATACTGATTGTATTACTTCCAATCAAACGCCACATTAGGTTTCTATTCTGGGGGGCCCCGCCCCCCAAAATTGTATTTTTCTCTACACAACGTACTAATATCAACTTTCTGTTAAGGGGTTTGACTTTTAGGAATTTCTTTTCTAGAGGAATCTGAATACTTGGGATTGACTGGATCACACTAGTCACAACTTTACTTGGCTCTTCGATGTCTTATAATTTGTTTTTTATTGGATTTTATTGTTGAAGAGTAATTAAAAAATGGCATTAGATAGACATCAAGGGGATGCCATCCATGTATAGAAGGGCCAAAAATAAAAACATCATGCCCCAAGCTCTCATGCATAATATTATCTACAAAATCCAGAAAACACATGTTTCTTCGTCCATTAAGTGCATGACTCCAACTATGTAGGATTCTAAAATAGTAGAGCTTGAAATATTGACAAAGCTTTGCCCTAAAAAGTCTAAAAAATTTGACGATTCTTTTCCTTCTATGTATACCACCAAATTGCAAAAGGAATCATCTTCCAAACAACAAAAACCCAAACTCTGCTTCATTCTTCTTGTCCACGCCACCCCCAACGTCTTTGATAGAGAAAGGTTGAACCCATCTAACACCTATCAAGGAAAGAGACAAATGCCAAAGGGATGAAACCCAATGACAACGAATAAGGAGATTGTCCACTGTCTCTTTCCCCCCCGAGACACATAACTACTAGCCTATGAAGATTTCTTCTTTTAAGCATACCCTCCACGGGGATCTTTCTTTTGTTGGTCACCCAAGCAAAAAAGCATGCTTTTATCGGCGCATTAGACTTCCAAATGGCCTATGCGAGAAAAGGAGGGCAATTCCCACCATCATAAAGCCTTTGGCAGAAACTCTTGACAGTAAAAGAACTTCTGGAGTCATAAAGCCGGAGAATCTCATCAATACCCTTGGCCAGCACCCTCATCTTGGTAAGTGAAGCCGAAAAATTGCAATCACTACCTTCTTCCGAATCGTTGGGGATCCTTGAAAAGCTTGTGTTCCGTTGACTTTTGTTGCCTTTCCAAGATACTACATCTTGCGCCATGACCAGATCATGTTCTTCCTTGGATGTTTCCAGTCAAAGAATGAAAATGGCAGATTTTCATGTCTTCCATAGTTCAGGCTACAAACACCCACAAGAATCCATCTATGTCTTTTCATGACTCAAATTTTATTTTCATTTAAAAGGTTAAGCTTCCAATGAGGGTGGAGACTTCTTCTTGGACTGCAGTTTTTGATATACATAATAACAGTGCGTAGTGTGGATCTTGCGGTTGCAGGGTTTGAGTGGTCTAGATGTGTGTAATCTTACCACTTATATGAATAAGTTAATAATTATCTATTCTAACTGTATACTGGGGAACTACAGGCAAAATAGAGCCATCTCATCTGCTGTGTGAGTGCTATATACTGTGATAATGTGAGATTGTGAGGCTTGTTGCTGTGATATTGCTTCCTTTTTTGGGCACAATTCTTGGCCCTTTGACTGTGTATTCCTTTGTAATTTATATATATCTATCTAAGAAATCATCAGTAGCAATATAATAAGTTTGTCATTTCATTTCCGTCATTCGACTCTTTGCTGTTGTGCATAGGTTTTGATAAAATGTTATGTATGGATTCAAAATAGGCCGTTGTGTGATGGAACGCTGCACTTTTGCTGCATTTTTCGTTGTTTGTCATGCTTCTTATTGACTATGATAACAGTCGCAGTGACCATTCCGAGGAGAACAACATTTGTGGCTTCAATTTGTTAACTTATTCGTAACTTGTATTCCCAATTCACACCCCAAGAGTCCTACCGTGAGACCTTAGGTGGGAAGCCATGACAACCAAGTACTCCATTTAAAGGAAGCATGGGGACCCTTAAGAGAGGCATTTTGCTTTAGGCCACCATAATCCAAGCTGAAAAGATAGCCAAAATTGGCGTTTTAGCTGTCCAGAAAATGAACATAAGTAACCTATATGATATTTTTCATTATTTGGGACTGCTTAGGGCTAAGCCTGTTATGGTTGTGAATGATGGTAGGGCACTAGAGCTGTAAAGTCATCTCTCCAAGTATCAGTAGCATGGATTTTTTAGCAGATAGTTTTGAAAAGTTCATGCTGCGATAATTGCAAAATGCTCCACAATTGCTGTGTTAGTTCTGTTCTCCAATATTGCATCCATTATCGCAATAGCAACCAGCATTGCATTTTGAATGCATAGCAACTGTCACATATATGTCAAAAAACGTACTTAAAGCAATTTATGGACTGCATCACTAGCATGTGGTCGAGAACGGGGAGCAAGAAGGGACTTAGAGAGAAAAGGAGAAGACCTACAGAAGGAGAGTAGAGAAAGAGTAATAGAAAGAGGAAGAGTAGAGGAAGAGGAGTAGAAAGAGGGAGAATACCACCTATGTGCGACTCAATTATCAATTATCAATATTCATCAAATCGATGGTTTTATTTTTCTTAATTTAAGCTTCCATTTATTCTTCATCTCCATGACAGTGAATCTGAAATTTCTGTCTGGTGATTTCTCCTAGGCGATGATTTCTCCTAGATGATCACGTGATGCAAAATTAATCATGTCGTAATATTATAATGAGCGAAGTGGATATTTTTTTTGGTTGGTTTGGTTTTGTGGGCATAACAGCCACTACCACCCAGTGTAAGTCATTACAGGATGAGGTCCTTGGATGTGCAGATGGATGAAACTTTACCTTTAACAAGCAGGGATGCTGTCTCCAAGAGACTGAAAAAACTTAGACAAACATGTTCAATAAATTTGAAGGAAGATTGACAATAAACTGGAAAGAAAAGGAAAGGAAAAACAGTGATTGCCATATAGAGGTAGTAGTCTTGGGAAAGCAGCAAACACATATGAGAAGAAAAAGGAAGGCACACAGAGGACATTAGTAATTTGGTAGCCATGACATCTGGAATAAATAATGCCGCATCTTCTTTCACTTGAAGGCATATGACTCGGAAGTATCAAATTGTTGTTTCTTTCATGCTTCAGGGGGCGTCTGATAAAATGAGGGTTTTTCTTGTTGGATGAAAAGAGAGCTATTTTATAGTTTGTTATGTCATGGCTCCAGCAGCCAATTCCTATGCAAGTGGCATTGTCTGTTGATGTGGTCCATGATTTAACTAGTCGTAAGAATTCAGTTAGTTTTGATTGATAAATCTGGAGCTGACCATGCATGCAGGGGGTTCAGCTGAGGCATGGGGAGTTTTATGATCATTTTGAATGTTTCGTCAATGTCCTCGCTGAAATCAGTTTTGGTTCCCAGGATAAGGTACGAGAATATTGCTGTCCTTTGTTTCTTTAAGGACCCCCCCAAAGTTGTTGCTTTATTTATCTATTTAATGGTTTATTTTGTGTTCACTCCATCTAATGCTTGAGAGGGCTTATGTTACCAAAAAATTGTTTACTTTCCTTGATGATGTTTCAAGTCTCAATTGCTGCAAATTTCCAAACGATAAATCAAATATTAAGAAGCCCAATGGCAGAGATTGTAAAAAAATGTCTTCTATTGGTGGCCCCATCGTGAGTTATAATGAGGCAATTAGTTACGTCAGAACAGTTATCTATTTTGCTGGGATCTGGGCTGAGACACGTGTTCAAGTGTCAAAGTTGGCTATTTTCAAGAAAATTTGTACATTTTCATTGTAATATGAAGTGTCACGTGTTGTACCCTTGTCTGAGTGTTAAGGGTCCAACAAAGGTACGGTAGGGTGAGATGAAGAGTCGGAGTAACATAGGTTATCATTGGATTTAGGCGTCTTGCTCGATGGTGATCTACATGTGTCTTGTATATCATGCCTATTAGTCTTCTGTTTTTGCTCTGTGGCCTTTTTAGGAACCCTTAGCTCACAACTCTCAAGGCGTGCGACTTCCACGGCAACTCCGAGACCCATTGCTGCTGGAGATGAAGAACTGCGTTCTTTCTGATTTGGAGGACAAAAAGTCAGAGAAGAGGTCTTTGCCTGATATTTTTCTCCATTGTGCGCTGCTATCTAATTTCCTTTATGGTTCATTCATAGCAAGGTAGGATACTTCTCTTTATGAGCTTCCATATTATGGATTATTTCTTTTTCTTGTGGTTATGTCTTTTCTGTGTTGTATGGTGGTCGAAGGACTCACTAAGCCTATAAAGATTTGAGACTATTGATGAGTGAATATATTAGAATCTGATTGTGCATGTGAAAGTACAGTTGTCTTGCCTTGGATCTTGATTCAAAATACGTCAGATATTGCTTCTTTTAATTGTGTTCAGCTAAAGTTTTTGTCAACTCTCTTAATGAATTGATTGGAGTACACACTTCTTCAGATCTTCCCTTAAAGCATTGTGTTGGTCTTTTGGATGTTCCCTCTATCTCTCATTTTGTTGCTGCTTTTGTGTTGGATTTTTTTTTTTTGTGGGGGGGGGGGGGGGCGGGCTCAAAACAACCTCTTTTCTTGTAGTGAGAGGTTGCTAGTTGCTACCTTTGGATCTCCCTATACCCCACCTCACCAGGCCATGCTGGGAGTATAGTAGTAATAGCAGTAGGTTCATTGGATCTCTGCACTTTGGCTTTTGTCTCTTTCCTTGATAAGGGTTAGTTGGGTTCAACCTTCTAATGTTGAAGACATATGGGTAGCATGGAGAAGGAGATTCAAGAAGAGTTGAGTTATGGGATTTGGAAGTTGGTTCCTTTGGCTGTTTGGTGGTGTAAATGGAAAGAGAGGAACCGATGGAGTTTTAAGGGCAAAGCCTTATCCCTTCGGGACTTCAAGCTCTATTTTTTGAGAATGTTGTATAGTTGGAGCCAAGTGCTTGATTGTGTTACCAAGGTGTCTGTTTTGGATCTTTGTAGATAAAATTATGCATGAGAGTTTGAGGGCATGATGATTTTTGTACTTGCTCCTTTTTATATGGGTGCTATGCCTTTGGTGTTTCGGTATTATAACTTTTTGATTACTCATAAAAAATAGCAGTAGTAGTTGTTGTATACTCTTTACCTATCAACTATGCGCAGATTTCTTGGGAAGTTGTGATACCACTGTGGATAGACCTATCTAACATTCATTTAGTATGCAACGAGTACACTCTGTAACCACTTCACTACTAGTATTGTGTGTCCCATGTTCAAATCTTTGCACAGCTGCAAGATATACACTGATTTCTATGTTTTCGGTTCCTTGCTACCCTTTTAATCAGTGGTATTCGAAGTTAGAAAAAGAACGGCAGGGTTTTTTTTTTGTTTTTTTTTTGGGGGGTACTAATGTCATGTATGAAAGAAAATCTTCGACAAAACTTAAGGATAGACCATGCCCTATAATGATAGTATGTTCAGTGGTGCTTTAGGTATTCTGAACATTTAAGCCAGAAATTCTTCTTGGAGCTGAAAATATTGTATTTGCTAGTTGGAAGAACTGTTCTTATGGTTTTGTTTTATCAACAGTATGCATGAATGAGTTGTGAACCTCTGATGGTTTCCCTTTTATGGAGTTTGTTAAGTTGGTTAGTTGTAATGGTTTCTGTACTTCAAATAGGATTTCTTGTTCTCTTGTCCTGTCTGCCTATGCTTTACACATATGCGAAAGGATAGAGAAAAATATCCAATTTCCTTTGCCTTTTATGTTCATTAAGTTGATATGTTGTTTTGATTGTTGTAGTTTATGTTTTGCCTGATGCCCACTATATTTTCAGTACTGTCTGCTATTGGTAATTATGGTTCTTTCGGCAGGGTGAAAGAAGAAACTTCGCTTTTCCAAACCAAGCTCACCAATTGCTTGTTAGATTTAGTTGAATCTGCTGTCTCAACCATTCATGAAACATTGAGGGATGCAAAAACTCGCGGCTTCTTTGGGTCGAACTCAAGTTTTGATGGAACTTCATCTATTGTTTACTTCAGGAGCTTTCTCAGCTGCCCAATTTTCAGTAATTGGGGCAAAGGCAATGAAAGTCATCCTGTGCTCCAAAGTTCAATTGTCCTTGGTCTTGAGAGGCTTTTGAAGGCGCTTTCTAGTTTATATACAGAACTTTCCAATTGTGAGAGAAATCTGCAAAGTGAGACAGTCTTCTGTGAAGCTTCTGCTCCTATCTCTGCATCTTTGGATTCCACTCCAAGTGGAACTAGCAAAAGCAGGCTAGTAGACATGGAGTTGGATGTGGCTGATGAGTCTGCTGAAGCTGTTCTTAGTGGGACAACTGGGGCTGGGATTTCTTTTTCTGGCACAAGATGGAAAATGGACATACTGTCTCTGATCTCATGTTGTTTCTCAGTTTTGCCAGTTGTTACATGGGATATTTTGTTCGACATTTTGGGTACTGAAAGTCACGCTAAGGTACATTATTTTTTTTCTTACATGGCGTATGGCCAAGCTTTGCATCAATTTGTTTGCTCTTTAAATTCTTAGAAACTATTATGGTGCTTATTTCTTCAGGTACGTGAAAATATTCTGCAAAGTCTTTGCCAAAATTTCCATTGGTCACTGGTGAAGCTGACTGATTTGGTACTCTATCCTTCTTGGCATTATTCATTTAATGTTGTATATAAGAGTCCAATTTTTTTTTTTTTGTTTGGTTTTTACTCTCGCCTTTATAGTAGTATATTTTACTTCAATGGAATGTGTCACTGCCCTGTCCCTTGCGGTGTGAAAAGAAAGTTAAACGGTAGTAGACAGCCTGAAAATGTGTTTGGAAAAACATTTGTATTGAACAGGAGTGGAGAATCATTTGTCAGTTTCTGTCAGGGAAAAGTGTGAAGTTTATTTTGGGAGGAATGACTATGATTTGTGATTAATGCAGATTAATTTGATGGATGAAATGATTCAGCTGAAAGTGGGACTAAGACTGCATTGTTTTGATGACCTTGCTTCAATCTGTTGCTTAGTATCAACACTGTTATCCTTGCATTGTAATGAGAAGGATAAAGATGGAAGCCTATCTTTCAACAAAATAGATGCTGAGCAGGTAAACCTATGGGTTCTATGATATGAACATCTGAATTGATATCAATAATTGGGACGTGAAACATTTGCTGTCTTCAAAATTTCCCCTTGAAATCTTGCTGTTTCCGTGTCTGTCTGTCAATGACTGTTGATTCCATGGTATGAAAATGTAAATTGATATCAATAATTGGGATCTGAAACTTTTTCAGTCTTCAAAAGTCCTTGTGAATGCTCACTGTCACCTTGTCTGTGTCTATGCCTGTCTCCCTCTCTCCTTCCTCCCTCCCTCAGTCACTCCCACTGTGTGTGTCTGTAGTGTCTCTGCATTGTAATGTAGATGTAAAAATCGTTTGTATCAGAGTGAGGATAGGGTACCATTGACGAAACTGTGATGTAGCATCATTTCAGTATATTTAATCATTGCCATGCCGCCATCTGTTGTGGGGGAGACTTTGCTTGAGCCCTGGGCTTAGTGTTGTGGTAGCTGCGAAGTCAGCGCACTGCACCTTTGGTTATATGTAATGGCATTCCAAACAGTGGGGCCTCCGTTCGGGCAATTTTTCTGCTTTCGATTCCATGAATGTGATGGACCAAGGTTTACAAAGCAAAAGGTCTTGCTGAATCATTATCTATTCTTTTGTTCTGGAGTTGCAGCCAGTCAATGACTTCAATTTTAGAATCCAACAGAACCGCCTTTGTACAAGGTTGGAGTGCTGTTAGGTTCTTAGTTGCTTTTTGCATCCAAATTACTTCCTCGTCCGTCGGGGCCATGGCTCCTCTGGCAGTCCCCTTTGCAACTCAAGTTAGCGGGAGAAAAATAATTTTGGGTTCTGGTTTTTGTGCATAACTATTGTTCTGATTCAAATCAGTCAGGTTCAGGTATCTTTTCTTTGGGGAATCTGAATTTTGTTATGCAAAGCCTCCTTTTAGCTGGGACTCATAACTTATTAATATTTGATTTCAATGCATTCTGAGGTGAGGTGAGGTGAGATGAGTTAGGAGTGTCTTTGACTCTGGAGGAAATATCAATTATGGTGAAACTCTTCTTGTTGGTCATAATTCCGGCCCCTTGTTATTCCTTATGCTCTGGTGATCCTTGGCATGGACCAATATTTTGTGTGGTCGTCAACTTTAATCTTTGCTTCTGCCCTTGTTGTCTCTCCTGTTAGCAACAATATATTTTAAACCATGACTAGCTAAACCTCCGACTGTGGAAATGGGTTCATTTACAAGTGTCTTGTTTTCAGGTTCCTCAGACATAAGTTGTGGTGTGGCAGTTATGGATTGTGGTTTCTTCCCCTTCGTATTGTACTGAATTGTGACTTATCTCTTGCTTGAGTGGAATACAGCGACTTTGGCAATAGACATCTTCTGATTGTGAGTTTTACAATGTTGATCTTCAATTGTGGAGTTTATCATCAAAAGGTTTCATGTAAACCTTGTAGGCCGGAAGTCACAGGGGCTTGCATGGCAACCTTTTTTGGGGGGGCGGGGTGTTTGTTTGGCGAGCTCACTCTTGTCAAACTGTCCACTCAAGGATCCCTACTTTATTCTTCTTCCTTCTTCTTGAGTGCATTTGGTAACTTGCAAGTTTGAGGCCATCCAGTGGGGATTTTATTCCAACGGGAGCTTTGGGTATAAATGACTTCTTTTTTTCTTAGCAAAACTTTTCATGCTAGCCACTGATAATTTTTGAATGAGAGAAGCAAACTCTGGAGGGGAGTGAGTAGTGTGAATTTTGAAATTTGCATAGATTGTGGGATGATGATGTATACATGCTTGAAGGGTACTTACAGAATAGAGATGTCAGATGAGATTTGATGTCTTGATTTTTGACGAGTCAATGATGTTGTGGAAAACTGCAAGTGTTCTACTCTTTGAAAGCCTCTTTGTTTGGGACACTGGTTGGAGGTAGTGATAACTTGTAGAAAAGGGTTAAGTCTTGGGCTTCATCAGCAAAATTGATCAAGTGTAGTCTTCTTCTGTACTTTGAGATTCCCTATTTCTTATGTGTCTTCAACCGCTTGAATATTTCGTGAATTTCAGGGTTCCACCTGATTCTTGAGGCCGAAGCTTCCGTGAAACTATATTGTAGTGTCGTTATGTGATGATTTTCATTCCAACCTCTTTACCGGAAATCTAATTGTTCGGATGGTTAGCGTTGTGCGTTGAGAATATTGCTTGAATTTGATTGCAGAGCTTGGCCAACCTTGGAGATCTACTGAACAGACTTTCTGAGTCTAGCTTACTGGATTGGCGTGGACGTGTAAAGCTGGTGCTCTGCATATGTGATTTTATTTCTCTTAATCCTCTGATTGGCCAGGTAATTAGCTATATGATAACCTGTTTCTATATAATTTAACTTTGTTGAAAGAACATTGATAATGCATTTAGTGCTAAAGTAGTTGTCTGTTTTGCATTATGGGGCTATTTTGATGATGGTGTCAAAGAGGTTGCTAGGATTGTTTTGTGCCTTTTTGGGTGTCTAGTTGGCTCTAAGCGTCTTGTTCTTTCTTCCTTGATTGTGTTTCCATTTAAACAGACAATGATTCAAAGGTTGCTGACTTTGCTCAGAGATCCAGATTACAGAGTGAGGTTTTCCTTGGCCAGACGAATTGGGATTCTATTTCTCACCTGGGATGGCCATGATGAGCTTTTTCAGGATATCTGGTGGGTATTTTTGTTGTTTCTGGTATATATGCTTTTGCTTGAAGTAGAACAGGAATCGTTTTAAGTGATAACCGGATGTTACGTGCTCTCTCCATTGCTCTCTCTGAAGGACGCTGTCTCCCCCCCCCCCCCAAAAGTCGGTGAAGTCCAGGGCATCCCTTGTGGTCGGAGGAGGTTCACCTGATATCCACTGGGTCTTGGGTCTCTGGGGGCTGATGGAGCCCTTTCACCGGTCGTTGTTTTCTGTTTCCATTGGGTTCTTTTGCTCTCTGTCAGTGTTCTCAATCTCCCTGTGGCTGTTGGGGTTTGTCCTCTGGTGTCGGATGGCCACGTAGACAGGCTGGTTGTGTCACTGCCTGTTCTATGCTTTTCAATTTTTTCCATCAAAGGTCAAAGATGTTCTGGTGGCATGGAGAAGAAGGTTGAAGAAGAGTTGACTTTTAGAAGTTGGAAGATGGTTCCTTGGCTATTTCGTGGACTACTTGGTAGGAAAGGAAGCCTCGGATTTTTAAGGGCGAAGAAATGTTGTCTAAAGATTTAAATCTCTACTTTTGGGAACTTTATATGGTCAGAGTCAAGTGTGCAATTGCGGTAAAAGTGCAGCCGTTTTTTTTTTTTTAATTTAAATTTTGTGGATAACAATTGCACTTGAGAGCTTGAGGGCATGAAGATTTTGTAATTGCCCCTTTTGTATATTAGCAACCCTTCGTGTCTTTTTAATATATCTTTTGATTATTTATCCAAAAAAAGTTGCTGCTTCTGGTTTGGAACGTAACCATTCATGATATGTGGGCTGCATTTGGGAAAGCTATAGGTGCAGGGTGTGGCTGCCTTTAATTGATTGTGATGTGTGAAGAATCTAGTTGAGTATTTGGTCCTTAACTGTATGTTTCATTTACTTGATTATATCAATTGAATAGCTTTTTTATTTTGTCCATTGTTTTTTACATAAAATGTAAAAGATTATGGATAAACCTTTTTTTTTATTTGAGAATGTTTTATTTTGTATGTTAACACATTTTTAGGATTTATTTAATAGTTTTTGTTACTTATCTAATAGAATCAGATTAGCAAACTAGGTTCTTTTTTTAAAAAGAAATTATTGAATATCTTATTTATTAAGAAAAGAAAATAGTCAATGCTTTAAAGTGAAATATAAGAAAGTAATGATAGGATTAGTGTTAAAGAGAATTAGTGGAATCATAAGTTTCCCTAAAAGCTGATGGGGGAAGTTGCATTTTGACAACTTCCGCAAACTATGAAAGTTGTCCTCTATGGAGATGAACGTTTCCTTAAAATTTATTTACCATACAACATAGTTGGAGAAAGTTTACTATTATTTTAGGCAGAGCTATTCAAGGAGCTTTACGAAACGCAGCTGCAGTGTAGTATCCAAGTTATGGAATTATTCCCCATCCCTAAAATTAGCACCTTTTACTTAGGTGGACGGCCCATTTCCATTCTCAACTTATTTTTTGGGAATGTGTGAAATTTACAAACAGATTCCTGAGTCTTTTGGTTTGAAGAAATAATTCACTGTATCTCTTTTGCCTTCTTTTTTTTTTTGGGTTGCTTTTGAACAGCTCCAACTTTGGTTCAAAATTGATATTCTCTTCGAAAGAAAAACTTGTTACTGCAAAGGAAGTGCTCACTAATGGTTCTCAGCCTCGTCCGCTAATGGAGACCATTATCATAACTCTCATGCATATTGCCTTTCATAGTGAGAAAGTGGAGCTGGAGGTATTTTATGGTGCCATTATTCTGTATTTTGGATTTATTTATTTCATTTGTTGGTTATTAATACTATACATGCAATCATGGCAACTGCAGGCTGTTTTCATGATATGTGTGATTTCTGCTATTGATCCCTGTCAAAGGTAGATCGTCTTGTCTTATTCTGGTTCTCTTTCACGTAGATTGCAGTTTCTGTCATTTATGAGGATAATTTTGTTCAGGGAATTGGTGCAGACAGTTTTAGATAATCTTGCCAGACAGCTTCAGTATGGTTGCCGGTTGAAGGTGATGAATCTATTCCCCTTGTAGTATTTTCTGTACATGAAGCCATCATTTGTAGTATGGGTTGATATTCCATGTTTCCTTATGGGAACAGTGTTTCTATTAGTTCCAAGTGGTTTGGCGGCATCATGAATGCCCAGACCTTACCTGCTAAATCCATACTAGTAGTTTTTTCTGGGTAAGTATTCCATGTTCTTGCATCCCATCAAGTGTCCTGGTTCCACGTTACTGGTGAATGCTATTTTCAGTTGTGAATAGAGATAAAAAAGCTTGGAAAAGTTCATCCTAGCCAGCATTTTGTGTATTTCTTTTCTGAGCAAGAAATAGCTTTAAATTTGGGATTTCTGTTTTGTCTTCTTGTGATCTGATTCTATCACAAAAATATTGTTGGGCAGTATCTTGAGGAACTCATGGGACCTCTTTTGTTCAGTTGGGTTGCTTGTGGTGTGAGCTTAACCGCACTTGTGCAGGTAATTTTAACCTACTATCATGTTTCCTGTCAATTGAGTCTTCTAATCTTCTTTGCCTTTTATTATGTGATCTCTTCTGCTTTACAATTTCATGGGAAAGTCCATGGTTGGTACTCAATAAATGAGCGAAAGATTTGGCCACGGACACCTCAACCGTTTAAGCCAATATTTTGTATTGGGTTCAACCTCAACTAATATTTTGTACAAGGCGTTGAATATAGCAAACATTAGCCGTTGAACCCCCCTCCCCCAATTAATAAGCTCAGCTGTGTGACAGAATTCATAGGTATACATCCGACACTTCATAAATGCCAAAAATATAGTATATGTTGCTTCTGTAAGTGTATGGTATATTCAATTTCTATTTAAAATGGAGGATTACTAGCATCAAATAGGGATAGAATGTCTCCTGACCGCCCTGATCCATATCAAAGAAAAATAAAAAAAGAAACAAGGAAGATACTTTGGTGAAGA
This sequence comes from Selenicereus undatus, assembly GCA_017589665.1. NCBI lineage: Eukaryota > Viridiplantae > Streptophyta > Magnoliopsida > Caryophyllales > Cactaceae > Selenicereus > Selenicereus undatus. The sequence goes on along the minus strand of JACYFF010031957.1, from coordinate 125,743,452 downwards.
AAACTGGCCTGTAAATGTTAATTTTAATATGTCTTTTGGGTTTTAGCGTTTATTATTGTTTTGGTGAAACTTCCATGTGATCCCTTTTTCTTAAAAGATTTAAGCTCTGACCCTTTTAGTACGGCATGCAAATGGATAAGTCCTATAAATATTTGCATTTTTTGGTCAGAATTCAAATATTTTGCATATAAGAGGTTTTTTTAGTGGATTTTTTTTTTTTTGGGTAAGTAATCAAAGATGTGTAATAAAAGGACACCAAGGGGATGTCACCCATGTACAAAAGGGGCACTACAAAAACATTTTGCCCTTGAGCCCTCATCCAATTGTTTTCCTTGAAGCTGAGTATTCTGCTGTCCTTATGATATTCCACTGGATGATAAGTTCATATTTCTTCTAGAGGCTTGTAGCTCATTTTCTAAATGTCAGATCATATCTTCTTGCAGATAAGGGATCTCTTTGTCTCTAATGTTGAGCCAAATCATTTTATGCTTTATTGCTGCCAGTGGCTTCTACCTGCTCTTATTCTGCATGATGACACCTCAAACCTTCAATTAGTAGCTCAGGTAATTAGTTTCAAGTTGCTTTGTCTCTCTGGTTGCTTATGGCTTGCATTTTGTCCCTTGGAATTCGCTGCAGCAGGGTGGTTAGGACCAATTTCTTGTTGTCTTTAGGTGACGAAACACTGGCCTCTGGAAGTGTGTTCCTCTCTTTTCTACCTCTATCTCCCAACCTAGGTTTTGGTGGTTTCAAAGTGGTTGATATGTTTCCTTCTCTTTGTTTTCTTTTTTCTTTTTAATTTTTTTTTGGAGCTTACTAGCTTTCGGTCAGGGTGTTGTTTCAATTTTGCTTTCTTTTCAAGTCTCTGACATCTCTTTTTCATGCTGGTAGGTTACTCGGCAACCTCTAGCTGGTCTGGTTAGAAATCACTTTGTCCCAGTTTTTTCAGTCTGTATGGCGTTGCTTTGCAGTAAGAGGTCAGGTTGGGAAAAGGGATCAGCTGTTTTACAGAGAAAAATTCTATCCCTTGCTGAGATTTCTGAAGAAGAAAGGGACAAGCTGATTAAAAAACACATGGTTTGTGTTATTTATTTATTTAGTTCTTAAGTATGCTTGCCTGTCTCCAATTGTATTGTGAGTTTATTCTGTATTTGTGCTTATATTTGTGTTCTAGGAACTGGAAATATCTTTTTGTGGTATAATGTTTTTGTGTGATTCCAAATTTTATATCTATATATGAAATAACTTCAGTTAAGATACAATGTGGAGATTATGGACGGCTTCACAACTCACTTTCCTATTTATTGGGAGCTGGCTCTGTTGTAACAGGGTGTTTACCTTGTCTGCAGGTTACGTTTTCTGTTTAGCTTGTGTCTAACTGAACACAAACATATTCTGTTTACCTTGTCTGCAGGTTACCATCGTCTGCCAAATCCTCAGCCTTGCTTCATCTGCTTCAGAGGCTACAATTCCTTTGTTTTCCAGGGAGATAGTCGAACTTGCTGTTCGAACAGTTGTTGATGGTTTTCTGGAGCCGTATGACATTGTTCCTCTGTTGGTTCTTTGCATCTTTTGATTTCATATATTTATTACCTGACACAAATTCTTGATTTCTTCCAGGGAAAACTACCAAACAAGTGAGGGGGTGGTTGACAAGATTAACATTTTTCGTTCTGACAGAGTATTCATGGTGATTCCCTCCTTTCGTGTTGCTAAATGCTTTAGGTGCTCTGGTCTTTTTGAAATGGAATAATATCTATGTGATGACACATCTATATTTAATAGCTGTCACATAATTTGTAGCTTCTAGTAGAGTTGCATTACAAAGTGACAGCAGCGATTAACCGGAGGCACAAGTCTCACCGTTTAGCTGGAATTGAAGTCCTCATAAGTATCCTTGGGCATAGAGTAGCAGCTTCGAGCACCTCTTGGTGAGTGTTCATGGCTTTAGATATCACATTTTTTCACCTATTTTTGTCCCTTGTTTCTAGCTTTTTGAATCATGATTTTACTATAAGCGTTCGTGGGATTTATTTCTGACACAAGTTTTGTTCTTTCTGCTTTTCATTTTTCAGTTATCTTTTCAATTTGATCGGTCAATTTATCAGTTCTCAGGCGTTACAAGAACAGTGTTGTCGGATGATTTCCACTTTGCTCAGAACTTTTAAGAGTAATCCTTCCAAAGAGACCACTCGTGTTCTTGGTGAACAGCTCCAGGTTCTTTTCTTTCTTTGTACGGATGACGGATGTGCATTACTTGTTTCCAATACTGGGTGATCGAAACATAAAAGTCTGTGTTGTGTTATTTTTTTTAAGCTCTTGTTCCTTATTGCACATCCATGAGTTTTATTTCTGGCCTTGTGACTCTGCCTTACTGATGTCTAATAGGTTGTTTCTCATTTAGCTGCGGCCTTCTGTCATGGACACTTATTCAGTTTGAAAAGTCTTCTCTGTTCTTTTAATAAAATATCCTTCTCTATGAAAAAGTATATACCTTGATGCCCTTGTTACCGTGCAGTTTTTGGTGTCGAAATTGGTTGCCTGTTGCATTCCTTCCGTGGCGAATGCAGAAGGCTCATGCCCCCCTTCATCCCAAGTTTTGTCATTGCTTCAACTCCTGACCGTGGATTCTGACCCTATTCTTCATGACTATATCAGGGTAAGCTTCTCTCAACCTGGGCCGGTAAGAACTAAGAACTTTGCTAATTAACCTGTAAGCAGCAATGAATTCTTTTGGTCATCTGATGTCATGCAGTGTCCTGAGATCCTTATAGTTCATTCCTTTGTCATTTGGCCTTTGGCGGGTTAGTTCGAAAAAGAATAACCGAAAACTTGAAAAGTTTTATTCAGATAGTGTTGGGATACACCTATAGACCTTGAATGTTGACACAAAGGATGCTCAGTGTATGCCTCTTTTGGAGTTTGCTGATGGCATATTTTGCATTCAACTTCTTTGCTTGTTAAAGTCTGCACCCCTCTCTGCCTTGGTCTTTTTTCAACCAGGTTTGCTGCTTGTCCTGCATAAGGATTCTCTCTCTCTCTCTCTATCTCCTTTCTTCTTTTTGGCCTTTTTTTAAAATATAATTTACAGGGAAGGTTGTTGAGGATTGTGCATATATTACAGAAATTTCTTGCCTGAGGGCTTGAATTTCGAAGTTCTTACTTTTCATCTTTGAATTGGGACTGACTTTCTATTTTATTCATTGGCCTTGCTAGGAATTTGAACCTTTCCCTGAGTTAGATATGTTTGACAGGATAAGGAGATTCCATCTTGAATTATGCAGAGCATACTCGCCAAGGGACCACTTTTTGAAGGTAACCTCTCTGATGGATTTCTTTTATCTGTCAAGTTGACTTCAAGCATCCTTATGCTCACTTAATTATTGTTTTGCTACTTTATGAAATGATGAGTCCATTGCAGTTTGCAAGGAGATCTTGTCACCTTCCGCCAAGATTATTTCTGTGGAGGTACTCCTTTTTCTGAGCAGAATAATTGTCCTTAGACTTGGGGGTATCAATAGGTTCAACCGTTCAACTTCCTGAGTCATATATAGTAAGTCTAGTGGGAATGCAGTGCAGAGTTGGTCAATCGTTGTATTTTTTTATATTTGAGTTTAGTTTTTATTTTTTGTGGAGGATAATATTTTAGTTTAGTTAATCCCTTTTTTTCTTGACCAACAGAACTAGTATGCCATTATGTTCTTAGGATTTTAGGCCATGAGCGGGGAAATGGCCGAAATTTCAGTCTTTTGTTTTCTTTAAGAAACTTTGTCTCACGGTCTATTTCTTTGTTGTGACAATTTCGTTATCCAAATTTTTTGTGCTCTCTTAGTCCTTCCACATTTTTGTAGTCTCCAAGCACTTCATAGAAAGTTGGTTGGTGGGGAGAGTTTTCATGTTGAGGAGAATCGGGAGAACCATGCTGAAAATACTTACTGGCACTCTGACCCGGAACTCGTGCAAGCTGTCTGGTCACTTGTTCATATTTGTAGTTCAGAGGATGCAGATGATGCTCGAGCATTGGTCTCTGATTTCATCTCCAAGGTACTGTGCATATCCATGCCATCACTGTTAGTTTATTCCTTGCACTTAACTCATTTTATATTTGTGTTAATCTTGTTGCAGGTTGGAATTGGGGATCCACGTTCTGTAGTTTTTCATCTACCTCGAGATTCAAGCCACATACATGTTTGTGGAGCAGTTGGTCAGAGTGGCACTTCTGAAACTAATTTTAAGTTGGATACAGTTACATCCGATGAATTATTAGTCGCTCTCATAAGGATTTTGAAGAAATATTTGATGGATGATTCAGTCAAAATAATAGATTTGTCATCTCAAACTCTTCGTGTGAGTTTATTCACCATCTTATTCTCGACTTACTTGGGCTTTTGGTTTGATTGTTCCTAAATTGTTATCCTTATACACTTCACTGTTGCTGAGGTATTTGATTTCCGATATATTTCTCTCAGAAGTAACAATTGGAGCTCCTTTGAGAAATATGTCTTTTGTTCATTCACAATTCCAAGTGTTCTTTAGCTCTTTGTTCAATTTTAATTTTAATATTAGTGGGCTTCATATCTGTACTTCTGTTCTGCTTTGTAGGGTATTCTTTCGACAGAGAGAGGCAGTCGAGTTTTACGATCATTTGACGATTATGAGAGGTCACTTGTTGAGGTATGTGAAGTGAAGATTTAGCATTGAACGTGAAGTATTAGTATTTTGCTAACCAAATGCTGCTAATGTATTTATCAGAAAATTCTTGTTTCGTGCTTAGTTAAACGAACTGAGGAAGAATTTGAATCCTTAGATGATGTTATTTGCTATAGGTTCATTCTAAGGGCGTTAATATGCAGTTGGTGGAGAGCATTCTATTTGATCTGCAGAAGAAATTTACAGGTAGTCTGAACTCTGAAGTTGGTTTATGCTACTTGCTGGAATGCCCTAGCTTTTTGTCTATTCTTTCGTTATTTGTGGCAGAGTTGAGTATTTATATATTATTGCAATCTTGAATATTGCCTTTGTTCTTGTACAATGGGATAACTGTACTAAACGTCCATTCTCTTGTCATCTTAGCTGTCCTAAAAATAACATTGAAAAGCTCCGCTAGCCACTTCAGTCCCTCTTCCCCCAAACACTTCCACACTTCCACCGGTATCTGATCTGGTCCCTCCACCTTTCCATTTGTCATCTTCCTTAAGGACTCTTTAATCTCATCCTTGCTGATCGGTTCACAAAAAAGAGGATCAAGTTGACTCTCACTACTCTCTCTAATCCTACTTCGAAAATCTTCCGTCATTTCGCCATTTAGGAGCTTAGAAAAGTACGTCTGCCATCTCTGCTTGATTCTTGCATCCTCAAATATCACTCTACCATTCTCATCCTTGATGCACCTCACGACCTCCAAATCTCTTGTTCTTCTTTCCCTAGCCCTCACTAGTTTAAAGACTTCCTTTTCACCTTCCTTGGCTTCCAGTTTTTGATATAACCTATCAAAAGCCACGCTCTTTGCTGCAGCAACCGCTTTCTTGGCTACCTTTTTTGCTGCCTTATATCTAACGCTACTAATATCTTTCTCTTCATCCGTTCCGCTATTTGTGAAAGCAGCGGATGCTTCTTTTTTCTCCTTGACCTTCTCTTTTAGCTCCTTGTTCCACCACCAGGCTCCCTTCATTTTTTTGCCACCTCTTCTAGATGTACCAAGAATTTTCGTAGCCGACTTTCGAATACATTTTGCCATTGCCTCCCACATTGTATCTGCATCCTCTACTTTCTTCCAAACTCCTTCAGAAATCCTCTCTGCTAGCTTCATGGCGTTCTCCCTAGTAAGATTCCACCACTTAACTGTAGGCTTCCCAACGCTCCTCCTCTTCCATTTTGAACATTTGAGCTCCACATCCAACACTAGCAATCTATGCTGAGTTCCTAAATACTCACTTGGTATCACCTTACAATTCTTACAAGACCTTCTACTATCTGCCGTAATCAGGAAGTAATTAAAACATTGAAGTTTTATTTTGTTAGTTCAAAATGGTTACTTATTTGAACTGATTGCCAGCTGAAGGGAAATCTCTAGAGGGGCCATCACTGTGGAGTACATGCGATAAAACATTTGAGTCCTGGATATGTCCCCTTGTCTACTCACTCATTGGTTACTGCAATGACGTCACTTTAAGGTACTTCATTAAGTAACTTAACTGTCCTGTGCGGACCTGACAATCTAAGTATCTATCAGGGCTTAGTTTTATTTGGAGATGAAGTCAATCTGTCTGACTTGTGCTGTGCCTCTTTTGTCAGATTATGCCAAGATCTTGCACTGCTGAAGGCTGAAATTGCTGAACTCCTACTACCCAGTGTAATGATTGATCTTGCAGAGCGGAAGGATTTGGCTATTGATTTCTGCAAACTTATATCTGCTCAGGTTCTTTGTTTGTCTGCTAAATTTGGAATATTATTGCTTATTATAGTACAGGACTCCTGGGCTAACACTTCTTTCTTGTTTGAGCAATAACTTCAGTACAATCTCATTTGTGATCTGCTTAGACGAAGTCTCTGATTGAACATGCAGGTGGAGAAGCATGTACTTGTTGAGACAAATAAGCTGATTAAGTCGATTCAGGTGATGTTAAATGCACTAAATGAACTTCGACTGTGTTATGTTATGGAGAGAGCCGGTACAGCTATAGCGGCCAACAAGCAAGAAAGCTTAAAGGTGAACATCACGAACTTATTACAAAAGCTGTATTTCTTTCAAATTACTGTGAAAGAATGATAATTACCTCATTGGTTTGTTTTACTTTTAACTTTGTTCGAAATCTGAATACCTTTCAAGTTTGGACTATTTTTTTCAGCTTGGATTGTACGGACTAAAGCAAAATGTCTCTCTAAACTTCCTCTGCTCCGTTTCTGTGGAGTAGTAGGTAGTCTATGGTTTTTACACCTAGGGTCAATCGGAACCAATCTCTCTGTAGTTTTGCAATTAAGGGGTAAGACTACTACATTAGAGCCCCCCTACCAGGCCTGATGGCAGGATTTTTGGGGTGTTGGATTTGGATTTGGAGTTGGAGTTGGATTTGGTTTTTTTTTATTTTAAAAACTTTTCAGCAGTGATCTCAGTATTCTTGTGTGTGAGCGTTGGTGGATGTGTTTGTGTGGGTGTTTTTTTCTTTTTCTTTTTTTTTGGAGGGGTGGTTTGTTAGGGGGATACGAAGTTTGCTGAGGGAAAAAAGCATACCGGGGGGGGGGGGTAAGTACACACCTCAAGGCCTAGCCGAAACTAAACTGTAGCAAATTTAGAAACAAACTAATCAAACATTTACAAAAGAAAAGCCTTCGATTCTATTCAATGCATGAAATTGCAAGCCTCAAGGAAAATTGTTGTCGTAAAACCCAAAGAGGAAATTGTCAATTCTTCCAATTCTAGAGGTTCTTGTGGCTCCCAAATAATTATTGCATTCAATCTTATTCAGAAAGCAAAAAAGGATTGCAATCACGCAAAAGTGCAACCCTCACCAATTAGTGGCAGTGAGAATACATACCTTCACAAAGTTTTACTTACTTTTATGCTCCAAACCCCAGAATTATCGACAACAGAAAACCTTTTGAGTTCAGATGATCTCAACCATTACAAAAATACCGCCATGCATTTAGACATTATGCCTTATACTCCAGGAATAGGTAGAATGTGAAGTAAGTGTGCATTCATCTTGGCTTATTGAGGCATGAAACATAAATATCAGGAGAAAGAGTTTGTTTTTTTGTATGGCATGTGGAGTCCCTGAGTGTTATTAATGTGAAGAGTAGCAACCAAATAAATGTAGAAAAATTTACATGAAAATGGATGCATTTCACACTAAAGTCCTATTTTGTTTGCAGCAGATATTAGGCACGAGAACTTAAAACAGACAGTGAGCTTTTAGGCGTCCCTTCAATCAACTTGCCTCACAAAAATCGTAAGAGACATGAGCACCTTCATAAAAATAGAAACAAAATATCAGATGATCTTGGACTCAAACAAAGTTCACTAGTTCGAATGAGACTCTGAATTATGAAAAAAGGGTGAATTCTTTGAACATGAAGTTTCATATTAAAAAAGTTACTTGGCTACTTGCATGTGTGATGTATTTTGGTATTTGCCTGTTGAATTTCAACCTATCCATAAGGCCCCTGTGTCGGAAGAAATTCATTGGATGAGGACTGGCTTCTTGATCATTTCGAGGGATGGATTGAGGGCTCTTGTGTCAAGATCATTGAAAGAATCGAGAAGCCTTGTTGTATGATAGAATGCTAAGCAAATAATTTTTGGGTTTTCAATCAATTGTTGGACGCAATATTAGTGATTACATTTCTCTTTGTATATTGAGCATACCTGTGTAATGCATTTCCATTGTTTTCTCTTGTTTGATTGTCTCTTTCTGGGCGTTCTCATTTCCCATTTTGGGGGGGGGGGGGAGATGCAGGTATGTTTTATCAACATTTTTTTCCTTTTTTTTTGGAAGTGGAGTTTTTAACTTCATATTATAATTGTGCTAGAAGCCTAAATTTTGTCAAGTATGCAGTTTTCCAGGTCTTCTTCTGGGCATAGCTCAAAATCTCGTGCATCTGTGAAGGCTCGAGAATCATCTGCTTCAAAGAACGCAGAGTTGATCTCCACCGCACCATGGGATAAGGTGTAGCATCTGCGTAACTGTGCTGAGTACTCTGAAGTTAGTTTAATATGTTTTGGTTGACATCCTTGGAAGTTAGAATCAGAAAATATACAAGTCCTGTTATTTGATTGACATCATGGTACGTGTGCTTGATCAAGGATTCATTGAATGAGCAGGACAACAATAATGGAGAAAGGATTTGACAGTAGGACAATTAAAGGAAACTGATACCCCTTTGCAAAAGACTGATACTGCTTTCCCTATCCTGCTATCGCTGAGAGACTGCAGCATCCTCTGCAAATAGACCTTATTCCCTTTTGACAAACTATGCTAAGACTCACAACAGTTTCCTTCATAATGCATTTCAACAGCAGCAGCAGCAGTTGACTTTGGTCCTGCCATATGCTGGGTGTAGAGAGATCAATGTATGTGGCTATGCACACCCTCATACCCTTGATGAGAATTGTCAGAGAGCCTGCTATGCTCGAGGAATTTATGCTTTACACTCCATGCAGGAAGACAATTGACCAACTATGGGGCTTATATCCTCTTGTGAAAGCCCCTTCCTATGAGTGGGGACTTTGGAAGATCTTTCTGTGTCTGTCTTTCTGTGTCTAGAATATCTTAGATACAGATCCACCATATCCTTGGTTTTTCCAAATTCCAATGTTCCAATTCACTTTCAATTCCAAGATTCCAAGGTGGGTGAGTGTTGTGATTTGAAAAAACTGTTGAGTGCAAGCATTAAATACTAGACAACAAGCTCCAATAGCCAGGACCACATGCTTGATTCCATAGTTTGACTTTTTAGTACCTTGTGTTTTTTTAAATTAGCAAAAACGATCCTGACTGTGTGCAATAATCTTTTAGTAGTGCACCATAATGAGTTTTTATGATAAAGTGATAGCTTTTGTCAGAACTGAGCTCTTGTTTAAGGAATTTGAGGGTTTTAAAAAATCCCCCCAAATGTTTTCCGGTTTCATAAAAATCCATCCAGATATTAGCAAACCTCTCAAATTCCTCAAGTAAGAGGTGAGTTTTGGCTGACATTGTTTGCCTTAATTTAAAAATCCATTATGCTACGTTACTGAAAAGTAATGCAAAAAAGTTTGCATCTCTTTTATTGCTGTTGAAAAACACAAGTTACTAAAAAGTCAATAGTGCTTGTGAACCATGGGATTGAGAGGAAAGGTGTTATGCAACCGGTTTTCTGCCTATCATTGCCATATCGTTAGATGTCTACAGAGAAGATCTTATGTGTTGCAAACTTGGAATCATATCCTATGATAGAAGCAGCTAAACTTAGAACTATTATCAGCTTCTGAAGTATGGCATTCGATTGCAATTCCAGGTTTACAGTACGCAGGATGATCTGGAGCAAAGGCCTTTTTTTTGTTTTTTCCAACTGCTAACTGTATGTTATTGCTTGTATATTTTGCTCTACAATTTCCTCTCTTTTTGGCTGAGAATGGTGGTCTGTAATTTTTGTAGGTCTACTGGCTTGCCATCGATTACCTCGTTGTAGCAAAGTCAGCAATTGTGGGTATTGATATCACAATATATTGCTGGCTGCTTATGATTCGCTTTCCTTTCTTTTTTTAAAGCTTTTGCCCCCCAGCTGACATTGCAATCACTGGTGTGCAGTTTTGTGGCTCATATTTTACTGCTATGATGTATGTGGAGCACTGGTGCGAAGATCATTTCGGCAACCTTACCCTGGGAAAGCCTGATTTTTCCCACATCGAAACGGTAAGTAGGAAGAGCCAAGCCCAATCATTATGCTGTCATTGCCTGGTTGGCTATGTGCTCATCTACCACCACAAAAAGACTAGGGTCTGAAATGCCATTGGTTTGTGCGTGATTATCCTCTATCTACTAAAATAGCATGGAAGGAAGCAGTAAAAATTGAGGAAATGGTTATCCATGTAAGGTGAAGCTTTAATGTTGTTATATGCCCAAGTTTGTGCTGTGAGTTGTGACTCACAGTAGGGTAAAAATGTAAAATGAAGGGTAACGGATTCAAAGAGTACTATCAAAGCTTTTAATGACCTGCCTTATTTAATTAAAAATTAAAATGAGCGATACTGTTTGGTGCCTACAGAGAGTTCTATGCTTCACTATAACAGCCACTTCTCCCTTTTGGGTGGGGGGGGGGGGAGGGGCGGTGGAGTGTTGGTTGCTATGGGTTAAGGGATGAGAAAATGCTGTGGGATGGTGATTGGTTGCAATCTTCTTGTTGCATCTGATTTGAATGAAAGGTCAGTCTTTTAGACAAGTTATACTGTGTTTGTCTTAAGGGTAACACATTGACTTGGTTGAGTTCTGTGGCTGGGCCCTTCCTGCAGATTTCAGTTAAAAACTACAACACAGAGAGGAAGGTTTATATTCTTTTTGCTCGTTTTTCTAAGACTTCATTCCCCCTCTTTTCCACTACATTTCTTCTTCTTCTGCCTCTTCCTCTTCTTTTCCTGAACTAGAAAGGAAAAGTAGGACATTTATGTGAACCATGTATCAACAATGAGACATAGTCAGCTGAAAACCTGCTGTTTGTGGTGGCATGTTGCTCGCTTATCATTTGAAGGTTGTTGTTGAGGTGCCAAAGACACCTCATATCATGGACCTTCAACTGAGCTGCACATGCGGCATCACTGAATCTTGCAGTTAGAGTTACTGATGCCGTGAAGCATAAATTTGCACTGCTACGTCGTTTCTTTCTCTTATTTTTCTCATCCAACTATGCAGGAAAACTGGAAAACATTATTTTTTTTCTCCACTTCCTTTGTTACATCAACTAAGTAAGAAACAAGTACCTGCAGCTCGAGAAAGTTTAGATGTAAACTCTGTAAAAACAAATACAGATTATAACAAAGATCTGAGATTTTATGTAGTGCTGTAAGAATACCTTTCAGCAGATGTGGATACTGACGAAGATTTGAAGTATCCGTAGGAAATATCCCGATATTATGGCATATATGATTTGAAATTACCTTACGAAATCCTCCGCTGCACCTAGTTATGTGTGGATCCAGAAATTTTATGCGATGGTGTCCCTTTTTGATTGTCCTGGGATTTATAAGTGCCGATTAATCTGCATACATGTCAACTTGAAAAATTTAAGAACTTTCCTGTGCAGAAGTTTAGCTATTTCTTTTGGCCGACAGACGTCCCTGAAACCTTGTGTCCGCTCTTGCTTGCACCCCTTACTGTAGACCAAAAGCGGGAAAGGAAAGAAGAAAAAAAATGAATCTAATATTCTCCTTTTTTTTCTCAATTGTTCAGCTTCCCAATCATATTGAACTGCTGCTTTCAGCTCTCACACAGATCAATGAGCCGGACAGTTTGTATGGGATCATCCAATCTCACAAGGTTTGTCAATGAAACTCTTAATTTGAAGAACCGCCCATTGGGAAATAAATCCATGGTGGAGGAGTTGATCAAGATCATCCAACCCTCTTCCTGAATGGACTCTGATTGTCTGCATGCCTTTGTGATTGCTGCTGGATAAGTTGTTTGTTATGGTGACTGACTTGTTTTTTTTCCTTCTGTTGTGGAATTTGTTGTGAAGCTTACCTCACAAATTCTGACCTTTGAACATGAGGGTAATTGGGGCAAGGCTTTAGAATATTATGATTTACAAGTGAGAACAAATGGAGTAGACAAGTCCCAACGAAACTCATCTATTGAAAACCGTGGAACGACTGGAGCAGAACTGGAGTTAAAGCAGAGGAATCCGTACAAAGGAGTGATCAGATCTCTGCAGCAAATTGGTTGTGCTCATACTCTTGACCTGTATTGTCAAGGATTGGTTTCTCGGAAAGGCGAGTTGCAACAGGATTCAGAGTTTCTGGAACTTCAGGTTTGTCTTACTACGGATATGGACTTAATGAGCTTCAAGAACACCAGCTTACCTGTTGAGCCGACGTATATTTTAATTTATCCTTGACTTTGCCATTTTAAACTATGATGCAGTATGAGGCAGCCTGGCGTGCTGGCAACTGGGACTTCTCTCCATTTTACATGGGAGATAATACTATTTCAGATCGACACATTAGAAATGACAGTTTCAATCAGAACTTGCACAGGTAACTTACATTCACGAAACACAAATTCATGGGTGGGAATGTCTCATGTAAGAAATATGGTGAGATGGACAGCCTCAGGACTTAGGAGTGTTCAAGTTTTTGGTATCACTAGCAATTCATTTAGGGATGACTTTTATTAAAATACCTCGTCAATTGAAAGTCACCATAAAACTGTTCGTCTTACCATATCTCTTATGTTAGATGGGCTCATCCAAGACTTAATGTTCACAGGCAACATGCCTCTAGTTGTCTGCCAAAGATTGTTGAACCCCCCCCCCCCCCAAAAAAACCCATAGGGTGTCAAATCTCCTACTTTTTGGGACCAAGTTGTGAATGTTCTTCAAACCTTCTTATTCTTTTTTATGGTAAGCAATGCAAAATACTCGTTTGAAGTATGCCAAGGGAGTGAGCAATAGGAGGGCCTCTCTCTCTGTCTCTCTCTCTCTCCCCCTCTCTCCCACCCACCCACTCGCCCACACACTCACACACACACATGCATATGCCTCGTGCACGCATTCATATACTTCTTTAGATACCTGTCAGAATGCCCTCACCTGATTAACACTATTTATCTCTAAATCTACTCACTGATGCCTTTGCTCCTTGTGCTAACTTAACACCAACAAACTACAGATCCTGCCAAAAGCAGGGTCTCCGGAGTATGACATGTAAGCAAACCTACCCATGGCCAGATAGAAAGAGTTTGTTCTACCTATGCTTTCAGGAACATAATTAAGAGTTTCAATGTTGATTGATTCACATTCTTTTTCCAATTTATGTTGCCAGTTGTTTGAGGGCTCTGGAAGAAGGAGATTCCAGCGAATTTTACAAACAACTGACAACTTCCAAACAGGTGATAAATGTGTTAGAAGCTGACTTCTGAATGTTATCAACATATAATATACTCTAACTAGTTGTATTTTTTAAGGGACTTGTGTTATCACTGCATCACGCAAGTGAGGAGCGTACAGAGTATATCTACTCAACAATAGTTAAACTCCAGGTATCAGTCTGGTGCCAGATATTTCTGTGACTTAAGGGCTTATGCTCACAATTGCAACTGCAAAGTTGGTGATTTTCTTTTCATGGATCCTCGGTGTCACCCCCCCCCCCCCCCCCCCCCCCAACCCAAAATATAAGTGTATGATTGTGTAGTCTTTGTGAACCTCCATGCAGGTGCTACACCATTTGGGTGCGACATGGGATTTAAGATGGGGACACTTGTGCTCAAATACAACTCCCTGCATGGAAAAACATAATATATTTTCTGACCCTGCTGTGCCAACTTTGGATCAGGTATTTCAGTCCTATGTTATCGTGCTCTTGAGCACTAGTTGGCTGGTCTCCGGGAGTATATTATTGGAGATCAATGACATATCCTCATTCTGTAGATAAGCTATGAATGATAACTTCCTCTATCGTACCCCTCCCCCCTTTTTTAATAAAAAAGAAACAGAAAATAGGGGTGAGAAGTCTAAATATATCATTGTCATGTTTATCATTTTAAACTAAAAGACGTTTAGGTTTTAACTTTTAAAACCCCCCCCCCCCTCAAAAAAAAGAAATCAGATCAAATCAATTTAGCTGTTGTTGTTGTAGATCGAATCAAATTATTCACCACAATTTAGCTGGGATCTAATGCCCTCACCTGATTAACAATGAAACCTTTCATGCCACTACAAATTAAGATTACTGGAAAATCTCAGGCGTCCCTGAGAAATTACTTGCATTTGTCCATCAATTGTAACCATAAACACTAACTGCCAATCTGCTAACGACCTTGACCTTCATTCTTTTGAAACCTCTTGAAACTTGGCTGCAAGAAAGCAAGTAATAAGACTGTCTTTAATAGTAAGTGTGAGAGCTTGAGGCCAAGATGACTTTGCTTTGCCCCTTTTGTATATGGGTGAAACCACTTCCCCCCAGTGTTTTTAAATACATTTTTTGATGACCCATCAAACAAAAGCAACCCCACCCCCCTTTCTCTTTATCTTCCAGCTGTCTGTCTAGCTCCTCAAGGAGATTTTTTATGATGGGGTAATGACAAAAACCATGAATTACCCTCCAAAAAACACCCAATATATGTGGCGCCTTGGATTGTGGTAGCCTGATATGAACCTGGCATCTAGTGAGTAATGCTGTTCACTTACAGCAAACCTGTGCATCTCTAATACCATAATGAGTTATCGTCCATAGTTATCTTTCACTAACTACTATGATGTTGATTTTTCCTTAGCGCATAAATATGCTATTTCTTTCTCTTACATTTAAAAGAAATTGGCTATCGCTGTGCTTCGTTGGTGGATTTCACTGCAAACATATAATCCTTTTTTATAATTTGTGTTTTATTAAGACTAGTTTCATTGGCTATAACTTTGAGATGTTCTAATGCACTTAAATCTGAGAGAATTTATCTCATGTTGATTTTATCTGGAATGAAACGGAGATTTGTAATTGGAATTGAGACAAGCTGTAATGCTTTTTATCTTGTTTATGGTTAAAAACTAATACTTTTTTTGCTTTCTTGCAATTTAGTTATCAAGGTTGAATATGCAGTGGAATTGTATTTTGAAGCAGACACAACTGCATATGAATTTGGTAGAACCTTTTGTGGCGTTCAGGAGAGTCCTGCTTCGGATCTTGGATTGCAGGGATTGTACACTCCAGCATCTTTTGCAATCTTCATCGATTCTGCGAAAGGTGCTACTTTCATTATGAAAGTTTTTATGCTTTTCAGAATTATTTTCCAGTTTACTTATTTATCTCTTTATTGACAGGGCTCTATGTTCTCTCAAGCTGCTGCATCTCTGCATGAATTTAAGTCTATGTGTATGGAATTGGGCGGCCAAAATACAAGCTTGTATTGGCTCGGAAGGGTAAATTATTCTTTTACTTTGCTAATGAAATGAAATAGGTGACCATGGAGGAAGAAAGGAGCTTTCTCGGCCAAAGAAGAAAGGGAGCTAAGAAAGACAGAAGAGAGGGAAATACAGGAAAGTAAGAGATAGGAAGGATGAAAAGGGAGAGGGGAACCCTTCTTTTGAGTTTTCAAAAATTGTTTATGAGCAGATGTTACTCTTTTACGCAAGTGCTTACTAAAAAATAATCAACAAAGAATATTGTTTTCGGTAGTAAATTTTTGAAATATGGGGAAATGTGCCAAGTGAAGACTTGCAAAGGAAATAATCTGTCAAAGTTCCATTCATGAACATGCTTCAGTAGTTCTGCATGCATTTCATTTACCGCAATCTAAAGAGATATAGACTTCTGTTATGGGTTTCTTCCTTTTCTCTTTCCTTAAATTAATATTGGGTTCCTTATTAGTTTACATCTTCCATCTTGTGGCGAATTGACAATGAGAATAGAATAGTGACATGCACGTACACACAAGGCGTGTGATGTATTATTAGAAGACATTGAGAAAGCACTCGGGGAAACCAGGGCACAAAAGATACTCTTTTAAGGTAAGAAAATGCAAACAACTTAACCAACATGCGTATTATACAACAAGGTAGGAGCGTAAAGTAAAAAAAGGTGAAAAAATTCAAGCAATTCATTAATTAAAGCAGACTAGTGAATGTTGGAAATTGGTCGTCCTGGATCCTAGATATTTCTGTGGAAACTGTGTGAGGCACCAGGAAAATAGCATGCTCTATTTAAGGTATGACGGGTGACATCCCCTTGGTGTTGTTGATAGTACATTTACATTACTCATCCGCCCCCCCCCCCCCCCAAAAAAGCATGCTCTATTAAAGGTATGATTGGAAATGCATCAAAATCTCACTTTGTGGTCAGATTTGATATATATTTGAGCTACAAACCATTGACCCTTTGTCCCTTTCAGCTCTGAGTAATGGGGCTCGTTTTTTGGAATGTACATGTTAAAAATCTTAATTCTTGATCCATGTACCGTGCTGTTTTTGCTGAATGGAATTACAACATTATATAGAAGAAAGCAAATCCTTTGGGATTTGGGAGTAAATGTACAAGTGATGTTAACATTTGGAAAGAGCAACATTTCTCCTTTCTTGTTTCTCACATGATCATATCCAAGGATCAGATATCCCTGCTCTGGATTTGGAAAATTAGTCAGTTGCTGTATACCTCTTGGTGGCAATTTTACAACTTTTGTTATAGGTCTCTAGCAATATCTCTAGGTGTTTACTTCAACAGAAATTATTAAATGTTTGATGCTTCTTTCTTTATTTTGATTGCAGCTTGAAGAGGCAAAGCTTCTGCGAGCACAAGGTCAGCAATTGATGGCTATTAACCTTGGAAAATATATTGCAGAGCAGATACTATCAAACGAAGAGTCGTCAGATGTACATCGTTTGGTTGGCAAGTGGCTGGCGGAAACTCGAACTAGCAAGTTTGTTGTCCAACTTTCTAAGTGGATCGTTTCTTACTGCATT
Source organism: Selenicereus undatus (assembly GCA_017589665.1). NCBI lineage: Eukaryota > Viridiplantae > Streptophyta > Magnoliopsida > Caryophyllales > Cactaceae > Selenicereus > Selenicereus undatus. The sequence continues at coordinate 125,726,316 of JACYFF010031957.1, read as the reverse complement.
TAGTCACTTTTATTTATGGGGCCGTCTTGCATGGAAATTAATGCAGCTCAAGGACAATCCTGGAAAAATATTTGAAACATGCAGTGTTATCGGCCGAGCAGCACAAATCTCTCAGCAGGAAATCCTTGGACAGGAAATGTCAGACTCATTTCCATCTTGCTCATTATGCAGATGCACTATTTAGAAATCATGAAGAAAGACTCAATTCGAGCGAGTGGCAAGCAGCTATGCGTTTGAGGAAGCACAAGGTACTGTATTACTGAGGTAGGAACAATAGGAAAGCATTCGAAGTCAAATGTTAATCTTGGTCAAAGTTGTTTCATTGCAGAAGATGGAGTTGGAAGCTCTCATCAAGCGATTGAGGAGTTCTACAAAGGTAAGGACAGATTTCGTTATTGGTCGCCTGCATACCCACTGCTCTGATCCCTTGACCTGTACACATAAGCTACGCATCTTTGTGAGATATCCAATATTTTAAGCATGATTATGTAATCTTACTTTCAGGGGGAGAAAACAGACTACTCGTTAAAAATACAGGAGCTGCAGAAGCAGCTTGCTATGGACACAGAGGAGGCTGAGAAGTTACAGGTATTCTATATTCATAACTGGAAAATTTAGCTCTCCTGTTTCTCCTATTGCTACTATAGATAGATTGTGTGCAGTTTGTCTAGTATCTACTTTTAATGTACTTAGTTATGCGTGTGCCTAAGGGAGAAAGCTATCTTACACAACATCTTTGAGCTTCCCTGTGAGTTATTCTGCTTGCGAAGTTGATTTTTGTTTTAATTGATGATATTTTATTGATGCAGTTATGTGAATCCTCTTTAACACATTTTCTTTGTTTCCATTTCATTAATCATATTAACTGTGCTTGGAATTAAGAAATTCTTTCTGTTCAGCCTTAGATTTGTTCCTTCATTTCTAAATGTACGCTCTTTGACGAAGTCTTAATTGTATGTTTCAGGATGATAGAGACAATTTTCTCAACTTAGCATTGGAGGGGTATAAACGTTGCCTTGTCATAGGGGACAAATATGATGTTAGAGTGGTCAGTTGCTCATTCAACTTTTTTTTTTTTTTACTACCTTGGCCTCTGTTGCTCAAGTTGTCAAGGGGGCCACTCTAGTTACAAATTGTACCTTTGCTTACCTGACGGCTAACAAAGACACAGTAGATGTGTTAACTCACCTTCTCAAAACCATATGTGGCCTCTTTTCTAATATCTTGTTAATTAATCTATGGCATTGCTTTGTCAGATCTGCTGTTTTTTCATTTTCTTCTTGATATCTGAGAATTTTCCTTTCCCAATGCCTTCTCAGACAGTTATTTTTGTTTCAGGTATTTCGGCTTATTTCACTTTGGTTCAGTCTTTCTTCCAGGCAAAATGTAATAAGTGTGATGCTTAATACGGTTAAAGAGGTATGTGAAGATGATAAAATCTTCAAGTTAGAGTAGTCTTTTGGACCTATACTATTTCATGATGTTTCTTGGTGGGGTTCTAGATTGCTTAAACACCCATAACAGCCCTGGTAAGTCTGGGAGCCGGCAACATAATCAATTCTCATTTAAGTTCTTTGATTAGATCTGTTGCTTACTTATCCTGTACATCTAAGCGAGTTATTCTTTGTTGGTGGGTGAGAAACTGAATGGGGGAGCAAAACCGAAGCTTTATCGGTGATTAACTTGACATTGGATTATTTTATTGGCCATGAAATTGCGTACTTCGAGCTCATGATTGTTTTACCATATATTTGCTACTACAGTTTCAGAGCATTTCATGCTCTTATGCTCTTCTTGTGCTGATTTTTGAGAGATGTGAGGAAGAGCAGATTCTCCGAAACACTATGTTTACTCTTTTGTGTTTATTATTAGAAAGGGATGAGCACATATTCCAGGATGAAGTTACTCCTTTTAATTTCATGTGTAAGGGTCTTTTTGGGGGGGGGGGGGTGTGCTACTATGACATTGCTCAAAGTATTTGAGTTCTGGCCCTAGAGTACAAACGTTTCCACAGTTCAAGCATTTGCATGCCTATATAAAAAGGGCTTGAACTCTAATCTTTTGAGATTAAAGGGTCCTCATAGTATTTTTCCCGGTTTGATGGCGTCCATGAATATTCGTTCTTGTGGTGCTTTCTAATATGTTACGAGATAAACTTTATTCTTTATAAGTTGCTAAAGCAATCTGATCATCTGATACTTTAATCGAAAGCATTCTTAGTGACAAAATTGTTATCTTGTCTTCGAAAATATGTTTGCAGGTCCAATCATATAAGTTTATCCCTCTTGTCTACCAGATTGCTTCTAGATTGGGCAGCATGAAAGATGTTGAAGGTCCCCATAGCTTTCAGGTATGTTGAATGCATACATATTGGGCCTGCTAATGTATGCTTACTAGTTTTCCGTTCTTTCTCAATTTGATGATGTGAATGATGACATCTTAATCAAATAGCATACTCTCTTACTATCAAGTTAAAATCGTGCCCCTTGTTTACTGAATTTTAGTCCCCAATCAACGATTTCAAAGGCTGTGTTGTTCAGACTGCTATTTTGGATCGAAGTACCTATGCTGATTATTGATTCAGTCACTCAGCATATATTTTGAAGTCAGACATGGCCCTTTGTCCTTTTTTGTGCTTGATGCTAGTTAAAGAAGAAGGAGAATGATATGTTGTGATTTTTTTTTTCTGTTTTTCTTTGGTGTGGGAGGTGAATTATATCATGGATTCAAAATGAGGCTGTTCTGCGACAAAATGTTCGCATTGAACAGGTTTTGAAGTTGAGCGAACTGCATTTTCAGCCCACAACAACTGCATGCTATTCAATTGCCGCATTAAAGTGAGTTTGCAATATGGGATTGAAACTGTAATATATTTGAATACTCCGGATGTATAATTATTGAGAAGGGGCAGAATGATTTGAGTTCTTATTTTGTTCTCCAAGAGAGAAGGAAGAGAGGGTGAGGAAGGAGAGAACTGAGGCAACAGTGTGTAAGTGCTCGTAGAGGTAGCATTCATCATGGGAACTGCCTAATTGGATTAGGTTATTTTTGTTCAAGAACTGAACTTTGAAGTCACGTCCTTATAAAGCCAATTAAAATGGGCCCAAGTTGAAGTGCCCCCAATACTTGCTTTTTCACATAGTTAGGCTATTAACAAAGCAGCTTATCCAATTACAGAGCATGGGCATGTACCTGCATGCAAATGCAGGCACACAAACAGGGAAGAAGAAAAAAATTGACAAATATATTACACGCACTTTGTCTTCGCATCCATGTCTAAGTCTCAAGTCAATGCCAAGTCTTTCTCTGATGGCCGAAAATTTGTCTGGGTTTAATTGCCTGCAAGAAAGAGAATTTCCTATTTTTAGCAATGTTGTTTACTGACTTTGCTTAATGGACCATGCAGTTTGCTTTGGCTTCTCTGTTGAAGAAACTGGCCGTTGAACACCCATACCATACCATATTCCAGGTACGTTCACATTTGCTGCCATGGCATATAAACATGTATGTGTATCCTGGATATATGTTGACATAGCAGGGAGAAGCAATAGTTCCACTTCACTTGTTTTCAACCCCACCCCCCAAAAAAAACAAGTATTCTTTGTTTCTGCTTCAGTTTGGTTTTGTTCTTTTTGTCTTTTCTGAGAGTCTCTATAATGGTCAACCATGGTTCTTTTCCTTTGGGTTTCTGCTTCTTTTAATATTCTACTATCCCCGATACCAGCTTCTTGCCCTTGCTAATGGTGACCGAATAAAGGATAAGCAGCGCAGTAGAAATTCATTTGTTGTGGATATAGATAAAAAGCTTGCAGCGGAAAAGCTATTGGAAGAGTTATCAGCATATCATGGGGCCATTATCAGACAGGTACTTTAAAAAATATAAGGAAAATAGAATATATTATGAATATCATCATGATCATATGATGCAAAGCATTTTACATGGACTTTGAAAATCCTACAAATGGTACTTTCCCTTAATTAGAGACTTTTGATTATATTATTATCTTTAATGTGCTGAAGAGACGTCTCTATGCCATTGAAGACTTGGGGGGGGGGGGGGCAGAAAGCCCACTTCCAAGCCAACAAATGGTCCCTAATTGGGTTTGCAACAATCCATGAATCAACTAAAGGTTAGCTCCCAAAGGGCTCTTGCAAAATGATGATGCTGTGAAAATGGAGTAATAAGTTATCAGTTGATTTCAAATCCGCTTTGCACGTAGAGGATCTATTTACCAAGATTTTCTGCTCTTTCGTAAGTCATTTCTTGTTAAAATACTCCTACAAGATGCATCCCAAACCCAAAAGAGGGGGACCTTTAAAAGAGCCATAGATTTCCTTGTAACCTTCCAAGGAACAATATTCTGAAAAGAGACTGAGTAGGTAGTGAAGGAAAAGACAGAAGATAAAATTAATAACTGACCGTGAAAACCCTTTAGGGTTGATATCCAATCTAACCGTATCAAGTATAGAGTCCCCAAGAGTAATCTCATTCAGCCTGTTGAAAGGTAACAGGATGCCATCATCACCAAAGGCATCACGAACAAAAATAAGTGACTTGCGTGGCAGTTATTCTCAATCATCAACAATTGATACATCTCTATTCGCCACAAGAACATAAAGTGAAGGGAATAGATCTCTGAAGGGAGTGTCATGACACCCACTGTCAGGTCACACACACACACATATGTATGTACGTACGTACGTACATATGTACATAGATATAGGTTCCGTCTTTCAATATCATCCTTGAGATCACTTCCTAAACCTAAAGGTCGTTTCTTTGAATTGCTTCTAACTTGGAAAAAGAGAAAGAAAGTCAGAATCGTTTAACATTTTACCTGTGGCACCTCCAAGATGGTGGTTTAACTTGGCTTTTAATGTTTACTGTCAAACAAATTGTGACATCCCAAACAATGCGAGCACACACTAGCCTGGAAGGGTTTCCTGCACTTACATGTTTATATGATTGATGGATTCCTCTATGTATCATATAGATGAAGCAAATGGTGGAGATCTACATTAGACTGGCTGAACTGGAGACGAAAAGAGAGGTGAGTGCATTCATTCTTTTGTTTCTTTGCTTCGTTAGCTTTTTGTTCTTGCTGTAAATTATTTGTTGTCAGTGGGTTCTCTGGGTCAGAACACTCACAATTTTTGAACTACACTACTAACTATAATTGTCCTTGGTGAAAAATATACTGACGCACATCTTTTTGACAGGATATGAACAGGAGGATCAGCCTTCCTAGAGATATACGGAGTGTTCGAGAACTTGAACTTGTATGTTCTATATTATAATGCATATTATAGATTCCCCGGCGTCTTAGATAATTATATTCTATATGCCATAGTTGAGTACCGGTTGTTGAAAGTAGCTTTGATTAATAGATATTCATATGGTTTGCGGGATGGACAAGAGTTAAGAGCCTGTTTGGGGGGGGGGGTAGTAAGGAGTAAAGGAGATTTACTAAGGGTACTACTTTCCTTACTCTTGCTTGGAGTCATTAGTAGGGGAGTAAGGAAGAGCAATGGAAAGTACCTCGTATCCCTCCACACCCCTCTTTACCCTCATTTTCTTAACACGCCAAATTCGAGTGTAATGAGAGAGTTTGTGTGTGTGTGTGTGTGTGTGTGTGTGTGTGTGTGTGTGTGTGACACTAAGGGGATGCCACCTATTTACAAAAGGGGAAAATACAGAAACAATATGCCCTCGAGCTATCATCCATAATGCAATCTACAAAACCCAAAGAATTTAAATTTTTGTGACCGTTAAGCCCAACAACCCCAACTACACAACATTCTCATAAAGAAGAGCTTGAAACTTTGAGAAGGCATATAGCTTTGTCCTCAAAAATTTGTCGATTTCTGTCCTTCCAATTAACCTACCTAATAGCCAAAGGAATCATATTCCAAACTTTAAGAACCCAACTCTTCTTCATCCTTCTCCTGCAAGCCACCACAACAGCTTTCATGTCGGCTGGTTAAACCCAGCCGACCCCCATCAAAGATAGAGATATATCCCAAAGCGAAGAAACCCACCGACAATGCACATGGAGATGATTCACAGCTTCTTCCTCCTCTAAACACATAGAGCACCTACTTGGACCCCTAAAACTTCTTGTTTTAAGCATGTCTGCCGTAGGAATCTTAGCTTTGGCGGCCGCCTAAGCAAAGAAACAAGCTGTTGTGGGAGCTTTAGATTTCTAAATGGACTCAGTGGCAAAATCCAAGCCATTGAAGGCTTCAAACTGAGCGGAACAAAAACTTTTGCTGATGAAAGATCCCTTAGAGTCAAGTGGCTACACAATCTCATCATTGCCATGGGGCAAAACCTCATTTTCAGCGAGTAACTACAACAAACTGCAGATACTATCCTCTTCCCAATCAGTAAGGCTCCTCACAAAAGTCAAGTTCCAATGGCTAATATCATGTGTTTAAAAAAGTGCGCCCCCTAGGCACACAAGCTCGAAGCCCACCTTATTGCACCTGAGAATAGTGAATAAAGATATGAAGTAGACAAAGTGCTTTCTAATGGGGTCAGTCTACCCCCTCTAGACAAAAGCTTAGATTTCCACTCGGCCAATATCTTATGGAACCTCTCTACAACTGGGTTCCAACCTATTGTGCTCTTATATCAGCACCTATAAGAAGAACAAGGAAAGAATAAAGTAGATAATCAACTCCACAACCAAAGAACTGGCAACAAGTGAACATGAGGAACCTCACCAATGGGAATGAGTGCGCTTTTAGATAAGTTGACCCTTAGTCCAGACATAGCTTCAAAACGCAGAAGGATGCATCTCAAATAACCCAAATTATTCTTATCCGGCTTGCAAAAATAGGGGTATCATCGGCAAAGAGCAATGTGTTATCAACAAGCCCTCGGAGCTGGAATTACTAGCATGAAAACCATCCAAGACACCTCCTCAACTGCTTTGTTCACCAATTTGCTGAGTCTCTGTAACCAAAACAAACAAGAAAGACGACAAAGGGTTTCCTTGCCTCAGACCTTTTGAACTAGAGAAAAAACCAAAGCCGTCACCATTAATCAAGATGGAGAAGCACATCGTGGATATATAGAAAGATGCCCAATTCCTCCACTTGCATTGGAAGCCCATCTTTTCGACAGTAGACAAGAGGAAATCCCAAGGGACATGATCATAAGCCTTATCAATGTCAAGCTTACAAAGAATACCTGGTTGCCTAGATTTGATATAAGAATGAATACACTCATTGGCAATCAAAGCAACATCCAAAAGTTGACGCCTAGGAGTGAAGGCATACTGGTTGAGACCAGCAACTTTTCCAACGACTTTCCTCAATGAAGAAAGGACTTCGGCAAGAATTTTATACACTCCCCACATAATGGGCCTACAATTCTTAGTGTCATATGCATCGGCCACTTTGGGGATCAAGAGACATGCTAAAATCTGAAACATAACACTAAACTTTTTTACCCAATCTTAAACATGTTTTAACATTCAGCTGGATTTCTCAGCCTCCTGCTGCTTTCTTCTCTATCTCTCTCTCTGCTTATGCAGTGCTGCGTTTTCTTTCATCCTTTGATGCGTTTGTACTGGAGAAGGTAAATTAATTGACTGTATTATAGTTTATGTTAAATACAAAGGGAAATGAATTAACCTTATGAGTGAGATAACGGTTAGATTTATCAATTAACTTACGTACACTTATTGGCCCTCATGTTATCCCACCATTAACCTCCCAAGCACGAGTTAATATGTACTCTTGAGAGCACTCCGTTAGTCTTACTTTCTACTCTTACAAACCCTTAACCTTCTTTCTTACTCTCCATCCAAGCAGACTCTGACATTTCTAAGATTAATGTGGACTCTCCCCAACTTACAAATATTAGGTTAGATCTGTCCATCTTTCTTCATACATGAACAAAAATGTTCACATCATTGAATGAAATATTCAGACGTGCAATTTGCTTGAACATTTCCCTCCAAATTTGTTTCCGAATCGCTATTTTGAGATACTGGAAAGCTCAACCTGGTCATGGCATGTTCTCGTGTACCTATACACCTCCCAAAAGAAGAGGGGGTTGGGGAGACTCCTGGTTGCAGCTTTAATGGTCATAAATGCCAATATAATGCTGTATTTGCTGATATCTTCCTGCCACTGCCCCTCTCCCCACCCAAGGAGGGGGGGGGACGCGAGAAGAAAAAAGTGAAGGGTACAGATCCCTGGCTGACACTTCAATAGCCGCTTATGCAATATCACTGTGTTGGGTTTTGCTGTTGTTATCATTATTATTTGATGGGGAAAAAAAAGCAAAGTATATTAAAAGGAGACCAAGGAAGTGTCAGCATGTACAAAAGGGGATAACTATTAAAATCCTCATGTACCCAGGCTCTCACGAGTGATACTCAGTGTGTTCTGTTAGTCGTCATGACCCACCTTAGTTCCATGTCGACATAATGCAATTGCTGTGACCATTGTAACAGATACAGAATTGTTGAATCAGTAGATTGCAACATCATGAATCTTTGACGAATTAGTTTTGCAATTTAGGGTACTTGTCCTTGGGAGTCTGAAAAAGTTATTTAAGAAGAGAACCAGTGAATGAAGATAATTCATCATGCCGAAAAGATATTTCTGTGATATGATTTTCTACCCCTAATGAAATTAGATGTTTCTTCTTTTATTCTTTTTTTGGGGGGGGGGGTTTCGATTGGATGTTCAGGCCCAGTTCTTGATGCAATTTATCGTTTGGATTATGTTGTCCCTTCTTTTCTATTCACCGGATGAATTATATTGGATTATGTTGTCGCTTCTTATCTTTTATTGTTTAAATTAGTTTTCTTTTTCAAAATGACCCTTCAGGTACCTGTGGTGACATCCAATTTTCCCATTGACCGTAGTTGTCAATACAAGGGAGGCACATTCCCTCACTTCAAAGGCTTAGCTGATTCAGTAGTGTATGTTGCCCTATCAATCTTTTAGTGTTTTCTGGTTCTGGTATGTAATCCAATTCTAATCATTGTATTGATGGCTCCGCAGAGTGATGAATGGTATCAATGCTCCAAAGGTGGTTGAATGCTATGGTTCTGATGGTAAAATATACAGACAACTGGCAAAATCTGGAAATGATGATCTGAGACAGGATGCAGTATGATATTCTAACTGGAGTCTAACAACTTTATCATCTCTTTTTGATGCTGTGTTATGTTGTTATCTCTTGTAATCTGTGTTATCAACAAAAATTGTTATTGATTAGGCTCCCCGTATCTTTGGTTTGGCACTGCTTTCCTTAGCACCATTTTTATTCCCCCTGCGCTCCCCAGGGGACGAGGCACTGACCCAAGGAAGGGGGGTTGTTATCTTGAGGTACTGATGATTAAAGTAGGTATCCAATCATGCAAATTCGAGGTATAATAGACACCTATGTTAAACAGCAGGCATAGATGCCTAAATTGATCAGCAAGGCCAATTGCTGTTCTGAAGAAAAATCGGTGGAACCAGCGCCAGGCGACTGGGGGTCGGGGTCTAGTGGTCCCTGAGGCCGACCTGGCGGATCCCCAATTATGGCCTTGCCGAGGACCAAGCACATTTTTTTCAAACAAAGTAGGCTTGTCCTAGCTGGGTTAGTGATAAGGTTGACTTGAGCTATCCTCAATTATGGATTATGAAATCAGCGTCTAAGCTTAAATGCACTGCATCTGTTATAGGTCTTTTGCCTATTTTGGAAATTTTGCTAGGTTTCTTATATTCCATTTCAAATTTGAAGATGGTATTTTTCACTCAGTTAATTATTAGACTAGGCTATACTCGTTTCAGGGGTGCAAGTACTTGATAAGTCGACATTCTCAAAGAATTGTGTTTTCGTCTAATTGATCAATTGTCCACATGTTGCCATAAGGTTGAGTTGTCATCACTACATAAGGCAAATGGAAAATCTAAGTAACAAAACTTTTGACATACCTGGTGACCATATTTCATTTCACCTGGATCCTGGTCTCATCCCTCTTGTATAAGCTAAGAGCTTGGAATACCTTACTGAAATCTGGTCAAAGTACCTCTATGTAATGTGATCACTTCGATAATAATTTGGTCCAAATGCAACGTCCAAGAAACGTCTCTGAAGTTTGATGTTTTCCTCTATCTTAAGTGGAAGGAGCATCATTTTTGGTAGTCTATTAAAATGCAATTTGTTTATTATGGACGTCAACATTCTCCTACACTGATTACATGACAGTGTTGTATATGAAGCTCTAAAATGTGCTATGTGTAAGAGATCTCCCCCTTTTCATGCTAAGTTAGGGAAGAGGGGGTAAAGGCCACAAGGGTGGGTTGGTAAGCGACCTGTACCCCTGGGTAATTTAAAATATTACTTCATGTTTGCTGGCCAAGTTAGGAGAAACTGTACAGCCTCCAGCACGGGGTAGGTGGTTGCTTCTTGAATGTTTGACAGGAAGCACCATGTTCTTTGTGCCTCTAGAAGCCCATATTTCCTAAAGAGGACCTTTTCACCTAATGAGGATGTCAGCACTTTTAGAGTGTGTGACATCCGCCCATTGTCCTGCCCAGCAGCAGTACGTTGGGCTTGTGACTCTAGAAGCCCATATTGCCTAAACAGACCTTCTGGCCTAATGACGATGTTGTGTCTCTTGATGGAATTTGTGACATCTTCCCACTTTCGACCCTTTTATTTGTGTCTTTTGGATCATGCGCACTTGAGTTTTACGGTGTGCGACCCTTGCTAATCAAAATCTCATCTTTCACACCTGAGAGAGCAAAAGAGGCTTAAAAGGCTTGCTTGATGTGGGATTAATCACAATGGGGCGGAGAAACACATGTTTTAATGGCCCAATGTTTGGGGAGAGTAAACCTTGATACCTTTATTAAATAACAGAAAAGTCCGCAGCTGCATTGGTAATATCTTTTTTTCTTTCATGTGCCTTTTTGTTAATCATAATGTCAGACAATGTTTTCATTGTAGCAAGTTTAATTGGTGTATGCTTAACTGTTTATGGAGCAAGTTTTTGGGCTGGTTAGCACCTTTTTACATAATAATCAAGATACATGGGAAATTCTTTTCTTTTCATGTGCATTTTTTTTAATCATAATGCTGGAGAATCATTATGGCAAGTTTTATTGATGTATGCTTAACAGGTTATGGAGCAATTCTTTGGGTTGGTTAACACCTTTTTACATAATAATCGAGATACATGGAAAAGAAAATTAGGTGTGCGCACATACAAGGTATCTCTCCTTGGATGCTTTGCTCGTGATTTCTTTTTTTAAATTTTATTTTAAATAGGATACAGGTTTCAGTTAAGTGATGGCAAAATTTGGTGCAGGTTGTTCCTTTTACCCCTAGTGCTGGAGTTATTGAATGGGTAGATGGTACTCTTCCCTTAGGTGAATATCTTATAGGAAGGTCAGCTTAGTTACTGCAGGATTATCTTGATCAAGTTTTAATGTTTTGGGTGATAAACGAGCTTATTGTTCCAATTTCAGCTCACGTAATGGAGGAGCACATGGGCGCTATGGTGTGGGAGACTGGTCATTTTCTAAATGCCGGGAGCACATGATGAATGCATGTTCTCATTGAGACCTCTTCACTGGATCTGAAAATTTCTTGTTTTAATCTTCTTTTCCTACTTCCAGAAAATGTTTTCCGTGATGTCGATCTCTAATTGCCGAAATCATTCATTTGACCCTACAGGCAAAAGATAAACGCAAGGCATTTCAGGAAGTCTGTCAAAATTTCAGGTACTTGTTTGATGTCATATTGAGATGTATTTTCAAACCGAGGCTTTCTTCTTGCTGACTGATGAATTGATATAGGCCTGTCATGCATCGCTTCTTTCTGGAAAGATTTTTGCAGCCAGCTGATTGGTTCAAGAAAAGGTTGGCTTACGCACGAAGTGTTGCAGCCAGCTCAATGGTTCGTATCCTGATCAATAAACTATCTTTGATAATTAAAGGGAGTAAAAGCCCTGTTTGGTGCTAGAGGCAGCAGTAGGAATGCAGCTGAAATTAGAAGGTTAATCCCATAGTTGAAATTAAAGGTTGCATAATTTGTCATACGGCCTTGATCTGTATGGGCAAGAACATTATACTGCCTGCTGAGGCATTCTTATAAAACAGCATGGAAGCAAATGGTACACTTTTTAATTTGATTTTTGATACATGAGGGCAAAGTTTGCCTACATTGGTGTTCTATTCTTTCAATATACAACAAGTTCATCAAAAAGTTTACTCATACCAGTAGGGGGGAAAAAAGCTGAATTAGTGTGCATTGACCTATGCACTATTTTGAATTGTCCTAATTTAGCTGGCCATGGAGACCGATTGCAGTGTCTTTCTAGTGGAGCGTTGCCACCAATTAATCAAATCTATTGGTCATTGGAATTACATTGAAATTAATTCAACACATGTTTCTCTGTGTATGCATGGTTGCTCACAGCTGAAATACAGTTTTCCGGCTTCCCAGTATGCCCATTTAAGATGGATTTGAATTATTTTAGGGAATAACATATATTTCCTATGCCAAAGGGGGCCAATAGGAGTGTCTTCCCCGTTTAAGTGCTCATATTGTTGCTCTCAATTTTTCACGTTCTGTTGCACTGGGTACTACATCTATTTCTTATTATCCAGGCTGATAATGTTCCATTTCAGCTTTCAGTATGGTCACCTATCATCAGGATGTTCTTATTGGTGCGTGCTTTCTCTCCCTCAGGTAGGATACATTGTTGGACTAGGAGACCGACATTCCATGAATATCTTAGTTGATCAAGCTACTGCAGAAGTTGTCCATATTGATCTTGGTGTTGCTTTTGAGCAAGGCTTGATGCTTAAGACACCAGAGCGGGTTTGTCTATATGCCCTCTTCTTCCATCACTCTGAAAATTACTGGTGGCTCTTATTTTCTGATAGTCTAATAAATGTTTTCCAGGTACCATTTAGGCTTACACGAGACATCATAGATGGGATGGGCGTTACTGGGGTTGAAGGTGTTTTCAGAAAATGTTGTGAAGAAACACTTTCCGTGATGCGGACTAATAAAGAAGCTCTCCTGACTATAATTGAAGTAATGGTTCCATTGAGATTTTTTTTTTTTTTGGGTGCTTCATAGCACCACTAGATTTTAGTACCGTTTGGTAATCACCTTCCAATTATCTTGCAGGTATTTATTCATGATCCCCTTTACAAATGGGCTTTATCCCCATTAAAAGCATTACAAAGGCAAAAGGTAAGCTAAACAATTTTGTAAATTTTGCGTTCAAATTATGAAGGCAAACCCCACACTTGAACTGATGAAAGTCTTCTGGGACCCTACCCTGAATTTCTGTATCTGACCATGTACATGTAGATTCCTTGCACTTGATCAAGATATTGCGTGGTGGATACAGGGCTTGAAGTTTAAGGCTAAAATTACAGTAGAAGCTTGCCTTGTGGCATTCTAGCTGTACATTTACACGTTTTACCTTGTTCATTTGGACCTTTTACCGTGTTCATTTGCATTATGTACATTTATATATGGTTATACTCCTTTTCCCCCATAGCACAGCGCTTCTAGAAGACGTCAATAGATATTCAGTGCATGAAGATCCACAATCTATGGTGAAAAGTAGTGATGGTCTTTCTTCTTTTTGCCTTTTTACCAGGAAACAGAGGATGATATGGAGACTAGCTGGGAAGACTCACAAGATGAGTATGAGGGGAACAAGGATGCTGCGCGGGCACTGATGCGTGTCAAACAGAAATTAGATGGATACGAAGATGGTGAAATGAGAAGTGTCCATGGACAGGTGAATTTAACCAAACCCAATTAAATCCAAGTCAAAGGAGCTTCTACTCCGTGCCATGTTGTCTTTTGACTTTTGTAATTATCATTTGCTTGAAAGTCTCTCTACTCTGTGACAAGAGCACAAATTTGGTCTATTTCTCTCTATTTGATATCTTGTTCGGGTTCACATATAGTCATAACAAGCAATTGCTTACTCATTGAGCTGATCAAAATGAAGTGCACAACGTTTTGAAGTTTTGACGGTGACCCTTCTGTGAAAGCAGGGTCTTGACATATTTCTTTCATTAAATATCTAATTTCGTTCTTCATTTCTCTCTCTCTGAAAATGTTGAAGACATCAAGTAATGAAGCTTCTTCGGTTTGCCAAGTCCATTAAATTAGATTGCATCAAACCCGTCCTACTCAGAAATCGTTGCTTTATCAACAACTCTGTGTTTATGTGAAAACCTTTCTTGGCAGTCATACCAGATATTTCAACATCTTACGCTAGTTATTCCACTAAGATAAAAGCTTATCTGCCTGCATTCCTGTTGTAGGTTCAACAGCTCATCCAAGATGCCATAGATCCGGAGCGACTATGCCACATGTTCCCTGGATGGGGTGCATGGCTGTGAATACAAAACAATCGAGTCCATTGGATCCGTATAGCTATTAGCTACTTTTTCTGTTGCTGTTTTTCTTTTCTTCTCTTATGTATCCTTCGTGATGCGAAGGATGCATGAATCGAGGGTGTATATCTGTGTTGTTGATATCAGATGTGTACTCGTGTACAGTTTCACAAACTAGAGGCTTAACTGTACAGTGAGGTCCATTATTTTGTGAAAACCTTTGTTTTGTTGTAAATCATCACCACAGAGATTAACCAAGATATTTTAAGAGAAGCTGAGTTCATCAAGAGCATTATTATTTTTGTCTCTCTTTAGTCAGTGTTTTAGCATATGTTGATTTTCAATGTCATTGCCAGTGGTGTCTGATTGTCTTTGCATTTAGCTGAAATTCAGGGCACCGAAGTTGAACCTGACTGAAATCGAGATGGGCCATAATCCATACATTACTATGCGCAGATTCAGCCAAACATAATCTCTTTCTCAATATTGTGGGTCCTAGTACTGTGTACTATGGAAAGTCTCTGTCTCTCAACTCTCAACTCTCAACTCTCAAGCACAATTGTGCTCTTTTTTTTTTTTCTTTTATGAAGCCAAGTTATCATGCTGTTATTAATGCAGTTATGTGACGGTGTTTTATCGAAACTCGGAAGTGGGTTAAGAGTTGGTATGAGTCAAAGTCAACTCGGCAATAGACTCGGGCACACTGCCACACTTAACGAGTGGACTCTTGTGGATTCAAATTTGGGGATTTGGTAATAAAGACTGAATATGCTGCTGAGCTGTGAATTATGAGTTCTAACTGTGTCAAAACCTTGACATGCGCCTCCGATTAAGCATAATTGATATTAAGTCTTCGCACCGAAGAAACAAGAAAAAAACTTGATATTGAGGCTCATTCTTTTCGACTTGTCATTACTAACTTATTGCTTATGACTTTGCTTGTCAGTATTAAAAAAGGGCAGCTCGTTCCACAAGCATTCGGTGTTCATGCAGGGTCCGGGGAAGGGTTGCACCCCAAGGGGTGGGTGAATTGTAGACAATTTAACCTGACTTTGTCCGTGGCTGATTTCACAATTCGAATCCGTGGCCTTTTGACTGTTGCTCCAAGGCTCCCCTTTTTGTTTATTAATATTAGTGAATGTTAAGTGTTGAACTTTGCTTATCAATATTAGTGAATGTTAATAAGTGTTGATCAATCGTAAAAAGATAATCACGTATAAAATTAAGGTTTTGTTCCTTTCAACTTATTTCTATTGAATTGGACTTATTTTTATTGAATTTAATTGAACATTTTTATTGAATTGTACTGAATTTATTCCTTAAAAAAAATAGTCGAAGTGAGCGAGGTCTAAATGCTAATCAGAGTTAAAAGCTAACAAGAAGTTGAGAAGAATAGCGCTAGAGTCTTAAGATTTACTTTAAATTGTATTGATTAATGTTTATTTTATTTTGATAACTGACTCCCTTAGATTAACCTGTAACAAACTTGCACACGACTGTAATCAACCCACTCTTCAACAAACTCGGAAGTAGCCTGATCCTAATTCAATGTCAAGCCAGATGTCAACAGTCTAACCTATGTAAAATTATTAGGCAGTTGGCCAAAATATAATTGTGCTATATAATGGATGATCAAACAAAAGCTTCCCATGAAGGGCTTGCTCTATCAACTTCCAAGAGCTTACTGATTGGTAAATGGTACTAAATCAGATAATTGATATTGAAGGAGGTATTGAATCGTTTTGCAAGGTAAATAAATATGTAACCAGTGTGTCGAATGTTATTAGATATTGCTCAAAATAAGTTGAAAAAATCAAGCCATAAGTATTGGGAATTAAATCATGCTAGCACAAATCAACCTCCTCAGAACTATATATTTAGGTATCTTTTTTGCCTTTAACCCTAAGGAATTCTCAAATGGATATATGTGCTCTCTATAGGGCTTATCTACGCATATAGCCATTAATCATAAGAATTAATCACTAAGGTTCCGTTTAGACCTTGAAAAATATAAATTAGGTAGAAAGAAAAAAAAATTGGGAAAGTAGTTTAGAGAAAATCACAAAGAAAAAAACATGAAGGAAAGTTAGATGAAAAAATTGTTAGAAACAAGTGATAAAATTTTCTTCATTAAATTGTGAGGAAAGTCTGAGGAAAATTTCCAACCTCCTCCAACCTCACGTTGCTCAGATGATATCAACATGATTCAAATAGTTCATCAACATTCAAATTTTTCATTCAAATTCTTGTATTTTTTCTCAATTCAAACAAGAGAAAAAACTCTTTTTTTTCCCTACTTTTTTTTCCCTCACACTTTTTTTCCCTTCAATTTTTCTTTTTACCGATTTTTCTAAAAACCAAACAGAGCCTAAGAAAATTAATCATGTTCTAGTAAAATGATCCTCTAACAAGCTTTTTGTACCCCCTTCTTTCCTTGCACTTTCCAAAAACTTTCATAGCCGTGACCTTCACGCTACATGCATTTTCTCATATGATGCAAAGAATGTGAATCTTCCTCCACAAAACAAGATTCTCAGATGACTGGTGTAGGAAATATTCTTGGCGAATTGGATACTTTGATGACTATGCACCTGATACAGACATTCTATAGAAAAAGAGGGGACTTGGAATATATATGCAATGTAATATGTATAGTTTTTAGGTTATGATTGATTTTGATGGAAGTGAGAAGCACCTTAGTGATGAAGGATTCAAAAGTCATTAGCAGTATAAAATGTTGGTCAGAAAAAAGTTTCTGTTTTTTTGGGAGGAGAAAGGTGACTCAATAAAGATATATATTATGTTATTAATGTATATTGATTTGAACGGTGTGGATTTTCTTATATAAGATTTTGAATTTGAGTATGATGGATAGAGAAAATTTACTCGTGAGATCAAGCCTGTTAAAACCTGCTATGGCCTAATAATTAACTCGATTTCCAGTAATAGGGGGATAAAGACCAAAAAATTAAAATATTATCTCAAGTTGGGATTTTTTAAAAAACAAAAAAAAGAAAAGAAAATAAATGAAGATTTGGTCTTCTCTTTTGTATTGCGTTTTGCTTTTGCTAAAGTGATTACACCTGGAAGCCCCCCTTTCTATCCTAAGAATCCACCAATGGACTTGCCAATAAATACTTAGTAGGGTTGTTTAACTTCTTTGTAGTTCGAACTTTTTGAACTTCATTCATCACACGAGCATATATGTCTTTCTTACACACTAAGAGTGTCATCCTTCCACTATTTTTGCATTTTCTAAAAACCTAACTTTGATTCTTTAGAAAAGAGAGGAATAGATTGTCCTAGTAGACTAGGATAATTGGCATAAATAATTATGAGTTCATGATGAATATCTACTAGCATATTTAAAACCTCAAAATACAATAATGTATTTTCAAGTTGCGTAATTAAGCAATATTTATTTATTACAAAGAATACTGAATGAAAGGATTTTTTTTCCCGCTTTTTGGAGAGTCATGGGATCCAAATCAAAAAGAAATGCAATATGTATATTATACTCTTGGAAGCACACATTCCCAAGAGCCACATCAACAAAGATATATTACATGATTATTATATGACAAATATACACATGAAATACATTTGGAAAGTGAAAGCATATGTTCCCGGGAGCACAAAACAAATTTGACAGGAAAATGAAAAGATAGATATAGATATTCTAAGAAATTTCTATCATGTCGTGTAAATGAGGTTTTATAATTAATTGGATCCCAAGAATTAATTATCAACATGATTTAATATAAATGTCTTCCAGCTAGCATAGATCAGAATGAACTCATTGTGACCAAAATTACATGTGTTAGCTAGCTAGGTGTGTTAATGAACATTTTTTCTCGTGAACCTAAGTGATATAATAGCATACCCTACCTATCATGAAGCCGCTAGTTTTGATCCCTTGATTTAATTTGGTGGTTTTCTTTTTCTTCGAGATAGAGATTACTAAAACGGTTGATTCCAAGTACACAATATAATGGGCTGAGAATTAAAGTCAACCCTTCTCAATTCTTTTCAAACCCGGGGGGGGGGGGGGGGAATCATGTGATAATAGTTATAATTACAGCTTCATTATTTTCCGATAATGTCAATATTGCGCATTTTCATATTCCTTTAAACATACTCTTGAGTTCGAGTCTTATATGAAGAAAACTTATAATAGAAGAGTTACATAGTTAGCTCGACTTTACTTACCAGAGTTTTAAAGACCAAATTATATAATTACATAAAATGACATGTGTACATGACATATAGTCAAAATGCTAGATAAATTATAGTTATAAGTATTAGCTAATTTAGTAAATTCTTGGGTGGGGGGGGGGGGGTTTCCTCCCCCCTTTATTTTAAAACCCTCGGTTCAAACCCCCCCCCCCCCCCCCCCCCTCTTTAAAAGTTTAAGTTTGATATATCTCCATTTATATATTTTACAGATCAAAAGAAAAAAAAAATGGAAGTAGCAAATATAATCACTAATGACTAGTGATTATATTGGTTATATCACAAATAACAAAGGATAAGATAAGCTCACCCTCTTGAAACTTCAATATATAACAACTTTGCTCTTCTTTTACGTAAATGAGTAAATAAATAAATAAAACTAAATAGTGCCCCACAATAATCATCGTGGCATCTTAGAGAAGCGGGTAAATTGAATTTAAAAGTAAAAATTATTAATGCATGTTCATTTAAATAGTTTAATATTTCTTGAGGATCGATCGATCTTAATTAGATTTGAATCTTCTGAATTGACAAGATCATTGTTATTAGAAAACTGTATACTTTATGTATTAGTAACTGTTAGCTTAACTCCTCTTAGAACATATATATTATCAAAGACCCAAAAATATTAAGATAAAAAAATTAAAGGGGGGAAATAAGGGAATTAAGGGTACGTGCATGTGGTTTCTGCAAATTATGGTGTAGACCCGGGAGTTTATGCTCCCAGGCCATGTCAATGTGCCACATCAGAATATATATTACATTTTTTTTTTCCAAAAAAAAAAGAAACAGGCAGTTACATTGTTGACAGTTACACTGTGCTTCCCACTTTCTGCAACTTTCTTCATGGGAGTGGAGTAACCCATTTGCTGCAAGCTTAATCATCAGCGTTCACCATCTACGGTGGGTATTCCCTATTAATCCAACTTCAGCAGCGTGATTTTTATTTACTGCAAATTTCCTCATCAGTGTTTGATTTCTATTTGGTGCAAGTCTGATCTTCAACGTCATCATCAGCATTTAGTTTTGTGATCATGAACATTCACCATCAGCGTGCTCTGTTTTGCTTCAGACTTGTGTTATTTTCAATCCTGGTTCTGCAAGTTTGATTATCAACGTTCATCATCGGTGTACATCATACGTTCAATAATTTGATCATCAACATTATGTGTCAGCGTTCACTTGTTTTCTTCTCATTTCTCATTCAGTTTCATCATCAGCTTCTGCTTGTTGCTGTGTATTATATTTTAAGATGGACATTAGCATTATTGAATGTATAGAAGATGAAAATGAAGAATGTACAGTTGCAAAAAATTTGATTTGTACGTATATTAATCGCTTAATGTTGTTATATGCCTTAAGTTGTTTTTAAGAATCATTCTTGATTAGTTTTTGCCCTCTTTTTTTG
Source organism: Selenicereus undatus (assembly GCA_017589665.1). NCBI lineage: Eukaryota > Viridiplantae > Streptophyta > Magnoliopsida > Caryophyllales > Cactaceae > Selenicereus > Selenicereus undatus. Next base: position 125,706,287 of record JACYFF010031957.1, on the reverse strand, counting down.
TAGCTATTTTTGATGCGGAATCTTTGCATAATAAGGTTAATGATGGAGATGATGACATGTATGGTGAGTGTAATATGCTAAGTTTGTCACGGCTGATATTGTTCACTATATTTACAGATCATAGTTCATTTGAGGAAGGTTCATTGTGTATATGTAAATGTCAATGGGTTCACTAGTTACTGTGCATTAGTTCACTGAGGTTTTCAGAAAGGTTCACTTTAAAACCTTACTCAGTAAAGACATTATGAAATATTGTGTTGTTTGGTGTATCTACATGTTGAGTATTTACCTTGCATTAGTTCACTATGGAGTTGAGGAAGGTTCACTGTAGAACCTGCATGGTATTCAAAATACATAGAGTATAGAAATGCACTGTAAAACTTCTGCTATTCACTGCTTTTTTGGGTGAGGTACATATTTTGGTTCATTTACATTTATTTGTTTGGTCATGTTTGTATAGGACATTTTAAGTGGGTGTTCAACTTTAAGTTTTTCAATGAACAACATTGAATAGTATGGTGAATTTTGTAATTGACTCATTGTGGGTTTTCATTTTTATGTAGGGTTCATTTCCACGTCGTATTTACACACGTCTTACTATTCACATCTATCTCATATTAGTACAGGGTTTATGCATATCGCGACTCCGACAGTGGTACAACAACTCCTTACTGATGAGTTTCTGGCAGATGCTACTCCTAATGATGACCACTGGAAGTGCTAGAGCGGAGTATTTCAATGTTGATGTTCACTCTTATTATTTTTTGTTTATAAGTTTTCTTTGGGGTGTATGTTATAGCCTAAATTATATCTAGTTCTATAAGGTCTTTGTCTGAAATTGTTATTCATGGCAGCGTTTTCACATTGTTAATGTATATTGAATTCTATTTTGACATTGTAATGAACATTTTGAATCTGAATAGTGAACAATTCTATATTTGACAATTCTATATGTTATTTACTCAATTTTTATTTTTTTGGGGGTGTTCTGTCATGTTTTTATTTCTAATTACATATTTATTGGACAAACCTTCGTATGTTTTCAATTGGTTGGGACTCTAAGTGCTCATAATTATGTTAACATGTTTCGTTATATTTGTCCTAAATTTTCCGTATTTTTGGGGTCGTTTCTTTGTAAGTGAGACTCGATAGTGAACTAAATTGTCTGAATAATGTTCACTTTTCGGAGTGTAAATGTAAGTAGTTCATCGAGTCTTTTGCTTTTATTTAGTCCATGTTTTGATAGAGTTCATAATTAGTGACCAATTATATTTTAGTTGATGTATTGGTAAGCATCCAAGTTAATAAGTTGTATATCATAATTTACAAATTTGATCATAATAACGTGAGCTACGTGGAGTATCATTGTGAACAAACAATATCATCTTAATGAACTAGATGACCTTGTTCACTATGACTGTCGTGATTGTTTATTCTTTATGGTTGCTTCATATATTCTTCATAATTTAATCATATTCTGTTATTTTTTTTTGCAATTGATGGACTAAGTGAACTATATGAAGTTATACAATGAACTAGAGTGGTCAGTGCAGTGATTTGTGTAGCTTTGTGTGGTCTAGTTTAATCTTGAATTATGGAAGATGATTGTACATCATATTGGATAACATCGATAATTAATGGACATCGTGGATGTTCGTGCAAGGTATTGTTGGTTTAGGTGTAACACCAATCAGTTTTTATAGGTAACATTGCTCAATACATTAGTGTACAAATATCAAGTAAGTAGTGAACTTACACATAAAAACCAGATTTCTATATTTATTTTATAGTGGAATTGTGAGTTTAAATACTGAGTGAACATTTCTTGATTAGTTAGTGAACTCACTTAGGTTTTTGGGTGCAATTCTATGGTGTACTCAGGTTTATCCCCAATCAGTTTTAATAGTGAACCTTTATCAATGCAGTAGTGAACAAACACCAAGTAAGTAGTGAACATACGTGTAAAAATCAGAGATCAGTATTTATTTGAAAATGGAATTATGAGCTTGAACTCTAAGTGAACTTTTCTTAGTTACTCAGTGAACTTACACATAACATATTATTGCTATAGGTGCACACATACTTGTATTGAATATAGAAAAGGAACTATTGCAGTTTCACATTATAAAAGCTGGAGTTCAGGAACACTGTGTGCACTATGCACATAGGTTTTAAACTATATTGTTCTACATAATATTGGAGTAGCACTACTACTGGAGGTGTGGCTATTCTTTGTCTTTGTTGGTAGTCTTTTTTGGCTGCCTCTTGGATTTGCATCTGCAGGCAGTTCACTGGTAGATTGACTCATCTGGTCATCAGTAATAGTTGGCTCTGATTCTTTGTTGTGTGCTTTCCCTTGTGTCTCACCTTTAGCTTCACTGACCAATGTTCTGCAAGATATAGTTGCTGTCATATATATAGCTAGTTGCCCATAATTCCTCAGTGAACTAATGCAAAGTAAATAGTGAACCAAGTAAAATTTACATATACACCAAATTAGCATGTTTTTCAGTGAACGTTCCTCAATTGCTCAATGAACTGAGTAAAACTATTACTTAGTGAACCTTAGTCAGTGAATTACTCAGTCAACTAAGTAAAATTTACAATAAACATTACTCAATTACCCAGTGAACTCACCCAGAAAAAATAGTGAACAGTATTAGTTTTAGTAGTTTTTCACTGTCATTTATTTTTTAATCTGTTGTTGTTCGCTGGCCACAAAGTTTTTTAGGATTCGTTCACTATAATTGTGATTATGGTTCACTTTCGCTTTCAACAACACATGTTTGCAATATCCCCAACAAAACCAAGCCACCAAACATCCAAAGGTGTCTGTAATTTCAAAATTGAGATCAAAAATTACTACCCTAATTCATTCACTCTTTATCATGTAGTTCACATTTATTTTCGCCCACACATGTTCGAATACACTATGTCAACTACAACTTATAACTCACAAGATACCTCAATACCCCCCACAATCAAGCAACTGAACCTCCAAATTTGTATTTAGGTTCAAAACTTTGAGCATAAATTAGAGCATCATTTACCATAATTTTCGTTTATATGTAATTGCCACTCCAGATTGTCTCCTACTGTTGTCGTTCAATGCATTATTGGCTTCATTGCCATATGTTGCATGCATGCCTTCATCTTGATATGCCATTGTTGCTGGGTTCAGGGATAATTTGAAGTGAGTTTTGATGCTCTTCAATGTTGAGATTATTGCTTGAAACTGTGTAGTTGCTTGCGTTGGTAATGCACAAACTGATTTAGAGAGAGAAGAAGTGATATTGAAGTGCAGTAATTTTTGCTTCTAAATTGTCTTTGACAGTTACTTTGTGGGGCTGCTCCTTGATGGTAGTGGGGGGTGTGGGGATTCTATTTTTTGTTTTTTTTTTTAATTTGAAATCTATTTTGTATCCTACATGGCATTTTTTGTCCATATGTATGTGGGAGTACAAACTCTCAAATGTACATAATAGGTATTGTGTGGTTTCTTTGTTTTATGTTAAGATAAGATCGAGTCCCAGTGCTTGAGCGGAGAAACCGTGGGTAGTGATTAATTATTGAAGGCTTTTGAAAACAATTTGTGTTGTTTGTTGTTTCCTTTTCCCCTTCCTTATCTTGAGCATTACATATCTTATTTATTAGGCTATGTATATTGGCTGTGACACTTGAGGCTTATGTGTTTTTCCCAATCTCTTCATAGATAGGGTGGTCAACTTCATCTCACCAAAATAAAGTATAATAATTATTCCTTCGTCTCATTATTAATTAGTATTGTCCAAAATATATATTTTGTTTTTTTATTCTACAACAACAATAATTACGAATGTAGATATGCTTTCGCGAGATCTGGAGAGATCTACATATAGGCAGCTTGTTTATCCTTAGTCATCTTTGTCCTTAGAGAGATTGATTCCATTTGGAAAGTATAATTTAACTTTAATTTGGATGAACACAAGGTAATTTAATTTTAACTTGGTTTGTTTGATCTATATTTTCGATTTGGTTATCTTTATTTGGGTAGCTTTTTGTTGGCTAGAATTAAACAAATTGATCTGATTTAATGTTTGCTGCAAATAGTTTTAACATCTGATAATATATATAGAACAAATTCGATATAACCAAAAAGATAATAGGTGACTCTTGACAAATTATGCAGAATCGGTATATATTAAAAGAATTCATAATTACAGCATATTAGTACGTAATGACACACGAGTGGCTTGATTAAGAAACACAACAGAGAAATACATGCATAACTCTTTCCTCGGGGATGTATGAATTGTAGCAATAAAATTATTTCTTAGACACAAAGCAAACACCCTTTTATGATAGGAAAAATCAAAATTTTAAGTTCAACCAACCCCCACAAAAAAAAAAAAACCCTAAAGTTTGGGTAAAGGTGAATACATTAAACTAGGGTTAAAAAAAAAGAAAATGATTTAAATACACCCTTATAATGAATTTAATTTTTGCCCAAAATTCACAAACGAAAAGTTACTTGTAATTCCATCGCCCTACGCAAGCAACTTGGGCCCGAAAAAGCCGGATATTATTATTACTTCCCGAGCAAGAATAACACATTGACATTAAAAAAAATTATAAAAAAAAGGCAAAGGGTAAAATAGTAAGTTAATGGCAACAACGGCTTCGGGGCCCACACATGGCCCCCAAGTACGTGTATAGAATGTGTCCTCTCTCTGTGCCTACGCCTTCCTTGCCAAGTTTTCAACCACTTACCGATTATTCTATGTTATGTTTATCAACTATACTAAAAATTAAAATACGTGGTATCTCTCGAAATGAATAATACATAAAAAAAAAATTCTATTTATATTATTTATGTTTGTATATTATAGATCTCTTAGGTCAAAGAAGAAAGGCTTTAATTTTGCTCCAAATTAAGTATTATTTGTATGCATATATTATTAGTGATTAAACAACACTAACATCGTCTTTTAATGGAACAATAATGGCAAAATATGAGAGGAGAATTATCTCATTTATATTTTCATTTTACTAATGAAGCATCTAATATACGCTCTATAAAGGTTGTTATCATGCTAATTAATATTACACAAGTTTTTTGATGAAATTGTTCTGTTATCATAAGACCAACTTCTTCAAGGTGATTTTTTTTTAGATTTTGCAGCAATTAATAATATATTTAATTTAGAATGACTTTTTAAGCCAAAAGTGACTATATTTCATCTGACGAAAACATCTAACTCATAATATGTTCCGTGTGAGACGGTCTCATACAAGATTGACTATTTCTATTATATATGTTCCCCCCCCCCTCCAAAAAAAATGCGTTATAGTCTTAGGTGTAAAACAACATATATTGTATTTCTTTTTTTGATTAAAATGCACATTTTATTTCTAAAAATGTGATATGGAAATTGCATCCACAATAAAAGGGATTTTTTTGTTACTCAATAGAACTTCCAACTTCATAAAATAAAATAAAATTTTAATTAAAAATAATTTAATATAACAGTAATAAGCCCCTATTAATAAGTCAAGAAACAGACTCACGTAAACCAACGGGCAAAGTAGGGAAGTAAGAGAAAAACAATGGTGTGAAAACAGTATGCGATTTGAACCGCCAATTTTCTATTTATAAAACCACCAAAAATCGGCGTACTGCCTTCATTTCATACACAAACCGTCCCCAGCGAGTCGGTTCCGCCTCTTTCTCTCTCTCCTCTTCTCCTCCTTCTTCTTCAAATACGGCAGTCTCTTTGACAATCATTTTGAATTGAATGAGCTGAGAATTGAAAAAACCCAGATTCCTCTTTCTTCTACACCAAGAAATCCCACCAAATATGAGCTTCTTCATCCTCCCCTTCTCTACCCAGATCTGATTTTCTTCAATTTCTTCCTCCATTTCAATTCCTTTGATTTGATTTGTTTTGATTCTCGCTAACCCAGAAGCTAGTTTCGATTTCTTCAAGTTTTTTTCCAACAATGGAGGGCTATTACCAGCGAGTCCTACCAGCCCCAACTAAGAATCCCCTGTTTCGCAACTTCTTCGCCGGAGACTCACCGGAATCTCTCCCCGACGTCGAGTCTCCCGATCATGACTCCTCTGAAATCTCCGACAGCGAGAGCAGCGTCACCGGCTCGTCCACCACTACTTCGTCGTCGGAGTCCTCTTCCCGTCGGCGAGTCGGTGCTTTTCGGGAAGGTCTGCTCGTTGAACTGAGCGAAGGTGAGAGAATCTACGAGGTGATTCGCCGGAGATTCCTCTCGTGCTTGGGTCCGATCGGAGATAAGACGACGGTGGTGTCGATTCGCCGGAAAGATTGGTCGGGATTTTCTGCTCAGGCGAAGATCCAATCCTTCCAGATTCACGCCAAAGCTGTGGCCAACAAGCATGGCGGAAACCCTAATGTGAAATTCGCGTGGTATGGCCATGAAAAGGAGGGAATCCAGAGCATAATTTCTCATGGGTTTAGCTTCAGAGAGCTCCAAGACAATCAAACTCCCGCCATTTTTCTCTCTCCTGACGATTCCCCTGCTCAGAGGTAAATTCCATTCAATCAATCAATAATTATCCATAATAAATGCAATTAATTGGTGATTTCAATCTTGATTAATTAAGAATTTTATTTTTGCAGTTTGGAGAATTCGATCCCAGATGAAGACGGGTTGCGGCACATGTTACTTTGCCGGGTCATACTGGGAAAACCAGAGGTAGTTCATCCCGGTTCGGGTCAAACCCACCCGAGTTCCGACGAGTTCGACTCCGGAATAGACGGGTTAGAGAATCCGACCCAGTATATAACATGGAGCAGTAACATGAACACCCACATTTTGCCAGAATATGTGGTCACTTTCAGAGCTTCATCTTGTTCATCTTTCCCAGGTGAACTTAACAACCCAATTCATTCTAATTCGATTCAATCAATCAATCAATTGTTTTGATACACCTTGTATCAAAACAACAATGAATTAAGACTGAATCTGGGTTTCTGGGTTGTGATTGTTTAGGTGAATCAAAAATGAAAAATGTGATGAAAATGAAAATGCCCACGTCGCCATGGATTTCGTTCCCTGCTTTGATTTCAGTTTTGGGAAGATTCTTGCCTTCGGATGCCATTGCCTTGATCAACAAGTACCACATCGAGTACAAAGTAAGTCTAATTTTGAGTTTGTTGATTTATTTCCATTTTTTTTTTTTGGCCCTGTGTTTATTTTTAAATTATCGAATACAATCTGGCTATTATAGAGCTCGATTAACAATGATTTTGCATCGATCTAATTTGATTATGTGTAATATTGGGCAGGAAAGAAGAATTACAAGGCCAGAGCTGATACAAAGAGTGAGACAAATAGCAGGGGATAAGCTCCTGATTGCTGTTATCAAATCTTGCAGAGGCGCTAAGGTTAGTTTAATTAATTATTAATTAATTAATTAATCAACGTATATTTTCCTGTTTTCTTGATAAATTGGAAACCGTGTAGCCGCAATAAAATACACGTTCAGCGGGTTGGGTCTGATCCAAATTAGCTCATGGCGGTTTAGTTTATTTGATTATATTCTGTGGTCGGCTACTCGGGATAACGTGTACCTTCTGATCCTATGATCTGGAAGGAGGAAGCAGGGAGTCAAATAAGAAACACAAAAATGTGGGGGTCATTTTAGTCATTTCAGTGTTTAAGTTCAACGCACTTAAGAAAAGGGCTGTGGGATTTAGAATTAGGAAAATTAATGTTATGTTATAGTTGTAGTATAGACATTAGCATATAATAATTAATTGCTTTTTTTGTTTATTATTTTATGTAGTAAATGAGCAATTGACATTAATTAACATGTAATATTTACTTATTGTTTTCATTTTTCACAATTCGTACAGGATCCGAAGACGGCTATGGGTTTCTTGCGCAATAGGAATGCTAACAAGTGACACAAAATAGGAGGGATAGCAATTTTTTTGGCAAACAAGGTTGACAGGTTATAGTGTTGTTATGAGATTTTGTGTTGTTTGGTGGTTTTGTAAAGTGGTTGCGAAATTCAGACTCTCCATCAAATAAATGGAAAATTTACACATTTTGTGTTCACCCCAATCCCAAGTGCTCAGGCATAGACCATGGTTCTTGTGTTTTTGGTGCATAGAGGTTTCTCCCTTTAGTTTGGGGTTGGGGGGAAAGCATGGTTGGGTACAAGTTGTTAACCTAGCTCTTGTATTTTGAACGTGGACCTTCAATGAGTTTAAGTCATTTAGACAAAGATTGTATCTTAGTATTGCGTTCTATTTATTGACCCTTTTTCATTTTATACTTGACAAAATTCTCAAATCATATAAGAAAAGAAGAAAGAAAATAGTACGTTTAGCAAGTAATTTAATTGTACACTAACCAAAATTGAGAACAAATCATCCAAAACATGAACAAGATGTGACATGCATGAGCCTCTTAAATATTTTCACATTATTGTTGACTGCAAAGAGGAGTCATGTAATGTAAGGATATAGACAACATAATTTTGGTGTTGAATTGTTAATAATAGAGCAAAAATAATAATAATTATTAATAAGGGAGATTCTACCATAATTGAAAAAAAATTTAATTATTATAGTTGAATTCATTGATAGTCTTTGATTTACTCCTACAACATTTCAACCGTCCAATTCACATAAGGCAACCTACGATAATAGGTCGGAAGCCACCGGTAGGTTTTTTTTGTTAAAATTCTTCGCACAAATTCGATCTTCGATACTGTCGCTCTTGTTACTCTTGGTCTCCCAGAGAATCTCATTCTCCTCTACGTCTTCCACTTCTGTCTGTCATCTCCTTTTTGTCTACCTTCTCTAATCAATTAATTCAACAACACAACGACAACAAGGCAGATTATCGTTGCCTCTCTCGTGTTAAAACCGCGTATATCGGATACTTGAAGATCTGGAGCATGTCAGCAATTCGGTGCATAATCACATGGTTGTCGGTGAATTTGATGATTCTTTGGTACCATTGTTCGATTCTGGAATAAATTTGGACCCGTTTCTCATAAGATGTACAATATAGAATTTGCATTGATCATTTTAGTCTCGGTTCTTTCCGAATTTGATACAATCACGGAAAAAAGATCCACAAATCAATATTCAATGATGAATGCGATTGGTGTGGCATCAACGCTTTCTTACCCAGCATTTTGGAAAATACCAAATGTGGTTGGCTTACATTATTTGATTTTGGGAGCTGGTCACTACAGGCGGTAATGGCTCAACCTTGATGGTGGCGGAGCTCGAATGCAACGGTCAGCAGTGATGGCTTCCAGTGTGGCAAGTTAGAGAGAGATGGAGTAGAAGCCATGAAAACAAAAGGTAGAGAGAACGATTTTGGGCTTCCGGTTTAATTATCTTACTAAAAAATTTAAGAACATTTTAAAGCTTCCACGGCCATGGCCCCCGGTTGTCATGCGGATGAACATAAAAAGTGGAGAGACACAGTACCGACATTGAAAATCCAAATAAAATAAGAGTAGTGGTGCTATTGGTCCTAAAATTAACTTATTGTGGAGGTGATAGGTCACCACATTTGACGGCTGAAATTCACATGACGAAGATCAATGGTTCTTATTGATTAATTATCATGGTTAAAAAAAATTCAACGATGATAGAATTTTCATATTAATAATAACAGAAAGAGAAAGGCTATGTAAATGTAATTCATAGAAAGCACGTGAGGAGTACCGCCGCCGCCGCCGCAACCAAATCAGTTGTTGCGGCCCCCATTGTCGACGTTGGACGTACGTAGGTAAACCGTGGACACTGGTCACTGCTGCTGGGCGATTTACCCCCTCTCTCTCTCTCTCTCTCTCTCTCTCTAGATTTGAGCTTCAAGAATAGCCACCTCCATTATTTATCAAATCATTCCATCGTCCATGATTAAGATATCATGCAATTATTTTGTAATGTATAAGTGCATAGATAATAACCGTAGCCGAACAGCTCGTGGCTGGGAGCGCCCTCGTCCGCTCACTCCTTTCGGGTTCAAATTTGGGGAGCAAATTGTGCTTTGTGCGTTGAAATTTGAGGTGGATCTAGTTCCTGGGCTTTTGGCGCGCCTTACCCCTTGGATAATAACTGTATATTGCCAAACAAAATAAAATAGGGTAGATACAATACGATATTAATTGGAAATATTGAGAATTGGTCATACTTTTATGTCCTATTTTTTTCATTGGTAAATTTCAACTTATCAACTTGAACTTACTTCAATTCATTTCACCAACTTTAATTAAAAAAATATCCATTTTAATCAACTTTAACCCACTTTTCACTATTTTAACCAATTTCTATCCATCATATAAAAAAATTTAACCCACTTCAATCAACTTCCATCAACTTCAACCTATTTCAACCCACTTCAATAAAAAAATACATACTTTAACCTACTTCTACTAATTTCAACTAATTTCACTCATTTTTCAACTCATATTTCCCAACAAAAAAATAGCCCCTCAATCTGTTGAGTTGTTTACCTCAATTGTGGTAAATACATATTTATCACAATTATACATAATATACTTGACTGATCAGTTCTCTCTTTTTTTTTTTTTGAGTTTCGGTGGTGAAACAATATATGTTAATAGATGTATTTGTTATTGTGTTAGATTTGGAATTCTTATCGTTTTGACAACCTTTATGAGTGGAATAATGGAACTTTTTGACATGGTTAGAAAAGGTCTCGCAATAATGCAACACTCTATAACTCTTGAGATTGACAACACTTAATTGGATGAGGACAATTCCGTTGCAATAGTCATCGCGTTAGATGTTAAGTTTGCATGTTATGCTACTCCCTAAATTCTTTGAAGAGGGACTGGTGACTAAGGCCTGGCCGAGTATGGCGTAGGCTGTGACATCAATGATTTGATCTTAGCACAATTATTAATGCTAATTCTTATCTTTTGGAGGTCAAGACATTCAATCATCTATCAACAGATTTCGTAACCTCATTGGTGCAACTTCACTAAACGTGCCCTGTGTATAACGTTGAGATGAGCGTGACGCGGGTACAGAGCAGGTAAAGTTATATCTATACCTATATTTGTTTTTAAAAATCATCCCTATACCTACACTCATATCATCGTGTTTTCAGAATTTATCCCTGTATCCATCGAGTATTTCGAGTTTTATTCAGGTTTATACATAGTTTAAAATATAATATCCAACGAGTATGATAATTTATTTCATCTAAAGAAATTCATAAAACTAAATTAACAAGCAGAATGGTCTAAAGAAATACAATACTTGTTGGATAGTATGGGAGCTCATACTTAGCTCGTTAACAAAAATTGTATTCTGAAAATGAATGGAATGAGGGAGTGAAGGGCACAATGAATAAGCTAGGATTTTAAGTTTGTGAGTTGTGAATCACATAACTTCATGTATCGGTATAGTAAACGAGCAACACAAATGGATGGATTGTATCTTTGACGCTGAGTTGAGGTATTGGGCATTTTTTTAACGAATTACCAATGTTCAAAGCTCGAAACTGTACTCAATAATTTATTTTATCTCCAAAAAAATTCAAATATGGGGCGGGTATGGGTATGGGGAGGGTAATGGTTATACCCAAACCTACGCTCATACCCGTTTTCACTGTAACACTTCCCATTACCCAATTTTTTTAATTTTTCGTATCCATACCCGCTATAAATGGGGTGGATTCAGGATAAGGTTTTTAGGTTCGGGTACAACTCCCATTAGCCTAAGGTTGCTAAATTTTACTTGTCGGGTAGGTATTTTGTCATCAGATTTAATTAGGGGGAAAATAAAGAAAAATCAAGGCAACCACAAAAAATTTAACTGAATGATGGAATCGGTGGATCATGTGTCGGATTACTTTTTAACACTTTGTTTTATTTCAATTTTATTTTGGAAAATTGATGTATGGCATGATTGAAAGAAATAATGATAATCCATAAGCAAAAGCTTAGTGTCATTTCACATCATGTTCTGATATATATTTCGATGCTTTTGAGCAAAATCACCTTTAGGGATGCTAATGCATTTAAAATAATTAAAGAATAATAGGAATAGATGTTGAAAGAGTATCATGCAAAGATATTAATTACAATCTAAAATGAATTATCTACAAAATGAATAATAACATCAATACTGAAGAGAAACAGAAAATTTCCTCCCCAAAGTGTACCGACTTTTCCGCAAAATTACAGGATGAATTGTTCAAACTTTTGAAGGGTATCACAATTTATTCAAGGACCATAACGGATACAGACAACAAACACTAGTACAGATGCATCTGTCTAAATTTGGAGTCATTGCCATCCACCTGCGTTTTACTGATAAGCGTAGCTAGTTTTGCAACCTGTCAAGTTGCCACCATACAAAGGGCAAATAACTTCCCAATTGACATACTTGTTTATTATGGTTCACATGTTCACAAACATATAGAAGAAAATGCCCAAGAAAAATACAATCTTTGATTCACATGCTTCAATAGTCAAAACTCTAAAAATACAACCAAGCATATATAATCTTCCTTCACCTGCATAAGAATTTGTAATTTACAGGGTCGTTCGATTTGGATTTGCCAAGGTCGAAAGAAAGAACCAACATACATCAGTTCAAGTTTAAACATGCAAGGCAAGGCCAAATGTTACTGTGCTGGTAGAGTTTCGTCTTTGTTACAGTAGTGAGTACTCAGGTGGTCATCTTGTCTTCATTGGTCTCGTTTTTTTTAGCCAGTTCTTTCTCCCTCCAAATTGCATGGACTTCATCAGTTCGGAAACGCTGTGTAAATGTTGATTCCTCCAATGGGGTAGTCGTTCCATGGGCGTAGGCAAGCAGACCGGTGTATGCAATCATGGCTCCATTGTCAATGCAGTATCTGTCATCGGTAGCAAATAATCGCCCACCCCTCTCTGAGCACATCGTCCTCATCATCTCTTGCAATCGTTCATTGCATCCGACACCTCCGACTATGAGAACGTCTTTCGTGTCACAATGCGCCATGGCTCGTTCGGTAATTTCCACAAGCATAGCAAAAATGGTTTCCTAGCATTACCATCAGATACGAAAATTGATCAATTAACTAAAATGGATTATGGACAACAGTGAGTATGAGTCCCACTCAAGATCTCAGAGATCCAAGTGGAGATACAGGATACCCTTCCTCAGTTCCCTGTTTCTGAGAAACAAAGATATTGCTTCCCCAAGATCAAAATCGTTCCTTTTTTGCTGAGTAAAAGCATCACAGATATCAAGAATACATTTGCCTCCACACTGCAAAAGAAAACTTACTTGCAAGGAGTAGCACAAGTCCGCAGGAGTGCACTCGTTATTTGTGAGCTTCTCCTCAGCAGCGGTTTCAATGTAGCTCAGTATGCCACTAAAAGAAACATCCATTCCCTTGACAGCATAGGGGAGATCTATGAACTTCTCCCCTTTCTTAGCAAGCTGATGATCAAGAGCACCAGGAAAGTTATAACAAGATTTCGTCACGCACACAACACACTCAGAGAGGAAACGAGAGAAAACTAATATAGTGATCAATCGATGCAGAGTAAAAGAATAAGAAAAGCAATCATGAATAATGGGGAATCACGTCACGCACACAACATACTCAGAGACGAAAAGAGAGAAAACTAATAAATAGAGTGCTCAATCGATGCAGAGTAAAAGGATAAGAAAAGCAATCATGAATAATGGGCATTGATTCCTCCCTACAAATGAATTTGTTAGGGTAAGGATCCATAAATTTAAAACCCCCCCCACCCCCAACCCAAAACACACATACACAGAAAAAGCGAAACCTCGAAACCCAACCTTCAGCAAGGCTTTAGGGAAACCATTGGTTGGCTTGGCTTGTAAACAAAGCAAATGACGAAGGAAATAAAGGTACTTGCACGAGTCAATTAGATCTATGTAAACAAAATTTTATTCTTAATTGCATGACAATACAACTCCCACTTGAGAGGTTCAGGATCAACTATATCCTTTTTCAGGACCCAGGTTACAAGTATGAACTTCAGCATGATGACAAGTTCAGACATCTACGATGCCTATCTGTTCCATAAAGATAGATAGAAAGTGGCAGACATGCTACAGAGAGGCCACTGATCAGAACAATGTGTTTAGCTCTGAAGGTTGATCTACATTACATATCACAGCAATGAGAAAATCCAAGAATGCAAACCAGCCACACCATCCCAATAATCTCATTGTGATCTCAAGGTTCTAACCTATCAGACAAGCCAAAAGTTAGACATCCATTACCAAATCACATTTTCAGCATAAACGTTAATAGAACAGCCATCAATTTTCGAAATAAGCAACTCATCCAGAAGAGTATGAAAGACTGTTTCAACTTCCTCTAATCCGGACAAACTTTAATTGGAATTATCTTAATAACAAGCACAGGAAAAAATAAAAAGAAAAGAAAAGAGTTTGCGTGAATGAGTAAGGTTACCCTACCTGCTCAATATTGTATCCTGGACTTGGATCATTTGACAACTTCAACACACGAGCAAAGCGATCCAAGCAATTTCCAACAGCAATATCAATGGTCTCCCCAAAAATCCGATACCGGCCCTCACTATATGCAATCACTTGGGTGTTACCCCCACTAACATACAGCACCACTGGATCATCAGCTCCGGTAACAATCCTCCCCATCTCTATATGAGCCACACAGTGATTCACCGCAACTATTGGCTTCTTCCACAGCTGGGAGAGAACCCTGACAACAACAGCAGACACTTGCAATGGAGCTCCCATGCCCGGGCCTTTGGTATAGCACAAGCAGTCAATTTCATCAGGGGTTACTCCAGCAGTTTCAAGAGCAGATTTCACCAAAGGGAGGACATGCTCAAGGTGGTGGTGAGCGGTCTCGCGGGGGAGGAACCCGTGGCCTGGAGGGGTAATGTAAGTGTGCCTCGGATTTGATAAGATCGTTCCATCTAGGGTTACAACACCAATACCAATCTTGTTGGCTGATCCCTCGAAACCAAGGGCTATCATTCTCTTCATCTTGCCCCAAAAAATTCAAAACGTTAAACCCTATATTGGTAAGACAACACAAATTAGCCATGTTCCCAAATTTTCTCGACAAGCATATAATTGAGCACAAAATAGATCATGAAAATCTAATGAACTAAGGACATGCTGCCAAAATAACCCAAATGTAAAACATCATATTCTTACACACCCATCCATTAAAGAACAATTACAATAGAGCCAATGCTGGGAACCTTTCGAAAAGATTAAAACTTTCCAGAGAACCAAATTAAATTTAATTCATTGGGAAGCTTCAACTCTACACAGACGCTAATTCAAGATACTTAGCGCTATAAGTTAGAAGGAAAGTAAGTTATGACAATTGTTGAGAACAATAATGTCAAATTTTAACGAAATAATTATCTCTATAGAGAACGAAAGCCCCTGGGTTGGATTTTTTTTGGGGGGGTGGGGGGATAGGAATCATAAGAATACCAGAAGAGCTCCTCACAAATACAATAGTGCTGGCAGCGAAGGCAAACTAGTAAAGGGTTTATTCTGTGTCAGTTTGAGTGTGGTGGGGGCAGAATGTGCAGTTGGGATTTTAAAATTAATGGTTTACTGTTTACCTTCTTCTCCTCACACTCTGTTTCCAGATAACCTGGCAACTAGGGTTAAGAAAACTTGTGCAAATTATAATGTGCTGCTCCCCAATGCCATGTATATGCTATTTTTAGGCAACTGTTTGTCATAAATTGCACTTATAATGCATATTTGTTTACATGACTCATGAGAGTATATGCTCCCAAGAGTATAATGTAAGAATTGGAAAACTTGGATGATTTATGGATAAATTACAGCAAGTGCAGCAGTGAGCGCAAATTTGTAACCATCTCTAAACTTTAGAACCAAAGTCAAAACTGAAATTAGTGGGACCAACTCCAACCTCTTAAAATCAGAATTGAAACCACTGGGATAGATTCCCAACTCTTTGGGATTGGATACCTACACTAATTTGCTATTTGAATCCAAGAAACCTAACAAAGATTTCACCTCAATTTTCATCTGAATTAAAGAAACACAACAAAGATTCAACCCATTTTCAACATAAACAGAACTTTAAAAACCCAGCAAAATTTTACTCTAGGGTAAATAGAAGCTCAAGCTCTTTCTAGTTCCACATCAATACATCATTACAAACCCAAAGCCCCGCCTCTCAAGTTCATTCGAAAGTGAGAGCAGAACACTATCTGATGAGTTACTCTTAAAACACTTCACAGCACATATCACAGCAGACGAGCTACCTCTCTAATTCTGCAACACTACAAACTAATAGAGCTACCTTTCTAATTCCACCGACGACTTGGTGAGTTCTCTTAGACATTTCATCGAACACCTTACCCACGAACTCAAATTTAACCTCACCTGGGCTAATCATACGAAATTATCAACTCATATCCAAGATTGACAGTGTCTCATACTCTCATGAGAAAGATAGAGAAGGAGGAGAAGAAACCCGTAGTTCACAGCACAGATCAACCAATTTAGGCCACACCCAAATGGCCATGAAAGCAAAACACAGAGAAAAAAAAAAAGGGTTTGAATTTACCTTCCAACTAAAGTCGCCGGCGTCCAATAAAAGTGAAGTGGCGGGGCGTCGACGAAGGAAGGCGTGGGAGTTTTAGAGAGAGAGTGTGGAATAGGGGATACGTTGAGGCGGGCTAGTGGGCAGACTAAAAAATCAGGTTGCAAGGGTGTGTATTGTAATTTTTCCTCACTTTGGGCAATTTCGTCATTTCACAGTAAGGGTTTGGCAAAATTATAACTCTGAAATAATTTCTTGCTAAACCGTCAATTTTTTGGGTCTTAATCTTCGGTTCCACTGGAGTCGGACGAGTTATTGTTTGTCCAATAAGGATTAAAGCTCTCTTATTACCAGTTTTCTCAATTCACAATACTTGAATCTGATAATTTGTTTAAGAAGAACAAGTGACTAATCACTTGAACCAACCTGTATTGATTGTTAAACCGTCATTTTAAATGTACTACCAAGGTGGATATTGAATTTTACTAATATAATATGGTGTAACTAGATGAAAAGTATCGCCATGAAAATAAGTGATTTGAATGATAAAAATTATAACGAACAAGTCTTATGTCTTGGTGTTCTTTTTGTTAGTAAGAATAGAGTTTTTAGATGTTGAAGCAATTATTTCAAATCGTTTTTAACCACATCAAATTGGTCAAATAGCTAATCAAATTTTAAATTAAAGATTATTTCAACCAAACACTCATATCTGTCTTACTATATATATTTAATTCATCTCAAAAAGGAAATGAGTGCAATTAGATAATCTAATCAAGTCTTTAAAATCTTGTGCTTAACTTCTAAATTCATATCTCACCTATATCGATCTTTACACATCCTCTTGCACAATGGAGGCGAGGTGGGAAATTCATTTGGGCCGTTCGGCTGGCTCAAGGAAATATGGGCCTTCCTTCACAGTTATAAGTATTGGGCTAGCTGTAATTTGGGCCTTCGGATTACTTAAACAACCTGCTTCCAGCCGCCCGTTGTTTTACATTATCGTTCCCGCTAACTTGTATGAGCCGCGAAATTATGAGCTCCAACCATTTCATAGGTTCCCAATTTCATTCCCTGAAGTGAAGCCGAAAGAGGGAAGTTTTTTTTTTTTTTTTTTTAAAGGACCACATAAGTCTAGCCACTATCTTGAAAGGGTGCTTTTATTTTAGCAAAATGATAAATGTCTTGTTACAAGACACTTCTTAAGTGTCTTATTTTAACCTAAAACTCATATTACAATGTCTTTAAATTGATAAAAATATTATGATCGAATAGTGAAAACATGTTACAACTTATAAATTATGTAAACTCGTTTTTTTATTCATAATTTACGACATTTCGAACGTACGCGCATCGTATGCCTTCGCAGATACAGTTGATCCGCTTGGGGCATCATTTAATACTTTGTTGGTGTAACTGACGCATATTTAAGCTTAGTCATTTATAATTAAGTGTAATCATTGAGAACTTGGAGATTTTAAATTATAAAATATATTAATTTAAGATGAGATAAGATATTTAAATGTGTCTTGTAACAAGACACATATCACCACTCTTTATTTTAACTTAAGCCTCATTAAGGGTGTTAGTAAAGTTGTTAGTTGTTACTGTACTTCACTATAAACCTCATTCCTTTCTTGATAATATAAATGATCGCTCTACTTAATGAACAACAAATTCAAATCCAATCCTCCCAAAATCTCACTATTGGACAGGTGTGGAGGTGTCTTATGAACAACACATGTTATTTTATTTATAAACTTTTGAAATTATTATTTAATATTACAAAACAAGGCATATAAAAAATTATGTATTAATATTATATTTAAATACATCCTCCTTGTCCTTTTTTTTTTAGGGGAAGGGTGGGGGAGGGAAGGTTAAGTCATAACTCATAATAAGTATAAGCCATACGATTCATACTCACCTAAATGCAAGATGATAGGAAGTTGTGGCATAGAATTAAATTGGCAATTAGAAGGGTATAGCGGGTTGGTTCAGGTGGACCCATATAATAAACGGGTCAGTTTTATCGCGTTTAACCTTATACATAGCTTAGATTTGCTCAAAACTGAAAAATAATATGTTTTTATGTTAAACGGTCAAATTGTGTCGACTTTGCGTCAAAATTGGTTCAGTTCGCATCAGGTTTATGTTTCTTTCAAAAACTTCAGGTCAGGTTCAGATCGAATTATTGTGGTGGATTAGGATTTCTAAGCTCTATTAGGAACACATGAGTATTTCTAGATGGTCATCAGGTGATTGATGATTTTTAGTTTGGTTGCCAAGATAGTCTTCCAAGTTCATACTTCTCCTCCTCTTCTATAATCCAGACCACAACCTTAAAAAATTCCTCTTTCTAGAAGGAAGGGATTAGGTCATCGTATTTATTGCACCCAACAAATCAAACCAAAACTCTCATAAGTGAGATAAATTAAGGTGGGTGGAACTATTTTTCTTTTTAAATATTATTATCCTATGCACTTATTTTTTGTCTTATTATTCCATTGCTAATTGAATAATATAATGAATGTGACATTTATCTTTAAGGTCACACTAGATCCTTTTTCTCCAAGCAAATGCTAGTTTCTTGGGGACAAAGATTGTTATCCATTGACTTTGACTTATTCTTAGGTATTCCCCCTAAATTCCATATGATTATGGTTTATGGTTTTTTCTCTTCTCAGCTAAGCATTCTTGGTTTACTTTTCATTTTAACATATGTCAAGTATATCAATTTTGCCTTTTTCCAATCAGGAGGGAAGAAAATATTAAGAACATAGAAAAGTATGTACGCCCATTAATTATATTTAAGTGATTAATAGGTGAAAAGTAAAATATTTAAAAATTGTGTTGGACTTTAAAATTTATGTCTGTTTTTAATGTGAATGAGATTCTTATTTAACAGTTAAAATTGAAGTTGTAACTTCGAATTACATTAGGTCTCAAAGTCGATTTCTTCCTTCTCTGTTGTAGTATAATATCTTTTGTTACTCGTCTAGATCGAATAAATAAACATTATAAATACAATAAGATAATTTACTCGTAATTAATGAATTATTCATTCTTTAAAATAATGCTGGCATCAAATGACCAAGAACCTAAGAGCATCCGCATTGGTGATCCAAGAGTTTGGATCACAAGTGGGGGTCCACACCCTCCACATCATCCCACAAGCCAATTTTTTCTTTCTTCTCTACATCCCATGGATCACCAACTTGGATCACCAAATAAAATAATGCTTTGTGGAATCCACTACTAATATATCATTGGTCAAACTTTTTCAAAAAAAAGTTTAAAGCTTACTTGGCAAAAAAATAAAAACAAAAAATGGTGGTGAGCGGATCATGGCCACGAGTTGGACCATGGAGCGAGCTGAAAGAATCACCATTGTATGTCATTTTCTGAACCGTAAGCAAAAATTTTGGCTCACTATCCTAACAATGCAGGTGCTCTAACATCATGATGCGAACTGTATGGGAAGTATTGTGGTGAGAAAGCCTAACACTCATGCGCTAGTTCAGTGAATTTACACGTGTCATGAACAGGTTTTCAGTTAAAAAGAAATTAAATCAATGCAGTGCCAGCAGATAGAAATTTAATTACGTGCAGATAAAGCTACCTATATTTCACCGTCCATTAACATTATTGCATTTGTACATCCACTTATGGTTCATGCATTGTTGTTGAGGCTCACTTTCTTCTTTGTGATTATCATGTAATTTTAGGTTTTTCGGAAACCCTAATTCGTATTTTGGGTACTTTTTAAAAAAGAAAGCAATATGCGGCTTCGTAAGCTGTAAGCATACATTAGTATGTTGTATTGGCTTTTTGGCCTTTTTTTTAAATATATTTTTCAAGGTTTTTTACAAAAATAATGAAGAGTCTCGTGCAAAAATACAATAATAGAGCGAACATAGAGTTCGTAAAATAATTTTATGAGCTTACATCGGATAAGAAAACTGTATTTAAAAAAAATAAATTTGATTCTTTATTTAATTAAAATGGAGCTATTATTAACCCATAAAGTGTGAAGATCTCTCATTCTAAATTTTCTTTATCCATAAAATTCTAGTATAAATCTTGTTTAAGAAGAGTAAATGACAAATTAGTACTTAATATACTAACTCGTTTTCATTTTAGAAAATCATGATTGATTAAATAATTAATTAACTCTTTATAGAATTGAAATACAACAATTTATATAATTTTGGTCAGTGAAACTGTTGCCTCTCGTAATTATTAATTATAGCATTATTGAGGGTATATTTGCTTTTCTTTTGTTTTTCTTTTTCGGGGGTGTTTTGTTTTTTTTGAGGGGTGTAAGGTAGCAGGTTAATATAAATTGTAACTGTAGAGAAAAGATCCTTTATAGAGAACACGAAATCGAGGCATAAATAACGTTTTGCTTGAAGTATGGCCGTGGGTTGCCATTGAAGAACAACTCTCAAAGAAGAAATCAATATATATGTCACCAAACTAGAAGCCATTAAAGAACACATACATAGAACCAACCAAATCAAGAGCACGATTGATTGAAATGCGAGATCTACTTGCATTAGTACTAGTGAACTAATTTTGACACGTGTAAATGGGATATTGGTGATGATGTGTACATCCCCTCTAGTCTTTAAATAATGCCGTCTTCCACAACACCATTATATTGCTAATATTTCCAAAAGAAAAAGGAAAATATAATTGCTAATACTCCTCCCAATTCTTAAGCACGTGTTTAGTATTGGTAGATCAAGCTATGTCTACAAGATGATAACATAAACAATTTGATGGTATTCATAGCATAAGATAAGATTATGAAAGAAAATTAATCTTTTTTCAGAGACGTAAAACATGTGAATATATACAACGCCTCTTGATGTGTGGTCCCGCTTTCATCAGGTATGAGGAGATTAAAAGATCGATGTAAATAAATACCAATGTAAATAGAATTAGAATCTAATCTTTGATGACTTAGCTTTCAAATAATATAAGAATAGAAAAGAGAATTTGGCATTGTATATTATGCTTGTTCTTTTTGTAAAAAGTATGTGGTCGGTGTACGATGTATATGAGGACTGCCGGTAATAATTTTGCAACAAGGCAACAAGTTAAATTGAATCATTTTAATCATTAAATTCTATCTAAAAGTATAGCTTATAAAAGTCAATCGAATTAGCATTTATAATTATATTCAAAATAGCTTAACTTGTGACTTTTAATTCATGAACTCGTTTATATTTTAGAATATTTTATGCAGCTTATTCCAAAGAGATTTCTTCATTATTGAGTATATTAAGTGTGTCCCAAATACAGTATTAGGTTTCTTAAAAGCCGATACGAGTAATTATACCAGGTGATATGACTATTTCGAAGGTTTTGCAAATATCATCATTATTAAGCAGTTAAACACATTTCTCTTTTTAAATCAATGTATGAATTTGTGAGATTTTAGGTCATGTTTTTAATTGTACATCAAACTAAGGAGAAAAGTAATTTAATAAATTTAATTTAATGTAATGATCCAAGATAAGTCTGATCCGAAGTACAATTTCCCGAGTCTTTCCACATTTCCACTTCGCTCCAATTCCACCTCCCAGAAGCGCGTCCCCCGAAATTTCTCTCTCCTCGTTGTCCTTTGAAGTGGATGGTGGCGTCATTGATTTCGCTCCCTCTCCTCTCAAACCCAAAACAGAGCCCAAACCCCCCCTCCCCCCTCCTATCCTATCCCATTCGTCTCCTATAAATCTCCCGCCTCACCCACTTCCTCTCTGTCTCCTCACAATCACTCCTCTTCTTTTCTCTCTCGTCCTTTTCTCTCTCGACAACTTCCATCACCAACAATGGAGATACACCACGGTGCATCAGCATCATCACTGTCGGTGCCATCGCCGACCTTCACCAGCTACTCCTCTGAGAATCTCGGCGACATCGCCGCTAGAGTAGTCGGCGAGCTCAATTTGTCCATTTCCGATCCCTACGACGACGATTTCTACGCTTCTCTCCACCAGAACGACGCCGTTGAACAAAGTCACAACAACCTCGACGAGGTGAAGGAGGAAGTAGTAGTAGAAGAAGAAGAAGATGAAGATGATGATGATAATGATAGTGAATTTGAGTTCGCCGTGCTTTGCCGTGAGGACGATTCCTCACCGATCTCCGCCGATGAGATCTTCTCCAACGGTCAGATTCGCCCTATGTTTCCGATTTTCAACACTGATTTGGTCTTCGGCGGTGGAGAAAAAAACTACGACGTTTCGCAAGATCCGCCGGACAGAACGATCCGCTTGCCACTGAGGAAGCTGCTAACGAAGGAGAGAGAAAACAACCCCGCGTCGTGCTCGTCGTCAGAGGCCGACGAACTCGACGGAATTCCGCCGGGAACGTACTGCGTTTGGACTGCGAATCCGAAGAAGAAGGAAAACGATATCATCGGAAAGAAGAGCCACTCCACCGGATCCTGTTCGAAGCGGTTTAGGATCCGAGATCTGCTGTACCGGAGCAACAGCGACGGTAAGGACACCTTCGTCTTTTTGACTCCATCCAACCACCACCGCCACAACCACAACGGAGGCGGTGGTCAGAAGAAGAGAGAGAAAATTCCTCCATCGTCGGCGGCGGCGAAAAAGAAAGGAGGCGGCGCAGGAGGAAGTTTGGAAGTGAAGAAGAAGTCGTACCTGCCGTACCGGCGAGATCTGGTGGGGTTATTTGCGAATATGAACAGTATGAGCCGCAGCGTTCGCCCGTTCTAAATTAAGTTCTAATTAAGATTAGTAAACTGCCGACGTTTAGATTAGCTTCAATTTTTTGATTAATGTTTGATACTTAATTTTGTAAATTGCTTGGGAGATGTGGGGGTTAGTATTTTACCTTTTTATGTTTCCGTGTGAATGCGTGGTCATGAAGCAATTTTTGGGGTCCTTGGATCAGTGAATATGAGTGTAAAAATATCTTGAGAGAAAAAAAAAAGCAAAAACTATATGGAAAAAGATTTTCTTGTATAATATTTAGTTGTTTTTGCTTTAGTTAATTTAATCAATATGTGTGCAACATGATTCTCTTTTTTCAAAGCCTATATCATACTTCTAAGAAGTATAAATTTTTACAAATCACGTCAACAACACATTAAATGTTATCTATATGACAAATATATTTTAAAAAAAATAAATACATTATAAGAGGGAATATATATATATATATATATATATATATATATATATATATATATATATATATATATAAAAGCCCTTATTACAAAATGCGGGATTGTAAGATAGCAAAAGTTTAATGGTGGATATAAGAAGAGGAAGTATTATGAGATACTTTTTTCATTTTATTTTTGACTTTTGAAATATGTTGCATACTTTTTTTTGTAAAAGATAAATAATAAATTGATTAATTAAAAACTTTTCAGAACGTATTGCATATTCTTTTGTACAATAATCGCTTGTGTATTTAAAATTTTTAACCATCTTTATCCAGTACCTCCCCCTATTATATTTGGTTTTTTCCTCTCACTTTCAATCCAAGATCATATCAAAATCCTTTGTTAAAAAACGTAATCAACCATTAGACTTTATCCAAAAATTATTATTCAAATATATCCACTTATTGCAATAGGTTGATCGTTGAACCATTATAAATTAAAAGTTATATTGTTGAACTTGTCTTTGGGATAGAAATTTCAAAGCTCCACCTTCCCCACATGAACAATTCAGATGACAACATTTGGGACGACATTCTTTCTACATAAATCAGAAGCTTAACTAATTACATGTATTGCACTATAATTTTATTTTGACGATTATTAATGTGTTATATCATAAACATTATCATAACATCTCATATGGAGCAAATTGATTTATACTAAAAAGTTGGAGAAATTTTTTTTTTTTCTAAAATGAAGAAGACATATATAAAGCACATGAAGATAAACTTGATGACTTTATTAATAGTATCAATTATGTTACTTAAATTGTTTTATATTATTAAAAATCTCCAATGTCAAAT
The DNA here is from genome assembly GCA_017589665.1 of Selenicereus undatus. Lineage (NCBI taxonomy): Eukaryota > Viridiplantae > Streptophyta > Magnoliopsida > Caryophyllales > Cactaceae > Selenicereus > Selenicereus undatus. Next base: position 125,681,717 of record JACYFF010031957.1, on the reverse strand, counting down.
CATAGTACTGAAATTATTTTACACGGGCATTATTTTATGTATTATTTTGTATTGATTTTGAAAGAGATCGAGATATACATTTTAATATTGATAATACTTAAAAAATTTTATTTTAAAACTTTCACAAAATATGAAATTATATACATGTTTTTACATTAATTAATTTGATTAAAATAGAGGGATGTCGATCCCCATACAATAGCAAGTTACAATGAGCAGATGAAAAAGATTGGGAGTTTGGGTGTTAATTGGTTTAGCTAATTAATTTGGATTATGTTCATGTCTTCTAGAGGTGTAATTAATCACAAGTACAAGAGTCAATGTCAATCAGGGCCTTTCTTGCCAGCTGCATATCTTCTTCTAGAGAATGCACAAGCTAGCATCATCAAGCTGCTTGGGTGGGAGCCAAAGTCACAAGTCATGATAAGGTCTAGATTTTGATGGGGATTTGATCCTATTAATTAATTAGATAACTTATTTCCAAAAAAGCTTCCATTGAAAATTTTCATTTAACGTTGCTTTTCTTCTTTCATAAGGATTGGGTTGAGTACAACGACTAACATGCATATGAACGATCCCTACATAAATAGGAGTACAATAATTATATATTGTATTGAAAGAATGTCATATATATATATATATATATATATATATATATATATATATATATATATCAAGTTTGCAGTTTAGTGGACATCCAAAATATATACTTACGTAGTCATTTTTTGAGAGTTATATGCAATTAAGGGAGGTTAAGCTACATACTCTTGTCCAATAATCAACTTGAAATTTCATAGTGCATGTCTATATATATATATATATATTTTTTGGGGTCATTTTGAGAGTGATTCCCAAACAATTTAAGGTTTAATTTCACTAACACATAGTACTCTTCTTATACCAAAAAAAATAAAATAACATAAATCTTTGGAAAAACAACCTACAGTGAAAAATGTATATTTAATAACTTGTTCGATCATTTTTTAAAAAAAATTTAGGTGTAATAAAACAAAAAGAAGTCCATACTATTTTCATGTGCAAGGTTTAATATGATCATACTTCACTAGTTCTTTAATACTTTGGTTAGTGCATTTCTCTTTATTGTGCACTCCGCAACCATATCAAAGAAGACCTCGCCAAATTAGTGATAAATTACTCATTCCCAAAAATCTCTTTTATATATATATATATATATATATATATATATATATATGAGAAAAACCAACTAGTTGTCACTTGATCCCCTTTTTTTTGGGTTGGGGCACCGGGGGTTCACTAATTTAGCATCCATATTGTTTATCAATTAAAAAACAGTTGCTACGTATATATATATATATTATTCTTTTTTTAGATAATTATAGTATACATTAGCTAATTTAATTAGTACTAATATCTAACAACATTTACAATATGAATTCAAATTTTAATTACATCAATTTTTATATATTTTTTTATAATTTAGAAAATAGTATTATTCATGACTAATGAGAAATGAGAGAGCATCCTCCCCAAAGCCTAAGGGCAAAGGGAAAGTGCCCCTGAAAATCTAATTGAGGAGGGATAAGCAAATGGAAACTTGAACCTAAACTATCACCACTTTATGACAGCCTAAAAGTGATTAAACCCATTTGATAATTATACTTTATATTCATATTGAGAATCAGACAAAGAGGGAGAAAGAGATGTGAATTGATGTACATTTTCTATTTATTCATAATTAAATCAAGTTTGGAAAGTGTGAAAAAAAAAAGAAAAAAGGGGTTGAAAATCTTCCCCAACAAAAAGAATAAAATTAAATTAACATCATAAGTGGAAAACCAAGACTTTTAATCCCATTGACTCTATGCCATGTGGTCAATTTATGAAATAAGCATGAACTAAGCATTAAAATTGTATGATGTCATATCACAAGTAAATGGTCTATTGAGATTCTATAATATCTGAAACATATGTGCTTTTACACTTATATTTAAGGTAGTTTATTAATTTTCTTAGTTTGTTACATAAAAAAATTATTATCAAGTGCTCAAATTCAATAATAATTTTATCTAATTATATTACTAGAATAATGTACACTTCTCCTACCTAAATGTTGTGGTTGTAGACTTACAATACTATTATTTAGTGGTACGTTTTAAGATGCCAATTAGGTCATGTATTGCCGATAATTAAAATGTTAAATTTTTTATATCAATTATTTTGAACAAGTTTTTTTTCCAAAAAAAACTAAATTAAAATAACCCATAATACACTAAAGTCTACACCGTTTGTTTTAAAGCCCAATAAAAAAAACAGTAGACTTTATTAATATTTACTTGACTAGGGAGCCTGTTCTAGATACATTTTTAAAAAAAAACGCTTATTTATTTATTTATTTTGAAAAAAAAAAAACGATTATATTAACACCTGAAGTCACAAATTCAAGATATTTATAGTATGAATTATAACTACTTCCAAAGCCCAAAAATTCAAATGGGGCAGGAGTTCGTAGCCAATAATATTATTACACGTTGCCAACCAAGTATGAATTACAAGTACTTCTAGATGGAGAAGGGCATTGACTTTGCACGTGATGGTCAACTGAACATATTTACAGGTCAATGTGAATTACTTATTTGCAATATATCATGTGGTCAATACAATTGACACACGCCAGCCCACCCAAGCAGCCAAAAATATTAGGTAGAGAAACACTCTCTAAACTGCTAGCTGGCTAACTTATTACACGTTGCCAACCAAATGGAAGATTCCTAGTTAATTTCATAGTTAATATATCTTTTAATTGCATGACTCATCATCAACGTTGTTATTTGGTTAAATGCAATGTGCTTTATAATATAATCATGATTACGTGCGTGTTTTGTGATAATAATTGTGATTATAAGATACTACAACAACAACAAACTTTCATGTGGGTCCCGCTTTCGCGGGGTCTGGGAAGATCCAGCTGTAGGCAACCTTACCTCTACCGGTATTTCTACCCATAGAGAGGTTGATTCCAAAAGACCCACAAAATAGTTTTGTAAAAAAGGTTTGAAGGAAAAAAACGATTGTAGAAGCCAATTACCGAGTAAGAGAAAGATAGAGATGATGAGAAAAGGTTCTGAAAGGCAAATAAAGAGGGATTGAATACATAGCAAATAAATAAGAAGCGGAGCGGAGACATACCTCATCAAAACCAGGGGCGCTTACTGCCGTCTCCTCCCTGAAAAGCACGACCTGCGGACAAACAAACCAAAACCCTACCCACCCCACACCGCCTAAGCTACAGCCTGACCCCTACAATCAATTGTGATTATAAGATGTTTTTTTGAAATATAGCTCTAAGAATTCTTGAAGCACGTAAATAATAATTGTAGGCCTATATAAAATTATAAGAAGATGTCGATGAGGTCTTAGCATAGTTTTAAGACTGAGGTCTTTGGTACATTAAGTCCTATGTACGATTTCCCCCTTCCCTATTGTGTTGTATTGCCCTTTTCATTGTTTACACTAGATCTCGCATATTATCCCGTATTTATAACATTAATCTTCAATAGTTTTGAGAAATAAACTAATTCAAAAATCACAACCACATAGAAAATATCAAAATACACATATAATTCTAATTTCTCAACTTGCTTAGTCATTCATTTTATTTACGAAGATTCTTCCATAATTGAGAAAACTTTTCAACTATCATAATTGAAACTAATAACAGCCACTGATGTCATATCAATAAATCTTAACCATTAATTAATTTAATAAAAACCTACTATAGTAGGTAAAGAGTGACTAGAGGTTTTTTCTCTTTTTTATTCCATATAACCCATCTGTCCAGTCCTTCCTCACTAATCCTCAATGTCCCATGGTTTCACACTGTCATTTCTCTACCAACCGCCATAACTCTGAGATTATGGATGAAGGTTCATCTTTTTAAAAATCAATAATTTGATTATGGATGAAGTTGAAACTTGAAACCCATCTTTTTAAAAATCAATAATTTAAAAATCCCCAGCAAATTCATCAGTCACCGTCATCCAAGAAGGAAAAGGAGAAGTAGAAAAAAAGGTCGTAATGCCTTCATTTTTGCACTGGACATTGGATCGAAGAGTGTTGGTGACTGTTCCATAACAAAATGTGCTATCGACTGTAGACTGAAGAGAGAGAAGGGCGGATTTGCCAACAGCGAAATCAGAGGATGAAGCAGTGATGATGGTGGTGGAATATGTAGAAGATGAGGCAGATAGAAAACAAACGCGGCATGCTCTTCATTGTTGTGTTCTGGGTATTGAGGTTCAACGGAGGGTTGTAGTCGGTGGAAATTTGATTAAACCTATATTTAATTCTCCCTCTCTATCTTTGTTTAATGAAGAAATGTATCCGCCATTGTTGGGAACTCGTGAGGTTTATGGCTGTCTCATTTTTTATGAGATCAGTGGAGAAAGCTTCCCTAATCAGGTAACACAGAGCAGAGTGTCACGAACGTTGACAGTGGTAAATAATGGGACCCAAACCCTGATGTCTCTAAAGAGTATCTTGTTGGAAGGACGCCTTGGTTGGAGGTGAAGATAGAGAGTAGCAAACAGTTCTTTTTGGGAGGAGGGGGTCTGTTTGATGGTGAAGGATATGGATTTTTCAATCCACCTACAGAAAAAAAAAAAAAAAAATCTGCTGAAGAAAGTGGGATGGTACTGAGAAAGAGAGGGAACCTGCTAATCTTTACAGCCCGGTTACCTGATTCAACGGTTTAGATTTATTCTGTTTGGATCAAAGGTTTAAATTTATCAACTATAATAATTGAAAAAAAATTTGTCTTTTATTTAATTCTATTTTTTTATAAATAGTATGGAATAGCTCTGGCTTTTTGTCTGGTTGATAAAAGTGTTTGCAATAACCGCCCCCTTCACTCCCAAAATTGATTATGCAATCTTTAGGGTCTAATCATAATTATCAACCATTTGGGGTTCATTAATATTCTCTTCCACATGCTAATCCACTTCACCTTTCCTCTTAAATTATTCATCTTTCATTTAATTAATCCTCCTCATATTATCCGCATTTTGTCTTCAAGGTTCTTAGTCAATGACAAACTAATTATTTATTAATTCTTGGAAATTATTTATCTAAGAATTGGACCACCTCAAGTTTTACATTTTAAAAATGGAATTGGGGATTAAAAGTGAATATTATTGCCTTTTAATTTTAAAATTTTAAACAAAAATTGATTTTATTAAGGTTGGCCATAGCCATGTGCCCAAGAACCCCACAACTATGCCTTTACCCATAAAGAGAACCAAAGCAATAGTCAAGACCAAAGCTCAAAGCTAATTACCCCCCCCCCCCCCCCCCCCCCCAAAAAAAGAAAAAGTAAAAAAAAAAAAAATCAAAGCTCAAAGCTGAAAAAGTGTTTGCCTCTCTCTTTGGATTTGAAGTTGAAGGCATCAATGGCCAAATATAGGAATTAGTTTAAGGGCATTTAAGATTTTGGATTAAATTTGAACTTTTGTGAATCTATCTATTATTTGAATCTCAACTTAAAGGTTGGTCAAAATTAATTTTTAGTCTAATAAAACTCATTTGATTCGATTTATTATTTTTATATGATTTTGTAAATTTCAATTTAAATGTAAAAGTAATAGGTCCATTGAATTTAGAACTCGGATCAAGCGTAGTTAATTTATAGCCTAGATATGCCTCCAGATTGAAGTAGGTTGAAGTGGGTTGAATTTTTTTTTATGTGATAAATTAAACTTTGTTAAAATAGTGGAAGTGAGTTAAAGTGAGTTGAACTAGATTGAAGTAGATTAAGGTTGGTATTTTAGAATTGACCTACGAAAAAAACAGGGCCATCACACAAATGCTTTCAATACTACCTGTCTTTTGTTTATTTGTTTAAACTACCAAGTTTGATCGATTCACCTTCTGAAACAAGTACTGATCCTGAAGGAATAACATCAACCACTTCACTCACTACATAGATTGTCAAGCCACATCCCTTATGAACAAGCAGAGGACATATATTTACTTGCACATCCAATCTTCAAATGCGTGATGCATTCATCCTCATCACCTCTTCCCCCCCCCCCCGGGGCAAGCGAGCAAAGAAGCATGGTTGTTGCTATCTGCTCCAATAACAAATCATTGGTAAGACTGAATAACTAAATAAAATACCAACCAAAAGAGGAATAACTCTGTTTAAGCCTGTAATAGCACAAGAATGTAAAGAATTGGCTCATTGAACTGAAAGTTTATTTGTCTACGACAGATTTTCCAGAAAGCTAAATGCCCTCTTGATCATAAGAAACGATCATGAAAGAGCAAATTGAAGAACAGAAATGTCTGCTGATTTTCTCATCCAAGCCCTTATGGTCAGGTCGATAAGATATGCATCTCCGGAGCATGAATCGATTTTCTTCATGTCCTTGGAGAGCGAATCCTGGGCGGCTGTCAAACAAGAGCAGGACTCAAGGAAGGCAGCAAACTGGCAGCATAGTCCCGAGCCCATAGGTCATAATACACGATTTCTTCGAGGGAGGGCAATTCCACCAGCTCGTTCCTGTGTTTGTCGCAGGTTAGCTCCACTACCTTGAAGATATCTAAGTAGCTAATCCTGCACAGTAAAGAACCACAATGAGCATAGTTTAGTAGAACCCTTGAGAACGAATGAACGATCAATCAGAGTCTCCTTTTAACCCTTTTTTTGTTTTTTTTTTTTGGGGGGGGGGGTGTTGTGAATCCTCGGGAAGCATATCCAGCGGCACTGTAAAGAACTTTGGCTTAGCTGCCTAAAAGCCTCACGCCCTCACACATGCAGAGTTGAATAGTATCAACCATAGGAAAAAAAGCGAAGACCCAATTTGATGTTTAGCAAGCACAGCATTTGACCGATTAATCACCTAGGAATGCATAAAAAAAAGAACACGATCATCTAAGAATGCATTAAAAAGAACACAATCCTGGAATGAAAACATACTTCTCATCTATAAACATCTCAACTGCTTTCTCATTAGCTGCGCTAAGAACACCCGTCATAGTCCCTCCAGCACGTCCTGCAGCATACGCCAGATTCATAGAGGGGTACTTCTTATTGTCTGGAGCTTTGAATGTAAGCGATCCCAGCCTGCACCATGCTTTCAATATGGTCACAACTTTCAAAATAACTGAGAATTAAGTGAAGATGAGTGGTTATCTATCTGGAATCAAAATGTCCTAAAAATAAATCTCTCAGCTGTTATCTGCCCTACAAATTTATTTCAAGTGAAAAAACAATTCCCAATGTGACTTATGATGATATGTACATGATACATAATAACAAGCTTACTTTTGAATAATCCTAACGACTTTAGTGGAATTTCTATTTCGGGGGGGGGGGGGGGAGTAAGGATGGAAGGCTGCTCGAAGCGTTTTTGGGGTCAAATCCTCCCCCTGGGAGTCATCCTAGTGAGTGAAGCATCTTCTTCGTTTTCAGATCATCTATATAGATATCAGAAGAAATCACGGACGCAGCTAAAAACATTTAATAAGACATCTCAATGACATTAGTCAAATTTGTTCAGAAATTTGATCTAGCAAGAAAAATTAATTTCTTTTACAGGTTATATCCCTGCACGCCATAGATTCTGGGCATAATTGCTGACTATGCAAATATTTCAAAAATAACAGAAAACTTACTTGCAAAGGTCAAGGCGTGGCCAAGTTATCTCAGAGCAGTAAATTCTGTCTGGCCATGATAGTGTATACAGGATAGGAATTCGCATATCAGGCCACCCCAGTTGTGCAAGAACCGATGAATCCTGGCATAGCAAAAGCGAATAAATCAAGTGCGACGAAGATAACCCAAGTTCAAGTGATGTAGAAACCAAGAATAGGCGAGGATAGGGCCAAACCTGTGTTTCAACCATTGAATGGACAATAGATTGCGGATGAATAACAATATCAATGTGATCATAGTCAGCCCCAAATAAGTAGTGGGCTTCAATGACTTCTAGACCCTGCAATTGTTTTTGCACAACAGAAATTGTTAGAACTTATCAAAGGTAATGAAATTTCTAATTGGTTTTTTCCTACTTATTTTTGGAAAACTGAACTAAGCAAAGTCAATGTATACAAATAGAACAACAGTCTGCACAAAGGAAGCCAAGTACAAACCTTATTGAATAATGTAGCAGAATCCACTGTAATCTTCTTCCCCATGTTCCAATTAGGATGCTTCAAAGCATCAGCTACTTTAACTTCTTTTAGTTTCTCAACAGGCCAATCCCTTTCAGAGAAAAGGGCAGGCATAAGATGCAATACCAAGTATTAGTCACTTCCTCAAAATTTCAACATAAAGTGAGATTACTCTCTCTTGTTGTGGATGCATACTCTTCTTTCTTTTCAAGATATAATTCACAATGAGAACAAGGAATAAGAAATAACACTCCCACGCACAACCTAGTCAATCAATGACACTAGTCACTAAATACGTTAAAACTTATGAGATTGTCATTACAATTCATAATCAAATACCATTAATGCATGAAACAGATTGATAATATTAGAAAAGTAACTAAGCCAGATGAAACAGAAATAAAAATTTCAGCCAAATCTAGAAAATCTGACATAGTGGCAGGTATATAGGCCAAAGTTTTAACCACAAACCTGAAAGCACCCCCAGATGCAGTCAAAATAATGCGTCTTAGGCCTCCCTCTGGCAAGCCTTGAATACACTGAATAAGAAAGCATCCTTTCAGTTGGACTAATTGAAGCCATTAACAATTGGAGATAGGTTGCAAAAAAGATAGGGCAACAAGAACCAGCTATTAGACAGTGCACAAAAATTGACAATAGTTGAAGTTTTATATTTTATCAGCAGTCCACTCGTGGTACTCAATCACACCCACATAGATATTAAAACTTACCTGAAATATTGCAGAATGTTCGGAGTCAGCAGGGAGAATTTTAACCTTATGCTTTTCTGCAAGGGGAAGAACAAATGGCCCCCCAGCAATTAGGGTCTCCTTATTGGCCAAAGCAATGTCTTTGCCTGCTTCAATGGCAGCCACTGTAGGCTTCAGAAAACAGAATCAGAAAAGTTTCAGTTTTACAAAAAGATGCTTAATTTTGTTAGAAGATAATATATTCAGACATACGAAAGATTATGGAATATAAATTGTATGGCTTACTTTTAACCCCGCACAGCCAACTATTCCTGTAACTACTGTAACAGCATCTGGGTGGCGTGCAACCTGAAATTTCTCTCATATGACAACCAGCATAATATGAATATCTTAAATAAAGTATAATATAATAGGTGACTACCTCAACTATACCCTCATCTCCTGGAATAATTTCAGGCATGTGATCGGTTCTGGCTAGAGCCTCTCGGAGTTCAGCAACTAAGGACTCATCTTTCACTGAAACTAGTTCAGGCTTGAATCTCTTTACCTGAACATCAAGAATCATACACACCGAATCTCTTTACCTCCTTGCTGTTTAGTTTCAATTATTTTCAGTGATAGAAGATCTTTCAATCCGCTTACTTGCAATGTTAAGAAGAATACTATATCAGTACCTAGCTATTCTTGAAAGAGCTGTAAGCCAATTAGTTTCGTCCATTTGCCATTGCTGAAGCAAAATTGGGCCAAATCATAAAAGGTGAAAATTGTAATTCTGATGCTCAAATTAAGAGTGCGCTCAGAGCCCATCTAAATAGTGTCATATTTTAGTTCAACATAAAAACATAGTCATCCTGCTCTCACTACAAAGCGCAGTAGTGATGAGTTTTCCTCCCCTCCCCATCGATGACAATTAGCACAAAGCACTGAAGCCTACAAGCCTTTAGCAACGAGATTTTCAGCTCAAAAAATACGTGACGCGGAATGATAGTCCACAATATAGTTACCTGATCAGCTAGAAGAGTCACATTTGAACCAGCTGCAAGAGCTACAACTCTGAACTTGTCTGGCTTCTCTGCAACAATATCTAATGTCTGTAATGAAGTAATTCATAATTAGAAGCAAACAAGGATAATCATAACACAGTAGACATAATTATTCATCTTGCACAAAGATGATATAACATATCCCTGACAGATTAAGTTCTGAAAGATGAACACCTCTGTAGATACCATACCACAGTCTGTCAAATTTTCTGCAAAACATATGTTGTCTTACAGTTGCAGTCAACGTACGAACACTCAAATGCGGACAATCAACCAAGGAAGAAACAGATATTCACCTGAGTACCAATAGAACCGGTAGATCCTACAATAGAAATAGGCTTTTGACCATCCCAGGGCTTATAATCAGGCTCTACAACAGCTCGTCCAGGCCAGGCAGGAGGTGGTGACTGAGCCGAACAACGGATCCTACCAAATGTTTGTATGCAGTCCTTTCTTTTCCAAGAGAGTCCACCTAAAGAAAAAAAAAGGGAGCTGCAATGAGAAAATCAAGCATGAAGTGATACATTTCTAATGTGCCTATACATAAGAGAAGTTTCCACCGGGGGGGGGGGGGAAGAAAATGTCATGTCTTCATGCAATGGAATGACAGAGAAATCCATGCCTTCACCTGAAAACTGATAAGGACAAAGGCCCTGTTTGGCAAACAGCTGTTAGCTGTTTGTATTAGCTGTTAGCTATTAGCTATTTGGGTTAGCTGTTTGTATTAGCTGTTTGAATTAGCTGTTTGTTGAAAAACTGTTTAATAAAATTAGCTGTTTCTGATAAAGTTGTGAGACAAAAAACTAATTCTTCAAAAAGCTCTTCCAAAAAACTCATGGAATTAGCTTTTTCAAATTAGCTTTTTGGACCCAAAAAGCTCTTTTAAAAATCTCTTTCACCAAACACCCCAATTAACTTTTTTACTTGGTCAAAAAGTTAATTTTGGTCAAAAAAACTCTTTTTGGCCAAAAAGCTCTTCAAAAAGCTCTTTGCCAAACAGGGCCAAAAACAAATTGGTTACAGAAAGAGCCTACTTTCCATGCCATACCCATGACAGTGATTAGCCAGAAACTGAAGTGAGCTGTGGAAAAGGAAAACAGTCTAAGAACGCCTAGCCCAAGAGACATTACAGGCCTCCTCCTTCCAGTACCAACACGTACATCCACACACAACTACCATTGCTTAGTGATCATTAAGGCCTACTTGAGCATGAAGTAGATACTCATTTCGAGTATAGTTCTTACTCTGTTCTTATTTAATCAATACCCGTTGTTCTTTGGTAATTTGCCAGCCAGAGCACAGGAGCTTAACCTGTCCTCGTAAACTCTTGGCACACTGAAGAAGGGGGCTGAAGATGGAGCTCATTCTTCTTCAACATGGGTGTCCGGTGTACCAGTTGTCAGGGTTTTGAAAGGGCAGTTGTACATTGCAACTATCAATTGCACAGTATAGTTAGCTATCTTAACCTATGGATATAGACCTCAGGGGCTGAATCAAGCAGGGAAGCCCTGAGTGCTTCAAGATTCATAAGAAGTGACAGACAATTCCAAAAAAATTTCTCAGAGTAGAACTTTCAATGTCATGAAAGATTTCCATCATGAAATACACTCCATTTACACCAGCCAAGGTAACGCCAGTTGGGAAGCCAAGAAGTTAACATCGCTCAACAGTGAGCTTATTACAAGTGCTTGATTAAACGCAAATTCTCATACAAGTAGTGCAACAAATTTCACCCACCTTTTTCCGACAACAAACAAAAACAATAAAACAACAATAAAGTTCCAGTGTAGATTCTGTAGGACTGGAACCTAAGGAACTTCCCCCTTACAAGTAGAGAATTCGTTTCCGATAACCCACAATAACTTTCCTTCCTCCCAAATCCTGGAAATCACTTTCCAGAAAGCTCACAGAAATACTTTAAGCAAGCCCTTTGCATATACTATCAACTTCCAAAACAGCCAAATATAACTATAATAGCTGGGAAAATGCTACATTGATCCTGTTATGTAATATGCTTAACCCAAGCACCTTTCTGCAAAGTCTTTGATTTGTCAAATTGCTAATTCCTTATCCCTGATAACTAATTGATTCTCAGTTTTTATTATTTTAAAGCATCCAACTCAATAGTTTGATCGCCAACTGTTTATGGAGCCTTTATTCTGCTTACTAGAGCAACCAACAGTGAAAAATCAACAAAGCCACCTACTAGAATCATTCCAGTATCAAGATAAACCTCAAAAATTGAATCCTTAAACTAACAATAGTCCGAGGCTTCAAAAACATCAAACCACTAAAATGAGAAGGAGGGTTGGGGGCTTTTACTATGCTTTACAAATCCCTCTAAGAACTCTCGAAATCAGTGTCATAACGACAAAGTGACCAAAAATTGGCGATACCCAAATCACAAAAACAGCTATAGAACCCACAAAAAAAAAAAAAAATCCAATCCCAATCAAGAACACAAAATGCCATTAACAATTACAAGAACTCCATTGAAGCTTATAGAGAGAAAAGTTGGCACCTTTAGGTTTGGGAAGCTGAGTAGAATTAGCTGAATCCAAAAATGAGATAGCTCTGATATCTGGTGTCGAAGAGAAACTCACAGCCATGGCAGCTCTCCTTCAAACTCTCTCACTCTAAAAACTCAACCCACAAATTTGCCCACCCAAATTTGATAGTATCAAATGCAAATCAATTAGCAACAGAATCTGAAAGATGCCCTGAAAATTAAATATATATATGGGTTGATAGAGATGGATGGAGAGGGAGGGAGAGAGAGAGAGAAAGCAACGCCACTAATATTTAGAAGTTAGAAATGCCAAAGATAATAGCACGAACAGCAGTAACAGCACAAACTTTGTAAGAAATTGGTGCGTCCACACAAAGAATACATTAATTAATGAATGAAAGTAAAATTAAAATAAGAGGAAGACGGGAAAGGAAAGAGGTCCAGTGGACCAGGCGTCAAGGTTGCTGGTGCTGGGTTGGTATAATAACTTTTTCCGCGAGATTCATGCAGTCACTGCATTTTTGTGAATGGTAGAAGAACTGCAGATGTAAGCCTCAATCTGGGATATTTTCACTTGGGTTTGGAGTCTGATAAAGTGTAGCTGATATAATTACTAACTAAAAGTGTTAATGAGTACTAATTAATATTAATTAATAATTAGTATAAAATAGTGCTAAAAGTTGATGGTGATAAATATTTATAATAAGTTGAAAAAAAAATATACTGTCAATGTATAAACTATTGGGAACTTGTGGATCAGTTTTTTGAACTTATCATAAGTATTTTTCATCAATATTTAGCGATAATCAGCATTCATCAGCACTGGTCAACATTTAATTATATGCTCTGCTCACAAGTTTAGCATTAATCAGCACTAATCAGCATTGATAAATACTCATAAATACTGATCAATACTTATCAACACTCATCAAATACTAATAAATAATTAAATCACTTATAATAAGTTTAAAAAAATATATTCGGAATTAAACAAAAGAATTAGTGATATCAATAATCAATGATTGATAATAAACAAAGCCACCAAAATAACTTTGAGTAAAATTTTGGCCACCAAAGCAAGATTCTTGGATTCAGCAATTTTGGTGGGTTGAACATGCAATGCATAGGCAGTTCACAGTGCCCAACAAGTACAATAATGCAATGTGCCCCTGCAGTCTGCTAATGGTCTACTCTCTAGTGTCTACTCATTGCCAGACTATTTTTCATCATTTTTCTCCTTTTTTTTTCCCAACTAGTCTTTGCATAAAATATTCCACTGTGCTTAATATCAACACGTGAATTAGGTGCTATTGATTGTGACGGTGTTCATTCTTGGGACTCTAAGCTACCTAAGGCTAACACCCCTTTTTTTAAATTTTTTTGATGTATATAGAATTATAAATACAAAGGTTCTGTTCTTTTCACAAGTTTTTTTAAATTTATCAATCTATTTCAACCCAATTTAATTAACTTTAATTTATCTAAAAAAAATACTAACTTTAATTCACCTCAACTTACCTCAATTCACTTCAACTTACCTCAACCTACTTCAACCCCCCTTCATAATTTTAATAATTTATAAAGTGTCATGTGAGATTTAATTATTTTTGTAAAGTACTATGATTTGAAAATGGTGAAAATTTATAAGTAAATTGAGGTGGATAAAAGAGTGAGGTGGGTTGAAATAGATTAAGGTGAGTTGAAGTAGGTTGAATTTTTTTAATGTCATAAATTGAACTTTAGCTGATAGTGAAAATTTGTTGAAGTAGGTTTAAATATATTGAAGTAGGTTGAAGTGGATAGAAGTGAGTTGAAATTGGTATTTTTAAATGTACCCATGAAAATAAAGGCTTGTACATAAAAAGTTATCATCAATAAATTTTGTAACCCAAATTGTTAAAAATAATTGACAAGTTGTGCCGGCCTCCAACTTCCAGAAAAATAGTTACAAAATTGTGAAATTACCATTCAGCGAAAAAATGCACTAAAAATTACAATAACTGCATAAATTATCACACAAATTATATTCTCATTATTTTAACCCACTTTAAAAAAAATATACCAACTTCAACCCATCCCAAAAAAATACCAACTTCAATCTACCTCAATCCACTTCACCAATTTACCCACCCCAATTTACCCACGAAAAGAATAGGTCCAAAATTAAGAATAATTCTTCTGAACCATGGAGATTGCAATAGTTGATAGTAAATAATATATACAGTTGTTATCAAAGAATAAGGTTGTGCAATTGTATCAGGCTATATTTTTTTCGACTTATTTTTTGAAGAATAAGTTCAGTAAATAAGTTCAGTTCAAAATAAGTTTAACAAATAAGTTTAAAAATTTGTCTCAATAAGTCAAAAATAAGTTCAGTTCAAAATCAGTTCAACAAATAAATTTGAAATAAATTCAATTCAGGATAAATTTAGACAGAAGAAGTCGAACAGAACAAAACCTAAGTTTATTTTGTCCATTTACATTGAAAAGCCTAATTCTTAAATTGATTGCATGTAGTAGTGTCCAATTTGTGTCAACAATTTCATGCAAGGAGATATACTTTGATTTGACATAGGCTTATATACATATAAATTCACCTAGGGATCATGCCTTATCTATGAGGGAATTTATAATTGGTCGTCTTATTATTTGATTGTACATGCAATACTTGGGGTGTGGCTTGCCTTCCCTTTCATCAAGAGATCTACAATTGACTGCGTGATCTTGTGATTTTGCAGATGAAATTTTATTCTAAGCGGAGCTAAAGTTCATTCATGGTACAATGACACCAAAATTTCATCTGAAATGTCGATTGGATTATCTGAAAATGAACTTTTCTTACATTGTGAAATGTAAAAACTTTGAGCAAGTACATAGAATAATGAGTTACCCTAGACACTTGCAAATTGTCAATTACTTTTGGGTTGCAACCTCACTTGGTTGCATACATTACTTATTTATTTCAAGCCTAATTTATAGTAATGTATTTCAAGCATAATTTATATAAAGTTTAAATTGGCTATACAAAGTAGTGATTTACTCCAACTATTACCCATTAATTTTAGATTTAAAGCTTGCGTTAAATTGTATGCATTGTTCATTTATTTTGGACTCAATTTACGTAAATCTGCCATGGATTATGCAGTTGCTTATTAGTAGGTTTTTTGCATTTGGGTGAGGACACTTTCACTATTTACCTAATAATTCAAGGGTCGATGACAGTGACAGTGTGCCATTGACAATTCGTCTCCTTCTATCATGCCACTATTGCATTTTCATGTTGATGGGATATTTCAATTAAACGACTACCAACCACCAACATTGCACAGCACATAATGAAGGCTATTTTAATTAATTATCCTGAACACCCTAATCGTCGACCAAATAATTCACTTTGAACTCAAGCAACCTGAACCCAGGGTTCTTTTCAGAAACATATTTTGATATTTGTGTATCCTCCAAAATTCTTAAAAATTGCATAACCAGCACCTACACCCCCTTTCTCCTGTGTTGAACGGTTATCGTTGTTCTACTGAGAAACATATGCATGATAACATGCATATAATAAAGATTAACTCAGCAAACATCATCTTGCTTCAAACTTCACCAGCTCTGTAACTTGTTCCTCTTGAATCTCACTGGAGTTTAACTCTGAGTTCGCCCTCCCCACATTCATCGCTAGTTGCCCCCCCAGATTCAGCAATCTGGGTGATTCTTTGCAGTTCATCAACTTCACCGGCAGACTGTGCTGAGTTTTCAGCTTTGACATTAACATCCTTTGGATTATTCGATGATTTAGGCTGTCGTATGGCTACAGCTGCAGCTGCTTCTGGCATGAAAACCGAGGGAGTCTGGGGAGGGACCCACCTGCGGGCCATTGGATTATCAATATTCACTGTGCCACTCGACACCAAACCAGTCTTTGGATCATTGCCATTTTCGATTTCAGTGATCCTAGGATTCTTTTGCTCCCACCAAGGAGTCGAAGTATTGTTAGGATCATCTTGGGCCATGGGGACACTGCCTTCAGTGGTAGCTTGAGATTGGGGAACAAAGCTTGAGTTGCTGGCTGACCAACCGAGCTCGCAAGGCTACTCAAAGAGAAGATAATATTGGTCAGATGTAAATTTTTAGTTATACACAGCCCAATAAATCAAATCAACGAAAATATCCTTAGTACCAGTTCACCCTAGTTTGTTAGGATAACAGATCATAGATTGCCTGCATAGTCGATCATGATGTTTGCTATTTAGTCACACCTTGTCTAATTTAGGCTTCAGGGTTGGGATCATGTGCACACATCACCTGAAACAGGAATGTGGATCGAAGCTTAAGCACTGCTAGTAACAACCGTTCAGATCCATGCCCATGTTCTCAAATGCTGTAGGCTACAAGCCACGCATGCTTGTTTCAAGTCAATCCCATTTTTTGATTACCTTGGCAGTGCATTTACTCTCAGCATATTCTATAATTACTGATTACAAAAGAAACTTAATACCAGAATCATGTCTTGTTCAATCTAGTTATCTTGGTTGTTACTCTTCCAATAATAAGTGATTGCATGAGATTGCAAGCAACATAGACATGAATGTCAAGATCAAATACCTCAGCTCTTGTGGCGAAGCTCGAATTTGAAATAGATTGATTAGGATCTAGGGGCCGATCATCCATGTCCTGAAGCTTAACCAAAAGGCAACAAGAAGATATATAAGCAACAGGCTACCAGATTCAAGCATTAATGTTTTGTACCTATTGACCTTTCCATACCCCGCCAAAATGGCATTCAAATTGGCCATCATTATTAATGTCTTTAAATGCGATATCACTTACCCGGATACTAGATGGTCTCTCTCCTCTCTGCACCGTCGCCATAATCTGCAGCACAAAAAGTATCACTATTCAGTATTCACCAGCCTCAAAACATGGATGCCACATCACCATCCCATAACAAAAATGAGGAGGGGAGGAGAGGACTATGGAAGACCTCCATATAGGACTTTGGATGAGAGGTTGGTGGCGAGGCAGACCTCACTGCAAGTGAGATATCAATTACATTACTCCCATAATGTAGGATATAAAATGGTTAAGCTGACCGGACAAAGCACCTATAAATGCCAACCTGATCGTGTGTCATACTCCGACTTGCTACCCATCTGGTGCTGATTTAGACAAGCAGAAACACAAAGGATAAATGAGAGAATTTATGGGGATGAACAAGTCAAAAACAAAGGAATGGAGATCCAATTTCAACTCACCATTGAACGACCTACGGAACCACCGAGATACTCTTCTCTGGCAAAGTTTCTCCCAGGGATGTATGTTTGCCCTGATTATTGATAGGCAAATCACAAACAAATGCGAACAGCAGCATCAGCTAACACGAATTGAAAGAAGACCACATACAATGAATTGTCATAGGTAGATCTAGTTGAAATTTCTATATTCACAAACAGGAACAAAACTCAGAAACCTAACTCAAATTTTGAAGGAAATCTAAGCCATTGTTTCAAAACCAAATCATAAACTAAGATTCCTGCTTTATGGGGTGCCAGCCGCGGGGGGGGGGGGGGTTCAAGAAGTAGTGGCCCTGCCCAGTACTCTTGAATTGCAAAACATTGGTTCCATTGAACCCTAGGTGAAAAGCTACTGACAGCAGACTATTCCACAGAAAGCAAGTAGAGGATACTTAAAAGGATAGTTTGCTTCAGTCCTCTATAATCCAAGCCGAAAGAAGTTTCCCATATTTGACTTGTTTAGGTCTTAGGAAGTAGCTGTAGAAATCTAAAACATAGTTTTCGGTCTTTCAAATTTGGGCAGGGATACCTAACTAAATCCAACAAGTCAAAGGAGTCAAATATACAAACTTTTTCCATTTGCATTTATCTTCCTGGAATAAAATTGTAAAATCGAAGGCAAACTATTCTGAGGAGATGAAAGGAATACTAATACTTATCTGTTTCATCCAATTGCATTGGAGCCAAAAGTCTCGTTTATTAGAAACCTCTGAGAACCATGAATCATAAACAGCAATGTCAAATGTCACAGAAAGTTGTCCCTGGGTTCTTAATTGTAGAGGCAACTCTGTTCTCTTTCCAATCACAAGTCTAATGAAAGAAACCACTCCAGACTCCACAATGCATAAGATAGCATTCTGTACTTGTAAGACAGAAACTAGGCTATATTCTGTATGTCATTCCTTAAGGGCCTTCACCTACTCACAACCTAGCTCTATAGACCAAAATTTTCACCACCTCCCTTGCTCATGTCACTGCCAGCAAATCCCTCAACTAATATCAATTGAAAAATTCTATTTCGAAAACTATTTCAAAACTAGGATATGTGTAAAAAATGAAAGAATGAATGAAAGAAAAGGAAAAACAAAGGCACCTCCAGAAGAATTGCAAGAATTGGGTAAATGAAGGTGGAATAATAGCATAATAATTAATATAGGTTAATCAGTAGGGTCTATTATCAAGTTGAATCTCCCTTATAAGCGTCAACCAATAGACCATAAATGTAATCCATAAATCAGATATCCTAGTCTCAAGACAGCCACAACTCCAATCTACTATTTTCATAGAATGCCCATTACAACCTCACACCAAGTGCGCGAAAAGAAACTGGAATTTTTAGTGAGCTTCCAAGCATGAAGACTGCCGTAGTTACATTGCACCTGCTTCATTTCATCAACAAGAACAGCACTTAATTGGACAAACATAACCAAGAAGCATGAAGCACCTTATCTCCAAGAGGCAATCCACTAAGCTCATAAGAAAAATGGTCCCAATACCACAATGTTCTCCGGAAAAAAGTACGTGTAGTAAGAGTGAGCCGAAGGAAAACAAGAAACAACAGAGTGAAAAAAGAGTGAACTAGGGTTTGCAAGTTGATTTAAAGAAAACAATGAATTAAGGAGACTTTATGATCCATTGAAAACTTAAAGCCTTAAACCAAAAGACAACCTTGCTGGCCATTGCCCCTTCCCCCTTTTTGCTCCTGACAAAAATTTGTATCCTCTCCGTTCCTATTCAACCCCCACTGGATGTCATTAAATAACTAAATGGACAACTGGAGCAAACAAGTAGCAATTCAGACTCAAGCAATGAGACTTGAGTAAGTCTATAAGATACCTTCCAATTTTATTATTGCATTTCTCATTATTCTGATCTCCTGAAGTTGCACGTCCAACAAGCTCATGAATTCCATGAAGTATTTCTTTTCTGAAGGGGTTGACAGAAACATCATCAACGAGGTGAAACCAAGCTAATGAGATGCAGCACCAGGACTTAAGCAAAACCTACCTTCATTTTTCATAATCAAAATTTCCTGACTGGCCTTTGCCACATCCGCAGCTGCGACAGCTGCTGTTTTTGCAGCTGCTGCCGCTTCTTCAGCCAAACTTGGTTCGCCAGCAGTCCTTTTCTCAATTGCATTCTCTTCATCCAGAACAACTCTGCGGATCCAAGATTTTAGCGTGGGAATAACTGAATTCTGCAAAAACACATATGCATTCTATCAGTTGTTCACCAAAAAGGAAGCAACATACTTGATCCCTGCCCCCCCGGGGGGGGGGTAACTTAGCGTGGTGCTTAGTTGACAGTCAAGTGGAATCAAATGATGAAGCAGATCAGTTACAGAGCTGCCAAGGTATATTGATATCTACATGGAATAGCTTTAACTACCATACCTTAAAGACTATAGCTGCTCCAGCACCAGAAACTGCCAAAAATCCAACCGCAAGCACCACATGTAACCAGTGAAATCTTCTTGATGTTGTTGACATCACACTAAACGGAGCAGCTGCCATTGGCTGCGCAGCTTGTGCTGGGACTTGTGTTTGATTACTAGAAGGCGGCATGGACTGTGCATCTGAGAAACGTACTGAACATGTCAAGTCACAATCTTTAAACCATTTTTTAACCCTGGTCATGTACAAATACAAGGCTGCTTCAAGAGCAGCCTTCCTTAAATTAATGTATATTATCTTGGTAAGTGCTGGTTTGACCATTGGCAGCACCTGGTGAAGGGTCCTGTGATTGTTCTCGTTCATCAGAAAATGGAGGGAAAAAAGAAAGGAACATGAGGACGCCCACCCGGGTTGGGGGGGGGGAGGGTTGAGTCCTCTTTGCATATGAAAACGACAACTTGAATGTTTAGGTGCACGCGCCGGGGGAGGGGGGGATCAAAGATCCCCTTCAAAGTTAATCTTCAAAGGTTTTTTCAGTCCACATAAAATCAATTACAGGTACGCAACGAAAGGCTTCGTCAATCTCTTCTTTAGTAAGCCCTTTCCTCTCAAGAAAGTTTCTTCTGTGAACAACTGGAGATCCCCTAACCCTGGAGTGCGAGAGAAACTTGATGGCATTCTGGACCTGCCCTTCTTGAATAGGTTGTGTATTGACAAACACAGATTTCGGAGAAATCTCTTTTGGGAGTTCTGCTGTTGGTTGGTCATCATTTGTTGGCTGTTCCATGGGCTGTAAAGCTGTAAATATAAAACACCAAATGTGAATAACAGAAGGTTTGACCCAAAGGCACAACTCCACAAATACATGAATCAAATTGTTGCTCTGTTCCTCCGTGATTGAGTACGCTTTCCAGAGAACCAGAACACTTCTACCTTTACAATGGCAGGAAAGCAAACTTGAAGAAGTACAGTTGCTTAATTTTACACGGTAACAAAAATTTTATAGCATGCTTCTTCCTGTTATTGCTATTTCCATTCAATTACAGCAATGTAACCCGCAGGCCACAGCCTAACCACTAACATGAAAATACAAATCTAAATTCATATCTCAAGCATCCAATTTAAGCGGGAATGTTAAGAACGAGGGAGGGTCCCGACATAATAGACTTACCCCTGAATTGTAGAATTACCTAAGAGTGGCCCTGTTGGGCCCCAGATATTACCATTGTCCACTGCAACTTTGGGGTATATGAACTGCACCAAAATTACACAACTTTCATAGGTTCAAGAGCGAATCATAAGAGTCATCACTCTCCCCCACTTTGAAATTTGAATTATGGTTCTGTATTGCAAAAATGCCCTAGAGAAGTCCATCTTCCTTTGACAGTAACATGATTCGTGACTGTCTCGTCAATCCCTTTGTCATAATTCATAACGGGAAGTCCAAGTAACCACCTTCGCATCAACCCACATACATCAGATGGGTTTGAAGCGGGACCAAGGGGGTATTTTCTGAAATTAAAATGCTTTAAATGCCCACATCAAGTTCACTGAGAACAACCTACTTATATCCAACGCATTACAACCGAAGAAAAAAAGTTTCTATTAGCCCCTCTTCTAGTTATCCTGGATGTCCAATTGTTTCAGTTGTTCAAGAACAACTTATAACAGAAGACCCAAACAAGTAATTTTAACTAATACCAAGCTGTATATCTTCCATGCAAACTCAAAAGGGTTTAAACTTTAAGTCAAAGTGAGCTGCGTGCCATAACTTCACATTCAACCCAATTGGCAGTGTACCTTTCTACTCTATAGCGACCCACCAAACCCTAAAAAAAGGGGGGGGGGAATACACAAGAGAGAGAGGGAGGAAACCTGAGTTAGTAGAGGGGGTATCATCGGTGGGACTATGAGGGGGAGCGGATTGGGTCGCCATTAGTAGTTTCCCACGGCACCTGATGCATCAAATCAACTGCAGAAAAAATGAAATAAAATCGCCAGCAATTAACAATCAGAGCAAAATCGCTGATCATAGACATGGTGCTTATTCTCGATCAGTATCACTTAGTGTGAGGAGAGAGATTACAATTTCACAGGAAGAAGGAGACGACGATGATGATCATGATCATGATGATGATGATGATGAAGAATTTGCGGTGGCATTGAAGTGCACAATCCTTGGCCTCAGTGGCCTGGGCAATTTCCCCCGGAAAAGCAAGAAAACGCCAAACGGCCCAAATCCCACCGCTGCCCTTTAGGATTTTTCTTTTCTTGTTTTCTTTATGAAGTAGGGTGGCGTGGCGCCTTTGTTTTAAGTAGCGATCATCTTTCGGTTAATCGAATTTTCTGTTCGTAAGAAATTGAATCGGAAATTGTGGTCATTTGTTATTTGGTTTATTATATTTTTTGATTTGATGAGCGTGTGTATTGTAATCTAAATTTAAAAAAATAGTTGATCAATTTTTTTGGGCTTAGTATCCTTCTAAATCGATTATCAGTTAGCTGTTAATTCAAAATATTAATTTTTAATTTTTAATCCTTTTTATATTATTAGACTATCTAAAGCAGTCCCAGACCTCATAAGAGACCTACACTGAGAGATAGTGGTATTCTTATTGTAGTTGACTATCTAACTCAGTAAATCTTTGACTATTTTAAATATTAAGTTCGACAATATTAAATAGGGATTTTAGACACTAATAATTCTACCTATACAATTAGTTTGGCATGCATGTACTTCTCGGTGCATAAGATCACAAGTGAAGTGATCTATTTGTAGTAACTTTTGATTTAAAGCTTGTTCATTCTTAACATTTTAGATGAGCGATTAGCGGGTTAAAATATGTTGAAATAAGTTGGAGCGAGTTGAAGTATATTAGAGCACGTGTGAAGGGGTATGAGTAGTTTTGGAATAGTTTTGTAAGAGGGCTTGTAGCAAATTAGAGCATGTTGAAGTGGGTGGAAGCATATTGGAGAAAGTTTGAATAGATTGGAGCAGATTGAAGTACATGCACTTTCAACACGCTAAAATGAAAGGCCCTTAGTTACAATCCCTCTTAACTCTTCACAACACATGATATTTCAGCCAATTATTAAGTCAAATAAAAAGCAAATCTAATATCGAACACATAAAGGATTTAGTTGTATATTCAAAAAAGATCATTGAAAAAAGTTTATAATAGAGAGTTTTAACTTTAAAATCCAAAATTAGTTGCTCATAATTGATCACTATATGTTCTTTTTAACCTATCATAAATACTTATTATCAATATTTGTTAACCAACACTTATATTATTATCTAATAATAATTTCAACCTAATCAGTACTCAAACTGGGATAATTTAAAATAAACCTTATTATTGACTTCCATTATGGAGCTCTTTTACCACAACATGAATTATGACATCATAAGTATGGCAAATTGCTCATAATTGATTAAATATTAAATTTAAATGGAACCTTGATTGTTGACTGTGATTACTAGGCTCTTCCAAACCAACAAAAATTATCAAGTTTTGTGGCCCATAATTTTGGGTGTGTCAAATTCTTCCTTATTTGGGAAATCCATCGGTGCTGAACAGATTTTTTATGAACTTGATTATTGACAGGTTAACCCTTAATTGTATTTGTTTCTAACATAATGTGTCTGCCTTCCCGGACGCCCACAACCCATGTCTGGCTGTTGCCATTTAAGTTTAATCATAATGAAGCTAGTTCACATGTCAGATCACGTGCAACAGTGCTTCTAATTTAAGCATTGATTGTATTGCTATTTTAGTTGTCATGTATCTGATCCCATGATTTTTTGCTGATTGCCTTGATTTGATCACTTCATCTTTTTAGGTTGGCTGGCTTGCCAATGTCCATCAAATCTAGGCTCTCAAAAAATAGGGCTTAGCTCCCCTAATGGCCTTCCCTTTGCACATTTTCAAAATCTTGTGTCCATCAATTTACCTGGCCACATTGTTCCTAGCATTTTTTATTTTTTAATCTTTTGAAATCGGTCTCTTTGTTTGCAAAAATAACGTCAGACTATTTATACTGATCTCTTTAAACTTTAAAATAGGATCCATATTAAAAGGAGTTGTTGTTACACAAAATCACCAAAGCATCCTCACTAATCAGTAATTGTTAGCTTCGACATGATCATTTATGTCCCAAATGAAGTCTTTATCAAAGAAAATACATGGGGCAGCTCATAGTTTGATAATGTCCCAACTGTAAACCATCAATAGCATACCCATTTTGACAGGAAGGTTAGGCACCATGTGAGAATCACAGGAGGATGATTCAAAAGTACAACAGCTTTGCAAATCTAAGGAAAGATGTACAATTAGGAGAAGTGTGCCAATCATTGAAACACATAATTTATTAAGTGAAGGCAACTAACCACTGGCACCAGCTGTCCAACTCTCAAAGTGTCAATATGAAGCTGACCTGTACAGACAAGTAAGTAGGACCTGTATGCATATGACAAAAGAACTACTTCCACCTTACCCTAAAAACACCTCGGTCAGAATTTCATTGGATTTCATTGTCCAAACCAATCAGCTTTCCCTCTTATTTTCTTTGTCTTTATTGCTGTCTTTACCCTGCAACAAAGGGTGCTGAGAGTACAGCACGAGAATGTCTAGATATACGAAAGTCGTAACCTCGTCGCTAAGACTACAGTGTCAGAAGGTCTAGATATACACAGCCATGGAAACGGCCCTTGTTGTTGAGAAACGATGTTACATGTTGACAAAACAAAGTTTTAATTCAAGACTAGTATTAGCGAAGACAAATATGGTAAAGTATTCACATTAACCCAAATCAATATCATGCGATGCAGAGATCGTAGATACAAGATGCTTGTGTGACACCTCTGTAAGCAATGGAGGATTTAGGTGTACAAAAGGACTGCCATTTACACATATTATGGTGTAATCTAACCAAAAGTAGACAACTTTAAACAGCTAGAATGATAAGCATCAATATTAGTATATTACAACCACTCTCATCACCCAGCCAGCAGCTTATTTTTAAATCACTGCAATAAGAATCTAATCATCATGATACCACCTTTTCCTTTTACTTTGCTTTCTTATAAATAAATCCTATACCTTAACACCATCAGCATTGACATGCTGAGAGTTGGCATCTAGAAGGTTTTCCAGAGATCGGGCTTTTCTACTTCGAACCCTCCCTGCTTCTTTAAGCAACTCAGCCAACCTTCTTTTTTCATCATCCACATCAGGATTTGCAGTTCCCAACTTCTCTTCTCTCATTCCCACAACATACTCCAATAGTTCTATGGCATCATCCAACCTGCAACCATATTTGGACAGCGATTTATCATTCAGAAGTTCTAATTTATGTATAATAATATATTTCACATGAGATCTTCCTAATTTTTGGTGATCGTTTGCATGGAATGTATTAACAACCTTTAAAATTTAATATATTCAGGTTATTTCTATAACAGGAACAAACACAAGATGATTTAAAAATCATTTTGCATTGTAATAATGAACCCAGAATAGATGATCTGTTCAAAGGATATGGAAAAGCAAAGTTCTCAGAAGAAAAAATCACAGGAGAAGGATTGATACCTGCCAACTGCATCATAAGTTCCGGCAAGATTACTATAAACCCCAAGTGTATCAGGGTGATATGGACCATATTCTTGCTCCAGAATTCTCTTGGCTTCCTCAAACAACTCCATTGCCTCATTGATTGCATAACGCTGGACACAAACAAGCCCCATTTGATTAATAGCTATTCCGAAGAAGGCAGACTTCTTCTCCCCACTAGCACGGAGTTTCGTAATAGCACTCTTGAAAGAATTGTATGATTCAGTATAATTTCCGAGCATATAGTACATAACACCCATCTGCGCTTCAACTCCAGCGATTGTATTTTGCTGTCCAGGCGCATCATTGTATATTTTCAATGCTTTTTTCAGCAGTCTGATTGCTTGCTCAAGCTCATTCATGGACTCATAAATAGCAGAAACATCAGTAAATCCACTTGCAATGTCCTCAGGTGAAATTCCAGGAACGGGCTTGCCATAAATGCGGAGAGCATTTTCACAATAAGACTTGGACTCTCTAAGCTTACCCGTCTTGTTATACAAATCAGCAAGGCGTACATACACAGAGGCAATAGCTGGATGGTTCTCTCCTTTTGTGGACTTGAAACTTGTAAGTGCTTTTTCATAGGCAAAAATAGCCTCATCATAGCGAGTCAGAGACAAGTATGTGTCCCCAATGCTGCAATCAACAGCAGCCACCTCTTTTTCTTGACCATTGGCTACCATTGCCATACTAGCTAGCACTAGATGCTCTAGAGCCTTTTCATGGTCACCCTTTGTTTCACAGATGAGACCCATAAGCCTCCTATCTGCTGCCTCCTCAAGGGAAGCTGGTGAACCACTTTCCCTATGAATGTCGAGTGCCATCTGACAAAGCTTCTCAGCGTCATCAAACTGCATAGCTTGCACGTGGGCCTCAGCCAGATATCTACATGTTTCACCCACTCGAGGATCTTTTTCACCTAGAATTTGTTTCTGAATGTCCAAACCTTTTCCATAGCATGATATGGAGTTCTCCAACTGACCAAGCATCGCATAAGTATCCCCCAGCTGCATGTTTCCAGCAAATTTGGCAAGTGCGTGTTCCTGGCCATCCTCAACGGATGGAATCTCAATGGAGCGCTGGAGAACTGGAATTGCCTCACTATACTGGCCAAGGGCACAGTGTACTGCAGCTGTTACATGGAGAGACATGACCAATTCCAAACTAGGCTGCCCATGTGCACATATTTCAAATGATTTTGCTGCTCGAACTGCCAAGTCAAGAGCCTTGTGGAGGTTATCCCCTGAGGAGATCAATTCCCTTGCTCGCTTAAGCAAAAAGGGGCCCAGGTCTGGGTTGTCTAAGGCTGCTTCAGGACCTGCAAGTGGGAAATTCCTCTGCTTCTTTGGAGGGATTGCTTTCTTCCTTGGGATTTTGCCATTCTTCTTCTCATTTTCCGAAGGGCTTTTCTTGTCAAGGCTTGATTCCGTGCATTCCCCCATTTCCACCTGCAAGCTAGAACCCCTTTTGGAATGCCCTGAAGAGGCAGATTTGGTGCTTACAGATTTAGTCTTATTCACAAGACCAGCACTTTCACCACCAGAACCATTCTCCCTCTTATCGGAATCAATATGAATACCCTCTTCCAACTTCTCATTCCCAAGCTCCTCCTCCATTATCTCCACTTCCCTCATCCCCCCACCCACTAAATGCCTCAACTCCGAATCAATTCGAGACTCATTGTCATCTGACATATAACTTTGCCTCGATGGAGACTGATCTGAACTCTGCATATCACAGACATTATCATAAAGTTGCTCAATTGAGGTGTCAATGGCACCCTCCATTGAAAGCTCTTCCTCTTGAATACTTCTGGGACTCTGGGGACTCAATGTGCTTTTTGGGGACCTTATGTTTTGAACTGAATTATCCTTACAGGGTGTCACATTTACTTCCAACCCATCTTCATCCAATCCATCCACAACAACTCCAGGCATCTTTGTCAATGCAGTAATTAAAGTTTAACTACAAATTACTTGAACAGAAATCTGTACAATCTGCAACGATTTCCAAGAAAAGAAGACAAGACAAAAGGATCAGAATTTTCCCCAAAAGAACATTTCATCCACTCCCAGTGAAATTTAATGTCCAAAGCATAAGAAACCAGTTCTCTACTCAAGTACAGATCCAGTAAAAAGTTGGTTCAGGAATTCACACAAACAGTTGATAGGCTAACTATGTACAATCGTAACAAACCAATGTCTAGTCCAATAAACACATACACTGATCTATTTTCCACAAACACCAACAAGAACCAGCCTTTTAGCAAAACAAGCAAATGGGTACTTGATTTTTTGCAAAAAAAGAAGAAGACATATCCATCCAGACTCTAAAAAAAACTGCATCATTTGTTGACCCAAGTCAAATGAAACAAAAGCAGGGCAAGAGAAATGCTGATTCATTTCTTTAAAAAAAAGGAAAAGCTGGGATAAAATTCAAAGAGCATACCTCAGAGTGAGAGATCAGCAGCCATGGAAGGGGATTTGAATGGATGACAAGTTTTTGTTTTTTGGGGGAAAGAAGAAAGAAGGTGAAGAGGGATTTATAGGAGAGAGAATGTGAAGGGAGAGAGATTTTAAAAAGTGCATAGATTAACGGAAGAAGACAGTAAGAGGAATATCAAGGTAAGAGGAAGGGCAATTTGGGATTGCTTAGAGAGAGAAAGAGAGAGAGGGTGGAATGTCAGAGGACAGAGAAGGAGACTTCTCCCCCAACCCCGATACACTGCCCCTGCAACTGCCAGTCTCTTCTTTCTTTCCCACCTCTTCATTTCTTCTTTTTTTTTTAATTGCCAGATTTTTCAATTATAAAATAAAGAAAAAAAGTTTGAAAGCTTCTTTTTTTTTTTTTTTCTTCTCGAAAGAAGCTACAAATAGATTATTTTATTAATTTTTATCAAAATTCAGAGTAGATTTTAAAAACTTCGAAGAAAACAGACTCATATTTATAAGAAAATTTAAATATTTGTGAAAAGTTGTAAATCATTTTATATGATAAAGTTTGTGAAAATCAACAAAAGTGAACTAAATTCGTATTATGTGGAAATTAACGCGTATTATAGTTGTATTTCCTTCTTTGAACATTAAAAATAATAAATTTATTTGAGATTGTTATTAGATTAAATGAACAAAACAACCTTCTTGACACCACTGGTTGTGTTGAACATAAGGTTAAGTTTGATAAACGGGTAAATTCTTTCATCACAAATTTTCTCAATTTACAAAACTTAAATCTGAGATATTATATAAGGAAAATAAGTGTAAAATTATTTAAACTCGCTTATATTGGCAGCATGTCTTTAAATTTAAACTTGTAAGAATCCCAAAAAAAAAACAACATAGTTGCATAGTTGAATTAACTTAAACACAATCTATACTATCCATATTAATATCTAGTTGGTATTTCAATTCACATGTATTCCACCCTTTTTTGTTAGAGACTTAATTGAAGGAGTGGGGATTAAATAGCTTTACCATTTTTTTCATTGTCTGAGGCACACAATCAACTTTGATACCATTTAATAATTTTTTTTATAGGACCAATCTTTGGTGTTTAAGGGTTGTATTCCTACTATCTGTCTGTCTATCAATCAATATAACTATATATAAAATTGAGTGATTCCATAAGATTTTGCTAAGTGTCATAACATTATATTGGGTAGGATATGAACTCCTATTTTAATTAATTTTGTTTCTTTTGAGATGCATACAATTTTTTTCACTTATTATATACTCTATAAGACCTTCAATCTTCTCTTTAATCAATTACTTAGAAATGTCATTAACAAACATTTACTTGCAAAAATAATACATACGTAAACTAAAAAAAATAAACAATAGATACAAAAATTCTTTAACTAATAAAATAAATATGAAATATGAAAAAAATTATTAATTAAATATTTATAATTCTAAACATTTACATATTGATTTACTCAACCCTTACATCGTAGGTATTTAATGCTTGCACTCCAATGCGTGATCTCTGCCTCGCTACAGGCTGAGGGGTGCATTTAGTGAGACGTTGCTATTGCACATGAAGTAATCTAGTTATCCTCAAATCTTACCCCTTTCTTTACGCCTGGGCCCCCCCCCCCCCAAAAAAAAATTCAAAAAGGAAAAAAAAACTTTAAACATATGAATTCTAACGATTTATGTTAGGGTGTTTAAAAATATCCGTAATCAATAACCCGAACCGAAAATTCGCTATCCGATCCGAACTCTCGGGTACCTGAATCGAAATATTTGAAAATTTTGATTTGGGTACCCGAACTAATATTTTGCTTCGGTTATTACTTCGGGTACGGTTCAGGCATTTTGAATATTCAGGTACCCGAAAACCCGAAACTTTTTTTAAAACTTTATCGGAAATTTTTTTATATCATCCTTTCGCTAAAAACTTTGTAAATCAAGTATTCCCAAACCCGAAGAAGACAAGTCCTTTGACTTCATTGCATTATTTCATTTGAATGCGTTGGGCGTGAATATGATGTTAACAAGCTTATGTCTTATGGAAGTGTGGATTAATTGAAATGTGAATGGTGATAAGATATTCAGTGATATTGTCGTATTGCGTAATAATTTAAAGTGTAACTTGGCTCAATACGACAACTTTTTATAGCATAAATAGAAATAATTATATTATGGGTACAACAAAATTATTAGGCAAAGTAGGAAAAAGTATTTTTAAAAAATGGGTTAATGGGTAACCAAAAACCCGAATCGAAATTTTTGGGTACCCGAAAATTTCGGTTCAGATACGATTCACCATTTTACCGACCCGAAATTTCAGGTACCCGAACCGAAATCTCCTTTGGTTCGGGTACCCGAACCATAAACACCCCTAATTTATGTTCTCTTTAAAATGATAATACGATTTCATAAAAAAAATGATAATATATATGAATCCTCAAGTCAGACGACCTCCTTTGGTTGGAGTGATTTTTTTTTTTTTTGGTGAGATTATTTTATGGATATTACTAATATGTTCTTAATTAAAACATTTTGATTTATATAACTCGGTTTTACTGAATGTAAAATTAAATGATATTAGTCCTAAAATAATTTTTCTTTATTAAAAAAATCATAGAAAATATGTATCCATTGTTATGTTACTTCTTAGCTTAAACGTCATTGTGCAAATTTTTATTGTGCATACGGGAAAAAAATTGTTATATTATTTTCCATTATTCTAAATTATATTACGTAAATTTTTCTTTCATTTTTCAGTCTTGGATTTTGAAAAAAAAAAATCTTTCTTTTTCCTTTTTTTTTTCAAGGTTCTTAGAGGATAATTAATGACTATAAGTCTTTATGCTTTTCCAATTTTTTTCCACCAAAAAAGGTAAAGAAAGGGAGAAAAAGAAAAAGATAGGAAGACAGAGCATCATTAAAAAGTGAAGTTAGTATGGGATTTCAATCCAGATAATCCGTATTACAAAGTAATATGCATGCATGCATAATGGTAACAGCTAAAAAAGTATGAATATAATTATTACACGAATTAATTAAAGTTGTCATGGCCAAATAAATAAACTGATATATATTTAAAATTAAAACATATTTAACTCGCCATCCAATCACAAAAATCCCTCTTTTTTCTTTGGTGATACATAAAAACTGATGACTCTTGTACCTTTTTTTTTTAAAGAAATTGTCAAGAGAGTTTCGGTGGATGAACACCGATATTCATATTAGAGTTAAAACTGATATAAATTGTCAAGAGAGTTTAGGTGGATGAACACCGATCTTTGGTGATACATAAAAACTTATGACTCTTGCACCTTTTTTTTAAAAAAAAAAATGTCAAGAGAGAGTTTAGGTGGATGAACACCGATCTTCAATTCATATTAGAGTTAAAACATACATATTGAAGATGTCAACAATTTCTTTGAAGAGTTTATATGGATTATCGCCACAAACTCCCACATCAATGTCTTAGCAGATGTTCGTTCCTTACTAATTGTGCCGAGGTTTATTGAGATTTTACTACGTGCTTAAGTACTGTAACGATAATATTCAAAATTAAAAGAAATGCTTCAACAATAAAGGTGAATGAGACTAAATTGAACTTGATATGAAGCTCAAAACTTGATCCTGAATTTTGGACTCAAATAAAAGTCAATTTAACTAGACGACATTCAAAAAAATTGGACATTATATTATTTCAGATCCAATACAGAATATAGTTTTGCCCTATTTTTCTTTTGGTTATTCTCATATCATTGAGATTATTTTTATAATAAAATAATTTTTTTCTTATTTCTCATGGAGGAATAAAATACTAAAAGAAAGGTTCATCATTACTTGTTTCCTTTATTTAATATACCTTTTGCCCTGTTCCTTAGCCTACTTGCCCTATCTCATGATAAATGTAGGAGAATTCAACACACACCAAAATTTTTAAAACTAAAACTAAAAGTAGTTAGAAATAACTCTTAATTATTAGAAATAAAATCCAACTGAACCACTGCTAGTTTTTAAATTCTAATATGGTGGTTCTTGGTTTTTCCCACTATGTAGCCCCCTCAAATGAGGAAATTGTTAGTATTATAAGTTGGCTGATTATTTTATACCTTATGCTGAAAGCATGCATAATATAATAATGAACAAAATCTATATTATATACCTATGAATGCATACCCTTACAAGTCAACTACGTCAGCGCCACATATTGAAAATTGTCCATATAACAAATACACGCTAAGAATATATATATATATATATATATATATATATATGTAACAGGTGGAAGTTTATATATAGCTGTATAATATACATTACCTATAATAACCATTTGATTTATTTGTAGATTTTATAATTTCACGAATGATGTTAACTGTTTGTAAAAGTCGTCTTATTATATTTTTCCTTTTATATTTTAAATTTCATCCAAATAACAATTAAAGAACAAAAATCATAGAGTATTTAATGAAGCACCCAATAATAGTTGGTATAAAATACTATGCCGCTCATGCTTCATCATTATATTTTATTTACTTTGAGATTTTATATTTTTGAAATTGTTTTTTCAATTTACACACTGCTGGCAATTATCTGGCAACAAATTAATATGTACTGGTGGAGATTGCAACATATTAGATGATAAACTCTGAAATGTGGGGACTCTTTGCACCGCAGTTTTAAGTGGCATTATTCAGCCACTACCGCTTAATTAATTCATCATATTAAATTCGGTTTGGATTAATTAATGAGTTCATGATAATCTCTTAGTTTTAAATCAAATCAACAACAATTGTCCGGCTATTTTCATCAACTTAATTAATACTTCGGTAGCACATAAAAAAAATGTATATAGAGGATTCTATATATAATGTAATTGAGAAATTAGTTGTTTCTTGCAAAAAAAAATATTAATCATTGGAATAGTGTAAAAAAGCTGGCTATTCTTCATGTAGGTTACATATCAACAAGAAAAAAGGGATGCAATGTGACTATGATTCTGTTCGGCAAAATTAGCTGTTTAGATAGCGGATAACAGTTTAGGTAACGGATAGCTGTTTAGATAGTGGATAACGTTTCTAATTTAGTTGTTAGCAGATAGTTGTTTAGATTAGCGGTTGAAACTAATGTGTTTTGTAACTTTAGCTGTTATGTTGGCTGATTAATGTAAATTGACATAAAAGGATATAGATAATTTCCAAAGATAAAATTTTGAAATGATATTTTTTTGGCTACAAAATATGAAACGTTACTTTTAAATGTCAAATATTAATACTATTAACTTTTCAAAAACACTAAACGCCACTTGAAATGCTAGTCAAAACACTAGTTTACCGAACACTAAAAATTAACTAATTAGTGTATTGACCTAGCAAAAATACTAAATGTTACCCAAAACGTTGTTGCCGAGTACATGCTATATGTGATGCTAATTAAAGATAAGACTGACGTAATAAATTTATTGATATTGTTTCGGTACAGAGTTTTGATGAGGTGGAAAGAGTGGCTTTATTAGTTGGTGGGTGATTCGGACCCGTTCTTCTTT
>JACYFF010031957.1:125603118-125647985 GCA_017589665.1 Selenicereus undatus | reverse complement strand
ATAATAATAATAATAATAATAATAATAATAATAATAATAATAATAATAAAGGGCAGCTTGGTGCACAAGCATTCGGCGTTCACGCAGGATTCGGGGGAGGGCCGCACTCCAATGGATGAATTGTAGGCAGCCTAACCTGACTTTGTCAGCGACTGTTTCCATGGCTCGAACCCGTGACCTTTTGGTCATACGGAGACAACTTTACCGTTGCTCCAATGCTCCTTTTTTTTTTAAAAAAGGGGTGCAACACGAGGACTTCCTAGGAGGTCACGCATCCTAGTACTACTCTCGCCCAAACACGCTTAATTGCGGAGTTCTGATGGGATCCGGTGCATTAGTGCTAGTATGATCGCACCCAATAATAATAATAATAATAGTAATAAGTAGTATTAATAAAAAGTTGATTGATTTATTAGTTTGTCGTTGGTTAAGCAAACAACATTTCAGTCAAATGCCAAACCCTTTATCCGTCATCATAAGTTTTTTAGCAAAGGGCCAGAAAATGGGAGAGAAAGAAATAAATAAGAAAGAGAGTGGGGGGGGGGGGGGTCAAACACATACTCATCGTTGGGATATGTTTTGTTTACAAATGTTATAGTTTAGGGGTAAATTTAGCCGGTTTTAGAAATTATCTTTATACTTTTATTTTTGTATTTTGAGTTTTGTCCAACTAATGATAAAAAAAAAAGTACATACTCATTTTGATTTAATTCCTAAGTTCGATCATCTTAATAAAATTAAAGAACTATTAATAAATAGGATAAATACTAACATGACATTGTTTCTGTAGGCACTAAAATTTTAATAACAAGTGCCATATCAGAAAATTAATATAAATTAATTATTTCGGGTTAGCCCATTTAATTGATTTATTGGGTTGAATCGATTATCAAGTCATAACCCAAACGACTACCAAGTCAAGAGTCAAATTGACTATTAAATCGCTAGTCAAATAGACTAACATGCCAACGGCCCAAGTAGACGAATAAGTTACAAACCCTAATAAGGAGAGGGGAATGTTTTGCCTATAAATAGAGCACTACTCCACTCCCTCCTACTCACCAGGGGGGGAGAAGAGATTCACTCTGAAGGCGTTCTGAAGGCTCAAAGAGTTAATTTCTCTAAAGGAAGACAACAAGCACAATCAAAGCACGTGCCGTCTACCATCGAAGATCAAAGAAAGCTCGTCTTGATTGAGATCAAGCCTTTTAGGCCTTCTCTCAAGACCAAATCCATTGAAGTTCATTCAAAGGAAGTCAAAGCAACTAACTTGATCGGGATTCAAGTCAACTGACCCTCCTTCAAGTACAAACTGGAGATCGAATCAGAGGACTTTCATTTGTTTATTTGTAACAAATACGCAGAGATTGAACCCATTCTTTGATATAAATATAAAAATTCACTTTGTTTCTCAATTTCTTGTCTAATTTATTGCAGGCTCGAAATTTGTGTTTACAGTATCACAATAACTTCTCATAATGTCTACTTAAGCTTAATTACATTAATCATTTTACTAGATGTTACTGTTTCAAATATTACTGCTTGCTTAAGTAGTTGTGAAAATTTCCAAAAATTAGTAATACTCATGCAATCGTATGTTTGATAGTTTATTATGTTCGCCACTATGTCTACAACTAAATGTCTATGCCATTCTTGTTTTTTCCTTAAATTTAAATTGCCATCCATTGTTGTTTTCTGTATTTATATTGCTACTCTAATACCAAAGTTTATATCATATGCCGAGGAGTGTGTACTATCGAAAGTCATATAAACAAAATACATATTAATAACCGCTCATATGATAACTATGCATTGAAAAATGTATATTAAATGTGAAGATACACTGCCAATGATGTTATTGAACTCCTTTTTCATTACTTCTCTTTTGCCCAACATCAAACAGAAAAATAAATAAAAAAGCAAAGTTTGTGACAGCTGTGGATTTGAACCCACGCCCGAAAAGCAACAGAGAAATAAAAAAGCACAGTTTGTGACAGCTGTGGGATTTGAACCCACGCCCTTTCGGACCAGAGCCTAAATCTGGCGCCTTAGACCACTCGGCCAAACTGTCTTTTGGTTATGGCGACTCTAGTTTTACATTTAGTATAAAAGCACCCAGGCAAAAAAAAACAGAAGTAGACTGTACTGTATGGATCCACGTATATGACAGCAAAGTGGGCCGAAGTCATGAACCAAAAGGGCAAAAAGTTTGTGACAGCTGTGGGATTTGAACCAACGCCCTTTCAGACCAAAGCCTAAATCTGGCGCCTTAGACCACTCGGCCAAACTATCTGCTGATTACTGTGGCCCAAATTAATATTAGAACAAATAATGTTTAAAAAAAAAAAAAGAATAGAAGCACATGTGATTAATTGATAGGACTTGTTCTGTTGTTCAACTTACTCAATGTTGATTGTGTTTTTCACAAGTTACTAACGTATATGCCATGCTTCGCACGGCTATGGGGTAATTCTTCATTTGAGACTTGAATTATTGAGTAATTAGTTGTAATTTGTACCAATGTTAGAGATGTTATTATAGATTTTGAATTATATTTGTAATGTAATGGTTTATTATTATTTTTGTGGAATAATGAGTTTCTAAATGATTGACACAGTTGATAAATAGCAAGAATGCAGTCTATGATATAGTATGATGCATCGTCATTTCCAACTTGGGTTTCTACATGCCAAAAATATAGCCTATTGATAATTGTGGGAACTTTTTAAGTACTTCATACATTACAGTGCAAGTTTGATTTGTTTTTATGACTCTTATGAAAAAGATGATTTGAAAAGAAAAAAAAAAGTCAGAAATTGGAATTTGCAATTCACGTGGACATTCATTTATGATTAAATATGTCAAGCAAAAAAGCTAAAAGGTATTTGTGAAATTAAATTGCACAAACATTGTTGTATTGTGATTTCAAAAGTCGTATTTACATATGTTAGGAAGATTGCCCCATTGTGATTTGTTGTATTAGAGCTTGTTTTCTTCGACTTATTTTTAGAAGAATAAGTTCAGAATCACTTCAGAATCAGTTTTATTGATATGTTCAAAATAAGTTGATAATAAAGTTCAGAATTCATCAAAAGTTTAGAAAATAATTAAATAATTAATCGCATATTGTAACATTTATCATTTATATTTTTGGCTGAAATTTTATGTTGTTTACATCAATAAAAACATTGAAGTGGGACTATGGGCTTGCACCAAATGTTTAATTTTAAAATGTGTAGTTTTTTGTAAGATGCAATATTCTGTGAACAATTGTTCGAAAATGTACATTTGTATATGTAGTAAAAATAATTTACAGATTAATGTTTAGAACTATTAGCAATTGTCCAAAACTTGGATGCTAATTGTCTATGCACATGGATACTAATTGTCGACTATTTCATTTTTATTTTAGCTTACACTTTACGTTATGTCATTAACTTCTTTGGATAGACAACCCAATATGATAGTTGTCGGGCTTTTTAAATCTCTAGCCAACATACAATGCAACAACAAACACACAACAAAATAATAACCTTCTAAAAAAAAGAACATTCACTAATAATGATGATGATGATAATAATAATAATAACAACAATAACAACAACAACAACAACAACAACAATAATAATGATGATGATGATGATGATGGTGATGATGATAATGAATAATAATATCGATAATACTTAGCAACAACTATTAAATAAATTATAATTATTCACCAAATAAAAGTTAAGTTGACAATAAGTTCAGCCAATAAGTTCAAAATAGGTTCAGATAGTTTCTTCAAATAAAGTTCAGAATAAGTTCAAATAAGTTCAATTCAGAATAAGTTCAATCAAAATAAAGCTAAAAGAACAGACTCTTAATTATACAACTCCAAAGGGAAAAAAAAAAATTTAAAAACCACTTGACCAATGATATTGTGCCAAATGTCATTCATCATGCAACATATTTAGATTCATATTATATATATGATGATTCTTTTTGTCGCTAATAATAATATTACTTAAAGTACATTTAAAGATGCAAACTCCACTATTATGGAGCCATACTGAGAAACAATTATTGTACGTACTTGAGTTGATATACACATTAGTTGATCGTTATGCCTTGTCTATCGATCTCCACTTAAAAAGAACTATCATATTTATAAAGCATACCGCCCTTTTTTATGCTTTGATTTGGACCCATAGCTATTTTGTTTAAGGACAAGGACCTATGATTGAGTATATAGAAGAAGGGAAAAGTATGATAGAATCTATACCCAGATCCTAGTTATACCATATTAAACACCCTCGTAAACTAGTGAGAATCCGAGAATGCAAGCAACATAAGTTAAACTCGTGCATCCTAAATTACGGAAGGTCGCTTACACTTTTGCGATCAAAATTATATATACATGATTAGGATATACTAGTTGTTCAGATCTAGTCTGAGCCCTCTTAGTAAAGATCAATATGTAGGTCCAATTGGCCATCGAACCTGAAAAAAGTAAAGTACATAACAATATCGGCCATGAGAACTTCCATGGCTATTACCACAAATGGATTGAATCAATATTCGAAAGCCACTTTCAAATTAAAAAGAAAAAAGAAAGAAGAAAGAAGACTTCTCAAAGATGTTACAAACCCCAACATGTTCACCAGCAATACCCTTCATTCTTGATAATCTGATAGAATGTATGAGCCAATTCAAATATCCCTTCATTGATCCTTAGTCGCATAAAGAAGCATGCCGCCTATGGGCAGCAATACACTTTGGCAAGCACCGCAACAATTTCCCATCGTGACAAGGCTTAAGTGATGAAAAGAATTGAGGGTCCCGACACAAGGACTCAGCACAACTCTCTAAAACTGCCACAATCTCGTCGAAATGTGGTCGCTTATCTGGGTTGCTCGACCAGCATCGGTTGATGAGTCGGCTCAGTGGCACCGGGCAGTCAGTGGGCAACGGAGGCCTTGCATTCTGTGGACATCCAATCGACTGGTTTCAGAGTTTGCAAGACATGTAGGCTCTTACACAAAATCTCAAGTGTAGGACCACATACCTATTCAGTAACTACAGTAGGCATAATTGATTCCTACAACTGGTGAAGAATGTGATGTTTTGTGCTATCTTTCTAACTTAAGAAGCTCATTTTACACTAGAGGATTTCCGTTGAGTAGACAAAAAGAAGGAAAAATTTGGGGGGGGGGGGGGGGGCCAGACCGGTGACTTTTATGCGTCTACATCTCTAAGCCTCAAGGGAAAAGCCGGGTACATGACACTAGCAGTTGTACATGACTATTCATGTACATCACAATCCAAAACAATCGCAAGCAATCCTTGATAATATGACACTTAATAGGACCGATTAATACAGATGTGAACACGAGAAACAGTTCATCTCTCCAGATTAAAGGGCCATAAGCAACCCTTTGGCCACAGATTAGGGGTGGGACTGGCCAAACTCGGTAGATTAGGAAAGTCCCAGCCGTAAGCAGTGCAATATTATTAACACTTAGATATCCAGCTGAAATAATGCATATCAACCTAAAAGAAATATCCTGCTTCACAACACTACCAACTCAAGCCCAGGCGTTGCCTGGTATAAGCATCTCATGTTCAAGAACAGAGAAAGGTGCACTATTGGCTAAGTGTGCAAGTAATGCATCTAGCTATTCAAAAATCAAAGGTCAGAGATTACCAGACTTTTAAACAGCAACTTTAACCCTCAAAACACAGAGAGCTAAGACGTCTAAAAACAGCCCATGAAAAGAACTGAGGTTAGTAAAAAGGCTGGGCAGATCACATGAAAGATAGTGAAACAAACAATAGCAATTAAGCTCATTTGTGGATCAAATACCTTCTGGCAAACTGCAAAAGCAGCCTGTTCTGGAGTCATGTTGTCAAATGGCGTCAAAGCAGTCAGAAGCTCCCACAAAACTATGCCAAAACTGTAAACATCAACTTTCTTTGTATGGAGCTTTTCTTTAATCATTTCCGGGGCCATCCAGCGGTAAGTACCAGTGAATCCTTTGGCACTGCCACATTGAGACTCCAAGCAAGAGATGCCAAAATCAGCTACCTTCACACACATATCTTCTCCTAAAAGGAGATTTTCCGATTTCAAATCCCTGTGAAGTACCCCTTGAGAGTGAAGATACTGCATTCCATGTGCAATGTCAAGAGCCAACTTTAGAACAAGATCGAGTGGGACTGAATGCGGTTCCTGCTGATGGAGGTATTTTCGAAGCGAGCCCCCAGGCATAAACTCTGTTATGATGCAAAATACAGGGGGTTTTTTACAAGCTGCAAAGAACTGCAGAAAGTCAAGCAAAAGGGAGTCAAAGAAATGGCCAGAAATTGAAGGTCAGGAAGCTGAGCACTGGCACCAACAGTGCATGACAGATAAATTGATTCATGACATGCTTACCCTATCACTTTCTGCCATATATTTCAAGAAATTGTGTTTTAATGCGGTTCTGAAGATAGATTTCTTTATATATCTTTGCATGTTGTATTAGAAGAGAAACTTAAGCTGGTCATTCTTACACACTTTTGCCTCCAACAAAAGACAAAGCAACAATCAATTTTGTAGGCACTCTAAGTTGGATAATTTTGATAATGGAAG
Source organism: Selenicereus undatus (assembly GCA_017589665.1). Lineage (NCBI taxonomy): Eukaryota > Viridiplantae > Streptophyta > Magnoliopsida > Caryophyllales > Cactaceae > Selenicereus > Selenicereus undatus. The sequence goes on along the minus strand of JACYFF010031957.1, from coordinate 125,641,372 downwards.
AAACAAGACACTGCAAGGATTCCATATTTAATAGTCACTTGAGAAGATGTGTGTCCATGTATAGTATCTTGTAGACATATCCCTAACCGATATTGTTGATCAAAATTGTAAGGAAGAACATGTTCTGAGGCATCAACAAAGAGGAAAGTAAACCACGTTCCACTACATGCTACACCACTGTAGGGGGAAGCAAGCAGCAAATCCATGAATAATATGCACAGAACATTCCAGCAGTAAGAGAAAGCATACCGCTTCATACAGTCCAACTGACAAATCAATTATATACGTTAATGGAAATTAAAAAAAGCTTTAGGATCATGATTCATCCGACACATGTGCAGAGGAACATGTCCTTACAGAGACCTTTACGAGCTTTTTTCAATGCCGGTGGGGTGGGGAGCGAAAAGAATACAGTCTCTGTTGATCAGATGCAGTAAGAAGGCGACCAAGTATACAGATTAGCAATCCCTATTTCTAGCAAAAGTTTCAGACTAGCAAGATTGTTACTCTTCGATTAGGATTCAAATCAAATTGGTACAAAAAAGACAAACATATATAAGGACATTTGATGGAGTAAAATGCTTATTCAGATGACAAGGGTAACATGTTAAAAATACGGCAGATAACACGAGGAATCATCCTATTGAAAAATCATAAGCAAGTGGCATTAGAATATTGAATGTTAGAATGGCCAAGTGTGGGGTAATAGTTCACTTCAAACTAAACCTTTATAGACGAGGGAGGAATCAGCAGGAGTGCAGCTGAGAATTTAATAGAGAAGACATCTCAGGATTTATTTTCTTTTAGTCCTTGTGGGTTAACCACCATCTATAATGAATTGGGAATCTTGAGAAAAGCTACATAAACAAAAGCCCATGAATACAGATGCATACAGAAACATCAGAATCTTTTGTATTTTATTTTCTTAATTCAATATTTTAAGTCCACCAAAAATAACATAAGAAAAAGAAATCCCCTCATTGGTCCAGTCTGCATCTGTTTGATAATTGGATCCCCTATTGTGGGTGTCCCTTAGGTGTTCAAAGACAAATAACAAGTGCTATCCCGAATCTCTACTCTCCGCCAATCGCTATCATAATTTTCCTCCGGGACGTCAACCAATAATGATGGTTGCCCCTAATCCTACAACATTTGTCTTGGGTGAAGGAATACTTCTATTCTTTCACCCTTGCACTCTAGCTTTCCTTGCAATTATCATACATAGCCTTGACATTAGAGCAAAGCAACCACCCACTCGAATCTAATCTAATAAATCAAACGGTGCAAGCCTTCATCCATCAGTAGCTGGCGACTGCAATCATCTGCTATGTGCTACCTCATACAATCTCCCCCTGCTGGAAATGGGTTGGAGTGTCGATCCTATGGGATGGGAGGACATAACCATGATTCATGTGGGTCATTGACACCTTCACTTTGGAGTGATTTCATGGTGCAAAAGGAAAAAGTGCATGGAATAAGGTAGCTTCCAAACGAATTGGAAAAAAATAGCTAAAAAAGTTAGGTCAAAGGCTACTTAAAAAACTGGAAAACTAGTGTCGCTTCCTTTATTCCACTCTCACCAGCCAACATGTACAGAAGAAAAGAAAACTACGGCCCATTTTGACTTACAATTCTTCTTATTAAACCAAACATATGAATCAGTTTAATCCTAATTTTTGCTTATTCCATTTCTCTTCCTCAGCACCTAACTGAAAAACCGAACAAAGAAAAGTTTTTGAGACTGTCACACAAATTTGGTGCAGCACCTTATGATACACTCAAGACAATTACGACTTGAACATTTTATGTAGACGGGAAGATGGGCAATGCCCCACCTTGAAAACCAGAGGTTACACATGTAAAAGAGAGTGATTTTAGTAAAGAAGTCGTCTGACAAACTCTCCACCAATGTCACTGTCAAAGACACAGCAAAATTGGTCACATAGTCCTATGTGGACCAAAGTTTAAACTTTAAACCCAGCTACCTGGTAAGTAGCACCACCTTACTCCCTATATGCGACTAGCTACAATTGAACAGAAAACCGTTGCAGTTACAGTTTAGACCTAGATCACTTGTGACACCTCCTTCCTGTATACAACTAGCTAAAATTAACCGTAAAGTAAACGTAGTCTCCAATAATACCCCTAGGCTCCAACCCCGCCAGAGGGCAGCGAATTTAAGCATAGAAGTAGCAACGTTAGCTGACACCCACATCAAAAATTTTCCACGAACATAACAAGACAACGGTACAATGACTCCCAGTACAGGTCTCACTTTTACGAAATTTAGAGAGCTCTAGACTTAGACAAGCTTACCCACTACAATTACTCGTGCAAGCAAATGAGAACAGTAAAACACAGGAAATGTAAAAATATATGGAGAGAGTGTGATTACAGTGATGATATTGGAGTGGCGTAATCGGAACAAAAGAGCAACTTCAGATGTGAATTCACGCTCAATCTTAGAAGCCAAATCAGGGTCCTCTTCAGGCTGGCTGACAAGCTTGATTGCGACCTCTCTCTGCTTATAAATCCCTCTGTAAATCCTGCTATGTCTTCCCGTGGCAAACTTATTCCCAATGAAAAGCTGCGACATATCCGCACTCCACTGCTCTTCTCCTTCCCCCTTTATCTCTCCTCCTGACGACACCAAATATTTGGACCATGACACCGCTCTTCTATACTCCCCCAACGACAACGGCCTCTTCAGCTTCCCGCTGCTTCCGCTTCTATTTCTGCCATTGCATCTGCCACCATTGTTAGGGTTCGTAATCGTAGTACTCGAAATTTGCTTAAACCAATGGAAATTCTTCATGGATCAATCGGAAATCCAAATCCACAACAAAATCCTCAAAAAAATAAGTAGTAATTTTCAGAAATCAATATGATCATTCACGTTAAATTACTCCTACATTTTGAAATCAATCCCTCTACTTTTGCTATTCCTACTCAAATCAGCTCGAAAACTGTATTTCCGGGGAGGAGTTCAGGAATCCAATGACGAGAGGAAGGAGGGTTAGGGTTTTGAAGAGAGAGAGAGGGGGGAAGGGGAATGTGATGTCCGATGGAGGAGAGAGACAGAGAGAGAGAGATGCAGAGAGCAATGGCGGTTGAGTTGAGTTTGGGGGAGGGGGGTAATATTGCAGCAGCGCCTGGATTCGGGTGACTGGCAATGATAACGTGGGAAGATCCTCTAATATGGAGACAAACTGGGGAGTCGGTACGGTTACGACCCTCTTCCTCTTTCTTATTCCTTTTCCGTTAGGGACCCCTCCCTATCCCACCCTACCCATGTTATTTTCCCTTTCTGCCCCTTTCCTGATCGTGATTTTACTCAACTACCCCTTTAACGTTTCCCTTTTGCTGGTTCCACCTTGAATGCAAAGTTAAACTTCGCTTCTTCACTAGCATTATACCCATGCATTATAACCATGCGTTCACGGTTTGTACTATATTTCGATGATTATTTTTCATTTACAAAAATAAATTATTAATAAATTTTAATGTTTACATATTGAATAAAAATTATGGATAAAAATATCGGTACATGTAAGGTTGTTTACAGTTAGATCTCCTTAGACCTTGCAAAAATAAGACCCACACTAAAAGTTTGTTGTTGTTGTACATATTGAATAAAAATTGATATAAAATAATGACGAAAAAAAAGATATGAGTTAACTAAAAAACGGAGTTCACTCTAAAAAAAAGAGAAATTAAATAACTCAAGCTAAATTGTACTCCACCTTTATCATATAAATAGTATTGAAAGATTTTGTTTTTTTTTTCTCAATCAAAGCTTATAATTAGTGATTGTACTTTTGTTTTCATGACTAACTTTATTTTGCTGTAATAGCGTCCATCAATTGAAGAAATTTTTTTCTTTCTTCTTTTTTCCCCTTTTGGATTAACTTGATATTTAACTGCATAGGATTGATTTTTCAGCTCATAGATGGTACCAAATTCACAACTTATATAGAACAGACAAAAGTATATGTTGTAATATAGTCTGAATACTCTGCCGACACTACTATTTCAAGAGTTTAATAATATTATAGTGACAAACAAATTGTTTTTCTAAATATGTAATGTAGAGTTTAAGATATATAATAATCAAATTCTGTGTGTGTGTATAAAGCGGGTGACGGATCAGGTGGACCATCACCCGAATTCAACTCGATTCATCATCTGGTTATCCATCACCCTTTAATTTACCCGTTTAGTTGGGTTTTCACTTGATTTTTTGGTTTGGGTAAATCGGGTATTCATTAGGTTCGGGTGAAATTGTCAGGCCTAATTATGCAAATGAAATTGAAATATTGGAATAATTGACAATCAATAAAACAAAAAGATAGAGTTGGATCACAAATAAAAAAAATTAACATCAAACTCGAGAACAACCAAGTAGGAAATAAAACAATAGAGGAATGAACATTACAATCTTAATAAATTACACTTCCATTTGGGAAGAATGAAAAAAGTCCAGTTTCAACTAGCGGTATAAGAAAGAATTGTTTACTTTTTTAGCTGGGTTGTAATACAAAGTTACCTCTATATTGAGTTTATGTAAGTTGAAACAATTAATTCTACCCAAGTTAGACAATCACTAATTATAACTTATGCAAAAGACAAAAGAAAAATTTTGTGGACATAATGATAGAAAGAACTGCTACAATTTTAAAGACTTGTAATTTGGATGTTAATTATATATTGATCCTTAAATTCACGATTTAAATGAAAATTACAATTATAATCGTTAGTATAGTTGTGCATGTATTATTAATATAAGTGGATGTTAATTATCTAATAACTACAAAGCTAATTAGAAAAGAATAATAACAAAAAAAAAATCAAAAAGAAGAGAAAAGAGATGAACCAGCAACAATGTAAACTTTGAGAAGAACATGTTGTTTCACTCAATTTTATATAGAGTTATATATATAGATAACTTCCTTTAAAACCATATTATTATTATACGACTCTTTATGATTTATTTAACCAAAAAGTATAGTGGTTGTTGTCATATTACAACCAGTATAAATGGATAAATCTCAACAGTACATATATTCTCATTAAATCTCTACCATAGATTTTATTTTTATTTAATTAAGTTTAAAATTTGACTTTTAAAATTAAAAATGCATATAATTTCAACAAAGTAAATTAAATAGAAATTGATTTGTCAATTCATTAATACCCCTCCTCTAGTACTCTTCCATTTTTGTTAGCCAAAGGCACCCCGCCCCAATTGTTTTTGACAGATAGCAAAATCTCAATAGGTACATTATTTTAGTGCATATTATGTGTGTCACATTTTTGAATTTAGAATTAATGAGACATAATGAAAATCCGACTTTAGATATATAGTAATATGTCATTCTCAAAAATGAGTTTTTACGTCGCAAGAAAACAAGCCCTATTTTAAGTTTTTAACCAACTCTTATATCAGCCCCTTATTTAAGTCTAGCCAATCCAACTGAAAAATGAACTCTCTATCACACTGCTGTGAACAATGTGAATGATTACATACTATAATCAATATCGAGAAAAAAATTATCTGCATCTAAATATTTTTAAATCTTACAAAAGTGAAACTTACACTAAAAATTATTGTTGTATAATTGATACAAAATAAAAATAACATGAGAAAAAACCACTTAAAAAGAAATAATATTTAGTTGTTTATTTTTTTAAAAAAAGGAGAGGGAAAAAAAATCATACCCCCATCAAAACTAAGGTTTACCTCCTTTTCTCCCCACTTTCCAAGCCCATGGAGGAAGTATAGACAGATATACAACACAAAAGGTTAAACTCGTCATTTAAGCTTGGGAGGCTGGGCAAAGTGAGAGGGCAAGATAGGGAATAAACATAGTAACAGAAAACGTTAAGAAAGGGGTGGGAGCCACCAGTGGCAATAAAGTTAGAGGTATCCGTGGAATTGTCGGACAAAGCCGTATGGTCATTCCGTAGACGGTCACTCTCTTTCTCTCTCCTCACTCTCTCTCTCTCTTCGTCTGTCACGGTGCTTTTAATTCATTTCTGCTTTTTTTTTTAATTTTTATTTTTACGAAGCAGTTAAAAGTCTTTGTCTTTGGTCGCCTCGTCCAAATCCCAATCACACACATTGTGTCAACGCGTGTCCGTCACTCTGTGTTCGCTGCACCCGTCAACATCAGATAATTTTGCAGAATAAAAGCCGTCACCATCCCCTATGCACCCGTGCTAAAGTTAAACTTAATCTCTTTTTCTATCTCTTCTTAAATAAATAATTAAATATCATTAACCACATTGTCTTATGCAGATGGTTAGGTTAACTGATGAGTAAATATTTACGGTAATTAAAAAAGTGACCTCAGTTGACCGCTCTTGATCTGATTAATCATACAAAACCGTTTTGACATTAATAACTTACGATGGTACTTTTCTTCTATATGTCATTATAATGAACTAACTTTTCCATGCATATTTTGATGCAATCGGAATTCAAATATAAATTTTTAACAATAATTTTTAAAAATATTGTTAGTTAAATTGACTGATATTCTGGCATTCACAATGATAAAAAAAAACAAACGACTATTAGTTCATGACACTTTTAAGTCAAGTTGGAAAAGTCTGATCCGACAAGATAACGTGACACGGGCCCGACATGAAGTTATTGAGAGAAACACGAATCCGACCCGGCTCGAACCGATTTCGACTCAAAATCGACACGATTAAACCATTTAATGTTAAAACTTGTTATTTTTCGATTTTCAGCAAATCTAAGTCATTTTCAAAGCCAACGCGAAATTGACTGGTTTGTTAAATTAGTCGACCCGAACTAATCCATTTCCTCGGTCTACTTTTAAGAAGGGTCAAAATGAAGTTTTCCCTTATTCAAAAAGGAAGATTTATTAATAAAATATCATCATAAATTCTCGTCTCCAAAAAATTAAAGATAGCATCTTTCAAATCACTTCCAAATACTCTCCAGAATACTAGATATCTATGGGGTTAATAATATTAAAGTAAAAATTAGCCCTTTTTGTTTATAAAATCCCGTCTTTTTCTTTATTTTTATTTTTTTGCAAAAATAAGATAATATTTTATTAAAAACTCATAATCAATCATATAATATTTATAAAATATATTCTCCTTAATCAAGTACAAATTTTAATGTCAAACACAATATCCAGCGCAGAAGAAGTGAAGAACTACTTTCACGTATCGTTTGTATTCTTCTTTATTGTGTTGTGGGATTAGTGGAAGAACGGATACGTCGAGATTGACGCGCATGCGCGCGAACAGAGAGCGTAGGCCGAAATTGACGCAAACCGGCCACTTCCGTACTGTCAAAGGACGCATGGGCCGGTGTTCTCTCACCTCAATCCCCGTAATTAAACTTAAAAGGACAGACTTAATAGTTAATCCCCGTATTAGTCAGTTACTAATCACTCGTACATTTTGGATTATTTTGCTGATCAAACTCAGAGTTTCTTAACGACAACAAATCCAACACCACCTGGCAGTTGGTGGTAATATAATATTCATCTTCCTCATCATTTCATTTCACCCTAAAATAAATTCAAAATCTAATTAAGAAAATTCTTCATTAATCATTATTAATTAGTAGGAGTGAATGGGAGTGTGCATGTGAGCTCTTTTATGAATGTATCCAAAGAGATTTGGTTTTTGATTTAGGAAATTATGTTATGTGGTTAATCAGAGAATTTTGGATTATTGGTCGTGAGAATATTGTGATCTTCATTCATTTGATGAAGCCCATCAAAAGTTTATTCTCAATCACCGATTTTAATGTTCAATTCTTTATATTGTTTCTAATTAATAAAGTATTTTATTTGTAATAAAAATTAATAATGTATAAGAAAATGAAATCATACTTTAATGTTTCATGTTTGTTTCATATTATACAATTATGAATCATCCATCCATTTCAATTCCCAATGTGATGAAGAAAATTACTCCAAAAATCCAAATCCGATATCTCATAGATTCCGCCATTAGGTACGGTGTGAGTCTGAACTCTAATGTAGCAACTTCATAATTTATTAGTAAAATTATAGAGAGATCGGTTTCAATTGATTCTAGATTTAAAAATCCCAGACTACTTACTACTCTACCGAAACGTAGCAGAGGAAGCTTAGTGAAATATTTTGATTTAGTCCGTACAATCCAAGCTAAAAGAATTAGTCCAAACTTATCTTTTTCAGTTATACAGATTTTGGATACTAATGAAGAAAGTTACTAATAAGATGAAATACTGAGATAATATCTAATTTTATTTATTTTAAGTAAGCCAGCTTTAATGTAAAAGGCCACGAGCGAGATATTAGCAAATTGGATCATATACATGGTCTGTCCACTTTAAAAATTAGCATCATTTATTTTTGATTTTTTAAAAAAAGCAATTTTGAACTTTTTCTAAGCTGGAACAAACTAAAAATAAATAGCTGATTTATCTCTCATAAAATGTTATACCACCAAAAATGGATGAAAATTTTTAAAAGTTTTATCGTAAAAAGGACAAGAATTTAATTGGGTTAAAGTTTTTTTATTTTTTTACAAAATCGAGAAAATTCATCTGAAACTCGATATATTCAAATTGCTTTATAATTAATTGTAATTTTTTTTTTGTCTTGGATTCTCTATTTCAATATAGTCAAGCCACTATTGGTCCAATAAGGGATAAAACTCTCACATCGCAGATTTTCTTCACTATTGGCAAGACTCAAATTTAATACCTTACTTAGAAGAACAAGTGTCAAATCACTTGAACCAACCTGTATTAGTAATTAATTATAATTATAGTTGCATGCATTTTACGACAAAATCCGTTCATCAAAGCGTTGGCATGAAGACGTGATTTGTAGTACTATTAGTTAGCTGGCCTTACAATCAAGGATGTTTTATTGATTAATGCACGGGTTTTGTCTTATTAATCACGATTATTAATGTTGACATTATGTTTATTAATTATAGTGGTTCGGATGATTGTCATGGCGTTATTCATATTCCTTCCATAATAAACTGACAGAAGTGGATCCTCTGAGACTATTAATTATGATCTACACAGGACATTAAAAATAATAAAGACAGAGAGAATCATAATTCGTCAACTTAGTAAAAACAAATCGTAACGTGTAATTTGCACATAGAGTAGCATTAATAATTCATAATGATGGTAACAAATGATGATATTTTTTAAATCTATACCCTCTTTTATTGGAAATAATATATTATTAGTTCATTAAGAACAGATATTTTTTATTAAAGATTTTTTTTTTCATCTATAGGTTTGAAATTTGAGACTTTACTTAACATAGGACAAATATTAAAGCACCTGAATTTGTTTATACATTTGCTATTTTTGGGATCTTTGATGGTCATTCTGGGAGTACAATAAATATGTGCTATAGCTTGTAAAAATACAGTAAAATTTATTACACTTAATGTACCCTGTAAATAGCGACAATAAAAGATTTTAGTGTTTATTAGCATATTATTTAGTGTATCTTTTAACCGAGTGCACAATATTTAATGTACACCAAAGCACAGTTATTATACACTAAAAAAACCTCAAAAGAACCATGCAAAAATATAATTACTATACACCAAAATCATTCCAATCCAAAAATAAAAGTTTTTTATTCATTAATGTAAATTAGTTTCCCAATGAAGCATAAATAGGTTGAAAGTACACTATTTACTATACTCCCAAAATGACTATTTTTTTAAGTGTAAAGATCCATAAACATCAATATATATCGGTGCATAAGCATCCCGCATTCACGCAAGGTTCGGGGAAAAGCCGCATCCAAGGGTATGTGAAATTTAATCAACTCTTAAGTAGTACAAAAACATCATAGTTAGGGTTTATATTAGCCATAGCCCATAATTATGGATGAAGTAAAGAAAGATAAGGAAATGGAAACCACAAATTGAGGGCAAAAATGGAGGGAAGTGAAGGCAACCGTAGATAGAAAGGACAATAGACAGGGAGGTGGGACTTGGGAGTGTCTGAGTTTGATTGGTGTCTTGAAATTTGGCCATTTTTGAATTTGTGGTCAAGAGTGTTTGTCAGTTAGTCTCAATTTGAACATGGCTGATGGTGATAACCACGTGCATGCTGCTTTCATTTTCTAAGTTAATTATCCAAAAAACGAGAGAGAGAAAAAGCAAAAAGGAAAGGATTCCATAGATGTGGGTTTGATTAGTCATTAGGTTAATAAAGTTTCGTTTGGCCTACATCAAATTTGGATTTGAGGGCATCTTGGACCGGGGGCGGAGCCATGATTTAAACCAAGTGGGGCGAGATTAATAATATAAATAATATAAAATTTAATAGTTCTAAAAATGAAATGCATAACTCAAATTACCTCAAATTAAAAATAAAAAATAGCTCAAATCAGTAAAATAACATAATTACTTACAAAATAACAAAATTAAAAATAAAAAATGAGTATTTTTGAGAATTATCTCGAATTGGGAGTTGGGATTTAGGAGTTAGGAGGAGAGTTGAGGAGCAACAGTCGAAGAAAAGTTTGGGGCGTCTCATTTCTGCTGCGTCTGGGGAAATGAGGTTACAAAACTAAAAAAAAAACAAAATACAAAGAGCAAGCAACTAGCAAGAGTCGAACCCCTAACATGTTGAAACAAGGAGGCAACAACTAACCACACGGGCCAACACAAGTTTGTGAAGTATTACTGAATGAATTGATATATTTATATTTTTTTGTCTACAAAAATATCTTATATTTAAATTTTTTTTTCCTCAAAAAGCTGGGGGGTCAATTGACCCCGCTTGCCCCAATGTAGCTCCGCCCTTGTCTTGGACAGCAGAAAAAAGTATCCATAGTATTCATATTTAAAGTTCACTAGATTAAATGTATGTAACAACATCTATAAAAAAATAAGTCATTAACAGAGTACGTCTTTTGAATTCTACCTCATATCGGGCAAATGTCATATTATAAAACATAAAATATCACCAATCATTAAAGAATGTTCCGTTATTAATACTTTAATGTTTTTTTTGGTCAAAATTAAAGTTTTATTGCACTCATATAAATAGGATAGAAAGAACATAATAGTATGGACATCACACAAGTAGTGTCATCAATTTTTTCCCATTGAAAACTATATTGTGGTTGTGTGGTTGGGGAATAAAGCTATGAATATATTCTATCAAAATCTCATGTAAAGCCCAACAACATCATGGTGGTAGTTCATTGCATTGCCATTAATTCTCCAACACATGAATACATATGGGTTCAAATGTCACATGAGGTTGCCTTGATTATTTTTGTGCCATGAAAGAGATGTTATATCTACCTCAAAAACCATACTTTATATATTCGGAAAATCTATATTCTATGTCTTCTATTTTGTCCCTCAAGTTGTTGACTAATGGTTCAAAATATCCTCCTAAGAAAAATGGTAGCTACAGGAATTGAATATACCAGTCTTACTTCACGAAATTTTTATCTGTTTAGAAAGTATTTCTTTTATTATAGGACATAGTTAATGTTAAGGGTATGTCTAATTTTTCAATAAAAATTTTGAAGGTAAGAAGAAATGTTCATGAGTCAAATTGTTCCAAAGTTAAAATTTTATTTTGTTTATCTATTTCCTTGAAAAATGACGAATAATTTTTTAGCAAGAGACGATCAGGTTTTTTCAGTACAAGAATTCTATGTGAAGTAAGACGATATGAAATTTTTTCCTGCATAATTGGAGTAAGATATTTTCAAAAAATAGGGAAAATGACCAAATCTCAACAACACTTTAGATACTAGCATACCAGTATATGTAACTTATACCATAAGTTGAATATATCAAAGACAATGACATGCACATTGATATGGGAGAGGATAACAAAAATTGAATTTTTCTTTTCTTTTTTTTGTGGGGTGGGGGGAGGAGACAGCCCAATAAATGAGTTGGGGAACAAGAGTTTGGGTGGACCGAAACGTGTGTGGCCCATTTGATCATGTCCAACAAACAACCTCGTGTTAGGATTAGGCGTCTGTCTTTGTTTATGTCTCATGGGCCCAGCCCAAACAATAACCCTCCCCCACCCACAAAAAAAAGGAAAAGAAAAATGATTCCTACAATTTTTTTTTTGGGGGGGGGGGGGGGGGGGTGTTGTACAGCATACTACAAGCAAAGTTGAGGCAGAAAATGATCAAAATAAAAACATGAAGGTCTGTTTTGCCAACCAGCTCCATGACAACATTTCCAAGCTTAATTTCTTCGGTAAAATCATCTTAAATAATTGCATGATATTATTTAAAAAAAAAGAAAAAGGATTGGGAGATAAAGAACTCCAGTGAATAATTATGATCTTAGACTTCGAGAGAAACAATTCATGAGATTCAATAAACAATTAGATGTCATTCATTTCTGCCTCTATTTTCCTCTTTTTTTTTAAAAAAAAAAAACATACGCTGACAGGTCTTATCATTCATATGAGATAATAAACCTACGAGTGTCAATTGACTTAATTTGTAAAATCTTTAAATGTTCTCAGCAGACATATGAATTCGAATCTCACTTACATGGGCCTTTATGCCATGGTTGAGAGAACCGGACCGGACCGGCCGGTTCAACCGGTTGGACCGGGAACCGGCCACAGCACCGGTCCGGAAGTTCTCTAAAACCGTTTAAGCTACCAAACCGGAAAAAACCGGTACAACCCGGTTGAACCGGTTGACTCGGTCAAACCGGCCCATCCGCGGTTGGACCGGTTTTCTCCGGCTTTTTATAAAAATCAAAAAAAAATTTTGGCCACGAAGATTTTGAGCACAACTCAACCCTTCAATAGCATCTTTGGCTTGCTATCTCCTTCCATGCTTTTTTATAAGGCTACTAAGTTTGAGAATTTTCTCAAAATGGCGAGGTAGGACTTCCCATTTTTTACAATCTAACAAACCCTATATTTATGTAATGAGAGTATTGCAATCACCTTTTACTCTATCAATGTGGGACTATAATCAAATTTCTTATATCTCTTCTTCCACATTATTTTGTAATAGTTCATTTATTGTAATTTTTATTTCGTATAATGCAATAAATGTATATTTTTTATTTATCATCAAACTCTTGTAATTTGTATATTCAAGCATGGTTTACCAAATTATTACATCCAAATTGAAAAATTATGACCCTCTAATTAGTTGTGCTACAATATTATTTGTATCTAAATTACTTTATTTTCTTTTGGGGTGTGAATGCCAATTATAGGTGAAAAAAATGCATAAAAACCTTGAGGTTTATTACAAAGCATAGCTTTAATTACAAGCCCATGACTTTGTATTGTCTTTGATTTGCCTTCCATGCTTTTTTATAAGGCTACTAAGTTTGAGAACATGCTCAAATTGGCAATGTGGGACTTCTCAATTCTCATTCTATAATAGAATTCATATTTATGCAATGAGAGTCTTGTAATCACCTTCTACTCCATCAATGTGGGACCATAAATAAATTTCTCATTTCTCTTCTTCTTTATTATTTTGTACTTGTAACTTTTCTATTAGATTTTAGTTAGTAATTTGAAAAAAATACATATAACAAATATATATAAAAAAAATTTCAGATTCACCGGGTTGTACCGGTCTAACCCGATTGAACAGTAAACCGGGTCAACCAGTCTAAACCCGGTCTAAACGGTCCGACCGGTTGAACCATCGACCCACTCGGTCGACCGGGTCGATCACCAGGTCGGTTCTCTCAACCTTGCTTTATGCATCTACACACTCAAAAACAAAAAAAGTAAAAAAAGATATGATATACATTTACCTTGGTTTGTTTGGGGATGGAGAGAAAGTAGAGTGGACAGAAGATGGCTTCCTTCATGCACTATCTCTGCTAGCATTCAAACTCATATATTAGTAGTAACCGAACTCAGAATCACTAGATTATCATTTCATGGTTTTCAGCCCAATCTGGCATAATTAAGAAAGCCATAAAGACAGAGACTTGCTGAGAAATGCATTCACCTGACCGACCCATTAACATAATCATCCAAACGTGAAGAGGGAATACATTTCTTTCAACTAGGAATACACCAATAAACTTGTTCATTAGCATAAAAACTACTGTTCCATCTATTTTACATGTACAAAGCCCTAAGCTAAAATCTAGAGAGTTGCACCCATCCTAGTAGAAGGTTGGAGTCGAGCAAAGCTCATGTGGATATGAATATCAAGATAAATCACAGGTACAGAGGTTGTAACCTGAGATGAGGGAGCTCATGGCAAAGGTTAGGAAGGCTAAGAAGGCCATACTGATTGATGCACTCGCCTTCTCTGTGAAATCATCTTTCCCCCAATTCAGCTCCCAATCAACCACCCTTGTGGCCGCTGATGACGATGCTGATATCAGAAGATATGCCATTATCTGCACATTTTCAATAAGCAACCCCACAAAAAGGGCAAAAAGGCAAATAAGTACAGAGAAGAAGGAAAAAGAAACAATGTAAGAAGGGGGGGGGGGGGAGGGGAAGGGGAATAAAAGGCCTGAGCGTTAAGCAAGGAATGGAAGAAGTTGAGAACATATATTTCTTATTCAAGGTGAAAACATGATATTAAGAGACTCAGATAATGTGATTGAGATTGTAATCAACACGCACTCTCATCAATTCAATCCAGAAAAAGAGAAGAAAATTGTTACTCTTGCCTGATCCATGACAAAATCAAACTGATAGCGCAAATGGTGATTGATGATGTGGTCTCCTGTGGCCAAATGGTACGCTAGGTCACCAGTCTGAAAACCCGTGTACACAAATCCTATAATGTTCACTGTTAAGCAAAACCTGCAGCCAGGTAACTACAATATCAGTATGCTACTTTACCTAATCAAAAGAAACAAATGTATGGTCAAAAGTTGAAACTTTGTTAAAAAGGATTTGCCATTCACAAGCTCGTAGAAAGCACAGATCAGTTTTTGGTTCCATGATTAATTTCCATCCCAGAAGAACTTATGTAATGAAATATCCCAGAACTTATGTAATGAACTTATGGCAAAGCACAGGCTTGGTTCTGTTTTGAAATAATTCACGAATCCAAGGCACTGATTATGAAAAGAAGCGTATTATCGCAAGCTTCGCCTATATAGTGTTGCATAATAAATTGCCAGCAAACCAAAATGGCAAAGATTTGAAGATATGGAATAATGGCGAATCCAGAAATTTTTTACAACGGTGTCCACTTTGAGCTGCATGGAATTTAATAACAGCAATTAAATTTTATGGGTGTTCTCGTTAAAATTTTGAAGGATTATCAGGCTAACACGCTTAATGTAGATCCGCCCATGTTGTGGAAAGTGATGTCAAATTGATCCCATATATTCACCAGATAACGTGAATGATCTTAAGCTGCTCAAGTGTAACCACAGCACTACCATCTGCTTGAATAGAAGCCTAAGAGTGTCAACAACTAGTAGTACACTCCACATTTGTGTTCATAGAACTGAGGAAGGCATTTTAGGAAGATGCATTTTGTTTTAAAAGTCTATATGACTCCACTTGTGAAAGAATATCCCAAACGTTTGTGCAAAAGTGAAATTGTCATGGAATCATACAACAACAGACGGAGTATAAAAAAGTTCAATGTATCCAATTCATCACTTTGGGCAACCAGGACTTTCATGAGAAATGATCTGGGGCCAAGGACTATATCCCACTGCCTGCAAATCCAATTTTTACTAAAGTAACATACAAAACTAAATTTCTATTCATCACCATGCTGAGTCCCAGGACGGCCTAGAATAATCATATTGTGTACAACTAGTTTGACTTAATCAACAACTCCAACGACTATTTTGACAATACTATGGATGGTAAAGCATTAACGAGCTGGGTGAAGCGAATCTCTGTACATCAGAAAAGCCATCACATTAAGGTGCAGTTTTCAGAGTTCTATCTTTCACAGACAATTTATACAGAAGGTATTGGGAATCAAACCCTGCTACAGAAGTCAGTAGTTGTGCCTATGTCATCTCTAAAAGTTGTTCTAACAATTTCATGCTTCATATCTTTGTCAATTGCGAGATCAAACAAATAGGACTTCTATAAGCTGCCAAAATCCTAATATCCACTGACATCAATGAACACCAAAAATCAAATACCATGCT
Source organism: Selenicereus undatus (assembly GCA_017589665.1). Classification (NCBI taxonomy): domain Eukaryota; kingdom Viridiplantae; phylum Streptophyta; class Magnoliopsida; order Caryophyllales; family Cactaceae; genus Selenicereus; species Selenicereus undatus. Next base: position 125,625,241 of record JACYFF010031957.1, on the reverse strand, counting down.
CCACAAAGTAAACTACATTGGCAACGCTGTTACTCACCACCTAATGCACACTCAGAACGTGCTGCCTTCTCACATGCTGATGAACAGAAACATCTTCTATGGCTATAATAATTGATATATAATTCACATCTTCGCAAGACCTCATAGTGACACTAACTTAATAAAATAGCCAAAATTGCATCAATTTGCTGACTGCAAATAATCAATCAAGTTCAACAGCCCGTATCTTTTCTCTGGGGAGAGTACATGGCTATGTATACATGTATAATGGGGAAGAAAAAGAACTTGTTATAAATTTCTTTGCATGACACCCTTGAATTTATTATAAAGTTACATTCTTTGCTTCAAATATGTAGAATATACATCTTTCCAAAAGGCATGTGAATTTAAGATAAAAAAATTGCATGCCTAGTAAGTTTCAAAAGATCTATTCTTACTATCGTAACTATTGTCTGTCGGAACCAGCAATCGATTTCCCAAAGACATGTCTAGTTAGTTATACCCTTTAAAGGGATGCCATTTTGATTTTTGAGATGTTATAAATACAATATGAACTCTCGTTTGTTGTAAGCTCACATGGATTATTTTTCAGAAAGAGTTTAAGATCGTATCCAAGGTATCTCTTGTCAAACTTCTAGATCGACACCACTAATTCAAACTTGGTTTTTTATTCAATCCCTACCTTTCTAACAATACCTACACCAGCAAATTCGAAACTATGTTCATCCAAGGACAAATGACAATGGATATAAATTCAAAGCGAAAATCACCAAATCAACAAACAGGACTACAGGAGTGCTACCGAAGCCATGCAAACGCTCCAAAGAATTATAATAACTACTGCCCATTTCAACAAATTAGGAAATAATTCTAATGTCAACATTTAATTGCCCAAATTCTTCATAAAGATCAAAACTTTGGCAAAACAATATATATACCCACTTCAACTTCTGTTCAACAAATTCAGACCAAAATTGGAGCAAACATTAGAAACCCAGAAAACAGACCTGTATTCTTTGTAACGACCAAACGAATCCCCGGCCCAACCTTGAGTCTTATCAGTAGCCATGACTGCAAAAGAGACCAAGCAAAACGCTAGCTCAAAAACCCTAATTCCCAATGCAACCTTACTCATCGCATTCACATTCTCCTTCTTGGACGGCCTCCCAGTATTAAAGTTATCCACCCCACCATCGGCATGCCCAAATCGCACGTTCCCCTTTCTCTCTCCTCCGCCAGACTGCGGCGGCGTCGCCTCCTTAGTCTTGTACCGGACAATTTGGTGGTGCTGGGAAGGGGGATCGTTGGGAGGGGTAACGGGGAGAGGGGAGGTGAGAGGTGAGTAGAACTTCTCGACGGCGACAATTGCTCCGGCGTTAGCGTTCTTGGTGGTAGGGGATGGCAACGCCGGCGGTTGCGGCTGCGGTGGGAGAGGCTTGTCTTCGGGTGAGTCGAAGTCGGAAGAGGGGGGTCTGGGCTCGGGTGGGGCTGAGGGGTTTGGGTTAGGAGGCTGTGAAATGGATATGGGTTGTGGGCGCGGTGGTTTCCGGGCCGCGGGGACAGCTTCCTGGTTGTGCTGCTGGTGGTTCTGCATGTTGAGAGAGAGAGAGAGAGAGCTGTGAAGAGTGAGCTTGAAAGTTGCAGTAGGAGCAGTCTCAAACTTTTTGAAAAGGTTTGAAAGAGAGTTGATCTGAAAATGGTGGGTCCCAGGCCGTCTTTTTGGGGGAAAATAATGCTTGATTGTGAAATGGAAGTGGACAAATTTTGGAGGGTTAATAGTAATGGGAGGGTTGATTTGATTAATATAGGAGGATAAAAAGTAAAGATTAAAAAGGTAATAATTCCTTCATCCTGTATAAATATTCAAATTTTGGATCATATTCTAGTAAGTATTAAATAAAGTTCGTATTCATTTGAATAAAGAACATAATAACGAATTTAAAGTCTAAACCTCATTCGTTATATCAGCTACATTTTTTTTTCAAAGAAAAAGTTACTTTTTGAATTGGGTTCAAAGTTATATATTAAATACAATTATGTTCGAACCTCTCAGACTCCGCGAATGCGAGATCCACACTGCTAGGTGGTGTTGGTGTTGTATACTCGAACCTAAAATTTACACCTTAAATGAAGCTACCAGCTTGAAAAGGTTTCACCTTTTCTCTCCATTTTAGTATATAATAACAAAAATTCCACCAAATATGAATGTGAAACTAAAAGCCACTCACAAATATTAGACTGCAAAATAAGTTTATTTAAATAAGGCCATTTATTTTGACAAAAAACTACAGCCCAGGAAGAGAGAAAAGCAAAAGGCCCACATCAGAAAGGAGGGGAGAAGAGTCCAAAACAAATTGGGGTTTTGTCTGCTTTAATACTTTCCACTTCATGTAATCACCACTGCCCCCAAAGACATTTGGTTTCCCACTCCATTTTCTAACACCTTTGGAATAATGGGACTTGAAGTTGCAGAAATGCCGTTAAGAGCATTCCTAACCTGAGGTATAATTTTTAAAACTCAAATTTACCACATCAGCAAAAGTTTCAACCATTTGAAATTTACATTTCATTACTTTTTCAATCCATATAATTTTTATAACGCACACTCTTTTGTTTTAATCACTCAAAAATTACAGATTACGGAAAAAAACAAAAATACAAAAAACAACAAAAAGGGTAGACATGCGTGGTGAAACCGCACAGAATGTCTACTCGCGTGTCAAGCAACAGCTGAACACCCAATAAGAATTGGACAACTGGCAAATGTTACCCTCCTCACGGAACGAGCAAGCTGCGCTGGAAATGCTCTTCTATAGGCGTGTTTCAACCCCCCAAAACTTGCATACAGTAATACAGACGATGGAAGAAATCATTACCCAAAAATGATGTATGAATCATCAAATCAAATCTTCAAAGCAACAATGGCCGTTTTATTAGTACACCTCTATGAGAATCACCACCAACCACTACTGCTGTCACTGTGGATAACGCTTGTGTGGGGTTTAGAGAGATTCAGATCTAAGCGACTAGAGAAACAAAAATAAGTTATATTACAAAAGGGATCTCACTGCTGAGAATGTTAACATCTAATCTGAAGCCGTTGTCTATGAATATGCAGGAGGAGAAGAGAACTTTTAACGCCTTCAAATCTGTGTTCATAAGCGGGAACAATGGCAGATTCAATCCATACGAGAGGCCTTTGAGGGGGAAGCAACAGCAGCAGTTGATAATAAAACTGTTTGTCTGTTCAAAGAAGCATGACTGAGGAAGTCCTCCTATAAACCTTGAGGTTATCATGTCACCGTCCTAAGGTATCGCAGGGAAAAGATACCGCGACTGAACATCTCACTCTGGAAGATCTAACCGGTTAAAAAGCACAAGGAAACTGCGCTCAGGGATAATGTAGAGAAAACCCAGGTCTGCTCCACGGAAATAGGGTCCGATACCCTGCATCATCAACCCATAAGAAGTGAAGCAGTTAAAAATAAAACAAAACAATAACCAATAGTTTTAGTACATAATTATCATGTATTCCTCTGGGATTGTTTAGGTAGGAACCCAGATTTCTACTTGTCAGCCTGACCTTCAGCTTGCTTAGCCCCAAAGTGCAGTAGATGGGGCTAATGAGTGTTTTGCTAACTATCGACTGGAATTAAGAAGTATGAGACCAAAACCCTGTTATCATTACCCTGCCATTGAGTTGGAGAAGTTCGCCCTCCACCCATTTCAGATTCTTGAAGCCTACGCCTGCTGTCCTCCCTTGTCCTTTGTAGCTAGCAACCTGTATGAAACAAATTCTGCAATCAGCAATTCACAACAGTGCAGCAGCCTGTATGAAGAGATGAAACAGAATGAGTAATTACCACGCCCAGTTCATCTGGGTAAATGCTCCGATTGGAAATGCGATTGCCTCTCCCAATTTTAGCACGAAAAGTTACCTAAATTGCAGAAAAGACACCCATTAAGCATTTAACCCAATCAACAGAGGGGTACTGATTGGGGTGAAAACAAATCTCTGCGTGATGAAGAGCACACCTGACCAGCAGGAACCCTCAAATCCCCAGTCAGCTTAACAGCCTCAACATATTCAAAAAACTCAACATCAGAAGGGTCATTCAGTTCACTCCCATTATTCCAATGCCCAAATTTGCGCTTTAACTGAACTATCTCAGTTCCATAAGGCCCAAAAGCACCCACGTATAGTCCTACACGTCAATCATGAGTTCTATCTGAGAAAGCTATCCCTTCAACCAAAATTAGCTAACGCAAAAGGGAAAGTAACCGGACATATACCATCAAAAGGATCAGTTTTGCCTCTGGGTATTGTTATTCTACTGAATTGTGTATACTCAGAAAGTTTGCTCCTCTTCTGTGCCTGAATGACTGCATGTTTCACAAATTCACGCGCATCTCTTGACATCTGAGACATGTAGCAGTGTGGTAGGTTAGTCTTTGTATTCTCACAAGGCGGCAAAAATGTTGAACATGTTAGGTTTGTCTTCTCCAATGTTTTAAGTCATGCAATTGATAATCCTTCAATTTGTTTTTTTTTTTTTTTTTGGAGAGGGGGGATAGTTGGGAAAAAAAAAAGGCAGCCCGGTGCACAAGCATTCCGCATTCACATAGGGTCCGGGGAAGGGCCACACCCCAAGGGGTGAATTGTAGGCAGCCTAACCTGACTTTGTCAGTGGCTGATTCCACAAAAGAACCTCATCACTAGCTGATTCCAAAAAATAAACTGATTTGATCTAAACTGAATCGTCAAAAACTCACCTTCCGTGAAATCTTGCCACTACCCAGGAATGCCTTGGCAACATCAGAAGGCATGAGCTCAGCAATGCCTTGAACTGCCAAAGCAGCTACTTTGTAATCTGAGGCCAAGTTCTCTTCACTTCCACGGATGCCGGGAATATGCAATACGAAAGAATCTTTCTCTGCATCCCTGATTTGAGCTGGTAACCGGATATAATCCTCCTTTGATGAAGCATCATCTTCACTTTGGACAATTCCACTGACAAAAACTTTCATATCTATGTCTTCCCCATCTTCCATTGAGTCACCCTCTCCTTCCACTGTAATCTTGTCAGTCTCACTCTCAACGTCATCCAAGTCATCATCATCGTCATCGGAATCTTTCCTAGCATCCTCAGAATCTTCCTCAGTCAACTTCCCAGCATCATCCTCGGTGACTTCCTCTTCTACAGTAACATTCATGACCTCGACTTTAAACCCTGGGATTTTATCTTTAAGAAAATTGATCACACTCTTTATTCCCTCCTCAGTGGCTCCTTCTATATTGGGAACTTTCTCCTCTTGTTTCTCAGGCTTATCTTTGTTAGCCTGAATGTCCACTGCTGGAGAATCCTCAGGTTGAGCACTTGGTGAATCTCTCGTGGGTTTCGGTTGCAGATTCACAGAGCTCGTTGAGGTTCCTTTAGACCTCTGCAAGTACACAACCTACAAATGGAGTACATACCAACAAATTCAGTGACAGCCAATACATTAAAAAGCTTGATTACAGAAGCAAATTACTCCTATGCATCAACAACCGTAAGAACTTGCTTATTGAGCCAAATTCGACAGACAAGTTTGTGATTTTCAAAGGAGAGATTTACTTTAGTTCTCAGTCTTTATGATATTTGCTCATTTAATTTATCATCATATGCTTTCAACTAGTTATTTTTTTGATAGGAAAAGGTAATATATTGATAATGATAAGGAGCATAAACAAGAAAGGATGTTGAAAAGCATCCCACAAAAGCTAATTACAACCCAAAAAAAGGCTATCCACAAAATCGATTACATCAATCGAAAAAGAACCAAAAACCCTCCTTCCAAAAGAATAAGGCCTTCAGCCACTTCTCTTTCAATTGCTCAATTGAGGTTCCTATCCCATCCCAAACTCATATTTCTCTCCATCTTCAACAACCAAAAGATGGCATGGGGAATAGCTCTAAAAGCTTTAAACTTGACCCTCCTTCCAAAAAAAAAACCTTCCCACGCAACTAGTTGTCTCACAGATATAGGCATCACCCAGTGAAGACCGCAAAAACTCAAAGCCAACTCCCAAAGGCTTCTAGCTAACCGACAATGGAGGAATAAAGAGTCAACTGACTCGGAGTCATCTTTACACATAAAGCACCTGTTGACCGATTTTTACACCTCTTTTGTAAGTTATCACAAGTTAGAAACTTGCCATGAGAAGCTTCCCACACAAAGAAGTATACTTTAAATGGAGCTGGGGACTTCCAAATGACGCTTTCAACTAGTTATTACATCAAAGCAAAGATCCAGGGCTTATCAACTATATATTTAAAACTCACAGTTTAACCAGCTGTTTTACCCTGGAAGTGGAGAGAACCATCATGGAGTGGTTATTTTTATTCTCTTTGGATGGGATGGGGTGGGGGTAGAACGGAAGATAATCCTTCTACTAGTTAAGACATGACTTCTGTCTATTTGTTCAACAATGATCAGTGAATAAGGAGGAAAAAGAAAAACAAAACGGGGAGGGGGGGGGGAGAAAAGCGACGATTGTCATAACATCTAACCTGCATTATATATGTATCATCAGTATCCTTAACAACATATATTTCAAACAGTGTGGTTCCAGGAGAGGCAGTTACAAGCTGTCTGTCACCACAAGTAAAAACCAGAAACTCTTTAGTCATCACTGAAGCATTTGCACAAAGCAGCAGTTGATTATAGATGACCACTAACCTCGGAGTATAACTGCGGCCAATGAACTTTCCAACACCAGGAGTTATTCTTATAAGTCGACCAAATGGGTCTTTTGAATCCTTTGTACAGCCTACCCACCACCCAACCTGTACATGGAATTTTTAGAGGACAAGAGAAAGAAGAATTAATAAGGAAACAATTTACAGATTCAAATTACTTTATGTGCTGAACATGCCTGTCTAACAGGACTACAACCACTTTAATTAGCTAACAGTCGGAAGTCTTCCTAACAAGAAAGGCTTTGTTGTAACATGCTCTGCTTTCCCTACTACAACATTGACCACCAGAAAGACTTCTTTGTACTTGTATTGATTTGTCATTTAGGATGCCCTCATCAGAAAAGTAAATTGTCAGGTAGGATTTCAATTTTTCAAAATTCCAAAAGGCCAAATGTTATCGAAGTGTGATTTCAACTCTGAAGCACATTACCTGGACCTAGTTTTTTTTTTTTTTTTTGGGTAAGTAATCATTACCTGGACCTAGGTAGTACAGGGTATACATATTCCTCTTAAAAATCCAAGAACTGTCAACATTCAGACCCTGTTCTATTTCCCGTTCTTAAGGATTTAACTAAGACTTTACATCTCCTTACAGTTTCTTACATCTCCTTACAACTCCTTACATCCTTAACATAATCCTTACATTTTCTTACATCTTCATACATCTTCTTACATGCCATATAAATTTTCTATAACATTTATTTATTTTAATTACAGAAATATATATACTTTTTAAATTATGCTACCAATATACCAAATTTGTAAATATCTTATGAACACAAGATTTACATAAACATAAAAACATAATATAACGTCGTAAATTATATTTGAGTTGCGACATGAATAATATATGTTATTATAGATGGAATAAGTGATCATACTTTTAAAATTATAATACAAAGCTTTTGTTCATGTTTAAATCTGAATCATATATGAAAACTGTCAAACTGTATACAACGAAAGTATTACAGTTAATTCATCCCTAAGTTTATCCATGACAATTTTATTGCTATCATTATACAATTGAACATCTGGTAGTCGTTCCAAATTTGGTTCTCTTACTGAGATTAATATGCACTTGTTATACAGAATAATAAAATTGCGCAAAGTACAACAAAAAACAATCATCTGAAGCATGGATTCAAAATGCGGCCGAACCGCGACGAAACAACCGCGTTGAAAAGGTTTTAGAGTTAGGCGAACCGCGTTTTCATGCCGCAATAGCCGCAATATGAAATGGCCGCAATATGAAATGCAATTTTCGTATTAGAGCGATTTTGCCGTATCGCGACCGAAACCGCATTTTTAATCCTGGATCTGAAGTTACTGCTCCTATCTCATTTGCGGCATTCTGCCAGCCAATATTTTCCATCTCCCCTTCAAGACTTTAAAAATTCTCTCCACTGTCATTCATAAAGATGAGTGCTGATGGTTGAACCGTTCCTGCACTTCTTTAGGTGGGCTATATTTTCTAAACTGTGGGATATGACGACGAGTTTCCTTTCCTATGTACGGAGTTATATTTCCAAGAGTATTTGGATATGCTGAGTCAACCAGATAGTATTTTCCTAAACAATTATGTGAAATTTTAGTGATGGTATTAAGAAATATTTTGTTTGCTAATGAAATCAAATTTTAGTCATAAATATGACTGATGCACCATTATTATCAAAAAGTATACTGTACAACTCTTCAATAATTCAACAGCTCTTTACATTTTCTTACAACTCCTTACATCTTCTTACACCTCCTTACAATTTCTTACAACTCCTCACAGTTTCTTACAACTCCTTACATTTTCTAACAGCTTACAGCTGTATTTTATTGCGAAATAGAACAGACCCTCAATGCCATACCATCAACAACATTTTTATTATTTTGGATATATGTGCCACAGGCACTTCAAGTCAAGCTGACTTTCGATAAATCACTACAGGCTAGACCTCATTATCTTCCATCACCTTGCAAAAACCACCAGGCAACCAAATTGAACCACCATCAGATAAACCACCAAGATGCACACAACTTGTCATTTCACACCGCATCTCCCCCCCCCCCTTAAAAAAAAAATCAGGGTTAAAAAAGAGGCATGGCGGCTAGGGGAAGGCGAAGGCCCTCTTCAAGACAGTTTATAAGAACTTCCCAACATGTCTTTGATCTTCATCAGCTAAGAATGATGGACAACCAGCAAAAATGATAAGCACAATTAACAACATGGCAGACTCGTCAGCTGCAAGAGTACACCCTTCTAACATAAGAAGATCCTTTACAATTATCCTACAACTCCTCCTCCCACTACCAATCCCACTTAGTGGGGTTTGGGGAGATCTAAATGTAGGCAGCATTATCCCTTCAGGCATCTCTGCCCTAAAGAGGCCGATTCCAAGATACCTTTACAATTCTCCTAGCAAAGCACAAAATCCATTATAGCAAGGGAATCATATTTGGGGTCGTAGAACTTCAACTAGCAAAGTATTGCTGCTCAAAAGTCCCGCAGAATCATCCTAATCCGAAATTCCAAGATTATAAGTTTGCGCTAGGGAATCAAACTATCTCCTCATACACGATACAACCCCCCCCCCCCCAACCACTTCTTGGGCAGGAAATGTCTTCTTTGGGGAATAAACTCCAACATAGTATCATGCTATAAATGCCACTGAATCCTCCTATTCCCATGACAAGAACGTAAGATACGACCTACATGGTGTTCAAACAATCTCATCATATGCCCCACCAATTCTCGAGTCGGACCTTACAGCATGTCAGCATCGCGTGATAAAAAACAATCTAGTCATAATTTCATATGCCATCTCGCAATTTTACAATATCACATGACCACAACTCATGAGAGCCTTAAGGATAACAAGTACTGCGCATACTTAGACAATGGTAAATATTACTCCAAAAGTGGCATTGATAGATAAGTAGAAGGCACTCGGCAATGCTACTTGCTCTACAAACAAGTTCAAGAAAAGGAGCATTGATAGTTTTTTTTTTTGGATAAGGAAAAGGTAATATATTAATATAGAAGGATCAAAAGATCAATTGCGCGGTAAGCATCAGACAAATGCTATATATCTCCAAAATACAAACCATCCACATATTCAGCCACATCAAAAGAGGAAGAGCTAAAACTTTCCATTCTTTCAAAAGTAGAGAATTTTGATGAAATTATCTTTCAAGCGCCGACAAGTTTCTATACTTTCAAAAACTCTTCTGTTTCGCTCTCTCCAAATACTCCAAAAGATGACATGAGATAGGACCTTGGCTGCCACCTCCTTCTTCTTCTTAACTTTCCTACCAAAGAAACCCTCAAAAGCCAAAAGATGGTTCCTAATGGAATCATAAGAAACCCAAGATATGTCCAAGCTACTGAAAGCTAGACTCCAAAGTACCCTCGCAAATTGACAGTTGAGCAATAAATGATTCACAGATTCAAAGTCCCCTTTATACATGAAGCATCTATTTCCCCCTTTTTTGCAAGTTGCCACATGTTAGTATACTCCCATGTGTAGCTTCCCAAACAAATAAAGAACCCTTTAAGGAGGCCAAAGACTTCCATATGAGCTTGCAAGGGAAGCCTTTTTCTGTACTGGTGAATAATCTCAATCTAGGAGCTTCAAATAAAAAGATCTAGCTGTCAAGCGCCCCTCAGTGATTAGATCCCACCCCACCATACCAATTGAAGAATCTCCTAGTTTGGAGGAGGATATGCTTAAGAGTAGAAATTTTAGAGGTCCAAGTAGATGATCCATGTGTTTGGAGGAGGAAGAAACCGCGGATCATCTTCTTGTACATTGTCGGTGGGTCTCCTCGCTTTGGGCTTTATCGCTCTCACTTATGGGGATTAGTTGGATTCAACCTTCTAATGTGAGAGATGTGGCGGTGGCGTGGAGCAGAAGGATGAAGAAGAGCTGGGTCCGTCAAGTTTGGGGCATGATTCCTTTGGCTATTTGGTGGGCTACTTGGAAGGAGAGGAATCTCCGTATTTTCGAGGATAAGACCTTGGCTCTTCAAGATTTCAAACTCTATTTTTTGAGGTTGTTGTATAGTTGGTGTATGAGGTTCAGTGACAAAGAGTTAAATTTTTTGAATTTTATTGATTGTATAATGGATGAGAGTTCAAGGAGTTAATGCGTTTGTATTACTCCTTTTGTACATGGGTGATATCCCCTTGGTGTCCTTTTAATATACTTCTATGTTTACTTACCAAAAAAAAAAAAAGAATCTCCTAGTTTGGCCTCATTAAGCTTATTTAAAACGCCTGTCAAAGAATCATCATCAACAAATCCATCTCGCACAAAAACAAGCGCCCAAATATTGTTGCTAGAAACTTGCTCCTGATAAACAGCAACACAGGCATTTTTATCCACCGCCAGAACATAAAGGCCTGGGAAAAGCTCTTCAAAAAGAACCTCACCACACCAACGATCATGCCAAAAAAAAAGATGGTAGAACCATCACCTACCTCAAAGGAAAAGTGTGGACTTTGTTAATAGTTAAGTAGAGTGGACTTTGTTGTGCTGCGCTTTCTACAAATAACTAACAAGTTCAAGCTCTGTGGCACACAACTAGAAGAGCTTGGATCACTTCACGTGGCCCGTTAACAGACTGAAGTACTGAACAAGCTCAGTTCAACTACTTGCTTGCTGATAAGTTCTGCTACAGTAGCCTGCTTAAAATGTAAATAAACCAAACCAAATTTGAGCACCAGTTCAATGTACTTCAGGTAAAGCTTGCTAATACTCCAGCCATACGTGCTCAGTTGTCATCCTACTAGAGGCCAAACTTACCCCCTTATTGGTCTCTTATCATGACAAATAATTGACTCAATAATATCACAAAACATATATACAATAACGATAGCACCATCTAGTGCGGATTCACAAAAATATACGGCATAGTAAAACCCAAGGAAAGAAAACAATAATAACGACAACATATAATGTGATGACTGGTAAACAGAAGAGCATAATTTGACAGATCTCAAGCCCAGTCCTTTCGCTTAAAGCATTCAGGAGCATCAGTGAATATCTTCATGGTAAATTGGTGACAAAGGCACAAAGCTTATTGATACAGAATTAATCCTCATGCCCCAATCCCAAAAAATAAAGGTGCCAATATGCTTCACCAGCTAGTTCATAAAACAAATTTCCGCCAAGCAGCAAGCAATCTGAACGCTAGAAAGACTCTAATTGTTAAAACAGGAAAGCCCCCCGTAGGGGAAGAAAATATTATAAATAGAAGCAACTACTATCAAGTAACTCATATGTAAGAGATAACAGGCAAGAAAGTTAAGAACATTACCAAACCACTTCCTGTACTTCTAGACAACCTTGAAGCATCATGATAACGCTCCTCATAAATTGCTTTCTGCAGCCAAAAGCCAAAAATTTCAGGCCAAATGCACAATGTGCAGCTTGATTTTCACACTAAAGGGGTTAAGCAACAAAGAGCTGGAGAATCAGTTAACCTTCAACTCAGACATTATTTCAGCGACAGCATCCTTTGAGGTAGCGTCTGCAATAGCAAATTTCAGTTTAGCAGCTTCCTGAAAATCTTCTCTTTCAACTGCTTCCTCGAGTTGAAACTGTAAAAGAGAAAGAACATGTGAAATTAAATGGTGCTTGCCTTACACATGACGCACACGGAAAAGGTAAATACATATCACATTAGAAGTAATTAGCTAAAAAACTTCATAATTTTCTCCAAGCCTTCTCTTCGATTAATGAACTTTCCTTAAGTAATACCTATGTCTAAGATTATGTACTATCTGAAGGTTTATGAGTTGGGTAAAACTAACCACAAAGACATAGAGCTCCCTAGTCCCTATGAGTTAAATGGATTCTAAAAGTCAGTGAGAGACATTTTTAGGCATACGGCTGAGATTCCACAATAACTGTCCAAGAGGGTTCCATTTAAAATGATCAAAAGGAGCATTAGAAGTAACCTCAAAAAATTTAGTCCGTGGCATGAATGAAGATCAGAACCCATGGTATAAATCCCTATGGCTTCAAATAGATGTAAGGGTTGTCACAGAGCAGGATTTGCCAAAGTATTTACTAACAGTCTAACACAATAGGTTCTAACGGACTCAAGATAGAGAATCACCCATGAAAAAAGAGGTTACACATGGATATGAAGATTCATGCACCTTAGCTAACTGTAACTCACTCGCTCTGTTACAGAGAAAATAAACATAAAGCTAATCTAGATGTGCAAAGCTCAGCCTTCACATACACAATCAAGCGACTCGATCATGTAGAATTTCGAAACCATGCAACCGTGCTCTGAACCCACATCACAAACAAGTTTCCCTCATAATTCAACTAGTCAACCAGAAAAAGAATACCCTCTTTTTATATTTTTGGTTGGGGTGGGGGGAGGGGGGATCACGCATTGAATTAGAATGAAACGCCCCATTATTTGATAAACAGCCATTACAATGGTAAAGAGTTTCATAAAATTCGCAAACTTTATGCCATCCTTCGATAATGGCAAGCAATTCACATATTTCACGCGCAGGCATCAAACGAGATCACAGATGATACAACAGCTTAACTACGTGTTTACCATGACTCTGATGGGAATGATAAGGAAATTAACCGAAATTAAATAGCTAGGCTCTATAAGGAGGCAAATCGGTTTGCAAAACCAGATAAGTTCACCCCATGTAATAACCCCTCGTTCATAAATTCATGGATGAAAATCCGCTAAACTAAACACTTCCGTAAATCAACGCAACAAAACCTCAACACCCCCCCCCCCCAAAAAAAACCCAAAAAAAAAAGAAACCGCCAAAGGGGGAAAACCCCCAAAAAGCCGCCAATTTTAAAAAATAATCCCCCCCCCCCCCCCCCCCCAAAAAAAAACGCAGAAATAGAAAGGGGGGTACCTTGAGAACAGAGGAAAAGCTCTCAGCTTGTTCAATTTCAGAGAAGTGACGAACCCATCTATTCCAATCCCAATCAGAGGTGCTACCAATGGTGGTGGTGGTGCTGCTGTTATCACAATCATTTCCATAGTCGCTGATGCTGCTACAACGAGAACACAAATTCGAGCTTCTACGATTCCTACTGAGAGATACCTTGTGACCCACAAATTGTTTCAGACTAGGGCTGCAATTGTTACCCGCGATGAGCACCTTCTTCAAGGAGCACCCATAAGAAGGAATCGCTCGACTCATCCCCAATGGCGTCGTCACCTCCATGGTTATCTTATCTCAGCGGATCAGAGAGAGAGCGAGAGAGAGTCAGTCAAAAATGGTGAAGGGGATTTGAGGGTTTTTGGGTTGGGCGGAGTTCGTCGGGTTTGGGAGAAGGGCTTGAGCTTCTACGTGTGGATAGCATCCATGGTTTGTGCTGAAGTTGTCTATTAGACATATCCCAATTTGGCGCCTCAACCAATCAAGAGGCCCATAGTAAATCCGATAAATATATCCAAAAAACAGATGGTTAAATCAAACAAATATTTCAACAAAAACTAAATGTCGGTTTTATGGAAGAAAGCAAAAAAATCGTTTCATTTGATTTTTAGTATTTTTATTACGTCTAATTAAATTGAGGAATATATAAGATTAGGATCTCGACTTTTAATTTAATTAAATCTAGTAAGAACACTCAAAATTGAATGAAACGATTTCTTTACTTTCTTCCATTAAACTGATATATAGTTTTGTTGAAATATTTATTTGATTTAACCATCTTGTTTAGATATATTTATTGGATTTACTATTGACCTCTTGACCATTACGATGATCGACACACCCTTGATCCTGGCACTGCGGGTACCATCGTGTTACCAAGTAAGAGTTGGCCTCCAAGGCTCAAACCGTTCTCGTATAGAAATGAGATTTTTGTATTACATTTCATTTTTATTACAAAGTTTAACACTGAGCGTCCTGCTAAACTAAAGACTATGTAAAAACCGTAATTACAAATCTTCTAATGCGCAATTTGTTTGCTATGACAATTAGTTCACTAAAACAACTTTGCCAAATATCGAAGAGGAAGCATGAGAGGGTTAAGAACCAATGCAATCTGATGAGGGGGTGAAGGGGGCTAATAAGAAATGAGAGAGTAAAAAACTAAAAGGCCTTGAACAAATAAAACCTTAAATCATTTGTCTTGATTTTAATATTTTTTTTAAAAAATAAGATTCAGCAGGTTGAGGGAGATGGTCAAGACCCTCACTCTGAGGGTTGGGGCGGGTCGGAGGTGGCAAAAAAGTCAACACTGACCCTCATTTTTGAGGGTTGGGTTGGGGCGGGTCAGACAGTAAATGTGAATAAGATTCTTAGATACCCTAGAACTTATTTGGAATCAATCAAACGGTTTTGGTTCTAATTCTTCCACAAAAAAAAAAGAGAACATGTCCAATTGGTTTTGGTTCCGGTTCTCAAAAGGAATATCCGAAACCAAAACCTCGAACCGGTTTGAAAAGAGAAAAATGAATATTTTTTTTATTCTACTACTTTTTCTTTTGTTTCTCTATTTTTTTTTTCTAAATGATTTGTTCACCCTACAAAACTGACTGTCCAAACAGTAAATTTAACGCAATATCAGTTAGTTTTCTACTACTAATTGAACAATAGATTATTATATTTTTCAAGTAACCAAGATGGAAGAAATATAAATGTAGTTTTTTTTGTGTGTGTGTGAAAATGTCATATAAGTAGAGGTAAAGTTGTCTACATTTGGATATCTCCATACCCTACAAAAGGAGGATATATACTTAGTGGTGGATCTAGACATTTACAGCAAGCATGTCCATATATTAACATCATCACGAATGCACCATAACCAACAAACAAAATTAAATAACATCATATGATACATACTATGGGAGTTTATTTTGTACAGATGTTCATCTTGTACACTTTCACAAACATTTCAACTCTAGTGGTGGATCAGGAATTTTGAACAATAATGTCCATTTACCATTACTCTAATCTAACATGTTATAAAAGACAACCCGTATAATATGTTAAACATTGCAAATAGTTCCATTACATAGTCCTCCACATTTTTTCATGTTTTGAAATTGATACAAAAGAGTCTCATTATAAATTGCATCAAATATATCTTTCTCAATATAACAAACTAGGAAAAAAAAAGTATAATTTACTTAGAACCCAAAGATAATCTATGTTACACTACAATAAAAAATTGGACAACTCAATACAATTTTAAAAAAAAAACAAAAAACAAAAGGCATGTCATAGCAAACAACTAGACAAGTCAACTTATAAATGTAGATTAAATCAAATAATCAATAGCAACTCAATCCAAATAAAAAAGAAGAGTAATTTAACTAAATGTGAACAAAGTATCTGATGATTTAAATCTTCATCCCATAAAGCAAGGAAAGTAACCCAGATTCTTACACAATGACATTCCAATAATGAATTTCCTTTTAAAAGAGAAAGAAGATCACCAACAATTCAATCATCAACCAGAAATTATACAATCTTAAGGACCCGTTTGATCGTTAGAAAATTTGGTTGAAAGAAAGTTGAAGGAAAAAAATGTGAAGGAAAAAAAAGTAGGAAGAAAATGAATTTTTTTTTCTTGTTTGGATTAAGGAAAAAATACAAGGTTTTAGATGAGAAATTTGAACGTTGACAAACTACTTGAATCATGTTGATGTCATCTATGCAATGTAGGGGTTGGAGGAGGTTGGAACTTTTTCTCAAACTTTCCTCACAATTTTATGAGAAAAATTTTATCACTTGTTTCTAACAATTTTTTCATCTAACTTTCCTCTAATTTTTTTTATTTGTGATTTTCTCTAAATTAAACACAAGAAAAAAAGTAAATTTTTCAATTTTTTTATCTTTTTATCAGAATTTTCAAGGTTCAAATGGAGCCTAAAAGGAAAAAAAAATCAAAATTAAACTAAATTTGGGGGGGGGGGGACAATTTAGAAGAATAATCTATTAACTAGTAATTACAGTACTCTGAGAGAGAGAGAGAGAGAGAGAGAGAGAGAGATTGGGTTGGCTACCCTCAAATGTTCAAAAAATAAACAAATAAAAAGCTTGGAACTTGCGAGCTTCATAATTTACGTGGGCCGCTATCAGATTAGAGAGAGAGTACCTTATTCTAATTGGGCCAAATCGTTTGTCTGTGTTAGGGGTGTATGTTTGGGCTTAGACCAATTTTTTAAGGGCGTCTCAATATATAAAATACAGGCTTACGAAATTAATTGTTAAACTTTTTTTTTTTCATCCAGAGATGCCTATGGACATCCCTAACATCCGTGGACATCCCTAGGCTTAATGTAAATCCGTCCATGCCTACACTAGGACTAGGAGGAAGTGGTGGTGTAAAAGAGAGAAAATAAAAGTCCATGCCTACACTAGGACTAGGAGGAAGTGGCGGTGTAAAGAGAGAAAATAAAGGTAGAAAAAGACTAAATACCCTGATGGAGACCATCTTGTCCACTCTCCTTCTCAGCTAAAGGAAGACCCTAGAAAGCTCAAAGAGGCCAAAGAATTTGCTCTACTATGCAGAAAAGCCGTGACCATGCCGGAAGAACTCACGCCTAGTTCATCCTCATCACACTTGGTTTTTGTTACTCTTTTGCAAGAAAATGTAATGGGCCAAAATTCTGATGGTCCTTACATTAATCTAGCATAAGAAAAGAGCTTTCTAACAAGACCAACCACGTTTGTTTTTGAGTTCATTTGGTTGGTCAACTTCAGCCCACTAAATAAAGTACTGAAATGCAGTCCTGTTTTGGGCAGTCCATACTCTTTGGGCTATAACTTTTGATCGGCTGGTCTAAATGCAGCAAATGAGCATTCCCTGAAAAATAGACATCCAGAGCTTTCCAACAAGCCTAAGATCATTGAATTTGGCCAAGTATTCTTAGAGATATGTCATCCGGAAGTTGGGATTGCTGTAGGTATGAACGCATTGATGGCAAAACGCGTGTGGCTTTTGTGTATACCTCATTTCGGCTATTGCTGCTTGGTTCTTCCTCTTCAGCCGTGTTCCTTCCCCCCCTTGCAAGGTCAAAACGTGTGAGAAGTAGGGATGCATGAATCCCCCTTGGCTGCTACACTCTATTCACACCAAAAGGCTTCAAGAGACACACCACTTCACCTTGGTGCATCCGAATGTGGTTGCTGAATTTTTGCCTTGTTTTTTTTATTTCATTCTTTTCGTGTGTTTTCATACCTTTTCATTATGTAAGGCCTCTACTATATAAAGACCATAGCATAGGGTTGTTGAAAGAAGCATCTACAATCAACTCCAAGTAATACAATTCAGCTTTTGAGTGTTTTCTCAAAGTAAGTGTGCAAATCTAGTTCTGTATCTTGAGTGTTGGCAAACTCAAGTGGTGTTCTAGTTTCCTAAACTCCTCTAGGTGGTGATTCATTTCTGTATCTTAGAAAAGAGTGAAGGAATTCGCTCAAGGATTGGTTTTGAGTGGCGCATCTCGGCTTATCTCAAACACAACCCTTGAACCTATCTTTTTTTTTCTTTCTTCCTTAACCAAAAACCCACAAAAAGATAACATTACTTGGTCCTTTGAGAATTCAAGTACATCACACCCCCTCTCTCACTATAAATAAATAAATAAATGATTTACTAGGAGCTAAAATTTTAATGTTAGGTGCGACAGGTATCCTGAAATCAAATGAGACATGAGATTTCGGTTCCGATTCCCAAAAGTTAGGGATCAGGTTGATCGGCTCCAATTTTCATTTTTTCTGGTGGGTACTTGAAACCACTAACGCCTATTGGACAGGACCCAAACTCATTGATCAGGCCTAGTTTCAACTTAGATTGAGGCCCTATTGTTTTCAACTAAATTATACTTTATTGAATTGTTTTGACTAAATTGAACTTACTTTTATTGAACTGAATAAAATTGAACAGAACATATTTTTTGCTAAATTGGACATATTTTGTTGATGAACAGAGCTGAATTGAACCTATGTTTTCTTTACTTGCCTAAACTGAACTAAACATAACTTATTTTGAAAAAAAATAACTTGAAAAAACCATACCTCAAACACTAAAAAGGTGACAAACACCGATACATTTGATGTCAAGACGTTTGAATATGTGTATCCACATCCATTCTTGGCTTCATTTATTACTGATTGGATAATTTAGTATCAAATCCTGAGTTCCAATGCTTTGCTATGTATGGTCATAATTCCATATATAGTTACGATCAAATAAGTTGCAGCCTTATTCAATATATTTCTAGATCATTAAAATTAACCATCATGATAACAATATATAATTCCACCCATGTATTTTAATTACGCGATTAGATCTCTGATTACATTTTGGTGTAATTTTCGCACATCATGTTAACCAAACAAAAATGGTGTCATATTTTCTTCTAAACCATGCCAAATTGTGAGGAACAACCGTGTGTTAGGGCTGAGCAAAAAAATCGGTTACTCAAACCCAGACCCGGAACCGGTTCGGACCCAGTGGGTCCAGATTCGGACCCGGTCCAACCGGGACTGGGATCAATTCCAAAATTCAGGATCCGGTGGCAACCAGTTCCGGGTCTGGTTCCTGGAAGTTTGGAACTGATACCGGTCCCGGTACCCGGTTATCCGGTCTAATTACCTGATGACCTTTTGCAGGTATAGTTATTAGTTAAAGTTTGAGGCCTTTTCTTGTTTTTTTGTGATGTTTGCTTAGAAATGGAAGTACTAACGTCTTTAGTGCTTAGTAGTTGTTAGGCTGATGGTGTACTTAATGGTTTGGTTTCTGATAAAAGCTAATTTTAAAATGAAATTAAAAAGTCAAAAAAAAGACACCAGATATCCGGTTATGAAACTGGTCCCGACCGATTTTGAAACCGGGTTCTAAAATTTGAAAACTGGTTCCAAAATTATTAAATTCGGTCCAATCGAGACTAAGATCGATTCTAAGAAATTAGACCAAGTATCGGGTCTTGGTCACCCACTCACCCGTAGTGGACAGTTACATCCTATATGAATGAAGTATCCAGTGAGCAAGAGACAAATATCCCAACTTCCAAGGAAAGCACAAATTAAGTGAAATGTGGACCATAGAAACAAAAGAGTAAACCAATCACTTATCATGGATTTGACTACTTGCAAGTACTGTATTCAGGTTGAGGCTGCCCATTAGTTTGTTTAGTGCCTTGACTTTTCAAAATCTTTGACGAGGTACGAAACTGATTGTCACATACTCACGTTGGCTTGATTTCACTTTAAAGTGTCTAGATGAAATGGTCCATAATTAAAGTAGAAATAGTATAGGACATTTATGAAGTTCTGTACATTGGTTCGAGTAGCTTATCACTTATCTTCTTTAAGTAAGGTTATGAGTTTGAGTTTTATGAATGAAAAAAATATATAATGTAAGATTTATGCCTATTATTAGACCAACCATAATTTGATTCAAGTGAAATGGAGTATCGAAGATTTAAAAAAAAAAAAACACGGCATTCATGAGAAACTAAGAGCATTACTTCTTCTCAAACTGACATACTTTTGTTGAGCTAAACTTATTTTTTGTTGAATTAAACTTATTTTGTTTGTGAACTAAACTGAACTCAACTTAATTATTTTTTTTTTCTAAATTGAATTGAACTAAACTTACTTGAAAAAATAAGTTGAAAAGAACAGATCGTAAATATTAGAAAAATGCAAAAAATCGACCGATGTGATGTTAAGATGTTTGAATGCATGTATCCACATCCATTCTTAACTTGATTTATTACTGATTAGGCAATATGTTGTCAAATCTTAATTTTAGATGATTTACTATGACTATATTTGGGAAGACTGTAGTTGCACCGTGGTCGGGTTGTTTGATGAAATTAATTAATTGGGTTAATTGAAACTAAGAGTAGACTAAAAAGTTAGGGGGTAAGATAGAAATTTAGACAAATTAGTTAATGACAATTTAACTTCCCTTAAAAGTGACATTTTTCCAAAGATTATTTACGAGATATCATAATTAGATTAAATTGATCAAAGTAACAGAAAATTTACCAGACGCAGCTTATTTTATTATTTTATTGTCTTTTGGACCATTAAAATTAATACAATAACAACAACAACAAACTCTCAAAGTGAGTTCAATAATAGGCAATATGTTGTTGTCGCCGTCGTCTTTTGGACCATTCAAATTAATCTTCATGATAATAAGACATAATTGCACTGATGTATATGACTTGCGTGATTAGATTTACTCATTCAAAAGGACTAGATTTAGGTGTAATTTTCTTTTCGAGTTCGTGGACTTGAACACCATCATATTTTCTATATTTTTTTATTGTACCACCATGTTTTTTTCCTATTCCATGATACCACTATGCTTTGATTTTTAATGCAAAATGCCACTAGGTGACCTACTAACCTGTTGTAGCTGGTAAATCTAATTTTTACTTCTAACTTTCTTTATAAACTATGTTTTAAATTGAAAAAGCCTTGTACAACTCTAAAAAAAAAATAGAAAAAATGTTGAAAGTAGGAAGAATTGCTTATAAACATTAGCAAAACATGTGTTTTTTTTCTCCTTAACGATGATGATGATGATGATGATGATGATGATGATGATGATAATAATATATATCTCTTCTGGAAAAATAGTTTTTTGATTAAAAGAAAACAATTCCACCACCACCACCACTCCACCCCATTCAAAACCCTATCCACTCAATCACTGCAACTTCAATAGCACCACCGCCAAAGAATAGGCTAGTCTCCGGCAGCCTTAGGTCCGAAATATCGGAAATGCCATCCATTACAACCACCATTGGGCGTTGACCGAACTGTCCCTCTCTACTTCATTTGAGTTTCTCTGTCCTCTAACACGTCCTCCTACTGCCATGTTCCACTACCATAGCAACCACCACAAAGCCCATCTCTACCACTTTGGCGATGGACACAGAAAATTGTTTGCTGGCGGGATTTACCTACATGGGTCGGAATTTCATCAACTTGAGCCTCAACAACTCATCATCCGCCTTCACTGACTGCAACAGTGATCATTTCGGCGAGTTTCCATTGACGTCATCTAATATCCGACAGCTCTGGCTAGACAGTGATGACTCTGATGATCTAATCAAGCAATTGGTCTCTAACCTAAATTCCCCTTCAATAGAAGAATAGAGGCAAGCTGCCATGGATCCCTCCTAATCAAAATTGAAGATTTGGATGGCAGAAAAGAGAGAAAGGGGAGGATATTGGTTATTTGGTTAGCGGGGTGGCGGTGATGATGCTTGGACGATGTTGCATCGTGGTGGTGGTAATTGGTGCACAGAGGATGCGGTGATGTACTTGGGAGTGGAGGAAAATTAAAGATTTATTATTGTTTCTTTGAGGTGATTATTATTATTATTATTATTATTATTATTATTATTATTATTATTAT
>JACYFF010031957.1:125533521-125603108 GCA_017589665.1 Selenicereus undatus | reverse complement strand
ATTATTATTATTATTATTATTATTATTATTATTATTATTATTATTATTATATGAATTACTAAATATTTTTCTGATGTTAATAAGTTTTCTTATGAATTACTAAATATTTTTCTGATGTTAATAAGTTTTCTTTTCCTAAGTCTACACATTTTTTCTAATTTTTGAAAAGACTTTTTCACGTTTGGAACATTTTTACCCAAAAAATGAATTAAACTTTAAAATTTACCCACTACAATAAGTTAATAGCCCACTCAGTGGCAACTTGAGCAAAAGATTAAAACATAGTGGCATATTGGAACAAAAATAAACATATGGTAGATTGGAAAAAAATTTGAAAACATAGTGGCATTCAAAGCTAGGAACTCTTTTCTTCTCTTTGGACGACCTTTGCATATCATGTTAACCCAACAAAAATAGTACCAAATTTTGATTTGCTTGGCCATTTTTAGTTTTCTTGCCTCCATTGAATAGTATATTTAATTATATTTCGTATCTGTCTCTCCAATTATGAGAACAGTTATTGTCTTTAGTTATGATGGTTTTTTATTATTTTGTGTTTTTATTGTTAGTTTGTTAAATTTTCAAGTGATGAATCCGTTATGTATTATAAGATAGTATTTTTATGAAGATTGACACACATAATACAATCTTCTATGTCAAAACGATATCCCATGCAAGAGAATTATGCTTGATCAATAGATCTTTTGCCAAAATATTTCTCCTGATACATGGATCTCTTCTGCAAGCTGCATAGGAAACAACAATATAAGTGAAAAGTTGAGTGATCATTGACCAATGCGTGGAAAAAATTACTTTTTGGAATGGCAGTTGTATTTTGACTACAAGATTCGTGCTTGCCCCCGAAGAAAGTGTGAAACTATGAGGAGCTATGTAGATGATTACATCATGTCATGTAACGAAGACGGGGTTGGCGTTTGCTCATCCCAAGTACTGTATGAATTGTAGTATGCAAAATAATAAGTTTTTTACTATAAGATACTTCTTAAATTTCTTATGTGGACTTAAAAATTATATTATTATGTACTAAAATTTTTAAAAGATGATATGATTTGGTAGAACGGTGTTATAACTTATAAATTATGTAAAATAATTTTTTTATTCATATCTTTTCACAATTAGAAAACTACACAATTAGAAAACTTTATAATTGATAGATAAGTTTAACTATTAAAAATTTGATGATAATAAATCATTTAATATATTAATTTTGATCAAAATTACACACTTAAAATATATATATTATTACAAGAAATATATCATTCCCCTCTAGTCCTCAGTAAGCAAGAGGCAAAACATCCCAGGGTGCACAAAATAAAATGTGGAACATTCAAACAAAAGAATAGACCGTTCCCTGATAGGCCTGACCCCTTTCGTGTACTCTATATTCAAATTAAGGCAGCGCATTAAATGCAAATTTATTAAAAGACACCCACCTAGTTATTGGTTGAAGACAATATAAGAGCATCCGCATTGCAAGGCTCATGAGTCAAAAATTTGGCTCACGATCCAAGCAATACCATGCATCAGTGATCCGCTTCGCTCGCCCTACGGTCCAGCTCATGGCCATGATCCGCTCCCCACACATTCTCTCTCTCTCTCTTTTTGCCAACTAAGCATTTAAAAGTCTAAAGCCCAATAATATAGTAGTAGTGGGGTTTATAAAATATTATTTTATTTGGTGATCCAAGTTGGTGATCCATAGGATGTAGAGAAGAAAAAAAATTTGGCTTGTGAGATGATGTGGAGGTTGTGGGCCCCCACTTATGATCCAAATTTTTGGATCACCAATGCGGATGCTCTAAGTAACTGTTAGCGCATTAGCACCCGCAGACACGTTGGGCAAATTTGCGTTTCTGCTGCGTGCTAATTTTACTTCTCCATTTACCTTAAAACATGTGTGGAGTAGGGCTGACAAAAATTCAAATTCGGGTTAATTTGGGTCTGAATAAATCGAACATTCGGATAAAAACTTCATACCCGGACCCTGTTCGGATTATAAATCGGACACTTTGAGCAGACCCGGACCCGGACCCGGTTGTCCGAATGTCCGGACTCGGTTGTCCGAATGTTCGAATTTGTAATATGATTTTAGGAGATTCTGACCGAAATTTTGTGTGACCGAACTCGAACCCGATTTTTCAATGTCCGAACTCGGTTGTCCGAATTTATTTTTATAAAATTTTCTAAAGAATTTGGACTAAAATTACATATAAACATAGTTGTTCGATGTCCGAACTCGGTTGTCCGATTGTCCGAATTTGTCCGAACCCGAAACGGTTCAAAAATCCGGACAACCCGAACCCGAATGTCCAAACCCGAACCGGTTTAAATTCGGACATGACCGATTGTCCGAATTTTAAATTTGGACATAAATTTGGTGACCGTACCCGGTTTTTTCGGGTCGGACAAATTCGGGTAATCGGGTCGGACAAATTTTTGCCAGCCCTAGTGTGGAGGACCTCTAGCACAATTAGAGTTGTACAAAAATGTTATTGGATTGCAGAGAGGTAATTTTGTCTTTTTCTCATCTATATTATTTTTATTGGATTGGATATGTAGATAGCGTCATCTATTAGTGATTTTGTTTATAAAAAAGACAATCTTGAATAAACTCTGCATCGATAGCAAAAATAAAAAAAATTGAGTTATAGGACTTGTCACAAGAACAGTTGTGGCAATAAAATAATCGAATGGGGACAAAAAAAAAAGTTCTTAGACATGGAAGCACCAAAGAACAAAAAAAAAAGGGGACACAAATGCAAGCAAGGGCTCTTCATCAGTCAAATTTGCCTCTTGAGAACTTTTGCATTCGAAAGGTTGCCTTAGGAGAAAATTCAAGGTGAACCCGTTGATGTATCAAAATGGTTAGACAGTCAACGGTTAACTGGTACTAAATTAAATTCGCTTCTTGAGAACTTTCGCACTCGGAAGGTCGTCTTAGGAGGAAATTCAAGGTTAACTCATTGATGTACCCAAAATGGTTAAACATTCAAAGGTTAACCGATATTAAACCAAAATTCGCATTTGGGATAATATTCGCCTTCGGGAAGCTCGCATTTGGAGGATTCAAGGTTAACCTGTTGATGCACCTAAAAGGATTAAACATTCAAAGGTTAACCGATGCTTAAACAAATTCGCTTCTTGAGAACTTTCGCCTTTGGAAGGTCGCCTTAGGAGGAAATTCAAGGTTAACCCGTTGATGCATCCAAAAAGGGTTAAACATTCAAAGGTTAACCGATATCCAATCAAATTCGCTTCTTGAGAATTTTCGCCTTTGAGAAATTCGCCTTAGAAGGATTCAAGATTAACTCGTTGATGCACCCAAAAGGGTCAGACATTCAAATGTTAGCCGACATTAAATCAAATTTGCCTTTGGGAAATTCGCCGTAAGAGATTCAGGGTTAACTCGTTGATGCACCCAAAAGGTTAAGCATACAAAGGCTAATCATAATCAATTATTAGAGATTTCAATATGAAATAAAGAGAACAAAATGACATAAGTTAAGATAAATAAGTCAGAAAAATATAAATTTTTTTTCAAATATATCTGAGTCAACCACAAAAGGAAGTTATAAGCAACAAAAAAAGAAGGAGCACCAAAAAAAACAAAAAGGGGCAACAAAAAAAAAAGAAAAAACAGAAACGTGAACTCAGCAAAAGAAGAAAGCAAACGGCGTGGAAATCAAGGACAAGGCCTCACAATTACCTTCAGGTGTTACTTTGCTAAATTGTTGACAGTGATTTTTCTAGTTTCACGGGCTGTAGCTGGCACTTCATAAACATTGCTACTGCAAAGAGAGCCCCGAGGGGTGAGATGCGCACTCTTGACAATTGACGCTAACACAATAAATAAATAAAGAATATAGAAAATGCGTGGCAAGGGGGAAATCCATAGCAGAAAGGGTACCAAAGTGCAACAATAAGGAAGCAGGGGCGGGCCCAGGATTTAAACCAAGGGAGATGAGATTAATAATATACATAATATAAAATTTAATAGTTCTAAAAATGAAATGCATAACTCAAATTACCTTAAATTAAAAATAAAAAATAGCTCAAATCAGTAAAATAACATAATTATTTACAAAATAAAAAATAAAAAATAAAAAATGAGTATTTTTGAGAATTATCTCAAATTGGGAGTTGAGATTTAGGAGTTAGGAGGAGAGTTGAGGAGCAACAGTTGAAGAAAGGTTTGGGGCGTCTCATGTCTGCTTCGTCTGGGGAAATGAAGTTACAAAACTAAAAAAAAAACATACAAAGAGCAAGCAACCAACAAGGGTCGAACCCCTGACATGTTGAAACAAGGAGGCAGCAACTAACCACACAGGGCAGCACAAGTTTGTGAAGTATTACTGAATGAATTGATATATATATATTTTTTTATCCACAAAAATATCCCATATTTAATTTTTTTTCTTCAAAAAGCTGGGGGGTCAATTAACCCCCCTTGTCCCAATGTAGCTCCGCTCTTGCCGGGAAGTGAAGTTAGGCAGCTTTACTTTACATGACGGCATGGCAAGGCTTTATTAATCGGGCATCAAAGTAGTTTTTTTTTTTAATTTAAAAAAAAAAAGGAAGAAGAAAGAGAAGACAGCCAAAGAAAAAGGGAGACAAAGAAAAGGGACGCCTGAGGTGACGTGCGACAAAAGCATAGAAGACGGACGGAGAAAAGGGAGCATTGATGTGATGTTACCTGTCTCCCTCTTCTTCTTCTTGCATAAATCAGTCGTAGATTCAATTAAATTTTATGATGAGTATGCGGCGTGTCACAATTCAGTCTTCCCAAGCAATATGTTATATATTAGTTCGATGATCTTATTCTCTATGAGGATAATTTAGGGAGACCGCTTGAGAAAAGGGCTAATTAAAATATATGCTTACTTTTCTTACAAAAAAAAAATATATTAGTTCGATGAAATAAAAATCAATATCTAATTTGATATATTTCAAAAAAAGTTAAGGGTATAACACGCGCTAATAAAAAGTGCAAATCTTCTATGTTGAATAAAATATTTTGTTCAGGTAAGTTTCTTATTTCAAATTGAAGAAAGAATCCTAAAGGTTTTTATTTGAGTACATCAATAAAAAATATTGATATATTCAATTCGAGTGAAAAAAAAAATGACCAATAAATTGGTTCATAACTTTTATTTAAGACCCTATCAAGTCAAGAATTTCGACCCGGGTACTACATAACTAGGGTTATGTAGATTTTCGCATTCAAATTTCGAGACCCGTCCACACCAAATATTCCAAGATCATGGGTGCGGCCAACTCTCGAGGGGGCATTTATAGAATGAAAATTTTTGCTAGTCAATCAAGACGAGAAAGAAAACTTCAATTCCAACTTCTCTATAAAAAGGGAATTAACCCTCTCATTCAGTGGTCGACATTTTTTTTTAGAAGAACTCTTAAGAGCTCAAGACTTTTCTCTAGTAGAAAATAACAAGCACTCCAAACACGTGTCGTCTACGCACGGAGGTTAAACTCATATCTTGATAGAGATTAAGCCTCTTATGTCGTCTCTCAAGATCAAATTCATTCAAGTATACTCAAGGAGATTGAATAAGAGGATTTGTTATACTTGTTCTTGTAATAATTATACAGAAATTGTACCCATTTTTTGATATAAATATAAAAATTTATTTTATTGCTTAATTTTTTATCTAATTGATTATAGAACAATTTATGTTTACACATGCGAGAAACAGAAGCGGTTGCCAATGTTGACAATACGGATGCCCAATTTTATGGTTTACATGCTTTATGAAAGTGCCTTTCAAATGTCCAATCAACACTAAGTATTCATTTGTAGACAATTCTTCTCCTATAAAAATAAGTCTGCATTAGATATTTCCCACTAAAACCTTGTTTTCTACCCAAAAAATATTTAAAAATAGAAATAATCTACAAAATCATAGACAATGGACATCACCAAAAGTGCTATATATACCCCCACTAAACATCTACTCTTTGTTATCTTCTCATCCATCTCTCAGTCTTCACTTTAACTTGTTTCTCTCTCTAGCTCGATTGCCTTGTTTTCACTTAATCCCAAATCCGAAATGGGTTCGTACCAAGTTGAGAAAAATGTGCTGGGTGGTTCGGACCAGGGCGAGCTCTGCTCCCTGGCCATGACCATAGCTAGCGGGTCGGTACCGGCTATGGTGCTTAAGGCCTTGATTGAGCTCGATGTACTCGAGCTCATCAAGCGAGCTGGGCCGGGGACCCAACTCTCCCCGGCCCAGATCGTGGCCCAGCTGCCCACTAAGAACCCAAATGCCAGTACCATGTTGGACCGGATGCTCCGGCTTCTGGCCAGCTATGAGATCTTGTCGTGTTCAACCCAGACCCACCCTGATGGGCGGGTCGAGAGGCTGTATGGGCTTGCCCCGGTTTGTCAGTTCTTTACTAAGAATGAAGATGGGGCAACCTTGGGGGCCATAGTTAACCTAAGCCAGGAGAAGTTGGTTGTAGAGAGCTGGTAATTTTGCATTACATGCACATATGTATACAGCACCATGCACGTAAATCGATCTCCAGTTGCCATAATATTTAGCATAATAGCACTACACAATTCTTATTTAAGACCATCTCATATAAGAATTTTAGTGAGACATACTCTTTTTAAGGGTGATTACTGCAGTATCTTGACATTGCGGCATCTTGAACTGCATTGAAGATTGCGTTTAGTCTCATTTTGATTCATTTGCTATAGGTACCGCTTAAAAGATGCAGTTCTTGATGGTGGCATTCCATTCAAAAAGGCTCATGGTATGACTATATATGAGTACCCAAAGACAGATACTAGATTCAACCAAGTCTTCAATAGTGGGATGTCCAACTATTCAACCATTATTATGAGGGATATGCTCGAACGCTACAACGGATTCGAGGGTATTTCCACCTTGGTTGACATAGCCGGTGGCACCGGAGCAAGCATTAAGATGGTTGTGTCAAAATACCCCACCATTAAGGGTATCAATTTTGATCTGCCTCACGTCATCAAAGATGCACCTTCCTATGATGGTATTATATTATATATTTATGTGTTTAGCCACAATTAAAAAAATAGTATTTTGAAACTTACCAGTATCTCACGCTATATATGTTTTATTAGGAGTGGAGCATGTTGGAGGAGATATGTTTGAGAGCGTGACAAAAGCGGATGCAATGCTCATAAAGGCAAGCTAAGCTTCAAGTTTATTTAGATTTTAGTTTATCGAATCAGTAGCGATTTGGGTTTCTCATGCTAATAATGAATTAAGCGTTATATTGTGAATTTTGTAGTGGACGTTGTGTGATTGGAGCGATGAGCATTGCCTTAAGTTGTTGAAGAATTGCTACAATGCCTTACCAGACAATGGTAAGGTGATTGTCTGTGATTACGTCCTTCCTATGGCTCCGGAAACCAGCCATGCTGCAAAGACTGTCTTCCTCCTCGATGCGATCATGTTAGCTAATTTTGTGGGTGGAAAGGGCAGAACACAGCAAGAATTTGAAGCTTTAGCCAGAAAAGTCGGATTTGAGGGGTTCGAAGTGGCTTGTTCATCCTATGATTTTAGCATCATGGAACTTTTGAAGAAAAAATAATTAAGTGACAATTTGTCAATGGGTTAATCTGTTTTAATGTTTAATTAGAATAAATCTTGCGTAGTTAGCCTTCATGTCGATCTTATACTTGTCCTGAGAGATGTGATCCTAAGGACAAGGCTAGTATTGGCATACATATGTAACTCCTGCATGGAGGTGGTCTCTTGTGATAATATTGAATAAAAGAACCGTTTGTTTCTCTCTTTCTTTTTCTTTTTTTTGCCCCTTCAAAGGAAGAGTCATATACTCATATACTTAGCTTCCAAATTCCTTCCTCTTGTTTTTTGTTGATTTAGAATATATTTCATCAAGAAAGTATAAGCATCTTACAACAATTTACAAACTAAAAAAGAACCTTTCTGAAAATTCCATCATATCCCATGCAAGATATGGTTGTTGTGTCAAATTATGATGCACTAAAGAGAGAAGAGTCAAGAACGTAGGGAAACTTCCTTTTTTTGGGATGGACCATTGCTGGCTCATAAAGGAGTAGAGTTCTCTCACGTCTAATAACAGATTTTCTCTATTTATAACAGTTTTTCTCTATTTATAAGACTCAAACTCGAGATCTTGTTTAAGAGGAGCAAGTGTCATACTACTTGAACTACCCTATATTGGTGGGGAATTTCCATTAATTATTGAAGAAGAGATTAGATACCTTGAAAATCTAGAAGATCAGGCCATTACTTGAACCACCTATATTAGTGAGTAATTTCCATTAATTATTGAAGAAGAGAATAGACATCTTGAAAATCTAGAAGATCAGGCGGAAACACAGCCTACATACGTAACCAAGACGTACGTGGTGGAAATTGGACAAGTTAGCTAAGTTCTCATCAGATAGATTATCATGATAAATAATAGGTCTTGTAGGACTTAATTAAACGGCTTCCCTCAGAATCGACCATGATATTAATTTTCAGCCATACAGCTCGTTAATTATAGTCGCCTTTGCATACCCGATCACGTCCTTTCCTGTGTTGCACCTGCCATGTTATACATACAACCAAATGTAAAGTGCAAACATAGGGCAAGCACACGATACCCCATTCAAACACGAAATTGATTACTGGGCAGTTTAGAACCACCATGTCATCTGTAGTTTATTTAAAAACCAATTCAACTAAAAGCTTCAGAAATAGGTTTTATATTCTGACAGATCAGCCATGCGTACAGTCGCAAGATGGAAAACTAATTACATGACCCAAATGCAAAGAGTCTAATTTAGGGTGTTACTTACCCTCGAATGGTCATGCTTCTCCTGAGTATCGCCATCGGGCCAGTTATAAAGGTGCCCCTGTAAAGCCTATCAGATCTACAACTAGGAATCACAATGTCAGTTGCCTCTGGAAATTCATTATCCAATTGCTGCAATATCTTAAATTAGTACTCCCCCCCACCCCCCATTCAGCTAAATTTTGGTCGAATTGAATAATATGATACAGTAAGTAGATGTTGTGTTCGTAAAAATGTCTGCTAAATTATATAATATTCGTGCCTTTCATGGGCATATAAGAAAAATTCCATCCTTTTAAAGCGGGCCGGAATTTGTGGGGAAACTTGAGGAATATCTTTGTGCATACTCATAGGTTGAATTCATCAATTGCGTGCCTTTTTTCCACATTTTTAAGAGTATTCCCAGTGGTGAGCTAGTTTTTTGACTCACTAATAGACCCGAGTCTACCTTTGCTATGTCAGCTTCTGAGCCAACTTTTTGGCTCACAATTCTCTTTATCTCGAATGCAAGGCTTATCATTTCGACTTACCAAATAAAATAATACTCATGAACCCACTTTAAAACGCATACACTTCTTTTTAATATAAAAAAAAAAGAAAAAACCAATTAAAATTAAAAAAAAAACAAAAAAGCAAGAGAAAAAGGTAAGCCGGCTTACGGCCACAAGCCGGCCCATGAGCCGCTCGTAGGCTCATGCTGCTACAGGATTAGCGAGCAGCTCAGCTCATATCTCAAGGCGGGCAAGCCACAACAATGCCCCTGCTGGACGTGCTCTAATGTATAATTCAATGTTTGGTTATTTGTAGAAACATATGCATGGGTGAAGCTAGCCGACTACTACAACTAAATCTCCCCACCCTCCACACGAATAGGACCTACACCGGAGGTTATTGTTAGTGTTCATGAATTCTTAATTGGATAGATTTTTTTCTTTTTTTTACAATGGTAAATAGAAATTTCCTACATTAGGCGCTTCTTCTCACAAGAGTACGTCCAACTACATCCGCAGTCAGAATAGCACCAAGTACAGGGAAAAAGCAATTGTCGGATGAGAAACAGTCTGTGACAGTGTGACCAAATTTGGAAAGCCAATCAACAGCCATATTTGCCTCTCGAAATATATGGTGAATTTGAACATGTGTCATTTGCAGAATCCAAGTGCGTACGTCTTCAAGGATTGTAGAAATTTTCCAAGGTACTCCTATTTTACCTTGTACTGCCTAAATCACTGTGCGGCTGTCGCCTTCAATACAGAGTTTGTGGAAGCTAGCCTGGGTAGCCACTTTGATTCCATCTCGCAGGGCTCTTGCTTCGGCAACGATAATTGATGTCTGCCCATACTTCACTGCTCTGACTTTGATAACTTTACCAGTCCAATCTCATAGGATATAACCTCCTCATGTTGCTGAGTTGACGAGAGACCCATCAAAATTGAGTTTGATGAGTCCTGGAGGTGGAGGATGCCAATGAACCAGTTGGGGGGTTTTTGCCGGGGAGAAAGAGCTTCCCCGTTGAGAAAGATCATCCGCCATGCAAGTGCCGATTCTCCATTCGGCATAAGCCTTTATGGCCCTGATTATACATCTGACTTGATTAAATACTTGGTTTTCAAATACAACTGCATTTCTCTCTTTCCAAATGCTCCATGCAAGGAAAGAGAATTTTTGTAGCAACTTTGCGTTCCGGGAACTTCTTACCTTGTCAAGGGCATCAATTATTTCCTGCCAACCGATAGGTGAGTACTGCACCGGGAACCAGTGATGGTTATCAACTAGTTCCCAGACCTTTTGTGTTGTCTGGCATTCACATAGTAGGTGTTCAATTGATTCTATTTCGCTTAAGCAATTTGGGTAGACGGGTTCTAGATTAATACCCCGTCGAAGCAAAATACCTCAAACAGGGATTGCCTTGTGACATAACTGCCAAATAAAGATTTTAATTTTTGGCATAGTATCGATTTGCTATATCCACTTAAGTGGCCATTCCGATATATCATTTATATCTTTATCATGTGCTATCCAAGTAGCCGTTTTAGTACTGAAATTATCCGAGCTATCTAATCCCCAGCAAAATGTGTCAGGTTTGCTATGTACTGGAATAGCGATCCCTTGAATTTTGGAGATGATTTGGTGATTGCCCAAAAAAGCATTAAGCTTGGCAAAATTCCAGGATTTGTCATGTTGAATGAATTCAGACACTTTAAATTGTGGGTGAGTGACCGTGTCTATATCTACTTCTAGTATGTCGACGTGGTTATTATTTTCTACCCAATTATCATGCAAGAAAGAGATGCTCTCACCATCCCCTACTTTCCAAATTATACCTCGCTTGATTAGAGCTCTACAACTAAGTAAGTTCCTCCAGATTGGTGAATCTGTAGATTTTCTGGCATACGTAAGAAATTCAGTTGTATTTAAGTATTTTTCAGTCATGATTCGAACCCAAAGGCTAGAGGAGTTAGTAAGTATCTTCCAGGCTAGCTTGCATTGGAGTGCTTTATTAACAGCTTCTGTTTTCCTTAATCCTAGTCATCCTCTATTCTTTGGTAAACATAGGTTATGCCATGCAATCAGGGGAAGCCCTTTGTCTGCATTCGTATGTTTCCAAAAAAAAATCCCGGCTAATTTTATCCATCTGTTGACAAGTTGTCCTTGGTAGCTGGAAACATTGTATCGTATGTGCCGGCCGTGCTTCTAGATGCGACTGAATTAGTACTGCTCTGCCCGCTTTGGATAGACAGTGTGCTTGCCAACCTTGGAGTTTTGAAGTGGCTTTATCAATGATCTCGTTAAAGGTAACTTTGCCAGGTTGGCCTTGGAAAAGAGGACATCCAAGGTATTTGCCTAATGAGGCTCTATGCGGTATATTAAAAATACTCGTAACTAATTGCTTCTGCTGTGTGGGGGCATTACAAAAGAAGCTAAGGACTGACTTATGGTAGTTAATTAATTGTCCTGAAGTGGAACACAAATCATCCAAAAGATTTTTCACTGCCCTACAGCTGTCGGCGTTAGTTCAACAGAATAGGAGGCAATCATCCGTAAAAAACAAGCCAGGAATTTTACAAGATCTAGGACAAAGTTTAATGCCTATACTTGATTTGTGTTTAGCTGTTGCTTTTGTTAGCCATAAGCTTAGCACCTCCATACATATTATGAAGATGTATGGAGAGCGTGGATCTCCTTGACGAATGCCTCTGGTTGGCGTAAATAAGCCCGTAGGCTCCTCATTGATAATCATAGAATACGAGACTGAAGAGATACATTCTTTGACCCAGTTGGTCCATGTGGGATGGAAGCCTAATTCCTGAAAGCATTTCAGAATGAAGTCCCATTCCATTCTATCATAGGCTTTTTTCATATCCAGTTTAATGGCTACCCAAGCATCCTTGGTCTTTAAATATTTAAATTTATGCAAAATCTCATGAGAAATGAGAATATTGCCATGGATGGATCTGCCTGGGATAAAGGCACTTTGCAATGGCGAAATTATTTTGTCAAGCAATGGCCTTAATCGGTTAACAAGAATCTTAGCAATGATCTTGTAGAAGGTAGAACATAGACTAATGGGCCTGAACTGATTTGTTTGAGTTGGATTATCAATTTTCGGGATGAGTGCTATAAAAGTATGGTTCAGTTCTTTCAGGATTTTCCCATTTCTAAAAAATTCACTGATACTATTGAATAGATCTTTCTTAATAATGTGCCAATAGTTTTTAAAGAAGCCTGCACTGAACCCATCAAGTCCTGGTGTTTTATTAGGCTCAATGCTAAACACGGCGTTTTTAACTTCCTCTAGGTTAGGGAGCCTGATTAGTTCATTGTTCTCATGGTCTGAATATAGGAGGTAAGCCGAGGTCTGCAATGTATCTTTGGCTATGATAACTTGATTGAAACATTTCGGTGAAGTCAGAAATGAATTTGTCTGCTATCGCTTTATGCTCATCTGTCGATACACCACATTCATCACGTAACTTGAACATAAGTTTCTTTTTCCTTGAGTAGTTAGCTCTTCATTGGAAAAAGGTGGTATTTCTATCTTCATTGATCAACCATTCTTTTCTTTGCATTTTGCCCCAATATTTTTGGTTAAAAAGCATCATTTTTTCTCTTTGAGTTAATAATCGAATTAACCATGAATTTAGCCGAAGACTGTCCGGATTTTCGATTAGTTGCTCCTCTGCATACTCAATCTTTTGCGTGTTCTTTTTTAGTTTTTCATGAAAGTTGCCGAAGTGGGTTTTCGCCCAGGTTTTGACTTCAATCTTGATGCGTTTGAGTTTTTTCACAAAGTTGAGCATATTTGTTCCTTGAACATTTGAGCGCCATGCTTTTGTTATAATCGTATCAACTTGGTGGTATTTGCACTAGAAATTCTGAAATCGAAAGGGAAACGCTTTGTGCTTGGGAACTACGATGCTTGAAGAAACAATGATAGGCCTATGATCAGAGCATGTGAAGCTACCATGTTCCTCTATGGCGTTAGGATACAGGGTAGACCAATCTCTTGTGGCTATGGTTCGATCCAATCTTTCATAAATTAGTTGAGTGTGTATTTTCTTTTTCCAGGTGAAGATGCTGCCTTTAATGGGGATGAAATCCGCATCGATCTCTGTAAGAAAGGGTTTGAGTCTTTGAAATTTGCTCTTGGGCAGTAATTGTCCCCCTTTTTTTTCTTCTGGGTTGCCTAGTTCATTCAAATCACCCAATAAACACCAGAGTACATCAAGTACTGTGTTTAGATGGGTAAGATGTTCCCAGAATTGGTCTTTATCTCTGATTTGGGCTGGGGCATATATACCCGAGACAATAATATTTTGGCCTTTTTCGGGATCATGGACCAACATATGAATTGCCCTTGGTTCCTTTAGAAGGATTGATGCATGAATGTTGCCGTTATTCCACAATCCCGCAATTCCCCCCCCGAATGGTTATGCGGTAAAACATAATTATAGTGGTCAAAACCCATTTGAAGGAGTATTTTAAGGATGTTCTTTTCATTCTCCATTGTTTCCAACAGAAAGATTATATCTGCCTTATAAGTTCTTGTTAAAAAATGGACTTCCTTAACAACTTGTTGCTTTTTTGCCCCTTGAGTGTTCCAGCTAATAATTATCATTAAAAACTAGCATTGTGCGGAAACGGTTCTCGCTCCATTCTTATGTAATTGGGTCTTAGACAAGCGCACAAGGATTGACTCATGTCCTGTATACTATTAGATATCTCATAAAGCCTCGGATGTTGGCTTTTAAGCGTTTCTCATGCCAAAATGGTAGTTAACGTAGTTTGTAGAGGTAGGGAGGAATGAATACAAACAGCAGGAATGATACAACCATTATTAGGAGGGCAGCAAAAGGCCAGGGCAGAGAATCGGTTGATGTTAGTAGATAGTTTCTCATACAAGTGGTCTGATAGGCATGTAGACGTGTGGTGCAAGTGGGCATAACGATGAAAGATTTGTTTGTTTTGGTTAGATAAACATTGCCTACGTTTTTCATACCACCTAACTTTTCTCATTTCACTACAGATTACCGTTGTTTCTAATACAAAAGATTTACACAATAAAATGAGCTTTCGAATTTTTCTTGGCCCGAAGGCAGTCAACACATAAGCCTTGGAAGGGTAACACCCTTCACTTGCTTGCAAATAATTCAAGTCTTCAATATCATTGCATTCGAAGCTGGGAACCCATGCAGAGCTCTTGTTGTGCACAATGTACCTTTCCTGGCAAGGAAAAACAGCACTATAATGACTATTTCGGGCATTGTTGGGACGAAATTCGAATATACATATACAATGTTTGTTCTCAAAAAACACAGTATATATCGATATTCTGGGCCCATAGGCATTCGGTCTAATAGCCTTGGAAGGGTGTAACCCTTCACTTGTAAGAATGGTTTTATTGTCTTGATTCTGTATCCATTAGGATAGTGATGTTCCAGCATTCCATACATTATGGTGCTTGCAAATTCCCTGTCCACAAAATAAGTGTGCATCAATCATAAGATCCATGGGGTTGGCAGAACTCATGCATGAGCATTTAAGCCACCAAATGAATAATCGAACAAAATTCATGGTAATTCTGCATATTAGTGTTATATTCAGCTGTGAGGCCTCAGTCATGGTGGTTGTCTTCATTGACTTCTTTAATGGGTGAGGGCCTAGGCCACAAGTACAAGCACTTTAGGCCACTGGCGAATCCATTCATAGCCTAAGGGTGTCCCTAGCCTAAAAAAAATAAAATTCTATTATAAAAAAGATTAATTTGGTACCGATGTTGATTTATGGACACCCTAAAAAAAATAAAAATAGTGTATGTTAGTAACGATATTAATTTATAGACACCCCTATCCCAAATTGCTGGATCTGCCATTGACTTAGGCTACCCACCATTGCTAGGGGCAATACTAATGCAGTTGTACATCGGCAAATCCAGCATCCACCTATTTGAGTACAACACAAGATAGGTGCATAGGAGTAGGGGGACAAATACATTTCCAAACCATAAAGATAGCCGCATGTCCATTTGATGTAAATAGTCCAAAAAAGACGAATACAGTTAACAGAGACTCCCCTCCATATGCATAAGTCGAATACATCCCGAAAGCTAAGTGTCGTCCACATGCTGGACATGATAACATGCAGTACAAGAGTCAACAAAGCAGCATTAATACGAAAAGTTAAAAACATGAGGTATAAACTAAAAAGGCAGGCAAAGCATCTCCAGTCATTGCCAAAACCCATAAGCAACAAGCTATAGATTCCAATCATAGCAAAAAACTAAAAAGGCAGGCAAAGGCTCTTCATGGATGCAAGGTTAGCTAACACAATCCCTTTCGTGATGTTAGGGCCTGGGGCAGTCTGGGTGGGAGGGCTAGGAGGGTCATTGGTGGGGATTGGGGGGTCCCGAGGCTTGAGGCTAGACTCTTTCTTGTGGCGAGGCCCTGAAGCAGGTCGAGCTCTCTTTTTTGGGGAAACAGTGACCCAATTTTCAGAGGGAGAGAACTGAGGGTCAGTAGAAGAAAAAGGCTTATTAGAGGTAGAACTTGTAGCACCATCCTCAAACCTGTGGACCACAACTTGAACTTTTTTTCTGGGTAGGAAGTTTGGGGCAGTTGTCAAGTTGGTGAGATTCCCCACCACATAAGGGATATACTTCATGGAGTCCTTCATAGATGAAAGGAACTCTCATGGACAGCCCTTCCCTAGCAATGGTGAGGCTTCCCGGGAAGGGGTGAGTTATATCTATATTTAGGCAGACACGAGCGAATTTACCCTTAAGCCGGAGAAGGGTATTTTGGTCTACTCTAACCATGGTTCCTACAGGTTTGAGAAGTTCAGTGACAGATGTTTGGTCCCATAATTCCCAAGGTAGCATCGGCACCCTTACCCATTGGTCAATTCTATCAATGCTAGCAGTATAGGAGTTAAAGAAGGGGATCCACTTTTTAACAACAAAGTTAAGACCATTAACATGCCATGGTCTTTGATCAAACACCAACATTCTATCCTCAGTAGTAGCAAATCTTAGCATAAGCCAGTCATTACCCGCAACAATGTAATCGACTTGCCCTTTCACAAAGTACCAGTCTTTTTTAGTTTTATGAATAATGGCAGGATTAGGGATAGGATCCTCCCATATCTTCCCAATTAGACAACAAGCCAATAATTCCTCCAAGTGGTGGGGTTGAGAGTCAGGATGCCCTTGGTGGCTTGGTTGGGTCTTTTGGTGGCGGGGGGAGGTCTGGTCTACGGGAATGATCCTTGAAGGGTTACTTCCGGGAAGTTGAGGACAAAGTTCCGGCTTAGGGGGGGATTTTGGGACTACCATTACCCCTCCACACCGAGTTTAAGGGCATTGGCATAGTGAGTGAGTCGAAGTGGATCGGGTTGGCTATTATGGTGAGGTCGAATTCCATCCAACACAGGTGACTGTCTAGGTTGGGCAGGATTAGTATTAGTGGAAACATTGTCATGGTGGTGAAAACTACCATTGGTGTTGCAAGACAGAGAGAGAGGGGAAGTTGCGAAAGGGTTGCTCATAGGCAATCTTAGACTAAATGGAAGAAAGAAATGGTAGGCTTGGACAAACTGATTGCTTCAAATGTGTGTATTTATACTATCAACCCATGGTTTGGCTATAGGCACACTTCTATGCTTCATAAATGTATCGTCAATTTTTAATAAAGAAAACCAAGACCTAATATGAAAACATTCAAGCCACAGACAGTCATGCACTTCACTTAGCAGAAAAGAGGTAATAAAAGGAATAATATCACCTGTTAATTTCGTATCAATTATGCTAATGACCATTAAGATGGGCTGGAAACTAGAAACCGGGGACCACTGGTGAAATAGCCCACCGTTTTGCTGTCACACCACCATGGACAAGTGTTTCCATACTCGAGTGCTAAAGATGGAGTAGCTTGGGGGCTAGGTGGTGGAGTATCATCATCATTCTGCTCTGAGCTAGGAGAT
Source organism: Selenicereus undatus (assembly GCA_017589665.1). Lineage (NCBI taxonomy): Eukaryota > Viridiplantae > Streptophyta > Magnoliopsida > Caryophyllales > Cactaceae > Selenicereus > Selenicereus undatus. Next base: position 125,585,780 of record JACYFF010031957.1, on the reverse strand, counting down.
TCGGCCAGATCTGTTGAATTAATGCTCAGTTGAGAGCAAAAGGACGAACTTGGGGTATACACTGGAAGCCATTGATTTTGCAATTTACAGGTTTTAATGGGGGCAAGTGGAGGCTGGTAGAGGGGTAAATTGGCCAAAGAAGCACCGGTCTAATTATATAGCCACAGTAGAGATGTAGATCTAAGTGTCGAATCTATCATAAATGACGATTTGAACGAGGTCTCGTCATGAACCCAAAGTAATCGAGTTACGGTTAGGTTCAAATCAAGGTGGGTGGGGCTTGAGGAAGGTAGAAATCGCAAAGATTCAACGTTTTTGAAGAGGGAGGCGATCTGGAGGGGCGGCGATGGGACGGTTTTGGTGCAGATTAGGCTGGAAGTGGGTGGTTGTTCATTGAATGCGTGTAAATGAGGGTCTGGAGGCTTCTTCACATCACTAGCAGCTCTCTCTAGATGATCTACTTTTTCTCTAAAGGTTTCTCCGTCTCTCTCTAGAGTGGCAATGTAATGAATCTATCCAAGCAATTGGATTGATTTTTGTCATTTCAACAAGGTGATTTATCAAAAGTAGAAGTGATGAAGATTTTTAACATTGTTAATTTGCCACTTGACAATAAGGATTCTTATAGCTTAACTTTCAGGGGAAGCAGAGTAGTTATTAAGATCATGACAACGTCCTCAGCAAAAGATTTAATCTTGAAATTGAGGATTAGTACTGGTAATTGAGGATTTAATTAAGATAGATCATGACATGCAAGACGACAACAACAACAACAACAACAACAACAACAAACTCTCAATGTGGGTCCCTCTTTCGCGAGGTCTGGGGAGATCCAGCTGTAGGCAACCTTACCTCTACCGGTATTCCTACCCATAGAGAGGTTGATTCCATAAGACCCACAAAATAGTTTTGTGAAAAAGGTTTGAAGGGAAAACGATTGTAAAAACCATTTACCGAGTAAGAGAAAGAGAAAGAGGAGGAGAAAAGGTTTCGGATAGCAAATAAAGAGAGAGCGGATACATAGCAAATAAAGAAGGAGCGGAGCGGAGACATACCTCAACAAAACCAGGGGCGCTTGGTGCCGTCATATCCCAGAAAAGCACGACCTGCAGACAAGCAAACCGAAACCCTATCCATCCCATACCGCCTAAGCTACTGCCATCTACGGAGCCGGACCCCTACAATCAGAAACCTTAATCCTGTCCCGCCACAGCCTCCGATCCTGATCCATGTCCTCCGTGAGTCCGACAACTCTCAGGTCCTCTCTAACCACTTCTTTTAGACTCTTATTCGGTCTACCCCTCCATCTCTTACCACCGGGGGGGTTGATTCTCTCACACCTTCTCACTGGAGCGGCCGCACTTCTCCTCTTGACGTGGCCGAACCATCTGAGCTTTGATTCCCTCATCTTCTCCTCTATCGGGGCCACTTCAGCTAAGCACCTAAACACCTCATTTCTAATCTTGTCTAATCTCGTAGAGCCACACATCCACCTGACCATTCTCATATCAGCTACCATCAACCTTTGGACCTGCGTCTTTTTTAGAGGCCAACACTCCGATCTATAGAGAACAGCCGGTCTAACTACCATCCAATAGACTTTGCCTTTCAAACCCATGAGCACTCTCTTGTCGCACAGCACCCCTGACGCTGCCTTCCACTTTTTCCATCCCACTCTAATCCGCTGGCTAATGTCCTCGTCAATGTCCCCATTCTGCTGAATGATCGAGCCCAGATACTTGAACTTGTCAACCTTTGGTATTGCCCTCCCATCCAGTACGATTTCTCCCCCCTCTTCTATCCTTCCGCTGAAACAACAGTGAAGGTATTCCGTTTTCAATCTACTCAACTGAAAGCCCTTAGCCTCCAGCGTGCGCCTCCAACTCTCCAACCTGTCATTCACCCCCTGCCTGGTGACATCGATAAGAACGATGTCATCTGCAAATAACATGCACCAAGGCACCTCGTCCTGGATACCTCTAGTGAGTTCGTCCAAAACTAATGTGAAAAGAAACGGGCTTAAAGTGGATCCCTGGTGCAGGCCCAAAATAACAGCAAAGTCATTGGAGACCCCTCTCGGAGTCCTAACCCTCGTCCGCCCTCCCTCCCTCGTACATATCCTTGATAACACGAATATACGCGTGCGACATCCTTTTCCCTTCCAAACACCTCATCAATACCTCCCTTGGAACTCTATCATAGGCTTTCTCCAGATCAATGAACACCATATGGAGATCCACCTTTCTGTCCCTGAACACGCCCATGAGCCCTCTGAGGAGGTAGATCGCTTCAATAGTCGCTCTGCCTGGCATGAAACCAAATTGGTTTTCTGAAATCTCTACTTCCCCTCGTAGCCTTCTTTCAATCACCCTCTCCCACAGCTTCATAGTGTGGCTGAGCAGCTTGATACCCCTAAAGTTATTACAATATTGGATATCCTCTTTGTTTTTGTACAGTGGGATGATTGTACTGACCCTCCACTCTCTGGGCATCTTGGCGGTCCGAAAAATGACATTGAAAGCTCCGTGAGCCACTATAGACCCACTTCCCCTAGAAACTTTCAAACTTCCACTGGTATCTGGTCCGGGCCCACTGCCTTCCCCTTCGCCATCTTCTTCAAGGCCTCCCTAATCTCCTCCTTTGATATCATATCGCCCGCACGCGGATCGCTACACTCTCCGCCCCGACTACAGTCGTCTCCCCCCTTCCCCATTGAGGAGTTTAGCAAAGAACATTTGCCATCTCTCCTTAATTTCAGCATCCTCCGTCAACACCTTACCCTCTTCGTCCTTGATACACATTACCACCCCCAAATCACTAGTATTCCTTTCCCTTGCCCTAGCCAGTTTAAAAACCTTTTCTCCCATTCCTTCGTCCCCAATCTATGATACAGTCTATCAAACACCTGACTCTTAGCTACTGCCACTGCCCTTCTGGCTACCTTCTTGGCCGCCTTGTATCTAATCTTCTTATGCGCCCTCTCGTCCTCCGAGCTGTTGTTCATGAGCTCCGCGTAAGCCTCTTTTTTTGCCTTAACTTTCTCCTTTACCTCTTCGTTCCACCACCAGGCGCCCTCCATCCTTTTACCGCCTCCCCTTGATAAACCTAAGGTTTCCTTAGCCGCCCTACGGATGCAATCCGCCATAGCATCCCATATCGAGTCGGCGTCTTCAACCCTCCTCCAAGCTCTCTCCTCAACTATTCTTTCTGCTATTAACCCCGCCTTCTCCTTTGTGAGGGTCCACCACTTAATTCTGGGTTCTTCAGCTCTCCTCTTCGACCTCTTAGGATACTTGAACTCTGCATCTAAAACCAGCAGCCTGTGTTGAGTTCCCAACAACTCGCTGGGGATCACTTTGCAGTCCTTACACGATCTCCGAGTCTCCTTCCACGTTAGGAAGTGGTCAATCTGGGTCTTACAGGAAATGCTCTTGAAGGTCACTATGTGGTCCGCCTTCTTCTTGAAGAAGGAGTTGGCAACCCACAAATCAAAGGCCACCGCAAAGTCCAACACAGAGACCCTTCCCGCATTTCTCTCACCGAAACCGAAGCCCCCGTGGACCCCATCATAACCTGCTGCCTCTGCGCCGACATGACCGTTAAAGTCTCCTCCTATGAACAGTTTCTCACTCTGGGGTACCTCCTGAGTGACCTCATTTAGGTCCTCCCAGAAGAGCTTCTCAGTTTCCTCCGGCAGGCCTACCTGGGGCGCATACACGCTCACCACGTTCACGAAAACTGAACCCACCAAAACTTTAATGGTCATAATCCGGTCGCTCTTACGCCTCACTTCGACCACCTGGTCCGCCAAATCCTTCACGACCAGGATGGCGACTCCATTCTTCGCCTTGGTTGAACCCGAGTACCACAGCTTGTACCCATCAATCTCTCTAGCTTTCGCCCCAACCCACTTCGTCTCCCGAACACACGCTATACTAATCTTACGCATACGCAGAGCCTTAACTAATTCTATCGACTTACCCGTGAGGGTCCCAATATTCCAGGACGCTAGGCGTACCTTCTGCAGCCCTAACCCCCTCCTAACCCCAAAATTCCCCGGAGGACAGGCTGAAACCGCTGCATGTCCCGCCACAGACGCAGACGTCTACGAGGCCAACAGACACCCTAAAGATCTACAGACTAAGCCACACCCAACCACAAACAACTAACTACTGACTAACAACAAAAAAAAACGATAGTGCTAATACACCCAACACTAAAACACTAAAAAGACCACCCACAAGGACACTAATAAATAATTTAACCAAGAGACTAACCAAAACCAACTAAATAGCCAGGCAAACTAAAAAAAACCCAACAATTCTACTAATAACAAATCTAATAGTGAAAACAGGAAATACCAAAAATACTAAAACTGCTAAGATACAGATCAAATGCTGCCAACCTAACAAAATATAGGGAACTAACACTAGCCTAGATAACAATGCTAAAACTAATAAAACCAAGCACCTTACCAAACTAACAGCCTAGAAAACAAAGTAAAACAGAAAAAAAAAACCAAAAGCACCTTAGATAAAACTCAAATTAAACACCTAAATCGAAAAGGCTTATCACAAGCTCTCAACTCACCTTGGCACCAAAACAATCTCAAGCTAAAACTCAAATTGGCACAGGAAAGCAACCAGAACAACCTTAAACCAAAAAGAGGGCAGAACTTCAATAATTCACCGCTAATCACAAGCAAACTGAGAGAGGGAACTTACAACCTAGGTTTTGGAATTGCAACGGAGGCAGGTCCGAAGAGGTAGCCAAGAACTTGAGGAGCAAACTGCAGAAATAGAGAGGGGCTTACCGGAAGAGCAGCAGCTAAAATGACGAAAAATCAAGGTTCGAACTAAGAAGAGAGAGACAGAGAAAGAGGGAGAGAGGTGCAGCGAATGTGAATTTCTGGAAAACGAATTATTTTATTTGGTAAGAGAAGACAGTAATTATCTATTGTGTATATGGTAATAATTAATCGCATTTAGCAAGAAAACTCGTGAGAATCCTTCAATGATCAATTTCAAGTGACTAGTTGCTTGTGTGTATAAATAAGTATAACCAAAGATAACGTACTTGTTCTAAAATATTTAATGATATTTAATTTGTTTTATGCTCAATGATCCCTCATTAACAAAGTGTTTGTTTTTCCTTTATTTCAAAAGACTTAAACTTGAAGCTTTAATTAAAGAAAAATAAGTATACAACCAGCTAAACTGCCGATATTATTTTGATTTAGATAAAAATAATATAATCGCCCAATTTATTTAATAGTATATTTGCTTGTACTTCAACTATGACATGACTATTCCGTCCTGGCTGCGCATGTCTTGACCATACTTATTTTCATACGAGTCCCTAAAAAGGGAAACTTATTTGTCTTATTCGTCATAACTCCAAAAATTAAATGATTTTGAATTTCAATGGGCAAGTAGAAAATTGTGAAGAAATTGATATTTTCATATATAGAATAATACCTATGAAAATGCCAAATGTAGTTATGGTGGATAAAAAGAGAAAAATCAGTGAATTGAATGAAAGGTGCTGCAATTGATACTGATTGTCTGCATGTGCATGGGCGCCCTACCAACAAGGCCAGAAAGAGCAGGCAGGGGGTATATGCCTTATCGCTAGTAGTATTTGCATGGCCGTGGATAATTCATGACCTCACAAATCAAAATCAATATATGTTGGCTGGCTTGGTGGATATTTAAATGATGCAAAATGATAGACCTATTGTTATAAGGGATTTTGCCATGACTTAGAAATTAATTATATTATTATATATTAAATTGAAAGGATAGCTTGGAATATTGAATAACAACGATAAGTTTTACAAAATAATTTTCAATAATTACAAAATCAATATATGATTTGATTCGAGTGCAATTTTTCGCACCCGTTGTTATTGTCGATAAATACTAAAGTTACAGAATTGATAATTAATTATAATTATTAGAAATTTGGTGACTTTAAATCATATAATACATTAATTCTAGTTAAAATAAGACACTTAATTTTAAATCAATGGTTAGATACTTTTCAATATATCGATAAGTTTGACTAACAATTACAACCATTGTTCCCCTCCCCCAAGATTTTAATGATAAAAAAATAGAGTGTGGAAACATATTCTCGTTATCTAATGTGGGAATTTGATTGACAGCGTTAGAGTTGGATATTTTGTGGGGTGTATGTGTATCTTGGGTTCGCTAAACCTTAACTTATTTTAAACCTATTTCGAATTTATTAGTCGAACTTATTCTAAACTTATTTGTTATATTTATTCTATAAAAAATAAGTCGAAGAGAATGGGGCGTGATGAACAAATAAGTTTATAATAAGTGAAAAATACTCACCACCTGTGTTGGAAAATGCATGAGGCCAACATCGGCTAAAAAAATGATTTTATTTTATTTTTTTGGCTTGCTCACCAAGTCCATAGAACTTGTGAAAACCCTAAAAAGCGTTTTATCCAACAGTCTTATGTATTTTGGGCCTCAATTGGGCTCTAAGTAACTGAGTAGTTCATTTAAACCCAATTAGAAAGTGGGCTCTCACCTCTTAGTTATGGGCCTCCCCGGTGTAGTTCGGCCCACAGGGTGGAACTAGTGCTGAGCCCAACTCTTTCCACGTCTCCTTCCTTTCATCCAAATTTTTAATTTTTCTGTATGTCCTATTTTCCTTTTTTATTAATTACCCTTTTTATGGATTTCTGCCAGCATGATATGAATATTCATATTTCTGAAATATATGCATATAATTTAGCCCCTAATTGCATCATAATAATTTGCTATATATCAGTCCATTAATATTCTAGCATGTTAGTTCTTCCTTGTGTACTCATAATTTCATATATCTTGGGTCACAATGTGACATCATAAAAAAGGTTATAGTGGCCTTAGGATCTTATGGCAATAGAACAACTTAAGATCAATACGAAGTAAGAGCATATTCGAGCATTTAAAGAAGACACTTTGGGACGAGATCAAATACAATGTAGATTAAAAGAAATCCATCCAAATGCATTAATTCATCGGGTTGCGATGTTAATTGGAAACAATGTGGGTCTAATGGGACACTTGACTGCACAATAACATATATGCAAGTCAAAACATTTGGATCTGAATTAAACTAAAAACACTTGGGTATGGAACAGGAACAGTACTGTATCATCATTTTTGGAGGGGTTATCCTTCATGCATTTGATTGCAATCTTCATGAAAAATCAAAATAAACACACAAAAAAATAATAAGGAAAGTACACTGTACATGGTACATTGTATTCCTGGCGTTGCTTCTACGATAACCAAATGTCCCGGCATCATTATGAGTTATGTGAGTAAAATAGTAATGAAAACAAGGATTGCTCTAAACTTAAAGTGTACAAACATGTGGTGGGATTAAGAGAGAATGCACATTTTGATTATGAGTGTCTCCGACATAAACAACAACAACAACAATAAGTCAATGACTCTCGGTATCGATTTCGTTTTTGTGGATTTATAATGTTTTGAGCATTGTTAGTTGAAAATTAAGCTTATATTATAGGAGTTCTTATACTCCCCCCTTCCCAAAAGAACACACGTGAAACTTGTAAGTAATACCTGTCAAAATTTAGGAAACTCGAACGCTGAATTTCCATATAAAAAGTTCCTAAATCTCCTAAAGATACGAGACGAAAAATTAGTAACATCATGGAGTAATTCAACCCGTTGAAATAAGACGAACATTCAACTACGGTCTTTGTGTAATGTGAAATTGTGTATTTAACTATTTATTATTTAAGTTGTCATGTAGTGGGTGCAAATGCCATGCTTTGAGCATTCTCAGTGGAGTTCCAGATTTTAGAACTCTGACCTGTCACGTTAGTAAAAGTTTCACAATTTTGGAACTTGCATTCCATCACTTCTCCAACCTATGGAACTCAATTTTAATCATCCAATAAAAATATTTATCATGGACCCACTTCATAACATACAACCTATTTTTTAAATTATTTTAAAATTATAAATTAACTCAAAAAAAAAAAACAAAAACAAATAATAAAAAAATTACAAAAAGACAAAAAGGAAAGAAATGAGGGAAGGAACGTCTGAACAAGGCATCCCGCATACCCCACACATTTCCCTCCCGCTGCAGCTTTCCCTTGTTATGCGTGTCATATGCGGGTCTCACATGTTTCTACGCAAGGCACCGCTGTCAGTGCTCTTAGTTTGCGGTATTCATCTTCTGAAGTTTAAAGTTGTGTACTGTACGTTCTGAGCATCCAAAAGTGTTGCTTACCAGCTTAAGGTAACCAAAAAAGATGTGCCATGCAGATGTTATGTATGCAATGCCAATAACATAATGATAATGCAACTCCTCTGCAAAAGCAATGTATGCTGACGAGAAAAAGTTGGTGATTTTTCATCAACAATTATTTATGGGTGGCCTTTTTCTGAGCTTTTGAAGCTTGACAACTCTAGTTAATTTGCACAATGATTTCATAGTTGATCACGAATTACTAATTACTAATTATTTATCACTTTCATATTCATTGTCAAAAAAAATTTCTTTCTTTAGTCTCATATTATTGTCAAAATTTACCCTTTCCAGGATTTACCATTGTTTTATGGGTTGAAAACTCATTTCAACAATATAAATACATTTAATACTTATTTTTACATATTTTTTAGGAATGACTGTGAATATCAGACGGAGCGAGTAATTACTAAATACTATAATTAAAATGGGTTTGAACTTTCGGATGCATATAGGTTTTGAGCTTGAGAAATCTAGCGAGTAAGAGAGATTGAGCGACCATCTAATGTCAGAAAATCCGTAACTAGTTAGCAGTAATAAATAATGGGTGCCCAGTAGCCATGCTAGTCGAAAAATTACAGAGGCAGTCAACACAAGTCATTTTACAGGTTCGCGTGAGTGGTTCTATCATCTAAATCTAACATGGTATCAGACTATTAGAACCTCTTTGAGCGCGGGGTCTCGAATTCGAATCTCAGCATCCGCCATATTAATTTATTGTGTAAGGTAAGGGAGCTTTTGTGGCAACCACGCTTCAAACATAAGGAGCATTCACTTGAGGGGCGTATTAGAGCATAAAACTATTAATGGACCTTCAACCATAAGATTAAACTTTTGATTGAGTTGATTCTTGAATAACTACAATAATAAGACCTCATTTATAATATACTTGATACAGTGTTGATGGCATAATTTAAGTTCAAAAATTCTTAGATAATATTGTTATTTGTTAAATTCAAACCTCGAGACATTGTTTTTTTTTTGTGTCAATATCAATATAATGCAAGTTGAAAGAGAATTCATTGTAATTAGTGAACTATTTATTTTCCCATAAGTTGGTGTTTATCACTTGTGCATATCCAATCCCGGCTCTGCCCAATCAGAGCAGCATTGTTTAATACAAGCTCCCATTCTTCCTTAATTAATTAATTGATTAATTAATTAAGGCCTTGATTACATAACCCACCATACTTAACCCAATCCACCTTTACTCTATAGGACAATAAGTCAGAAACTGTACCAAAAGAGGCACATAGATACTTTGCTTCCCTCATTATCAGGGTATTACTTATATGTATTGATAACGACAAGCTAGCCATAAACAAAGTGACATGGGATTCTTAAAAGCAATAATCTATAGTAAAAAGAAAAGATATATTTTTATCTTTTACCATTTAAAATGTTATTTAATTTAAATTTATCCGACTAACTAGTCTCGAATTTGAGTTAACAATACTTATGCTGGAAGTACTTAATTAACAAGCCGTTAGCTACTTCTAGATAAAGTCAATAGCAAGTCTTCCATTGTCAAATTTTTTTCAATTATTATGTACTCGTATTTCAAAATTGGGCCGACCATAACCTACTTAAGAATATGTTACTATGAATGTCAGTTAATTTAACTGATAAATTTTTTACAAATTGTTAATTTAACTAATAAAATCAATAGCAAGACGTTTGCACCTCATAATTACACTAAAAAATAAACTAGGAATAGGTTCGGAAACTAACCCAAACATAGCCAAGTTATGGAAGTACACGTACAACCTAAAATTATATAGCCTTCCATGAATAGATATGTTTGTTACTGTTAATTTGCTCCTTCTAATTCCTTTTCCCTGTCAATATATACATTTGTCCCATTCCATGCTGCCAAAGCTAACACCCTCCTCAATCCACATCTGAATTCTCAAACATAACACCACAACAACAACAATGTCCAAGCTAATTCCATCCACTTTCTTCATTTTGTTCTTATTCTCCTTGTACCCACATGTAAGTATCCCCTCTCTCCCCCTCACATATTTTCCTTGACAAATATATACATGTTTCCATATTTGCCTGGATCTTCTCTGTATGGTTCTAATTTTATCAGATGTCTCTGAAGATGATTTTTACATGAATCTTACTCTTACGTGTGAACAATAATGCAGGTCTTATTAGCAGGTGAAGTTAAACGAAACCCATTTTCAGCGAAGGCCTCCTTAATTAGGTATTGGAACACGCACATCTCCAACAACCTCCCCAAGCCATCTTTCCTCCTCTCCAAGGCCTCCCCTCTATCCGCCGTGGACGCCGCCGTGTTCTCTAAGCTCGCCTCCCAAGGCGGCGGCGCCCTCTCCACCCGCCTTTCCGCCTTCTGCTCCGCCGCCAACCTCTTCTGCGGCTTCTCCTCCTCCTCAACAACCGCTGCCGCCGCCCCCCACCCCGGAAATGCCGACTTCACCTCCTACTCCAACAAGCAGTTTACCAACTACCGTGGCTCCCAACTCGGTGGCCGCAACTCGTTCACAAACTACTCACTCGCCATCAACATGCCAGTCAACTCGTTCACTCGCTACAACCCGGGGTCCACGGGCCATGGCGAGGGCTTCAACAATTATGCCAACAATGGCAATGTGGCTAACGAGAGCTTCACTGGTTATGGAGCGAGTGGCACTGGTGGGTTAGGTGAGTTCACCAACTACGCGACAAATGTCAACGTCCCAGATCTCAAGTTCAGTAGCTACTCGTCCAATGCGAATAACCATCTCCTCAGTTTTGGCTCCTACTCTCAAGACACCAACTCGGGTAGTCAGGCTTTTACCACTTATGGTAAAAATGGGAATGGTGTCCCCTCCCAATTCACCAACTACGCACAGGGTGCTAATATTGTCGGGTCAGGTTTTGCCAGCTACGGAGAACTGGCAAATGCTGCCAATGACTCCTTCAAAGGGTACGCGGTCCAGGGAAATAACCCGCGTACCACTTTCAAAAATTATGGATCGAGGGCGAGTTCAGGGGCCGAGAGGTTCGAAAATTATAGGGATCAGGCCAATGTTGGAGATGATACATTCCAATCTTATGGTAGGGACTCGAGTTCGGCCAAAGTTAGTTTTTTGAATTATGGTAAGTCGTTTAATGAAGGGTTGGATACGTTTAAGGAGTATGGTAAAGGGGGTGTCGATCATAACATTAATTTCAAGAGTTATGGGGTTAATAATTCTTTTAAGGGGTATGACAATGATAAAAAGGGGATTAGTTTTGCTGGGTATAGCCAAAAGGGTCCTATTGGCAAGCGCGGCAAAGTGGTAAATAGGTTGGTGGAGGAGGGCAAGTTTTTTAGGGAGGCAATGTTGAAGACAGGGACTGTTCTTTCAATGCCTGATATCAAGGACAAGATGCCTGAGAGGTCGTTTTTGCCCCGGTCCATTTCATCAAAATTACCATTTTCGACATCGAAGATATCCGAGATGAGGGACGTTTTCGGAGCCTCAGAGAACTCCACTCTTGAGCGCGTGATGTTGAACACGCTGGCGGAGTGCGAGCGGCCGCCTAGCCCCAGTGAGACCAAGCGGTGCGTGGCTTCCATTGAGGACATGATTGACTTTTCGGTCACAGTCTTGGGAGACAATGTGGTAGTCCGGACCACAGAGAACGTACACGGGTCGGGTCAGCAGGTCGTGATCGGGTCAGTGAGAGGGGTGAATGGTGGGCAGGTGACAAAATCAGTGTCATGCCATCAAAGTTTGTTCCCCTACTTGCTCTACTACTGCCACTCTGTGCCTAAGGTTAGAGTACACGAGGCTGATATTTTGGACTTGGAAACCAAGGCTAAGATAAACCATGGGGTAGCCATCTGCCACCTCGACACGTCGGCTTGGAGCCCACGGCACGGGGCTTTCTTGGCCCTGGGTTCGAGCCCTGGGCTCATCGAAGTTTGCCATTGGATCTTCGAGAACGATATGACTTGGACAACTGCAGATTAAACTTTGTTTTTGGTACGTTTAGAATGTATTAATTAGTCTTTTTAAAATTCGTACAACTCGTTTGGAGAATTTGATTTATGAGATCAATTGCCATTTTATTTTACAATAGAAATGAGTTTGATGTTGGGTGTTTTGTGACTCATGATTTATCTCATGCGTGCTTTGTAAGCCACTCATTTGTGGCCTACCAAGAAATGGAGTATATGTTATTTAATAGAGAGAATCATGTCAATTGTGCATTGTACCCCACGAAAGAGATGGCATGGTAGTACACTTCTTATTTAAGCATATAGTGTTGTCACAAGTCAAGAGGATGTGATGCATAACCAAAACATTGTCGAACACTGAACAGCAGGATCTATGACTTTTATGACCACTGAAACAAGAGGACCATGGTCTATCAAATTTCAAGCCATAGGGAAAAGGGCATTTCACCTGTGTTGCAAAATTCATTTGCATTGGAAATTGTAGTAGGTTAAACTTGACATGTCAATGCATTACTTGAGATCCCAAAAAGTATTGATATGTGCATAAGTTTATCATTAGATTCAGTAAAATTGACCTGAAATTTAAACCAAATGACTCGAATTTATATTCAATTGATACCCAAAACAGCCACCGCAAAGTGGATCTGAAGTTGAGATTGACCTGAACTGAGCCAATCCAACCTAAGCAGTTTTTTTTTTCCTAAACTTATTTTTTTTTTGGCTCAAGTAAACTCGTGGATTTTTTTGGCTCAAGTTGAGATTAATTCAGCCTCATACGCTAGGTAATCTAATTCATGTCGACCTAATTTGATCCTGCTAAATTTTTCTTTGAACTCTTAAATGAAACTACAAATGCGTCCTTAAAGTCCATGAGCAAATATGTTGGTCCACTATGTGGGAGAGTGTGAGCACAAACAAAGACAGTACTACTACTACTACTCCACCAAGAAAAGCATTATATGCATAGACAGGCAAAAGAAGCCTGAGAAAAGAAGGAATCATTTGTAATGATAAAAGGCTCAGCATAAAAGGCATGCATATACATAGAGGTATAACAGGTGCACAATCTTTAAAAAAAAAAAAAAAAAAAAAACAGTGATTCTCAAGGTTTTTGTTCAAGGGAACATCTCTTTTCCCTAGAAAGAGAAGAATTTTGCATGGCAACACTGAGAGAAAGCCAGGTTCGGTGATGTGTCATTGAACCTCTAAAAGACTTAAGGGTATGGTCTACATTAAAGAGATCATGGTGCGCATCAATACGCTACGGAGCATGGACCAATCTCAGCAATAATAATAATTAATATATAAGAGGAATAATGTGTTTTTTATTTTTTCTTTTCTTTGAAGTAAAGATTTCTTCAATTCCCCTTTATACCAGACAGCATATAATGGGACTAACTTGATTACTGTTGTACTGTTTTAGCATTTTCATGAAAAATCTCACCCTTTCATGCATGTAACTCTGGTGACAAATCGAGTGCCCTTGCTCTATGCAATTAAATTACAACATCAGAGGACGCTTTTCTTGAAACTTTGCATGTGGGTTTATTGGATACGGTTTCTCTACATGTTGTCTTATATGTGGAGATAAAACTATCTAAATTTGAATCTCCATAGATCCCGACAAAACTGAACTCACACTGAGTAGTATTGTTTGTTTGTTTAAGATCAAAGGACAATGTATTGGTATGAAAATAAGGTGTAATCTAGACCATCAAAGTTCAAATCCTTCCAGTATTGAGGTATTATGATGGTCAAAAGGTTTTGATAAGTACAATTAACAAATTAAAAAAAATTTAAATTGTACCATATTAATTAAGTGTAAAAATATCACTTCTCAAGTCTTTAGAAAAGTTTTACGTCCATTTATTCCTCAATTAAAATTTGTCACATACTAAGCATGTCCTTCTAAGTGAACTCCATCCTCGCACCACTCCCCAAACAAAAAACAAGGGAGCTCCCAAGTTCTATAATATTACTTGTAGATCTTAGTGTAAACACAAATTTCGTGCCTAAAATAAATTAGATACGAAATTCATAAACAAATTGAATTTTGTATTGATATTGTATATGGGTACAATATTTGAATTTAATATAATGAGATAATCCTCTGATTCAATATCGTAATGACTTGAATTGTTTCGAGGGTCTGACCGCTTGATCTCGATTGATGCAAATCAGTTGAAGAACTCTAACATGGTTATTGATCTTGATCTGCAAATGCTTGATTGTTATTTCTGAAACTCACAAGTTTTGATTTTTCTCGCTTGGTAGTTGGATACTGCTTGCAGTTTAAGCGTCTGAATTCTGCAATGTTGAATGTTAAATGTTGAACGTTGAATGTAGTTGACTAGATTAATCGATGCGAAGACGATGTTGCTTGATCTCAATCGATAAGTTGGATGAACAACTTTGAAGTGGACTTCAATTTGAGGCTGCAGAAGATGTTGAGCTAGTTGACTTTGATCCTTGGTGCTTGATAGTTGGATGTCGTTTGTAGTCAGAACTCTAGAGCATATAGAATGCTGAATGTTAAGCTCCCTCAAAATGAAGGGAGAGAACCTCTATTTATAGGCTTGAAGGCTAGGGCTTAAGTTGGACGTTGGGCTTAGGCCCATATCTTAGTAATTATTCCCTTAATTTTAAAAGATAAATAATTACTATTTTCTGTATCATCAACGACACGTGGCGACTTTTAACTGACTGAATTTTAGCCACATTTAATTTTGATTAAGTGGGTCCACCAAAGTTAGCATCACACATGGCAATTTGCGATTGGTTATTTTTTTTTAACTTTTAGCATCATCCGATTTGTCGTAGAATTTTTTGCCTTCTACAAATACCTCATCCAGATTCGGCCGCGTACACAAATTTTTGAGTGTTTGAAGCGGTTAAGTCTCAAAGACTTGAAGGATTGGAGCCCTTCTTTTTTTTTTGTGTGTGGGCCGCTTCCCCCTCCCCCCACTTTTTTTTTTCTTTGCGTCTTCATCAGCTTCAGGCAAAATTAGAGTATATTACGATATATGTATATTTTAGAAGATATTGTTAATATTTTCATGATATTTTTATGACATTTCTTGCTGTAATTAGTACCTAGAATCTCTCTCATTTCTAAAATCATGGGAGTAGCTAGTTCTTATAAGGTTGTATATATGAATGTAATTAATCAATAAAAAGCAAGCAAGATTGAAGAGCACGTCTAGCATATCATGTACAATCCAGCTCTCTTTCTTCTTCATACTTTTGTTCAGGGTAAACCCTGAATGTTGCGGGGGGTTGCTCTACCTTGTTTAAACTTCCAGAAATCCTTCATCTTTTGAGGTGAGTGAGAGAACTACAAATGAGTGGGGACGAAGGTATTGAAATTTTGTAATTCGGGTTTCGGCTCTGTACTGTGTCAATTATCTGACCAAATTTGCTCAACTTTGCTCCCGCCCCGAATTGATTGATTTCGGGCGGACTAACTTCCACGCACACTCTTTCTCTCTTTTTTTTTTTGCCTTGCAAAGCTATTCTTTGTCGTGCAGCCATGGCGAACGCTTTGCTCCGTTTTCTGTAATTTAACGCAAAATTTCTCCACATTGCTAGCTTGAAAAGACGAACACTTTATTCTGACCAACACTTTATCATAATTTCACATATTTTTGTCCATTTCCGCTGAGTCATCGAGCACATGGAGCTTCTTGACTATGCTTTTTCACAATTTTTTTTGTTTTCCTTTTTTTTAACGTTTTGATATTCCGTTTGCTTTTTTTTAAGGTCCTTTTTTTCTTAAGGCCTCTTTGTTTTGTAACTCCCCCTTTTTTTAAAGAACTTTGACTAATGTTTTTTTTTTTTTTTTAGGAAGCTGCTGGATTGACTACTCTCTCATTAAATCGCAAGTGAGGTCGATTTTTAAGACGATGAATCGTTTCTCCCTATAGATTCGATTCTTCGCATGAGACTCCCTCACTTAATCTAGTTGGGGTCGACTTGAATTTCTTCTTTCTAACCGCGACTCCTCCAATTAGATCATGAAGTGATGTCGAATTTTAAGACGAGAAATCGCTTCTTCTCGTGGATTCGATTCTTCGCAGGAGACTCCATCACTTAATCTTTTTGGGTTCTACTTTGGATTTCTTCATTCCAGTCGCGACTTCTTCTATCAGATTTGCGAAGATATGGCTTTTCTCCACTCAGATAGTGTAGGCAGAACTTCTCTGGTCAAATAGCGAGGATATTACTCATTCGATCAGATAACGAAGATATTCAGACAATGAAGGTGTACCCCCTACAATCAGATAGCCAAGGCATGTTCTTCTAATCAGAAAGTGAAGGTTTGACTCATCCGTTCAGACAATAAAGGCTTGACTCGTACAATTAAAGAGCGAAGACTTTTAGACTCCTCCAATCTGGCAGTAGAGACTTGACTTCTACCATCAGACAGCAAAGACGACTCTTTCGATCAGAAAAGGAAGACTTGGCTCATCCGATCAGACAGCGAATGCAACTATCCCAATCAAAAAGTGCAGACTTGAGCTCTTCGAACAAGCAAAGGCTCGACTCTGCCAGTCAGACAAAAAAGACATGACTCTTCTAATCAGACACCGAAAGCTTGACTTTACAAATTGCCAGTACCCGACTTGAAGGAAAGGGCTGCCAATTTGAAGGAAGACACCTATATCGCTAATGCAAAGGAGGATGCGATCTTAATGTTGCCCCCAACTTGAAGGTGTCCACAGAGTCTTTGATAAGCTGACTTGATAGTCTTTTACTTTGATGGTTGAGAGTCTTGAACTTGTTGACTTTGGAGTATATTTAGTGACTTGGGAGTCAACAATTTTGTTGACTTAGAAGTTTTGAAGATACAACTTTTAAAAAAAGTCGACTTGGCAGTCCACGAGATTTAGAGACTTAGAAGTCTAATAGTTTTACGACTTGAGAGTCTTTGTGACTTGATGAATTAAGAGTCTTGAATTTTGCTAACTTGATATTCTCTCATTTTGATGTCTTTGACTTTGAAGACTTAAGAGTCTGTTACACCGATGACACGAGGGTCTGTAAGATTGACTTGAAAGTCTTTGATAACTTGAGAGTCAACAACTCTGTTTGACTTGTGATTTTTAATTGTTTTAGAGCCTATGTCGTTGATAACTTGAGAGTTTACGATGTTGATGACTTGAGAGTCGTTGAATTCACTTCGAAGTTTACAATTTTGTCGACTTGGAAGTCCTTGATTTTGATGGCTTGAGCATCCTGTAGGTGACTTGATAGTTTATGCTGACTTAAGAGTCCAGAAGTTTGTACTTGAAAGTCTTAAGGGTCTTTTGAGAGTCAAAGCTTTTTTGTAACTTGGCAATCTTTAGGAGTGACTTGGAAGTCTTCACCAAGCATATAGTTACGTTGATTTGGAAGTCTTGGAGTTTGTTGACTTAAAATTTTAACACAAATGACATGAAAATCTTTTAATGTGACAATTTGGCAGTTGATAAGATTTGATGGTTCAGGAGTCTTGAATTTGACTGGCTTGATAGTCTTTTACTTTGCTAACTTAGGAGCCTGAAACTTTGATGACTTGGTAGTCTGTGAGAGTTTGTCGACTTGGTAGTCTACGAAATTTGATGACTTAGGAGTCTTAAAAGTTTGACTTAGGATGTCTTAGAGTTTATCAACTCAGAAGCCTATAGGGGCTGACTTAGAAGTCTTAGAGTTTGGTGACTTGGGAGTCTACTAGTAGTGACTTGGAAGTCCAGTAGTATTGACTTGGAAGTTTTCAACATTTGATGACTTTGAATGCAGAATTGACTTTAGAGTCCCACATGGTTGACTTTAGAGTTAGAGAGTTCGATGACATAGGTGTTTGTAGAGGCTGATTTAGAAGTCTTAGAGCTCGGACGACTTGAATGTCTAATATGAGTGACTTGAGATCTTCGAGTCTCCACAAGGAGTGACTTAAAAGTCAGTAAGTTCTTTGATGACTTAGAAGTCTATACAGGCTGACTTGGAAGTTTGCCCCCTATAATTTTGGGTCGCTTTCTTTCAAAGTTTCCAATATAATCTTAATTGACGATTAATCAGATTCTTCGGCATCTTCTTCATTTAATGTGAGTTTTCCTTTTTTTACAAGTTGCATGACTTGTCTTCTGAATGCTTTGCACTTCTCTGTAGGATGATTGATGATCTTGTGATACTTGCAATATTTGGGATCATTAGTTCTTTCAATTTTTTCAGGACTAAATGACTCTGGAAGCTCTATAAGTCCTTTCTCAAGAAGCTTGTCAAGCATTTCTAGTGCATCAGACTCAGAATAAGGGCATTCTTTCTCTTCAGAGTCTTCAAGCACGGAGCTTTCATTTCTTGACGATGCCACTGATTCATTGAGCTGTTTTCCATTGTAAGCTCTATATCATGAGCTCATGTTGCCAATTCTTAGAATGTTTTGGGCTTATTTACTTGTAAGGCATAAAGTATATCCAAATCCATCCCCTCGGCACACATCTCAACAGCAGAAAATTTCAGGAAGTGATCCTTGCACTTCAATGAGAGGGCACGCCAATGATTGATATAATCTATTACTGGCTCTTTATCCCCCTGCCTAGTGTTAGTCAACTCACTTATGCTGACCACGCGGCGTGCACTATAGAAGCGATTTAAGAATACATTTTCCATTTGCCCCGAACTATCAATGGATGCAGAAGCGAGGTATGTGTACTAGTCAAACGTAAGACATTTAAGAGATCGCACGAATTGCTTCACTAAGAGGCCGTCACCTGTGCCAGCATTTTTGCAAGTCTCAATGAAGTGCGCTATATGCTGCTTCGGGTCCTCTTTGCCATCAAATTGACGAAATTTTGGAGGTTGGAATCCCTGAGGCATCCGCAGTGCATCAATCCTTTTTGTATAAGCCTTGCTGTAATAATGAGTTTTATGAAAACCTCCTTCTAGATGGGCCTTGACTGCATTTGCTATTAAGTTTTGAATCTTTCAACAGACATCGAGCCTAAAGAGCGATCCTTCTTTGCCTTGCGCTCATCGTCAGATTCTTCACTGTGATTAGACTCTTTACCAGAATCTTCAGCGCCGGAACCTTTGTTGGAAGCCTAAAAGGATTTCTTTTCCAATTTCTTCACCAACTTAACAATCTGCTCGCCTTGACGCTTAATTTGGGCATCCTTTTCTGCGTTTTCTTTTGAGAGCTTATCGAGTTTCGCCTTCATGTCTGCCAGTTGTTCCTATAAGTTTATAGCCTCTATCACCATGACTGGTATGACGACTGTGTTGGAAGACTCAGTCTTTGATTGGGAGAAATGCAAATCCCTTGGAGATGTTGCTGAAGAATCACTATCATCATAGTTGTCATCCTCTGCACTAAGAGGCTGAAAGGCAGGATTGATCTAGGTTTGGAATCCGTCCATTCCACGAGGTAAAGTCTTCCTAATATTGAAGGCGGTAAGAGGCTTTAGCTTCAAATTAGGGAGACAAGCAGTTTTTTTGACTCCATCAAGAGGCAAGTTGGAGCCAATTTTTTGAGTTTTGCGTGACTGCAAAGTTGGAGCCACGATTTGGTCCTTTGAGGTGATGAGGGTAGCGGCTTTGGTCATGTTCCTAGTCATCACCCTGGCGCTTTGATTAGCATATGCAATACTAGCCTTTGCGGATCCTTCAGATGTAGATCCTATATTCTCCCTTTTCGAGGATTGAAGAATGGCATTCTTGGGAGCCATTTGTTCTTTAAAGAAGTTTAGAACTTGTTCGCTTGAAGAAAGAGATGAGAGGTAGAGATGTCCCACCGAGCGTGCCAAATTTATAAACACAAATTTCGTACCTAAAATTAATTAGATAAGAAATTCAGAAACAAATTGAATTTTGTATTAATGTTGTATATGGGTACAATCTCTGAATTTTATATAATGAGATGATCCTCTGATTCAATCCCCTAATGACTTGAATTATTTTGAGGGCCTGACCGTTTAATCTCAATTGATGTAAATCATCTTAAGAACTCTGAAATGGTTATTGATCTTGATCTGCAAATGTTTGATTGCTATTTCTGAAGCTCACAAGTTTTGATCATTCTCGCTTGGTAGCTGGATACTGCTCGCAGTTTGAGCATTTGAATTCTGCAATGTTGAATATTGAATGTTGAATGTAGTTGACCAGATTAATCAATGTGAGGGCGAGGTTGCTTGATCTCGATCAATGAACTAGATGAAGAACTTTGAAGTGGACTTCAATTTGAGGTTGTAGAAAATGTTGAGCTTGTTGACTTTGATCCTTGTCACTTGGTAGCTGGATGTCGTCTACAATCTGAGCTCTGGAACTTGTAGGATGCTGAATGTTGAGCTGCTTCAAAATGAGGGGAATGACCTCTATATATAGGCTTGAAGGCTAGGGTTTGAGTTGGACATTGGGCATAGGTCCATATCTTAGTAATTATTCTCTTAATTTTAAAAGAAAAACAATTACTATTTTCTGCATCATTAACGACACGTGGCGGCTTTTAACTGACCGGATTTTAGCCACATTTAATTTTGACCAAGTGGGTCCACCAAAGTCAGCGTGACACATAACAATTTGCGATTGATCATTTTTTTTACACGTGGCATCATCTGATTTGTCGTAGAATTTTTTGCCTCCTACACTTAGCTTGTGTTTTGGGGGGGGGGTGCTATTTCCTTGTGTGTTTTGGCTGTGTTGGTACAACTATTGTAATGTTGTACTTGTTTCTCAAGCTCTTATGCTTATTAATAATTGAGGGGGATAGAGATAAGAAAAGAACGAGTCCGTTAGAATCCCAACCCAATACTTGGTAATATATAACATATACTCAAGAGTGTGTATTCTTGCTTATCAAATATATATATTTTTTCAATATGTATTTATCATATAAACAACTTTTAATATGTGACGTTGATATAATTTATAAGAGTATATACTTTTAAGAGTATAGCTTATGCTTTGCCAAGGCCTTATGACACTTTCACAAAATTGCCACAGCGCCATTTGTTGGGGCCCAGGCCCAACGCCCAATTACACTCACAAAATTGCCAGTCGAGGCAAAGGAGAAATAATTAAAAACATGGCATTTGTTGGGGAGGTGGGATGTATTTATCATTTCAGTGTGCTTTCTCATGTTGAAAGTTCAAGTAGATGCCTTTTCACTTGGCTTATTCGGATAAATTTGAGAAGACCACAACTGAAGCAATTACTTTGAGGAGGCAATGTTGAGGGGAAGCCGGTGAGTAGAGAAACGTGTTTGGCATGCATTTTGCTATGCATCTTCTCGTGGAAGAGTGCAGATACATGTGATTTTATCGTTCGCTGAAACTGCCTGTATTCAATGATTCTGTATCTGATCCATAAGTAACGCCTTTGAAGTGTCATCCCACAAATAAAACCAAACATCCCTAGGGATGCTTACACTCTATTTCGTTAATTGCCTGGTTAGTAATAGTGGAAGTGAAAGTTTTTATGTTAAATATGGATTGAGTTACCTTCAAAAATAATGTGACTGGATAGCATTGAAGACCCACATTATTCACCCACCAGTCTGCAGGGTTCAAAGATATGGACCACTGGGTTTGATCATTTGGCTACATGGCCTAGACCCAAAAGCAAACTTGGGTTCGGCCTTCAACCATAAAAATTGGGCAATTCTATTAGGAAGGAAAATTGACCCAAACCCAACTCCAAAAAAGGGCAGCTACAGATCCCCCCCCCCCCCTCTCTCTCTCTCTCTTTTTTTCTCTATGTGCATATGAAATAATTGAGAATCGAACCGCATACCGTACTCCTACATTAAAGACTTACTAATCATGGCTTCATTTGTTGTGCTGTTAAACCACATGCCGTTCACTTGACCTGTGAATATGATGATGGTTACACCAAATCGTTGGCATTTCTTCGAAGAGATATTATACACCACCGCCACCTCCTGCTATGAGTCCAATTTTACGGTGTTTAAGGAGATTTAAATATAGACAATTTTATTTTTACCGATATTTCTGCCCGTAGAGATGTTGATTTCAAGAGATTCACAAAAAAAAATTGTGAAAATATTTTATAAAAGAATGATGTTGTGAAAATATAATATAGATTTGAAGAGATATTATACTATTCTTTTTTTTGGCTTATGCTTTTAGCACATAAGAAAGATTGAAATTAATCTTAATTATTATGTAATTTACTTAATACTCTTATGTTACTTTAGCCATTCGTGTTCATAAGAAATAATATAGAGAATCATAAAAGTTTTACAAGTTTAACTAATACAAGTATTATTTCATTGGTCATTATAAATTATTAGACTACATGAATTTATTAGGAGATTTTAATGACTCCGATTTTCAACGCCTTTAATTTTTAACAATTAACATAGACCTCATCAACGTTTGATTTGAACCATAATTTCAAGGTTAATTCGAAAAATTATTTATATAGCTTAAAAAATTTTAAATACATATATTAAAACTGTAACCGTCATACTTAAAAATAAAAATCTAATAGGATACTTATCTAGGCTATCACAAAAGCAAAAGTATGCCCATTACAAACTTAGAAAGAGGTAAAAACGTTACAAAGCGTTTGCTTATCCCATCTATGCCATTGGGTTAGTTCACATAAAGGTAAATTTAAGTCCTATATAAGAGAACAAAGTACTGAAAACAAGGCCTCAAGCCAAACACAAAAGCCTGAAAGGGAAAAAATGGGAGAGAGCAGCAGCTCCGAGCAGATGCAAGTGCAACCCCTCCCTGAGGAGCTGATTGAAGAGGAGATTCTTCCATTGGTACCCATCAAAGCTCTTCTTCGATGCAAATGCGTGTGTAAACGCTGGTATGCCCTTATGTCTCACCCCAAATTCATCACTTTGCACCACTCTAAATGCCCAAATGCCCTTTTTATTGGCCCCTTTACTAACCCCTCCATTTTCTACTATGATTCCTTTGACCCCCGACAGCCCCAACTTATCTGAATGCGTGATTGATGCCAGTGATTACATAATGAAAGCTGTATCACTTGCTGAACCAATTCCTGTGGGTTCTTGTGATGGTTTGGTTTGTTTCAATCTTCATGGTCTTCACTATTTTATCTCGAACCCAGGTACTAAAAAGTCCATCAGGTTTAGGGGTCCTCCTTATAGGGATGTTTATGATCGGGATTTACAACCCATTTGGGGTTTTGGGCATTATGGCCCTTCTGATAATTATAAGCTTGTGTTGGTGTTTTCGAGGTCTGGACATTATGGTCATAGAGTGCATTTGTTCTCCAGAAATGATCATGCTTGGAGTAGCTTTGATGGGCTTGAATTTGATAAGTTTGACTTCCCTTCGGCTATACCGCAGAGAAGGGGTGTGTACGTCAAGGATCATGTGTACTGGAAGTTGAGCTGTGATGGAAATGTGGTTGTTGTTGGATTCGATTTGGGTGTGGAAACAATGAAAGTAATACCAATGCCTAATTGGGGTTGTTCTGTGATTGATGCTAAGAGTGTAACTATTTGTGTTTTGGGAGGTTGTTTATGTCTGTGTAGGGAGAATTGTGAACAAGGGATTGAGATTTGGTCCATGAAGGAGCATGGGGAGCGCGGCTCGTGGGTGAAATGGTTTTGCCTTCCTAGGACAACTGAGATTGCAGACTTGACCGTTGGTGACTGCGAGTTCTTTGGGTTCACTAAGACTCGCAAGTTTTTGATGCGAGAAACTGATGCTGGTTGATCCGCATGAAAAGCCTGTTCAGTATGCCCAGATTATGGAATCCCCCGGTCAAATTGTCAGTTATTGCCCCAGCATGGTCTCGCCATTTGTGGCTGAGGCGCTGATGAAGTAGGTGAATGGCTTATTGCTTAAAATCAAGATGACATGTTATTGTTTGAATTTCCTGTATTTTATGCTTGCTTCAGGAACTAACTTTATTGTTCGTGCTATACACCTTCTTGTACCTACATAGTAAGTAGTCCATAGCTGGTTACATTCTACGTGTAATTGATGCTGCTATTTGATAGTAAGTATTCTAAGGATGCGCTGTCATGTTTTAATTTGACCTCTTTTAAGAAAGGCTATGATGGCCTCCATGGTCATCAGGATGGGTACTTCAAGACCATCATTTAAGTTATTGGTGATCATTTGAGCCGTGTGCCTCATTTCATAGACCTATTACAGCTGCTCTGTTTTGTTTGTGGTAGAGCTTAGAAAGTCCTGTATGGTCCTATAAGCTATAAAATTCTTCAACTCCTCCAGAAGCATGCACTGAGTGGTGTGCTAAAAGGGGCCATTTGTTGTCTTTCAAGTATGAAATAGGAAGCTGAAGGGTGTTGCTTTTTTGTTTTTTTTTTGGGTGGGGGGGGGGCCCTTCTTGGGTTTTTGCTGGGGGGCGGGGGTTGTCATCCATCATGTTATATTTTCTAAAACACATTTTCCAAGTGCAAGCTCAAATCTTCAATATAGAGTGTTCTACATTTAAATGGGAAGATAACATTTACTTCTAATCACTCTGCAGTTAGTCACTTTATAAATAATCCGCTGAATTCTATACCATGCTTGAGAAGCTTCACCCTGCTTGAGAAGCTTCACAAAAGCTTTAAATACTGATGAGCTTCCAATGGCACTAAAACCTGGTAAAGAGTCCACATAATGTAGTAGTCTTGGATTTTGTCTAGGAAATTAAGCTTGATGACCAGAGGATGGTTCATGCATGTTTCAGTAAGTGGGGTCAGTTTCAGGTAAGCTGCACTTTGGTCTCCATTTATATATGGTTGTCAGCGAGGGAGATTGCTAAATTCTTTACGTCTTTTAGTGTTAGTAAGCATTCTTATTGGCTAGAGCTGACTGGACATTAGCCACTATGTTCTTGCCTCTAGAAGGGAGTTCTGTAATGGACCACTGCTGTAATGGAAATACCTGTCAGGGTTGCTTGTTCAGTCCAATGGAAATCTGATTATGAAAAGCCATCATATTTGGGCAAAGGGCTTCTAGCTGTCGGAATCTTGATGCATTTTATAGCTCAATGTCGAGTGATGGCTATACCTTGTCTATGGAATTGCGCAATGGGAATGACCAAGGTGGTTAGAACATGTGAGCTTGTGACTTCTAATGAGAAAGTGAAGAAAGTTCAGTGCTCCTCTGTGGATCCTGTTCTTACATATTTCTTACCGGAATATTGTATGTGTGCGCACACATGTGTGTTTATTAATACTTATGTAATCTTTTAATAATTTTCAGGTTTAGGCATGTAGGGTGGGCTAGAGTTCCGTACGGAGGCCAAAAAGGTTCGCATGAAAGAAGAAGCGGACATGCAGATTGACATGGATTTAATGGATTATAGAGTTATCAGTTGACTTGTATAATTTCGGCTTGTGGTTCATGTTGTATAATGAAGTAGTAACTCTAGATTCGTAATGTTTATGTACTGTGCTCTGTGTGGGCAACTCTTACCCTTGCTATGATTGCACAAAAGTCATGGTGAGAGGTTGTAACTTGTAATATAATCTGGTGCTATCTTTCAAGACTTGTGTTATATATAGGTTTGTTAAAGCAACTGTGAGACACATCAGCCCCCTACATGAGGCATCTTCATCATTTCAGTCCCTTGAAACTCGAAAGATTGTAGAGGACCCAAAGCTTGCTTTCCAGCAAACTCAGTAAAACCCTTGCAGATCAACTCTCTGTAAATGGGGAAATAGGAAAACGGCCTATCAACAGATGAGTTCCATGCCCTGCAATCCTACATAGCAGTGGCATGAGCAAGAACCCTTTGCAAAAGAAGATGGCAGCGAAATGGCTTCTCCATGGGTTGCCCGTTTGCCCCTTCTCAAACCTTCTAAAGCAAACCGGCATCCCTGAGAGCAGCTTCAATGTCTTCCTCACTCTCATATGAACGCACCTGCAGAAGCAAAGCATAGAACTCAACATCGCTTGTAAGATGAATAGCCATGATCGACTATTTACCCAATTTGACCATCACAGAAAGAAAAAAAAAAAAACCTATTTTTGAAGCACAAGCAAGAGCGATAAGAAGAAAGAGTTATTCATACATGAAGGCATACAGGCTAGCACAGCTACTTCGTTCAATCATCAGTTCATCTATAAAGGCATGAATGTCAAATATCAGGGGAAAATGGGGAGACAGGCATATTTCATATCAAGGAACACTAAATGATATTACACCTTACGTATTTCTTATTGAAAATAATCCAACTTTGAACTTTATACAGTATGCTTCAAATCAAATGCCTGAAATAAAGCTCAGCTCTTCAAAAAACCGAGCTGATACACAAATCGTTCTATGATAATCCTAGCAACAAGATGTTTACACAAGAGAAGAGCTTCATTGTTTTATGTTAAAGCTTGAACAATCCTCTCCTTTTGAAGTTTAGAAGCTACGGCTATGCTTGAGGAGCTCGATCCATGGAACTTCTGCAACACGTTGATCAACCTGAGTGCCTTCTTGCAAGCATGCGAAGTTCCATCAGCAATAAGCGAGTAAAGGGTTGGCATGATGGCGGACTCCTTGGCTAGAACCCCAATAACCTCAGCTCCGCCATTACAACACAAAGAGAGTAAGATTGATACACAGTATTCTTTTGCAACTCGAGAAATTGATAATTTTACAAGCCCCATTATCAAAGGCAAAGCTGGAGTTTGCAAAATTGCGGTAGACCCATCAATCTTCTCAGCCAAGGCATCTAAAACAACGAATGAATCAGCGAGAAGATCTGATCTTTCAGTGCAGGCTATGAGATCAACCAACAAAGGAACAATACCGGCTTCAAGAGCTCTTTCATGGTTCCCATTATACACTAGGAGACCGAAAATGGCTGCTAGAGCATTCTTCTTTCCACACGAGGTCCCATCCTTAACTAGTTCGATCAAAGCTGGGATCGCCTCTCTTGTTGAACCAATCATTCTCCGATACCTATCAACTGAGGAAAGGTAAAAGATTGTTGCTGCAGCGCTTTGCCTCGATTCCATCTTAAGCCCGCCTTTAAGTACTGAGATCAGTAGCATTAAGCCTCCCTGTTTCATGATGTCCTTCTGCCCCTTGGGATGTTTCGAGAGCTTCAAAAGAGCTGCAATGGCATTCTCTTGTGTTTCTGCATCGCGTGATGTAAGAAGATCTAGGAGAGGCGCGACATTGCCCATGTCGATAATGACTGATCTATTGAACACATTTGATTTTGCCAACAACCTGATTTCATAAGCTGCTTTGTTCTGCTGTTCATTTGTACCATAAGTTAACCTCCCGGCAAGAAATTGAGCCAAGATTTTCATGGCTCCTTTAAAAGCAGGGCTAGGACATGTCGTCTTCCTCAATGAATCCTTAACTTTTGCTCCTGATTTCGACGTTGAGATCCCATTATCATAACAAAATTGTTGAATCAGTTTCTTGAGGGCTAAGTTGGGGACCAATTCTGTACTTATCAACTTCTCCCCTGTTTTGGGGCAGAGCATATGCCCTGCTTTGAGCCATTTCTGTATGGACAAGCGATCATAAGTATGACCCGTGGATATCGTAACTGGATCCGATATCAATTCGAGCGATATCGGGCATCGAAAATCCTCAGGATTCAAGCAACGAAGCAATTCCCTTGCATCTGCTCTATTGATATTTTCTTCTGATTTATCCAATGTATCAAAAACAACTCCCCTGCAATAACAGAGGAATCCCATGACGCTATTTAGCATGCAAATTTCTCTATCCTCCCCTTCCTCCGCAGCATTGCTTATCTGCTCCTCCAAAAACTTCATCTCCATGTTGCATTGCCCCCATGTATGAATCCCCAAGTAACCCAAAACCCGATTCACCGAACCCCGAACCGGCTCGAACTGTTGCTCGAATTGATCCAAGATCAACCGGACCGTGTCCATTACAAATAGGTCATTCGGGTCGGTTTCGAATTTCACCTTCTGGGTTTGCTTGGCCAACAATTCAACTAACTCTCTAACTTCTTGACTAACTTGCAGTGAGCCCAATTGAACAGTAACAATGTCGAACGCCATAGCAACCGACCTAACCACTACGCTGAACTCATTAGCAACGAAGCATGACTTCATCAAAGCATAAAACCTACACCCTTCTCGGGTACAATCCTGGACCAAAAATCGGACCTTTTGAAGAGCAAAATGGAGCTCCGATAAGCAGAGATTGAGGGTTTTACTAAAATCCAACCCACAATCCCGGATGTCTTCAAAGAAAATGAGTAAAATTTCTGTTTGTCGAATCAGTTCCCTGCAAATTCTTTTCTGGGATGAAAAGAATTTGGCTTTGCAGGCAATGATACTACGAGAGAGATTGATCAAAGAGGCGATAAGGGTCGCCGGAGAAACATCTTCGCAGGGTCGAACCGCCGGAAACTTGAGAATCCGACGTCCATCCGGGTCGGACTTCTGAAGCATTGTGAAGAACAAATTTAGCAGGTGAAAGAGGACAAAACAGAGTGTTTGTGATTTTGGATTTGGGAAGGAATGCAGAGGATTTGGAGATTAGTTTGAGTTAAAATAGGAATCCAATCCTTGTTGATAATTAATTAAAAAAATGGAAAAAAAAAAAGAAGAGATGATAGGATGTTGACGATGAGTCGTGGCCAACCGACAATGCGGCTTACACGCTGGGAAGAGGTGACACGTGTCAACAAACACGTGGGGACGTGGAGTTGGCTGGGAGGTGATGAATCTTGGATCAAGCAGACGGCGCCGTTTGCTAAGCAAGCAAGTTGTGAGAGCGGACGCGTGATGAAGTGGAAAGGGCCCACAAAAGCCACATTGACACGTGGGAACATCACTGAGTTCCAAGTAGCTCAAATTATTATATACACCCGGGAGTTTATGCTCCCGGGCCATGCGTATAATATATATATATATATATATATATATATATATATATATATATATATTGTCCAAGTAGCGCCAGGAACAAGGTGAGAGCATTATGTATATCTCTTAACAGTCACATCAATAAATATATATTAAAAAATTAATATATAATAAATACACACGTCAAAAATATATACATATATGCAATAAGAGTATGCGCTCCTGAAAATACATAAGAAATTGCCGAGGTGAGAGAGAGGAAGCCCAAGACCTACATCATACTCCTAAGAGTTTATACTTATACAAACTACACCAACGCAATATATTAAAAATTATCTATACAACAAATACATGTTAAAAAAATATATATGTATGGCAAATAGAAGTAACATTCCTAAATGTACGATATACATTACCGAGGAAGCCCCCCAATCTGGCTTAGATATATGATGACAAAATTTTTTTTTACAAATTTTTATATAATATCATTATATAATAACTTATCGTGAAATAATGCACACAATCTTATATATGATTTCATAACGAGCTCATTTCATTGTTATTGTAAGTGAGATGGTCTTACATATAATAGACGATAATTTTTTGACTTTTAATAAATGTGATTAAGATTAAAAATTGATTTGAAATTGACATAATAAAAGTCATCATGAAATAAAGTATTAGTTGTTTTTGAAATACAACAATCACAATAAAATAATTTTTAGCCACTTCAATAACTTTGTTTAGCTTAATCTAATAAAATTCATTCTACAATATTTTGTATATAAGACAGTTTCAATTCCCGTTGGTTATAAAAAAAAAAACAAAAAAAGACAGTTTCAATTAAAAATAACTGTTGTGATCTGCGCCTAATTAATTTGTGTAATATTCATGAAATTTGACGTCTTTCGGTAAGTAACGAATTAAAAAAATAATTCGTATAATATTATTAATTACTAGATTCCTGCAAATCTAACAGTGGTTTCACAATCGTAGGATTCATAGGATACTTTTGGCAGTTACTGGATTCCTGCAAATTAACACGAATAAAAATCTATGATACTGAATTTTTTTAATATATAAATTTCCACTAAAACTACTAGGCCTGCTCAAATACGACGAGGTTTATGCTTAATTAAGCCTTGTATTATGGCTTAATCAGAATACAATAATGTTTTAACAGTATTAACGTGTTCATTTTGTTCCCTGTCGCAATTTGGGCTGCCATTAATTTTAATTTATCACCAGTGCTACACCCCTGCAATTAGGGCTGTCAAATAGGTCAGGTCGGGTCGGGTTCGTGTTCGGGTCGAAGTTAAACGGGTTGAAACCCCCCCGACCTGAACCTGACCTGTTTAATAAACGGGTTGAAAAATCCAACCTGAAACCGTTTAACATTTAAATGGGTCAAACTGATTTTGACCTGTTTAACCCGTTTAAGTTAAACGGGTCAGAATCAGGTACCACTTACCTATTTAAGCTGTTTAACCCATTTAAGTTTCAAACTTTAAGTGAACATGTGTGTGAGCCTGTGACTGCAGCTGGACACTTTGTAAACAATACATAATTACATGAATTCTTGGTATGCCAACTACTGAACGAACCGACTTCTGAGGAGATCAGTAAGTCCTAGAGATCAGTAGCGAGGGGAGTGGAGAGGACATGGGGAGATCGGATCAGTAAAGAAGATAAAAGAGGGGCGACTAAAGGTTGAAGCAACTCAAACAAGCTCTAGCTCTGTGAGGAGGAGTGGTATTGCAAATGAAGAACTAAAGAAGGCAAGAAGCCTTTTATATCTACGGTTTTCACTTGATAGGGTGGGCTTTATAAGCTTAAGAACAAAAAATGTGAAAAATATAAAATTTGAACTCCCCACCTCCTAGCCGAAAATCTGAAAATTAAAATTTTATTGGGCCCCAAAAATGTTTAAAAAAACTATACATAATTATATACCGATAAACGAGTTAAACGAGTTACTGTAAATGGGTAAACGGGTTGACCTGTTTATTTAAACTGGTTAAATAGGTATTATTTCGTGTCGAAAATTTCAACCTGAACCTAACCCTAATTAAACGGGTTAATCGTGTCAACCCATTTAATTAAACGGGTTGAAAATCTTTACCCAAATCAGCCTAATTTCATGTTCGGTTCGGATCGGTAATCGTGTCGAGTCAACTTTTGACAGCCCTACATGCAATGCAGGGGTTGTTGATATATTTTTCAATAAGTACTGTGTTTATATAATTCTAGGGACGAAGTCAGGAAATTAGGAAAGGGAGTCGGAATTAATCCAACTTCTTTGAGACGACGGAATGGAATTGATATTTGCATCACAAGGTGATGGTGGTGGTGGTTGCGGTTAACTAACATCGTTTCCACCTTCTTCATTCAATGGTAAGTTTTCGGATTTCAAACTTGAAGGTAACAAAGTATTCCTTACATCTCTTTTTGAAATATCTATGCATTTTTTCCTACAATTAAAATTAAATATATAAATCAAACATTTATGAGACCCCTAAACTATAACCAATGATTAATTAACATACAAGTTACAAGATAAATGACCAAAACCACTACAATTGCATCCAACAATTGAAATCCAACAATTGCATCCAACAATTCAAATAAATGGCAAAACCGTAGAACTAAAATCTCCAAATAAAATGTTGAAGAAGATATTGAAATAGTATTATGTAAAACACATTTTTAATTTTAAATCATAAATAATAAGAATAAGTGTAAAATAAAAAAATTTAAAATTAACCAATAACACTGTGGCGCCTCAACATAAAATTTCACATGAAGATGGAACCCATTGATGTCATTCTTGTATCTATTTGATAAAATTGCCCCTCAAAAAAAAATTCCTTAAGTCCAAACTTCAAAGGCGCTTTACCAATTAGAAAATAGAAGAAAGTTGGGTATGAATGTTATTTTTTAAATAAAAAAATAATTTATTTTTTTTTTGCATATAAATGCAAGTAATAATGTACACTTTAAATATGAATATAATCATTAATAAAGTTTATGAATAAATGAAAGACAAAGTAAACCAATACTAGTTCACCACCTCAACTTTGAACGGCACCTAAGTTATCCACATGTCAATGATATATGCTATCACTCAATTTTATATATAGTTATATAGATAGTATTTGTACTATTATGTTCCTGTAGTTCCCTGTTAATTAATATCAATGGTGTCGTCATATAACTAAAAATATAATTTTGATATAATTATATTTTTTAGTTAGAACTAATATATTGCCTCAACAATATAATAAAGGAATTTACGTTACTTTCGATTTTTTTTAAAAGCTCTTCAATCATGAGAAAAACTTGTTTAAATATTGAATTCATTTTCTTTAAAAAATTATTATATATGCTAATCCAATATCGTATACCTAGTTTCATAGGCTATCGGGTGAAAATAGAAGGGTTTAGAGTTTTTAATTTTTTTGGAAAACATGATTATATATGGCAACAGATATTTATAAACTCGGGATATATGCATTTTGTAAAGTTTACATACAAATGCGAGGATAATGTATATCATACATCTGGGAGTATAAACTCTCACTTACCAAGTATGTATATTATATTTTTTTCAACGTGTATTTATTATATAAATAAATTTTAATATATAGCGCTGACGTGACTTAGAAGAGTATATGCTCCTCGGAACATGGAATATTAAAAGAATCGGGTTTAGAAAGCAACTATTGTCAACGCCAACCAATTATAATGCAACACATTAGGGTAGCTAATCGGGTTCTTGATTATGGCAAGTTTGAACAAAAAGGGGCGAATTATAGATAATCAAAACTTTATTTAAACTAACAAGTGGGTAATTAGATAAACAAATGTCCAACGTGGACTTAGACAAAGTGGTCTACTTCATGGGACACACACGGAAAGTGAGCCCATTGCAAGAAGGAAAGTCCATGAAGCCCACAAATGGCCCACCAAATCTACCCCCTCTTTTCTCATTAACCATGCTGTCTTTTTCAGTGTCCTTTTCCATATTTTCAAGGGTCGGGTCCCCTCTAAAAAAGGGCATATGCGATGAAGATCGAATAAAATAAAAAACCCCACCTAATATGTCTTCATATTATAAATATGTGATTTATACAGCCCAACTTGCTTGAATCACTGAAATGGTTACTTTATGTCCTTACAATATCTATAGATTGTTATTTTTTTTTTTGGTTATGGGTCATGTAACACACTTTATGAATAAACGTAACAAAGCAACCTACCAGTGTCTTTATTTGTATATATGACATGTTCTTTTCGTGGGTCAATTTAAAAATACAAACTTTAACCAACTTCAATATATTTCAACCAATTTCTACTATTTTAACCAAGTTCAATTTATCACATAAAAAAAATTCAACTCACTTCAATCTATTTCAACCCCATTCACCCTTTTACCCATGAAAAGAACAAACCCATAATGGGATAATATATCAAAAAACTCAAGATTCATACTGATAAGTAGACTCATTGGCTCCTACAGGTGGGCGCTAGGCACCGGTTTCATTAGCAAAATTCAAGATAGAATGTTACTTGAATCCCTCCTAATTACTGACCAAAAATAAGCTAAATTGTAATGCCCCGAGAATTCTAATTCATTTTATTGCTAGCTTTTTAACCTATTTAATGCAAAGAACTCTAATTCATTTTATTCCTTGTTGTCAAAGTTGAAACACAAGTGTTGATTTATTTTTCGAAGGTAGGGACATTAATTTTATTGAATCCCGTTATTTAGGGGGAGCATTTAAAGTTTTTGACAAATAGATACTACAAAACCAGGACTATTCGGCAGTTGATATGTAGCTTGTTAACTTTAGGCATGGGGAATTTGGAGACAATCAACATTGGTTGGGATTGAGCACTGTTTCAAGCATTTAAGACACAATTGATAGGTTTATGCATTACTACCATAACGCAATTAATATGAACTCCACACCAGTCTTTTTCTTCTCAACCTACCATATTGTTGAAATTTGAAAAAAAAAGTGTGTCTAGCTAGCTCTGGATGTTTAAGCATTTGCCTATTTATTATGTGGACGGCACTAATATTGTTGATGATTTAGTTGTTGAAACAGATTGCGTAACGTGAAGGGAAGCTACATATCATAAATCAATTAGAAAAATATCATCAAATTCGTTCTTACAACAATAACAACAACGATAACTCTCAGTGTAGATCCCGCTTATGCAGGGTCTGGGGAGATCAGATGTATGTAGTCTTACCCCTTTAGACATATCTTATTAGAGGATAAACTTATTCTTGGGCCTTCAGCCACCAGCTTAAACTTTTGGTTGAGATGATTCTTGAACATGGTATCAGAGCCTTTCTGAGCAATAGGTCACAGGTTCGAATTTCAGTAGCCCTCGTATTAATTTATTGTGCAAAATAGGGGGAGTCTTCGCGGCATCCACGCTTCAAGCCTAAAGGGCATTCGCATGAGGGAGTGTATTAGAGGATAAACCTATTATTGGGCCTTCAACCACCAGCTTAAACTTTTGATTGAGATGGTTCTTAAACATATATGCTCTCAAGGAGACCGATTTCAAAACTAATCGCAATTCACACATAATGCTTGAAATATAATGCATGGCCATTAATTTTGGACATACATTATGTTCTTGCTTGGAAGCCCAACTTTAGTGTGATTAGATAAATGCTACCTATATTTGATTAGATAGTCAGATAGATAGGCAATGAGATACCATTAGATTTGGATCTTCTGAGGATTAGTCATTCCTAGCAGCTTGGCTTTGATGCTAGATGTGCACTCGAGCTTCGATCTCTTGGCCTTGTCAGTACCACTGTATTGTTTTGAAAGGCTAAGAAGCTATTCTTCGACTAATTACATACAATCATTTTCATGGGTGACAAGACTGAGCTTAATTTCCATGACTAATCGTTCCTAAATCGTATGAGTTAAGATGTAATCAGACAATGCATTGTGTTGAGGCTCTTTGTGAATACTCCTGCTGCTAGCCCATGTCGCGCTCTAGACTTCTAGATCTGTGTCACCCTCTGTATTGCATCATCAACATCCCTGGATGAATTAAGGCTAATGAGAAGGAGGAGCTAAAGTCTGGGACTTGACTTTTATCTCTCATATTGATTTTGCATTGTGTTTGTTTTGCTGTAAGTCACTTATGTAAGTTTGGCATTGCATGCATTCAATCCACCAATTTTATATGATGTACCCTCATCACTTTCTCAAATTGCTCTGCATGTATCAGCAAGTTTTAACATTGCCTACATATCAACGCCAAATGCTTATGGGTTCATCTTAACCTTCCAAATTCTCGACTCAGTTTCAAATACCTGTGGTCTCCATGACAAAATCCCTGTATGGCGGGATATTGAAATGTCAGAACACCCTCAGAGAGACTGTTTCTGAAAGACTCGAACATGATTTTTACAACTTCTTTATTATTAAGTAAAGCACAAAACAAATTATAACATTTTATATATGTAACACAGAACAGAGAACTTAAGCGAGAAATGAATGTTGGTACTTAAGCAGTGATTTTAGGCCATGGACCCTCATGGAAATCATTGCGAGCAGCAGCAAAAGTTCGATCGATATCTTCTGCATCAGCTTCAGCAACATGAGCCACGACATCCCCAGTCCGAGGATCATATGTAGAGAATGTCTTTTCTGAGGCAAGTTTATGTGATTTTCCAAGTTCAATTTAAACTCTGCCTGGACTTTATCACACAATTCTAGTGGTTCATATAGCAGTTTTACCAAGTCAGCAACATACGATCTTTAGCACAAAAAAAGGGGGGGAAACTCTGCAATATGTATATTAGATTTCTGTGTTCTATTCCGTGTTTATATTAGGCGAGGAGGGAAAAGGCCAACAAGGGGAAAAAAAAAAATCGGAAGCCACTCTTATCAGAGCCAGGTTTCGATCCTGGGACCTGTGGGTTATGGGCCCACCACGCTTCCGCTGCGCCACTCTGATTTGTTGATTTGTTGTGCTCACAATATATATTTATTGCTTACAAAATGCCTTTGCAGTATGTAGCTCAGTGAATAACTCAGCATCAACCTTGCAGAAGCAGGTTTAAGGTAGCTCCAAGCATGAGAAACAATACCAGTGTAAACTGAGAGGTTGTTTACACAGGTTAATAAATCTTAGACATTCCATGGTACATTGGAAGTTCTCATCCACCCATAAAAGAATGTGCATTTTAAGCCAAGGTTTGTAATGCTATCCTCCCTTAGCAGACAAGGGAGACAATCAAAATTAACCAAAAAAAAGGAAGGAATAGGGTAAATCCCAAGGGCAGATGAACCAATGTAAGATATTCACCTTGATTCAATGCACCCATAAATGATATCTTGAATTTCTTTGCAGATAAATCACCCTGGATATAGCTCTACTCATGCATGTCAATAAGTATAACAGTACAAATTTGGTTGACTACATATTTTCCTTGGAAGTTTCCCAAGGTGTCACACAAATTAATGTTCATCGCGCATTTCCCCTTTTTGTCCAATAACAAAGAGAAAATTATGGCAGAGGGGCACAACTCTCCATGCAAAACAGTCGAAGAAGGCAAAACAGAACATGTAGATGGCAAAAAGAGTAACATTTCTGTTAATCTTATAGAAAAGGGAATAGAAAAAAATGAAGGTGTCAATTTGCATACATCTGTAGGTCCTATTACAGAAACATGGTTTGCTGATTGTTGTAAGTTTTGGCCAGGTATGAACTTTTAGCTTCTCTAGTGTTCTGATTTCGTGTAATTCAGAATTTGGATGTTTGAATTTGTTGGATTTATGCATGTAAAGGGGAGTCGCATCTCTTCAAAGTTGATAAGATTTTACTCGAAGGGAAGTCCAAGTATCAGGATGTTCTTGTCTTTGAGGTACTAGAATCAGTAGCACCCCTGCTTAAGAGAGATTTGATCAATGAAGAATACATGCATCCATGCATGTTAGTGAATGTAATACTAGCATTTTTTTTTTTATGTTGAAATTACTATGGGGTTTTGATCAGAACTCAGCTTATGGGAAGATAGTAATCTTAAATGGCGCGATCCAGCTTACTGAGAAGGATGAGTGTGCGTATCAGGAGATGATGACACACCTTCCTCTTTGCTCCATCCCCAGCCCAGAAAAGGTCATTCAATTTTGTTCGTTCTATATTCTTTTCCCTATCCAAGTCTGCAAATAAAAAGTGCCTTTTGTGATGAAAGAGGGCTTAATGTGTAACTAATTTCAGCAGTCTGTCTGAAATGTTTACTTGGGCTTCTGAGATGTCTAGTTTCTGCTGATTGGAGGAGGGGATGGTGGAATTTTACGCGAAGCTTCTCGTCATGCTTCATTGGAACAGATCGACATTTGTGAACTTGACAAAATGATCATAGATGTGAGCTCTGCTTATTTTTAGTACATCTTTTCTGATATCTAGGAGTCCAGGTGAATGTAGCTTAAAATGTTAACTTTAACTCAAGTTTTCTCACCTTGCTTAATTACTTTCCATGATCAATGAGATGCTCTAATTGACTCACTGAAAACTTTGTAAGAAAATTGGAGATCTTGCTGTGATTTTGATATATTGTTTTTGTATTTTTCAGGTATATGAAAAATATTTCCCGGATATAGCCATTGGGTTCAAGGACCCTCGAGTCAGGTTACATTTGGGCGATGGTACGACCAAAATCATCTTCAATTATGATTCTATGATCATTACTTCTCAAGGTTTCACACATGTCACAGTAAAACTTGCCTTTCTCAAAACAGGCATTGCCTTCTTGAACTCAGTTGTTCCCGGCACTTATGATGCTATCATTTTGGACGCATTTCATGTCATGAGTAATCGCCCTTTCCTCATAGTCTTTTTTTTCTTTCCGTGCAAATGGAGGCATAGAGGCCAATATAAGCAAGATTCTAGCCTGTCTATGTCCTTGGTATCAGTCCTTATAAGCTTTTTCACTTAAAAGGCCTACATCGAAGCCATGAATAAGATCTGTGAATTCCTTGTTGAATGTGATAACAACGCGGCTATTGGTTTAGGTGCTGATGCGGTAGAGCTAGCTGACAAGGACTTCCTGCAATCAGTGGCAAGGGCTCTCCGACCAGGAGGTATCCTTTGCGCTCCAGCAGAGAGCTTCTGGGGCGAAAACTTGGAGCTCCAAAATGTCGTCACATTGTGTCGCAAAGTTTTCAAAGGATCTGTCGAATATGCTTGGACCAGTGTCCCTACTTATCAAAGGCACCAAGCTTTCTAGCTTAACTTTTATCAGCTTTATTGCATCAGCAAATACAAGTCTCACTTTCTTTTGTATGATCTTCAGTGGTGTGATCGGATTCATGCTTTGCTCCACGGAAGGGCCACCGGTGGATTTCAGACACCCGATAAACCAATTAGATGAAAATGAAAATTCTGGGATTGCAAACACTCCTTTGACGTTCTACAACTCTGACGTGCTAATTCTTTTTCCTGCAATCCGTTTTGTTGTGTTTTTTATCCAGATTTCGATGTGTCCTTCTCACCTCTCTGTCTGACTAATTACAACTGCCTTTCTCTCTGTTATGAATGTGCAGATGCACACAGCAGCCTTCACTTTGCCCACGTTCATGAGGACGTCTATCAGTTTGCTGAACGAGAACAACTGAGGAGGAAGAACATCAACCGGAGGCGTCTTTGCTCACAGAGCTGTTGAATTTTCTGTTGGAGCTTCAGAAGTATAGGAATACTCACAGACTCCAGAGTAATTGGATTACTACAGATTAATTATGACTAAAACATGTTCTGCTACTTAAATTAGTCATTGCCATAGTGATTCAGAAAAATAGCATTCAATCAGATCTGGTTAACAAACAAATTCTTAATCAAAAAGAGGGAGTAGGTTTCAGATTATACATCTTAATATTACAGTAATTACCGCTAATGAGTGTGACTTCACAATTTTGTGTGACCACTAAGAACTAGCAGAACTACGAATTTACAGGCCAAACCCAGATTCTACAACACCACCCTGATTTCTGCCTCAGATAAGATAGAAATTTTAGGTGACTATCAGACGGAAAACTTTGACGAATGCCCGGAAAATGCTGGTGACTGCTTCATTGCATCACCTTTCGAGATTGATGGATGCAATGCATAGTAAGTGAGGGAGGAAGAAGTAGACGGACAAAAATACGAGGACTCCAAGATCAGCTTCCTCACCAACTGCTGCACGACGAGGCTCAACAAGGTATATCTGGCTTGCACACCATAAACAATACAGGGCTGCTATGACAATAATCAGTTTCAGGACTTGCATGCACTCTGTTTTTATAGATCTGGAAGGTTTTACTCTGTGAAAAGAGAACCACAGATGTTTCAGACACCACGGTAACGGGGTCAATGCAAGACTTAGTGTACCAGTTTAATTTGCCTATATGATCTCGAAAAGAATACCTGTTGATGTAAATAAAACCCCCGATTAAGCAGGTGCATAACAGGCCAACTACTACCACAGCATCAGGGTGGATAGGAGCTCGGCCAGCCCACCAACCAGTGCTTAAGATCCAAGTGTACATTGATGTTTTGCCGTCTTCCTGCACCACGTTCAACAGGGAAAATGTTTCACATATATTAGGTGTTCTGCATGAAAGATCACTAGTAACATGGTCAGAAGGATCAATGGAAGAAAGTCAAAATAACACCATCCAATCAACCACCTTAGATTTATCGACAGGATGAATTTGCAAGACTAGAGAAATGTATGTAGGGGTAAGGCTACCTATAGTTGAATCTCCCCATACCATACAAAAGTGGCATCCACATGGGGAGTTGTGGTTGTCTGGATTTGCAAAGACCTAGGGAAATTTACCCACAGCTTCACAAAAGAAATCAGTCTGGTTTACTTTCTAAATATTGCATTTATTTAACATCTTGCCCAGACCTATGATTTAAGATGAATCCAGTTTTTGGCACAAAAATTATCTAAATCAAGCCACCTTTGATAGGAGCACAGAATAAGCTTCAAGTTTTGAGCAAGTTGACATCCGGGCATAGCTACCTTAAGAGCCTTAACTTTCCATTATCATTTTCTCCTAAGCAAAATATATTGTACTCCCAGCCCAAGGAGTATGTGCTCTTGGAAGCAATGTTTATCGTGGGTTTTTATCTTCTCTGCGATTCGTTATGAACACGTGTATATGTGTGGTTCATGAGAGTACATACTCCTAAGAGTATAATATATTAACTACATTATCAGTATTACCTTTACCTCACCTCAAATAAATGGTCCAGAAAGAAATGCGATATAGAACCAGCTGATATCAGCAGAAAGCATTGCTTCCAGTTAAGGGGTGCCTTCAAAATGACACAAAACATAGAGTTAGTGCCACAAAAATTCACTCCAAACAAACATATCAACCACAATATACAGTCAAACCATCCATCATCCACTGACTATTTGCACAATAATTTGAGCTTCCCAGTCCCCAGAACTCGATTTGTAACTACTGACCCCAGAAGGAGAATCAAGTAGGCCATTTCGGAGGGCAAAGCGGGAAGCCCAGCAATAGAGGAGAGAGAAAGGGAGGCCAAGGATGATGATGTAGTAAAAAGGGTGGTGTGTGAAATGCTCCACGTCCCAGCCGTCGAGTCCCAGGTTGGAGGAGAGCCACTCAGAGAAGGGCCCGATGTCTGGCCCGAAGAAGCCATTGAGGGCGTAGCAGAGGCAGTGGTGGGGGCTGAACCGGCCCTCTGATGCCGCCATCAAGCCCAGCCCTGTTCCCAGCGGGTACATCATGTGCGGGCCGGGACCCGGCATCGCATCTCCGGCCCGGAGGACAGCTCTTACTTGCCTGCCGACGTTACGTTGCTTGCAGTTGGCGGGAGATTTGAACGTCAGTTGTTATGATTTGGGTTTAATTTGTTTGGGAAATCTCTTTGTTGAAAATAAGTTCTGGGATGAATGTATAATATGGGTGATCAAATTGTTGGAAGGAAGGAGCTATAACCCCATTTAGCATCAAAAAATGTGTTAATGACGAAAACAATGTGTGTTAAATTTACAATATGATTTGATGGCCATGGCTAGCTAGAGCTTGAGGTACATCGATTTGCTTAGCTTAAATTTAGCCTGTCCCCAAAAACAGGAGTTCCCCTTCGTGAAATCAGCTATCCCGTGATCCTCTCTCTCTCTCTCTCCCTCTCTCTCATGAATTCAACATGAACACGCAGTACTGCAAAGATCGAAGCTATACCCCTTTCTAGCTGCAATATAGTATTGCCTAGATTTCATCATCCAGTGCTGGTGGTTCTCATTTAGAGGTGAACAACGGATCGGGTACCTATTGGGCCAAGTGGATAGGCCCGTTTAAAATAGGACCAATAAATGATCGGGTCAATAATGGATCAAGTCATTAGTGAGCCAACCCATTAAGACATAGTAACGGGTTAGGTCATATCAGCCCATTAACGACCCGTTTAATGATTCATTATTTTTTAAATCATACTTGACGCACTAGTTTACATGTTTCAATTGGTTAAGATTATTACCAACACTTTATACATAACAATAATTATTATGCATAGTTTTTTTGTGCAAATTTATTCCATTTTAAAACCAGCCAAAAGCTGGTCACCCATGGACTGATCCAACCCGACCCGTTTACTTGCATAAAATGCTCAACCCAGCCCAAATAATTAG
The DNA here is from genome assembly GCA_017589665.1 of Selenicereus undatus. Taxonomy (NCBI): domain Eukaryota; kingdom Viridiplantae; phylum Streptophyta; class Magnoliopsida; order Caryophyllales; family Cactaceae; genus Selenicereus; species Selenicereus undatus. The sequence goes on along the minus strand of JACYFF010031957.1, from coordinate 125,544,043 downwards.
CGGACCGACTATGGCTCGACTCTGTCCACTTTGTAAACAGGTTGGCCCTAACGCGACCCGAACCGGTCCATTGCCCACCCCTCTCATTACTAGAAAATTACCCGTAAACAAGAGTCTGCTTGCAAGCCGGCTCGACTCATTTCTAGCCCTAATTTCTATAAAATCAACAAGAAATTATAACCATGATTATAAAATCTTAATAATCTGAATCTTTGAATTCATAAAATCACAAACTCAAAGGACTTTAATTTGTATACATTGAGTTTTCAGCTTGTACACAAAAACGCTGAATTTTGGCCCCCCTTGATGTGAGATCCTGACTTCGCCCCTATACCACAATCACTAGGCAAATCGACATGATTCCAAAATCTCATGCAACTAAGCAACAGAAAAATAAATTTACAGGATAAAATGATAAACAAACTCTACAACGGCCTCATTTTTCAATTGAACAAGACAGATCATAGAGAAAATCTAAGGCTCACATAAAATGCCAGCCATTGCCAGCTGAGGATGAAAGTAGCAGCTACTTCGATTCATTTGCATCTCTTGGATGGTACAAGGGCAATTGCTCTGTTGCATAATCTTTGGAATTCATAGATGCGATGCATAAGTAGTGAGGGAGGAAGAAGTACACAAACAAAAACACAAGCACTCCAAGATCAGCTTCCTCACCGACTGCCGGTCTACGAGGGTTCACAAGGTATATCTGGCTTGCACACCATGAGCCATACAGGAATGCTATGATTATAATCAGTTTCAGGGATTGTTTATGTTGAGTTTTCAGAGACTTGGAAGGCTTTACTCTGCAAAACAGAAGTAGAAATGTATCAGAGACTAATCTCATGGAAATAACACTAGGAATAATGTAGTAGTTTGCTTCCATTATCCCAAAAGAATACCTATTGATATAAATAAAACCTCCAATCAAGGAAGCGCACAGCACGCCAACTACTACCACTGCATCTGGGTTGATAGGGGCACGGCTAACCCACCAACCAGTGCTCAGTATCCAAGTGTACATAGAAGATTTCCCATTTTCCTGCAACATGTTCAAGAAGGCCGAGGTTACACATACAATAGGTGCTCTACAGTCTAGACCAAAGATTGATCAAAACAAGGAAAGAACACGATCAGAAGGATCAACGGAAGGGAGCCAAAATAACACCATTTGGACATCGAAGATTTCCGAACACCTTGGTCAAATTTACCCACAGCTTTCACAAAAACAGAAGATGAGATGAACACCAGTCATGTACTTGAATAGAATATAATTCACTTGCAAACCCGAGGAGCTGCTATATTATGAACACCAGTTATATATCCACATATACAAAAGTTCTTGCACCTATATGTTTCTTGACAGAAACTTTCCAGGTGACCGTACAATACTTGGCCCAAGCAACGCACAAGGATTCACACAGTTTACTTGGTAGACTATAATAATTGCTCAATATGAAGCATGTTCCTCATGCGTCGAAAATCTACTAAAGATAGCTTCGATACAAAATAATAGAAGACAAACCGGCTAACTTCTGAGCCAGTTGACATCCACCTATAACTAGCTTAACTATCTATTTAGCTTAACTGTCTATTTACCACATATTCCCCTGTATAGCTGCAAATGTTGAAATTTTAACCCATTATCCAATATTGAGAAATGCATAAAGTAAGGTGCTGAGGAAGGGCAATATAATTCATGGGAGAGCATTAAAAAAATGAATCTCCACTGTTTCCCAATTTCCAAACCCTAATAAGCCAGACCAAATCGCATTCTGTGCCTACTTCACTTACAGGCTATTCAAATTTAACTACAACAATGCTTGTTATTCATCTTTGATGCCGCAAACTCAAACATAATCTACTCCAACACTTGAAGAGAAGTTACCAAACTCAGAAAACATCATACATATGCTAAGTAAATCTAACACGAGTGAAAACTTCAAACCAGAGTTTCAACATTCAGATTCTTATTCACTACGTTGTTGCATGCCTAGCATTTGAACTCACCAACATAGATACACAGAGTTCACTGATAATTGGTCTACCCAAAACCATGAAACAGGCTAATTCATGCCTAGTCCAGCATAGAAGAGAACAAGGGAAAAACAAGACAGAAAGCAAATCACAAATCCGCCAATCAGAAAACCATGTTGAATATAGTTGATTACCTCAAATAAGTGGTCCAAAAAGAAATGTGATAAAGAACCAGCTGCAATCAGCAGAAAACATTGCTTCCAGTAGAGGGGCGCCTTCCAAATGACACAAAATGTTTATTTAGTGCCACTTTGCAAACGAAAAATCCATCACAAAAGCATAATCGTCCTAGAGATGCACAAATTACAAACAAAATTATCCCTAGTACAGTAATGTACGATGCTTATGCTTAAAGCTCAATCTCTAAGTGGTTCGGACACAACAGATTAGTACATCTAATCTAATTTTAATAAATCTAAGGTAAGAAGTATGGTTTCAGATGATAGTTTGTTTTTGGTCACAGATAGCCAACAAGTGAATAATATTGTTGATTCACAAAGCGTCAAGATGAACAAATATTAAGCACTGAACTAATCAACCAAACTAACTATATGAATAATTATAATATTAGGTATAATGGATCAAAAACACATCGATTAAGACACAAAACAAATGTTATCATTGACAGAAAAGCGTCAGGAAAAATTCTAAAAAATTAAAAGCAACCACACAGTTCACAAACCGCATACATCGAGAATTTTCGCCTCATGAATTATAATTAGAAATATATTCTTAGCACAAGATGGTTTGCCTCTTTGCCTTATGAGATCTCCATTATACTTTTGTAGATATCAGAGAACTTAATAAAGCTACCCCATGTCACAAGTAAAATATCGATGACTGATGAAAAACAACACTAACATCTGGAAGGCATCACGATCAACCGAGTTACCCAAAAGTTTAAACTTATGGGTACATGCCCATGCCAAATCAATTTATATGTCTCTGGTACTTGTGAACTAAATAGAAATGCTTCATCTTTGCACTCTCTTTCTATCTCTCTCTCTCAACTCTTTTTCATTGGTGTAAAACTGCATTCATATATAGATTAAAAGGCTAACTTTTTTTTTCAAAAAAAATGTTGAAGCTTCAATAACATTCTTTCATCATTTCTGGGGATTGCCTACAGCTCTAAGGTTGCAACATGAATGGCATATTGGCATGCCTGGCATTCTTGTCATTCTCTCAATCCACAAGCTTAGAACAAACCTTTACGCTAGTATAAATGCAGAGCCTCAACTTATTTTTTTTTTTTAAAAAAAAATTAAGCCAACAAGCCCCCCCCCCCCAAAAAAAATAAAAATGTAATCCTTAATATTTGAACACCCATCGAAGCCTTCCCAAAATCTGGAGCTGCAATTATATGGGGCTCCTCTAAAATTTATTACTTTTTCTCCAAAAAAGAAATTAGCTGAATAAATTGGTAACAATTTACTGAAATCAGACTGGCACTTGAAACAGCTGAACTTGAACATGCATAAACAATTAATTTCGGATACCCAGAAAACATTCAGCCCATGATCACATCCTATTAACAGAAAATTCCCAACAACAAAAAGAACCAGGGAGCTAAATTAAAAACAAAAGGCAAGAAATTGAAGCAACGAACTCACCCCAGAAGGAGAATCGAGGAGACCCTTACGAAGGGCGAAGCGAGAGGCCCACTGGTAGAGGAGAGAGAGAGGGAGGCCGAGGATGAAGACATAGTAAAAGGGGTGGTGTATCAGATCCTCCACATCCCAACCCTGAAACCCTAGGGTGGAGGAGAGCCACTCTGAGAAGGACCCGATGTCCGGCCCGAAGAAGGCGTTGACGGCGTAGCAGAGGCAATGGTGGGGGCCGAACCTCCCCTCCGACACCGCCATCAGGCCCAGGCCCGTTCCCAGCGTGTACATCATGTGCGGGCCGGGTCCCGGCATCTCAATCCGGCCCGATGGTGGAGCTCCCAAAATTGATTAGCTTGGTTGGACTCTTAACGCCGTTGACGGTGGCGGGGGTTAGCTCTGGGATTTTGGAATTTGAGGAAGTGGAGCGGAGTTTTACCACTCTATGGCCGCCTTACTGCATTTTCAGTCAGAGTTTTTTGAAACTATAACCTATCGCGTTAGTAAAAATTTTATATTTTTGAAATTTATATTTTATCACTTCTCTAATTCATAAAATTTTAATTCAAATAACTCAATAAAAAAATTTACCATAGATCGACTTCATAATACAATCTGTTTTTTTAATTATATAAAAAGTATTTATTACCTAAAAAAACAAAAAACAAAAAAATAATAATAAAAAAACAAAGAAGAGTCTCGCGGGAGACTCGGCTCGGTGGGGAAGTATGTGTGCCTCTACCTGCGTGGCACCGGCAGCGAGAAAGACAGGTGGCCCGCATGTGTGGGAGTGACCTGCGTGCCACTAGGTTGGGAATGCCCTGAACAAATAATCTGTAGCGTTTTATTTATTAGGATTATGTATGAATTATATGATAATTTTTTTGGGGGGGGTTCAATTATATGATAGTTTTGGACTTCAATTATTATATATAATACATTATAATTAATTTGTTTTAAATGCATCTTTGTTTTTATGATTCTTTTTTTGAAAAATCAAGCTTTTTTTGTAAATTGTGCAATGACATGTGGTCTATAATTCGGATTCAAGATGTGAGAAGCACAAGAAGAGTTTTGCTTTTTAACTTCTTACGAATTAGTAATTAGCTCAAGTTGTATTAATAAAAAGAGATCGAAAGAACATACCTTTTAGTGCATATTATACATGCTTTTCATAAGACAATAGCCTATTTAATGCAGGCTTCAGTTCAACAAGTTTTGAAAGATACAGATAATCCTGTATTCATAAGTATTCTTGCTGATAGATCATGCTTTTTATCATACTAGAAACAACAATGATGATGAATAATATTATTTTATAAAATATTATCATTGCGAGATTTGAAAATTTAAAAATGATCAAGTTTCTCTCAAATATAAATATTACGTTAATATTTAAAATCATTTGATAGTATCCTATACATAATAACAACACTTGTTTAGTGTGAGTCTCACTTTTACAGAGTTTGATGAGATTTAAGTATAAGCAACTTTACTTCTGCAAAGTCAAAGCTGTCACCTTGAGGCACAAAGTGCAAATATAAGAAGGAAATCAATTCAAATTTTTAGTAAAAACTTTCTAAAACATTACCCATGGAAACAATTGGCAACACAATATAGTATCGTTAATAAATTGTGATATATCATTATACATCGGTAATTCTACGGTACATATCTATGTACCATACTTAGGTATGTACCTATATAAGAGTTATCATATAATTGGGTCAAACTCCTATTTCATGTCCCTCAACCCAACAAGCATTTTCATAATTTTTCAACCCAACCAACTAGAAAAACATACATTGCAGCGAACAAAAGATACACTGCAGACAAGAAAAGATACACTATAGACCATAAAAGATACATTACAAAAAACAAAGGGTATATTGCAGGAAGGAAAAAGTACACTCTAGAACAAAAAAGATACACTAATGTAGGAAAAAACGATACACTACAACATACCGAGCGTGCATTCACTACACAACTTCAGGGTGTGTACCATACAAAATACATACGGTTGCATCTAAGAATTTTCCTATTACCAATATTCCTGAATAAAAACCGCAAATAATGACATGAACTTGGAATAATACAAGCATCGCCTCTATCATCAATACGGAGAAAAGATAAGCTCATCTGTCCAAATTGAGTAGCCCGAACCCCAACACAAAAACTTGCCCGGCCCAATCCAATTCTTTCACACGCAGCTGTCTTGATACAGCCCATGAACAATAAGTGCAATGCAACTTTACATACGATGGCCTGTTCTTTTCGTTAGAAAATAGGAGTTGGAAAATAGGTAAAATGGATTGAAGTAATATTTTTTTTGTTGAAATATATTAAAGTTAGTATATTTTTTATATAATGGATAGAGGGTGGGTTGAAGTTAGTTGAAATGGTTGAAATTGATTGAAATTGACTGAAATAGGTTGAAGTTGATAAATTGAAATTTACCGATGAAAAGAACAGGGTCTAATTGGTCATTGAAATTCATTAGCGTTAATGCACATATTTTTGTTTCTTTTTGTTTAAAAATTGCACAAGTAGACAATAGGAATGTAAAAATTAAACTTGAAAACTAATATACCGAGGCATCAATATTAACCATTAAATCGAGATCTCATGATCAAATATATATTCAAAACAATAGAAAGTTGTGCTCCAGGTACAAGTTATATGTATATTGAGTTGAATTTGGCATTATTCTGCTTAATTTTTAAATAATACTCATCCTATCATCTGTCATTTGATGCAATTATTTACTACTTACTACATGGATTTATCAAATATTAGATTTTATTAGTATAAAAAATATTCAAAACTGGATGAAGTGGAAGCAATTGAGACCCAATTAAAGAGAAAACAGTCAAAAATAAAAACTTGACTTGTGTGTAGGGAATACTAGAAGCATAAGCAAACATGAAAATTCAAAACTTTGCCTGAGTAATGAAATCTAGGGTTAGCTAGTATTCACACCTTATAAAAAAAAAAAAAATTTAAAAGCTAACAGCCGCGGATAAGGGTCGTGTTCGATTTGAATTTGCACTTCTTTATTAAAGTTGAACATAATATTCAATTATATTGTCTAAGGATAATTTACCCCTAACCAGTGTTTTGTGGTAGAATCAAATTGGATTTTGTTAGTCATTCAGTTTTGTCATCAAATGAAAGATCTAGAGGGTGTCTAGCAAACAGCTTTTTGAATAGTTTTTTGACCAGAAAGAGCTTTTTTTTTTTAATTAAGATTAGCTATTTGACCAGATAAAAAAGTTAATTTGGGTGTTTCATGAAAAGGGTTTTTATAATACCTTTTCGCATTAAAAAAAAAACTAATTTGAAAAAGCTAATTCCGTGAGCTTTTTGGAAGAGTGTTTTGAAGAATTAGTTTTTTGTCTCGCAACTTTACCATAAATGGCTAATTTTACCAAATAATTTTTCTGCAAACAGCTAATACAAATAGTTAACGGCTACAATTATTTATCAAAATAGGGCCTAAATCCAAATCTAAATTTAAATCTAATACCTAAAAATCTAGAAATGCGTTGGACGTGTTAGATACAGTGAAAACATGCAAGTTCCTAATTTCCCCAACTTTTAAAGAAAAGGTAGAGATTAGATCACATGAGACGGGTTGTGTTTGTTGTGAAATGGATGGGAGGTAGGAAGATATGGATAAGCATAAAAAGCAGTTGGGAGCCTTTGGAACATTCTATTACCGTCAACATCTGTCATCTGTGACTGTGCTACTCGTTCATTAGGTCCCACCTCTTTATTTTTTTCACACCCTTTCCTTTTAGCGGATAAGGACTCACACTGTGCTTTTCTGTACAAATTATTTTATTTATTTTATTTTAATGATGAATTGTCCAAATTCTTCTAATCGGAAAAAAGGGTTGAAACTTCAAACTATGCTATTATTGATATCTGCATGACTGAGTCATGCAGTTATGCTAGGCTTATGAGGTACGGATCAAACTGTAGGTGATTGATTTTAGTGAAATAATGACTTAAAGATGTAAAATTCTATGTTAATAAGATTTTAAATTAATAGTTAAGACTGATATTTTAAATATATTATCGATATTTTTTTTTATTACTTTCACAGTTATATTATCGATATTTTAAATATCATCTGAATAAAAAAATAAATAGAAATTAAAAGCTCATTCATTTGATCCAATGTTTAGGTGAATGGAGGCTTTGTTTTTTAGATCCAATAAGATGGTAGGTAGCAAGGGGAGGTGGAGTGTATGACCAATAAACTAGATACAGTGAAAATATAACTTGTCTAGTATCCGCTTTACAACAAATCTTGTTTGAAGTGTTAGTATTTTTCCGAAACAAAAGAAAAGATGGCCATTCGAAGATTTAAACCTTAGTGAATGAAAATTTATACTTAATATGATAACTGTAGTATCAATTTTACGGAAATTTGATGGACACATTAATAAGTAACTCATTTAAAAAACAAAAAGACAATTGATAAAATTGGGACAAACCAACTTGATACTTGACAATAGAAATAATAAACAAATTAAGAATAGTCCTATGTCCTATACTCCTATACATTGCTGTGATCCTAATGAAAGTAGTTTCTAGAGTTAATAGGAGCAGATGCTCACAAGTGCACGCGGCCACGATCCCTTCACACGCCAACCCACCTTCCAACCCCCCAAAAACATAAGGGTAGGAGAGCCTTTAGAGCACATACATTGATTAGATTACAGTTTAAAATGGAGATTTATGATCTAAAAATATCATCTATATTAGTGATTCATATGGTTCGTTTTGCAATTAGGTTTCCTGTGGTGATCCTGCTTAGAGCTTTTTTTTTCTTTTTTTTGGGCAAACACATTAATAAATAGTAAAAAATAAAGGGTAAAACCAGTCAAACATGCATGAACATGAGTCTATGAGCAATATTTATTTCTTAATTCATTTAATGTACAAAAAAGAAAAAAAATTAAATTATAGAATGATGTAGAATATATAAACCATTATTTTTAATCAAAAAAGATGAATCATCAATGTAAGTGCTCTTAGAAAAACCAACCCAAAAACCCCTTTCGGTCATTGGAAGCCGTGAATTAAGGGCCCCCTTTAGGATACTCTCTACCCCACTACTATATTTTGTGGGACCTAACCCGGTAACCCCCCTTAATCCTTTATTACAATTATAGAGAACTTTATCTACAAGAGTGGTGGGGGGCAATGGCCATCCTTTCTACTTCACAATCAGATTGTCTGATTTGAATATTCGAAGTTATTCGATCTGAAAAAATGGGTATGATTATAAATTTTTTGTTTGGATTTTAAATTCGAACACAATACTTTTTATATTTCTATTATCCGAATTAGATTTTGATCGAAATTTAACCTTGTTCTAATTATCCGATCCAAAAAATCGGGTATTAAACATCAATTTCTTGTCCTAATTTTATTCTTTATCTTATTTATCCAATCCGAATTCGACTTGAATCCAAATGTTTGCCAAATCTACAACTGGATGATAACTAATATGCATGTTAGTCCAAGTTTTGGACGTTTTTCACGTTTTCTTCCCCATCTCCCCATCATTTCTCATGCTTATGAATATCTTATTATCATTCACTGATATTTCTCCCCCTTCTTTGCGTTGCAGCCTTGCCTCTTTATGTCCCTTGCAAATTCAGTTTAGCTATGCCTTCATTATTGTATTTATACTCTATAGTCTTTGCACTAGATTTGCCTAAGATTACATTGGTTGAACCCCCCTCCCCCTCCCCCTCCCCAGAGATGATCCCCCATTGGTGTATATCTATATTTTTATACATTAGAAAACATACAATCTTAATAAATTATATTTTAATAATGATTAATTATTTAACCAGTCTCTTAAAAGAAGCTGATTTTATAATCAAAATTCCATGAAAATATGTGTTTTTCATACAAAAGGAGACTAGTTGGTGACTAACAAGTCCTTAAGGCTTGTTCTCCTTGCCCACCTAACCCCCTATTATGTACAAGGAAGGCCATTAGTTGGTCTTTCATGTAATAAATATTAAGATTTAAAGACGTATTGAAATTGTAGTAGGAGTCAAATTTTATTTGATTCACCAAGAGCTCAGCCCATCAAATTTTCGGTACAAAATAATTCGTCATATATTAAGGGCGTTAAATTATTGTGTTAAATTATTTGCAAAACAATTTGTTGAGTTTCGGACCTTTCAATATTATATGACATAAATTTTAGAACTTAATTTATTTTTCACTATACCAACCCTAATGTAATAATTTCCATACGAAATTTAGATATTTCCTTTCCCCCCTAGCCTCATCTCACCCGAAAAGGACCAAAAAAAAAAAAAAAGAGTTGCGTTTCTGGAAGATTTTAATTTAATTTCTTTTATCCACTTCTTTAATTTTTCTTCCCTTTTTTTTTGGGTGTATGGCTGGAGAGGATAGGGAGTAAAAAAGGACGAAATTAAACACAAGAAGCATCTATTTTGAAAGTAATCATATTTTCTACGCCTTTGAAAAACCAGAAGATGCATGCATGGTGGTTTGGCTTAATTTGGTTGCCTAATTTCAAGATTAGTTGATCAATCAACGTCATAATCAAGTTTAGTCCTGTGCATGCTTGTGCGCCTCATCAATGCACTGTTTACCGTCAACTCCATGCAAGCCCTAGAGCCTATGTCTCTACCAAATATAGTATACATGTGACAGGGCATGCATGTATGATATGCCCCTTAATTTTGTTGATACATACAAATGGTTCTTTTAATCTTAATAGTTATTAAAATTCATCAGCAAATTGAGTTATACTTTTGACTATTTATGAACAATGAAGAATATATATATATATATATATATATATATATATATATATATATATA
>JACYFF010031957.1:125478241-125533121 GCA_017589665.1 Selenicereus undatus | reverse complement strand
ATATATATATATATATATATATATATATATATACACACACGTAAGATTAAAAGTCACATAGTTGTTAATTGCATTAACCATATAATTATCCAGCATTTAACAAGTTATGGGCTAGGGTGGTGCCATCGTTTTTATAGCATGCTATTATCACTTACCATATTCTTCGATATTAATATTGCGTTTTTTTCCGAATGTCTGTGAGTTATAATATGAGTCCAATGAGCAAATATCCATTTGATTGAAACGAAAACTCTTTTGATCGTAAAACTTGATGGAGTTAAATTGTTAACTCACTCTCTAATGAAAAAAAAAAAAAGTAAACTCATTAATAATATATAAGCTCGATTCTAATGATTTTCTTCAACTCAATATTGTCTATATTTTATACATATGTGATATGTCCCACTTAGATTAAACCAAGACCGGCTAATACTAGGTTAGGCTTGAATATAGGCGAACTAACGATGCACCACTCTAAGTCTCTAACATAATTATTAACAAAACATCACACTTCTGTTGAGATTTCACGAGACTAATTCTACAGATATTCGTATAATTTTCTTGTAAGATATCTAACAATATGTCTCTTAGCCAATTTCTAACAGCATGGTTAATTAGTGACGCACATGAAAAATTATCATCACAACTAGCTACTTCTTAGGTTGGGAGCATTCACACACAAAGTAGGATCAATGTTAATCAACTTTTCTATAGATTGAGAAAATCTATTGTATTATTTTTTATAATCTATTTTCAATTTTGTAATATTGGTGACAACTTATTATATGGTTGCTAACAACTTGGAGCAGCTACAACTATACCAAACTTGCAATACGCAAAAGTCTCGAATCCCTCCAAAATGTCAATACGCGACTCAAAACCACACCAAAAATTAGTGTTGTGGGTTTTTAAATTTTTTTAGAAGTAAAAAATGGGATGACGTGGCATACGGGATGTCATTAAGCAAAATGATAAGTGTCTTGCTACAACTTAAAAATCATACTATTGTGTTTTTAAATTGAAAATAGGATTGAATAACAGAAATATATTACAACTTATAAATTATATAAAATTATCTTTTTAGCCATAATTTAGCAGATTTTTAAAATATGTGTATCATATGTACTTGCGGATGAGGTTGATGTCATTAGGGTATCATTTAATATTTTGTCGGCGTAGCCGATAAATATTTAAGGTTAACAATTCATAATTAAGAGTAATCATTAAAAAATTTATGATTTTAAAAAATAAAATATGTTAATCATAATGAGACAAGATAATTAAGAGTGTTTTGCGATAAAATATATATCCCTGCATTGTTATTAATTATTCCTACGTGGTGGAACAACACAATTGCTTCGGTGATAAGACAGCTCATAAATTTATTTATTTTATCGAGTTTTATTTCATTGGTTGCCGTACGATGATGAAGTGGAGATTCGAAAGATTTAGATAGACACACAGCTACAGCCAGATAGGGGCAACAAAACTCGATCTTATTAATTACTGCAATATTAATATTATTAATATTAATATTTGTTATTTGCTAATATTATTGAAGTTTTATCCATAGAAATGGACGGTGATGTGAAGAGAATGGAGAAAGAAAGATCAACCTTATTTATAAAGACATTATATACGTATACTTCTAATTGTAGAAATAAATAAAAAAATATTTGTTAATAACTTATAAGTAATAATATCTTTTTACTATTCAATCATATAATTTTTTAAATTTAATAAATAATAATATAAATTTTAAATTTTAAAAAGTTTTTAATTTTTTTTTTGTGTACAAAAGAGGGGTCAAAGCCTCAATGAAATTTTATTAATTAACCATCAGACGAGGCCATTCGACCCTAGCAACATCAGCAAAAAGTACATCCATCACCTCTCGAGGAAGGGAGTCAACGAAAGCAAATTTGGCATCTAAAGTAACGTCAATGTTAGCCAATATATCCACGACTTTGTTAACCTCACGATAGCAGTGCGAAATTTGTACCTCCCAACACTCGTATTTCAAAAGCCGCTTGCATGGTTCGATTAATGCTCCATGCTCCGGATTAGTCTTCATATCACCACGCAATATGCCCACTAGGATAGCTGAGTCGGATCTAATCAATAGCTTGGCCACCCCTGTAGTTCCTTGGCCTTCAACACGTAAGCAGAGGGGAAATATAAGGAGGCTTTTTTCATTTGTAATTTGTACGGCCAAGTAAGAACAGATCAATAGATCTTTCAAAAAAACAAAAAAAAAAGCCAAGTAAGAATAGAGACATAAATGCGGCTTATCCGTTTCTTTTAAACGTTTCTTTACTCAGCGGGACCCACCAGCCAATTGCGTGGTCAAGCAGCCGCATGCGAACGAGTGTCGGTATTTCATGTCCCTCCAGACCCTCCTTTTAATTTAATTTAATTTAATTTTCTCTCTCATCTCGAAAATGGACGTTAAAAAGGCAAAATTAAAAAGAAAAAAGAAAAAAAGAAAAACCCAGCTGGCAACAATTAGATCACAGCTATCCCTGCCACCTAGTTGTGAAAAATCATAGTGTTCGTTACTGCTGTTTTAGTTTAATTTTTCAGAATTTTATTTGATGAAAAAACCATTCTTTTTCTTTTAATTATCTGCTTTCAGCCATTTTCTCGTCTAATCAATTCTACTTTGTTCCCTAATTTTGTCATTAAAATTTTGTTTAATCCTTACTTCATTTCCAACTCATCACACTCTGATTTTTTCTACAAGTGAAGAGACAACAAGATAAGTGTACATGGCACATAATATTTACAAAGAATGAGCCGGTGTCAAATATCTTTTATATATATATATATATATATATATATATATATATATATATATATTGTTCCTAACCTAGTTAGGCTATATAGTACAGTTTGATTAGAATTTACAACTCATTTTTAATAGTTTTACTTCTGGCATGATTGTTTTATTTTGTTCACGACTTCATTGTAGGCTTGTATCCCGTGATTTTGTCCATAATTTTCAACGATAAGAGAAAACTTTGTATTACAGCACGGGGCCCCAATCCAATCAAGATTACAGCTAGACAAACGTGCTGGTCTTTTAATTTGGTGAAGACATGCATGAGCTAAAAATTATATTGTCAACAAATCAACATGACAAATTTGCTAATGAACGGTGCGTGCATACGTACATTAGTCCACTTTAATCTACGTGTTTTGGCATGAATAATTGAATCTATTGTAATATAGGTGGTGGTGATGTTATTATATAGAGTGTTCGATTTGGAGGAAATAATGTCAAGTTTAGTCAAAAGATACGTACCAAATTAAATCGAAATAGTTTTGGTGTATTATATTTATGGGGATATATCCTTCCAAAAATTAAGTGACTATTTTCTTTTTTTAAATCACATCATTGTAAGTTTTAAAAAAGGTATAAAAAAGTTTATTAACCTTGATGGATCAAAGTCGTCACAAGAGCAGTGAGTGGAATCACAGGATTTATATGTCATTTATGACAAGAATGAAAGTCATTTTTATTGGGTACGTATACCATTTGATTTTTGGTAATAGAAGCAACAATAATGAGAAATTAGGGTCAACGTAGTAGTACAAACATTAAGATATATCGAGATTCACGTTAAAGGATAATAGAAGTCTCATATGAGGAATGCAATGAAAAATTCAAGCACCTAGAAAAATACGTACATGTGCTAGCTGACACAAGGTACACTCACTTAACTTCAATCATATACTTGTGTACGTCATACTTAGTAATGGTTTTAGGTAGGCGGTAACACTGTATTCAATTGTTTGGCAAAATATGGACTTCATATTCAAATTCATTGCATAATATTGCGAAAAATTCATTTTTGTATTGGTGCTTTATGAGAATAATTTGGGCAAACTCATTAAAATAATGACTATATTGTAGAGTTGGGAAGTCTTATCTGACAAGGTAATCAAATTCGAACTCCGACCCAAAGTTATTGAGAGAAACTCGAATCCGATACGAATTGAATTGATTTCGGCTCGAAATCAATACGATTTTCACCGTTTAGCTTGAAAACATGCTATTTCTCAATTTTGAATAGATCTAAACTATTTAAAAAACTAACACGAATTTGACCTGTTTATTAAATGGCTCAACCCAAATCGATCCGTTATTTGGCTCTACTATATTGTCCTACTTAGCTGTCATTTAAAATTAAAAAATAAAAAAATTCATGTGGGACTAGCAAGCTTATAATATTAACAAGTGTGTGTTTTAGATGGTTACTTAATGCACAAAAAAAAAAGGGTACATGAAGAGAGGACAAGCACCTGGTGCACTACAACGAGGATGTTGGATATTTTAAAATTAAAATGACCTCCAAAAACATGGATTAAGCGACCCTTCTCAAAAAATGGTGACACTACTTTTTCAGATATATTTGGTTCAAAACGACAATCTATCATGTTTAATTAAAATGACTCCACTGGTAGCACTTTAATGGATTTTATTATATGGGGCTGATATTATATTATTATTATTATATTTATAGCTAGCCAGCAAGAGATACGATAACTTTAAAAATTTGTACGTTTAAATAGCTCTTTTTTTAAAAAAATATATATGTCACCATATGTTTAAATAAGTGTTAATTAATTTTATTAATAAGCAAAAATATAATTAAAGATGTTAATTTATATTCTCCCTTTGTTAACTTTTCTTCACCCCCACAAAATAGTCATACACTAATTATGTGAGAGTACGTTATATATAAAGCAAAAAATAAATATATAAACCGTCTCATCAATATTTACTATAATGAGAAAAGAAATTGTAAAAAAGAAAAAAAAAGCTTGTGTAAAAAAATGACACCTTTTTGGTCAGTCAAAAAGTCGATTAAACAAAAACGTGGTGAAGTTAAAGTAATCTTATAAAATAAAACCATAAAATAATAAATAAGAAATGAAGGGCTAGAGAATAGACAAAATGATGCAATGGGGGACGGACAATCTTGTTTATGAGATGGAGACGTCTGTATATATCATCTCACAGTGGTTCGGTCTCTGTCATGCATTTATCCTAATGGAAACTATTATTAGCTTTTACCACCCTCACCAACTAATGTCCTTATTAATTAAAAAAAAATAAAAAGCAGAAAAAAAACTCAAATATGACACATTGTATCATTTCCCCCAAAACAAGGGCATTGTAAAATTATTATTATTATTATTATTATTATTATTATTATTATTATTATTATTATTATTATTGTGAAGCCAGAAATGCAATCCGTAAGGTTCTATTTGGTTCATAGAAAATTCGGTGAAAAGAAAAATTGAAGGAAAAAAATGTAAAGGATAAAAAAGTAGGAAAAAAGTAAGTTTTTTTTTCTTTCTTGTTTGGATTGAGAAAAATACAAGAATTTGGATGAGAAATTTAAATATTGATAAATTATTTGAATCATGTTAATATTATCTAAACAGTGCGAAGTTGGAGAAGGGCGGAAATTCATTTGGAAAATTTTTCCAAACTTTCCTGATAATTTTATGAGGAAAATTTTATCATTTGTTTCTAACAATTTTCCTACCTAATTTTCCTCCATATTTTTTCATTTGTGATTTTCTCCAACCAAACACACAAAAAAAGTTATTTTTTAAACTTTTCTTCTTTGTATCAAATTTTCTAAGATCCAAATGAACCGTTTTTTATTTTCGAGAGTTGAGTAGGAAAATAGATGACTTTTTTCTCTGTTTTTCTTAATCATTGAAGGCAGAGACGTAGATAAACAAATAAAGAGATAAATGACTAAGGTGGCAAGTGGGCAGTGGCAACCCTAGCCGTAGAAATGAGTTAATAATGCACGCCTTTTTTTGTTTTATTTATAAGCGATATAAAAAGCACAAATTAGGCTAATTATTGTTGTTTCACATCTCAAATCATTCAATTAGATGCTATTTGTATAGTAGGCATATCATCTTAAGATTATACTTTTTATCTTCTTTAATTTTATCAATAACCAAATGTTAACAATTAGAGGTTAAGAATTAGAGGTCTTTTTTTTGGGGGGGTTGGAAGAAATCGGAAGTAATAAAAGTTGAAAAAGAAATAACTTGAAAAAAAATTGAAAAGAGCTTCAAACGAGCTTATTAGAGAACTAAAAAGGTTGAAAGAAATTGGAAGATAATAAAGAGGTTGGAAGAAGTTGAAAGCATTTGAATGAATTAGAAGCAATGCGGAAAGATGATAAACAATATTTGAAGGTTGAGTTTGACCTGATGACTTGAGAATGCCTGTGGAATCAGGGTCAAGGTCGAGTATACGCTGACTTGCATGGGGTTCTGGCATGGTTAGGGCCAAGAAAAACCTTATATTATAACCCTCATGACCCAACCTTTAATTTGATAATGTCTACTTCTAGTACTTTCAAACTTCTTCAACTTTCTTACTTTCATATTGATTCCTTCTTCCTCAATCTCATTGCCAACTTAATTCTTCCAATGAAAAAGAATATACCGTAAATATAGAGCTTTACTCAGAATAGATAAAATAGTATTTAATTTATAATTAGTTAATTTATTAATTTTCAAATGAGATCATTATAAATTAGTTTGCATAAGATTATCATTTTTAAAAATCATTAACACTTTTTCTCCCTAAAATTGGTCGGATATTTTTGACTTTACAAAAATCACAAAAAATAAGACAATATAATTACGATACAATGATAGAAGGTGACTTAACAAGAAATTCAATATACTGAACACTTCGTTTCGAACTAGTAAGCTAAAACCTCATCAACATAATTTAAAAAATTAAATTTATATCTATTTTTTCTAATGTAAACAAGGTTCACAACCTATTATAGCCTAAGACTAAGAGGCCAAGTGAGAGCCATACATGTACATGGCCTTCCACCCCTTGCTTGTCCATGTTGTCCAAGCCATCAAATACTATTAAAAGTTGTAATGTAAGCCACATGCAACCAAACAAAAAATTTTAAAATCTTTGATTTTATCCTTTTTGACTTTGATCCTCTCTATATCTCTCCATTTATACCTTCCTCGAATTAAATGTTGAACAACCAAACATGACTCTTCATGCTACCGTTTTTTCCCCTTTCCTTCCTTACAAATCACCATCATAAATATATACATATCTTTTTTGGGGCTTCAAATCCTACCAAAAAGAAAAAAGAAAAAAGAAAAAAAAAAAAAAACCAAAAACACACCGGTTTTAAACCTAACACACTTTCCTACTCGCAATATATATATCTACAACACTTATCCCTCTCTCTTTCCTTGATCTTTATCCTGAAGTTTTCTCCTTTTGTTTGTTTTATTCATAATTATAATTAATAAAAATTGCTCTTCTTCACTTCTCCTTATTCTTCTTTCTCTTCTTCCTTGTCAATCAAAAACATAGAAAGAACCCATTATTTGATAATTTTTTTCCCTTTATGGTGTGATGTGGGTGTATGTATGTATGTTTACTTGACAAAGATCTTCACTTTCTCTATGTGTTTGTTCTTCCGATCTCTCTTTGTAGTATAGTAATCTTCTTTGAGGGGTTTTAATTTGTTACTTGTTCTTCTTCCTCATTATCTCTTGAGTAATTGATGAAAGGAAGTCGCTTCTTTGTCTTTGTCCGGCTGTTTCAAGCTGCGTTTTTGGATCAGTTTCAGGTAACCCCCATTTCATCCTTTTCTCTCTCATTCATTGTTGTTTTATGGGTTTTTTTTATCTATTTTAAGCATTGGCTACTTGTTTTAAGTTTCTTGAATAATGGGTTTTTCTTTTTAAAGATACAGATTTTGTTCCATTTGGGATTATTAGCCGGGTTTAATTTGTTGATGGTATTTGGGTTTTTGAGCCCTTGAAATCAACAATGGCAATAGGGTTGAGTGCTGAATTTGGGTTCCCCCCCATTCAACGAGCTGTGAGTTGTCATTTTGTTTCTGCCGTCTTGTATTTCTCTTCCCCTAGAACTTTGTAGGAAAACTATTTGGTTGTTCTGAATAGGAGTAAACTTGAGAGGAGAGGGGATGGGGAAGAGGGGGGCTTGGGAAGAACTAGTAATGTGAATATTTTTGTCCTTTGCAAGTTTAGCATTTCTTTGTAGCTAGGAAAAGAGAGGGTCTTTTCTTTTCCTTTTTTTTGGGGGGGGGGGTGTGATGGTGGTTGTTAGGTGAGGAGAATTAGAGCTTTGCTCAAGTTTAATTTGCTTGCCCCATGGACTTTTGGGTTGAGTTGTGAAGTAAAAAGAACAAATCTTGAGAGATTCAGCTCTTGAGATTTTCATAATTATGTCTAACAACAAGCTCAATGTTTTGCATAATTATGTGTAACAACAAATAAGCATTTTTACTAGGGAGTGATACCATTTTATCTTTTTATTTCACTGTTTTCTACAGCTGGGAATGAAAGATGTCCCTTCTGTTTGCTTTCTTCACCTTTATCGCACTTTTTTCAAAAAAAAATAAAATTGAAATGTTTGATGAAGAAATAGGGAGTTTGAGGTTTATCCAGAACAGCCGAGTATCATTTTTTTATTATATTTTTATTTTTTGAATTTGTCAGTGCCTAGCAAGTCTAGAGAGTTTAAAATCGAGTTGGATGCTGTGTTTGAATATTGTGTTTCAAATAAATAATGATAAACATCTGAAAAGGATGATTTTTACGTGTGAGGTTGTCTGCTTGGATGTTGAAGATGGTTTTTATGTTGGATTTGTTAAACTAAACACTTATGCCTGGAGACTGAAACCAATGCTCTTTCATATATTTTCTTTTTTGGTTTTTTTTTCTTTGGGGGGGGGGGTGTTTCTGGATATATTTTTAAAAAAAAAATAATTGAAGCAAATGGATAACTTGTAAAATTCTATGTTTATTTAGTTGAGGTATTTGCTTATTCCTAAAACAGCAAATGTGCATTCGGCAGGCAACAAGTTCAAGTATGATGCAAGACTAAATCAATGCTATGGTTTGTGAAGAGCAACAGGTGTCTTAATTTTTAAATAAATTTCATGCACACAACTAGTTTTCTGACTAAGTATTTCTTTGAATACTCAGTAAACTAAGACAACATGATGTTTGAATCCCTTTATTTTGGTCATTTAAGGAAAATGTGCCGGATAACATATGTTCGTAACGGACAGCAATCCTCTTGTGAAGATAAGGATGAAAGGGAGTGATTTAATGATTTTGTGATGGGAAAAAAAGGTTTCCTTTATAGTATGTTTTGGGAGATGGAGGGTTTATAAATTGGGATTTAGGTTGTGAAGGCCACCTCTATACTCAAATTTTTTTGAGCGCCGTTAGGTCAACCATCATTTTGGCCTGAAATTCAAGGTATCTTTTCTCAAATTCATGAAATTAGATCTTGCATGGTGCATTTGGTGGGTGGGCTTTGTGTGTCTGTTTGGGGGCTTCCATATTTCTTGATGAGATTCAATGTACTTTTTTGCCTGTACACAATCGTATTTCTACATTGTAAAATTCATGTTCTTTTCTATTTTGTTTGGAAGTCCTGGTTTCTGTTTGTTGATTTTCTGGTGTGTTTTGCTGGATCTTCTTTGGCTAGTGACAATTGTCACTTTAAGGTAATTACTAGAAAGCTCCACGCGATGTTAATTTGGGGTGGTCTTTTGATGTAATCTTCGGATCTTTTGCTTGAACAAGATTTTGTCTTGATTTGTGTAATCAAATTGCTTTGTGGTCTGGATAGAGCAAATTCATTTGCGGTGCATAAATGTGCTTTATTGTCTGATTTGTCTTCTAGTTGATCATGTATTGGCGACGATATGAGGGATTACTTCCACAAGGTTTATTTGACCCCTATGATCCTATTGTTCCAATGTCTTGTTCAAATTAAATTCAAATTAAATTCTCCTTGGTTTGGCTGGCATATCAAATTTATGATGCGGGTGCATATCTAAGTTTGATATTTCATATTTCACTGGCCGTGTTGCTGCTGATTTCATCAGTCTTTTACACAATCAATTTTGAGGGTTGTCATTGGAATGCCATTATCTGTCCATCCTATTACTTTAGTTTAATGAAGTCCGATGGTCCTTAAAACTAATGACTTTGGTGGTGATAACTTTACCTCAATTGTGACACTTGCAAATTCTGTCATTTATTGTCTTTGAAACATCTCGTTTTGCATTATCAGGCATACATAAATTTTGGTTTACACTTTGTAAATTTATGTATGCCTCCTATTATATCTGTCATTCATTGTCTTTGAAACATCTCATTTTGCATTGTCAGGCATACATAAATTTTGGTTTACACTTTGTAAATTCATGGTGCCATTGAGGGTAACTGGACCTTTTTCTTCCTATTATTTAAGTTATGAATATACGCGCAGACAATGATAGATCTTAACCAATGGGCTGATGGCTGATGTATGTTGATAGAATTATAGAAAGAAAAAAAGAAAGAAAAAGATGGCAATCTTGATTGTCAGGTGCAGTGACTGTGATTTTTTATTCGCTCTTCTGGTTTTTGTCCTGATGCTTAATGCTTCTCTTCCTTCTCCCTTTACCAATTCCATGATGCTATGCTTCTGAAATTGTGTACACATGAGCAATGTTCAGCCATGGTTTTGAAATAACCAAGACTGGTAGCCTTTGCTGATACTTAGTTGAAGATTGCTTTCCTTTCCTTGTGTTTTGATGCCTATTAATCAGATCCAAAATTCATGGTGTACGTGTTATTGTGGTGATTCTGCTTTGCATATGGATGTGTGGTCCTTAGGAGTTGTTTGTGCTCTGATGAGGTCTAATTAATGTTTTCTCCTTAATTCCTGTGACTCTGAAATTTTCATTTTAACTGCCAATTCTTGTTTGGAATGTAGAAACTTCATCTGATGCTAAATAATTGTTTTCCCCCCCTTTATTTTTTTACAGTTATGGTATCAAGGTCTTATATGAGCTTTCTGGACTTAGCAGCTTCTGCTGGAGGGTTGCTGGATGCACCTCAGACTCCGAGAACTCTTCCAAGGGTAATGAATGTCCCTGGAGTTATAACTGATGCTGACTCTGGTGAATCTAATGACGCATATTCAGATAATTCTTCATCCCATTATCGTGAGAGAAAAATTATAGTGGCAAATTTTCTTCCTCTAGTTGCTCAAAAGGTCCTTAGCACTGGTAAATGGAGCTTTAGTTTGGATGAAGATTCACTGTATTTACAAATGAAGGATGGGTTCTCTCCTGAAACCGAAGTTTTCTATGTGGGTTCATTGACGGTGGATGTGGATGTGAGTGAGCAAGAGGAAGTTTCCCAGAGATTGCTTGAGGAGTTTCATTGTGTGCCTACATTCCTCCCTCCAGATTTGCAGCAGAAGTTCTACCATGGGTTCTGCAAGCAATATCTGTGGCCTCTCTTCCATTATATGCTGCCCATGTCGCCTGATCATGGGTCTCGTTTTGATCGGGTACTTTGGCAAGCCTATGTTTCAGCGAACAAGAAATTTGCTGATAAAGTTGTGGAGGTCTTAAACCCTGAGGATGACCTGGTATGGGTTCATGATTATCACCTTATGCTGTTGCCCACTTTCTTAAGGAGGCGTTTTTACAGGGTTAAGTTGGGGTTCTTTCTGCATAGTCCTTTTCCATCATCCGAAATTTATAGGACTTTGCCCGTCAGAGATGAAATCTTGAAAGCGTTTCTTAACTCAGACTTGGTTGGTTTCCATACTTTTGATTATGCCCGACACTTTCTCTCTTGTTGCAGCAGACTGCTCGGCTTGGACTATGAATCCAAGCGAGGATACCTGGGAATTGACTATTTTGGTCGCACAGTATTTGTCAAAATACTGCCTGTAGGAGTTCACCTTCGTCATCATGAAGCTGCAATGAACCATCCTTCAGCTTCTATAATGGTTAAAGAAATCCAAAAGCAGTTTGAGGGGAAAAGGCTGATTCTTGGTGTTGATGACATGGATATATTTAAGGGCATTAGTCTCAAATTGTTAGCCCTGGAGCACCTTTTGCAGCAGAATTCCAAGTATCATGGCAAATTGGTCCTTGTCCAGATCGTGAATCCTGCAAGAAGTACAGGTAAGGATGTCCAGGAAACTAAATCAGAGACGTATGAAATCACCAACAGGATTAATAGGAACTATGGACGCCCAGGGTATCAACCTGTGATCTTGATTGAACGTCCGATGCCTCTGTTTGAGAAAACTGCTTATTATGCGATGGCAGAATGTTGCATTGTGAATGCTGTGAGGGACGGAATGAACCTGATTCCTTACAAGTACATTATTTGCAGGCAAGGATCTCCAAATCTAGATCAGGCAATGGGAATTGCCCCAGAAAAACCCCGTTCTAGTATGCTTGTTGTTTCTGAGTTCATTGGTTGCTCCCCCTCCCTCAGTGGGGCAATTAGGGTAAACCCATGGAACATTGAAGCTGTGGCTGATGCATTGAATATCGCGATCAGTATGCCTGATTTTGAAAAGCAATTAAGGCATGAGAAACATTACAGGTATGTTAGCTCTCACGATGTGGCCTATTGGTCCCGCAGTTTTGTGCAGGATCTGGAGCGGGCTTGTAAGGACCACTACAGCAAGCGGTGTTGGGGTATCGGGTTCGGACTGAGTTTTAGGGTTGTGGCCCTTTCTCCTTCATTCCGAAAGCTCTCTGTTGAATATATTGTCTCTGCCTACTCCAGGACAAAGAGGAGGGCTATATATTTGGACTATGATGGAACTGTTGTGCCTGAGATTTCCATTGCAAGGACACCCAGTCCAGGGCTTATATCTCTGCTGAACAGTCTTTGTAATGACCCAAAGAACACTGTTTTCATTGTTAGTGGGAGAGGACGTGATTCATTGGGTGAATGGTTTTCCTCTTGTGAAAAGCTCGGAATAGCTGCTGAGCACGGATACTTCTTGAGGTGTGCTTTGTTTACTTACACATTTTGCATTAAGTTTACACTTCTTTGTTCCAATTCCTTTGAAATCATTGCTATGCCTGTAATGCATTGCTTGGAAATAATTTTGTAGGTGGAACAAGAATCTGGACTGGGAAATGAGCCCCATTGCTACTGAAAATGACTGGAAGAAAATGGCAGAGCCTGTCATGCAATTATACACTGAAGCAACGGATGGGTCCTATATCGAGAGCAAGGAGAGTGCCATCGTATGGCATCATCAAGATGCTGACCCTGATTTTGGCTCTTGTCAGGCCAAAGAATTGTTGGATCATCTTGAAAATGTCCTCGCTAACGAGCCAGTAGTTGTTAGCAGGGGACACAATATTGTCGAAGTCAAACCTCAGGTATGCAGCCTCTGCAGCCAGGCTTTTTGAATTATGACATTTAGGGTCTGTTTGAAAGCTTTATGGGTTAGAACAAGCTCCAATTACTGAGGGCAGTAAGGAAGAGCAAGTCATATACTCTTCTTATCGTTTGTTAGAGTAAAGACAATTGTTGAGTAAAATCTAGCTTACTGTCCTCTACATCCCTGTGCGAAATATCCGAGTAAATAAGGCTAGAATTCTTTTTTACTGTCCAATACCTAGTCCGAGCTTTTTGGTAAGGAAAAACGGACTCGCTTTATTCCCTTCCCTGCCAATTGCTTACACTTGATGGAAAAATACATTTCAATTGCCAAACTTCCACGCCCCCCCTTTGAGGGGAACAGGAAGGACCTTCTTGTTGCCTTTTGTATCCTTTTAGAAGTTTTCATTTTTTCCATTGGTTGAATCAGTCCAACCTTCGTTCTTTTCATCAAGTTTCTAATGTTAATTAATCCTACGTTTGGGTAAAAGGGCTTAACCCAGAATTGCTAAACTTGCAGGGAGTTAGCAAAGGGCGGGTAGCAGAGAAGGTAATCTCACAACTAGCAAGTGAAGGCAAGGCACCAGATTTTGTGTTGTGCATAGGAGATGATCGGTCAGATGAGGACATGTTTGAGACCATTTTAAGCAAAGCTTCCTGCCCGTCTTTGCCTGTTGCCCCTGAGATATTTGCTTGCACTGTTGGGCAAAAGCCGAGCAAAGCCAAGTACTACTTGAATGACACAAGGGAGGTCATGAGGCTGCTTCAAGGCTTGGCTAACGCTTCTGGAGGAAAGCCCGAAAACAATGTTCAAACTCAAGTCTCTTTCGAAAGTTCGATCTAAGTTGGAGGGCTGCTGCTTTCTCTCTGGCCGGTTTGCTTTGGCTGCAGTGAAGGCATTTGGTTTTTAGGTTTCTGATTCGGGGTTGGCTTGATGATTCAGGGTAGTTTCTAGGTCTTGGAGATTCAGCTGTTTATAAGGCTGTCTTACTCAGATAACCTCAATTGGGTTGTATATGTTTTCTTTTTTCCCCCCCCCTTTCGATTTGGATGGGATCTTTTTCATACAGGAAAACCTCAGTCCTCTGATACAAGTAGGGACATAGAAGTTTTCTGATTGCCCTGATGATATGTTCAGTTAGGATCTTTCTGTAAATATTCCCCATGTTCTCAAAAGAATGTTCTGAGAATTTCGCGCTCTTCACTTCCTTCCCCCCCCCCCTCTTCAACTATTGTAGCTAGAGAGGGGAGAGGGTGCTTTGGCTAGTTCGGTTTTATATGTAATTATATACATTCAGTGGAAAATGAATGTCTAAATGTGATCGTCGTTGGACTTTAAGCGTGAATGTATGTGTCATTTCATGAATGATCAATGAGTATCCAAGAATTGAGAGGGTTGTCGCATGTATTGGATCTGGTTCTTGGTTCATCAATGCAAGCAAGAACCATATCACTCAAAACTCAACAGGGTTTTAATCTTTTTCATTCCTCATCATGATGCAAGATTTAGTTCTTTTTTTGGGGCGCGCGGGGGGGGGGGGCGGGATTGTATGCCGTATGCCCCTCTTCCCCTTCTCTCATTGTGTTTATCAGATTGTCACCCAAGATTTTGTATTATTGGCCAATTCCAATTGTATGTTCAAGAATTTGCTTCATCATTACATACTAAAAAATGAGCCGATGCATAAATTTCAATTGATCAATTGACTATCATCGTTCTTAGCAATGATTCTACATGATCTTTATAAAAAGTACTACTTTATTGTATCTAAACTCAGCAAAATTGACTTTTGATTTGAAATTGGAACAAATTTTAAATTATATCTGACCGAATACTCGAAATAATTAGACCGAAATAATTTAAATAGAATCAAGCTTTTTTCTCAAAATTTATTTTTATTTGTGAAATAATTTTATTAAACAATACATCAACCGATCCAAAGTCATGTAGAACGGAAAATGAGCACACCCTCATTCGAACCCAAACAGAACTTTATTGACCAAACGATGGCCTTACTTGAAAGTTCACTTAAAGTAACTATAACCGAATAATCTATTTGTTAGGCCACCAAAAAAAAATAAAAAATCCCAAAAGATGAAACCCTTGTTGGTGGAGAAGAGCTGAAAGGGTAAAGTGCGTGAGTTTAGGTCTTCACTTTTCACAGTACAGAAGCAGAAACAATTGGAGAGCTCTATGATCGGAAAAATGGAGGCTCGTGGGGCTGTTTGCTTCGCAGTTTTCATCGTCATAATCGCCAATTCCACTGCTTTGTGGGTAAGTATCTTGCTTCTCTCCTTCACCCCAGATGCCGTCAACCCTCAAAGTTAAAAGCTTTGCTCTCACTCGTTTTCTCTCTGATGCAGATTAACGCTGATGAGCAAGCCCAGAAGCAGATTATCACAGCTTATTCGCCCTTTGCTACTGCTCTTGAAACCCTTCAGAAGCAAATTAAGTACTTTCTCTCTTTCCCCTCGTCTTTACAGTTCCCTAACTTCATAGTCTTTTGTGGGCTTGAGAGAACTTGCCAAATTACTGAAGTTCTTGCAAATATGAGTGACGAAGATTCTTGATGTTTGGTTGATTTTTGTGTGCTGATTTTGGTTCCAACCTAAACCTATCAGGAGTAGCTAAAATTGGCTTGACATTTCTGCATAAGACTGCCTGTTTGGGTGGTGGTGTTGTTCTTAGCATTGCAATTGGAAGGATTTGTTGTTTTGAGATATACAGTGTGTGTATCTTACTTGACGCACCATTTTTCTTGACTGCATGTTTGTGCCTGTCTCATTGGTAAACCTATGTAGCTATGACATGGATGCATACAGGAAGTATAGGTTGGACTAGGACATGGTCCCGAGTAGCGTGGATGGGAAAAGGGTCTGTTTATTATGGTCTTTTTTCTTCCTTTTGTATTAATTTTTTTCCTCTTTAATGGTACCTTGGGGATTGCCGGTTTGGCAGAGAGACAAACTTCTTTAGTAAAATCTTTGCTATTTTTATGATTTTAGAGTTTTGAGCTTTCGGCTTTTGGTTTTGGCCTGTGATCTTTTATGGTTTTTGGATTGCAATTTTAAATATTGGTGTATTTTCTTTGGTCTATTAACTATATTAACTTGCATTTTGCTTGCGTTAAATGATGAGTCAACTTATTTTGCATGTATTCTGATCTGGATCACATCCTTGTATCCTGAATTTAGAACTTGGATGAGTTGAACTCTACCTATGTGTGATGCACCTTACATCAGTCCAGTCAACATAGGAGAGCATTGTCTGTATAGAACAATGAGGTGACTGGATGCAAAAGGGTGAAGTCGAAAGTAATCCTAGAATGATTTCCAATAGTACCTCATCATATTTCATCTCTCTTGCTAATCTCACGGACATGAAAATATGTAGCAAACCAGATAAATGATCTGGTAACTTAGGGGTATGAGCTTTTTGGATGCAGCACTTGGTTTGGAACTTTAAAACTTGATTGAGTTTTGGTGACCATGTGGATATCCATTAGGAGCTCCTTGCAGGCACTTCCACTGTGGGGAGAGTGTGGCTAGGGAGCTGTGTGGGTGACGCTGTCCTAATTCTCCACTAGTCCGTCTCCACTGGTATTAACCCCCTAAATAGCTTGTAAGGAATCTGCCCATTGATGCAACCTCAGATAAATATTTAACAGTTTTCAGGAAAGTAGGAAACTGATGCATTCAAGAGTACATTTTCATTCACCACTGGTAACTCGGGAAGCATCTCCCATGTGTGTGCCTAAGGCTCTTCCCGAAACTTCTAATAATGACCTCGCATACAAGATGTGTAAGTGCGTCTGTCATCATGAATTTCCCACAGTTCATTCCTCATACTCAAGGTTGCAGATTTGGACCCCTAAGTTTTTTTACTTTGAGACCAGGGCTCACTTTGGAGCATATTGAAACGTAGTTATTAGTTGTGGTGCATATTGGGATATACAGCTAACACATGGCTGCAGCTAACCTAAGAAATTGAAGGAAATGGGGGTAATCTGAAAGTTTAGTATTGTGAAACTTCAGCTCTCCATGAAAATTAGCTATTCTGTTTCGTACTGGCATTCCTATGTAACTGTTTCCTTTTCTTTTTCTCTTTCCTGTTTTCCTTACTGGGGCTTCTGGTGTTGGGGAGTGGGTGGCTTAAATTTTCGAGGAGGTCTTCCCTCAGATGTTTCAACAAAGTAGGATACCAGCTTTCGGAATATGTCAGCCTGATGTCATTCTCTAGTAGTACTTCTGAGCTAAATATACAGAGCTGACTGTTAAATACTTTTGTTCACTTTTTCAGCTATACTTTCTGTCGTATTGATCTCCTCCGACGTGCAATGACACATTCTTCTTTCTCCCAAGAGAACAACAAAGCATTAAGTGTTCTGGGCACAAGCATTATCGAAACATCTGTATCACTACGATACCTTGTAGATGATATTGATGTTTCCACCAAAGTCCTTAACATGAAGATAGCAGAGATAGTCAATGTGGAATCATCCTGTGCTGTGGACGGAATGCATTTGGGTTTGCACACAATCATTAGAGTCTCTCGCAAAACCAACTCTACTGCTCCTGCAGTAGTTTGTGGTGCTTTCCGCGCGATTTTTGGTGCCATTGCCATTGATACTGGAAGCTCTGACAATGCTCGAACTGTATTCTGGAATGTGCATGCTCGCAATGGAGTTGTTGCTCTGTAGGTATGCCCTTGTAATCTGCTATCTTTTTCATGTCTTTGTGTTTAGTTGCTGTTTGTTAGGGGTTGAAGTACTACTTGAATACTCGTGTGGTCTATGCTTTTGTTTGTGATTATGATGTAATTCGTAGTGAGATTTGACATGATAAAAAGATATGGTTGTTAATATAAGATCTTTGTACTTAATAAATGGTCGATAATGGGAGCATCACTCGGCTTAGCTGCATGCTTGGGTTCAGGTGTCGTTCGTGTCAGTATTTCTACCTCCTTTTGGCCCTTACAGCCCCCCCCCCCCCCAAAAAAAAGAACAGAGTAAGACAGCATTATCATTGTGTCACTCTGAAAGTGACACTTCCTAGAGTAATTGGAGATGGGGATTGTATGTGAATCCTGTGTTGATATTTAAGAGATGATTGTTTATACTGTTAAGTCTGTCTCCAGGTTGGTATTGAACCAGGTAAGAATGTGTTGGATGCTATGCTAAGCATTATCAGCTGTGATTTGATAATGACTCGCTTGACTAATTGCTAAACCAGCTGGATTTGATATCTGTCCGAATGCGAGTTGAACAAGTCTGGTGATCAATTTAGAATCCAGATGTGTAAGTGTTTTGGTTCCCTATTAGTCAAAACAATCAATGGAGTGGGGAGGGGCAATTAAATAGGGTTAGTTGGAGAGAATATTTGTCTTGAGTTGAAACCAACTGGAAGTAAATATATCAGCTTTGCTTCTACATGGGATTTACAAGTACAAATACAACCCTAACTATGCTGTCCAACGTATATATTTCTATGACAACTTTCCAAACTCCTAGCTGACTCATTCAATTAGTTTATGTTAGGGGAGATTTGGCGAACTGGCAAATCATGATGATTATGAATATGATGATGATAACGGGCAGGCCTTATCTGGAAAAACTAGAAAATGGTGGGGCTGGATATTGGTGGGTGGCAGCTTTATGGCCTGATTATTCTGTGCAAATTGCAATGGAGTGGCTCTAGGCTTATCAAAAACCTTCCTCAAATTCATCATGGACTGTCATTCGGTCCTACAACCTCACTTCATTCTCTTTGTATCCATTCATTTTCTAATCATAGCAATTTGAGTTAGTCTCTCTATTTGCGTAAATGTTTCCAGAGTTAATACTGTATATATTTGACTCTCTTAAAATTCGATAAAAGCAAAATTCGCGCTAAGAATTATTATTACTATTATTGTTATTTGAGTTCAAAATTAAAGTGTCACCTCCCACCCCCGATTTTTATTTTGACTAATCTGACACTCTTTGGATTTACCTAGGGCTGTCAAATAGGTCGGGTCGGGTTGAATTTGTGTTTGTCGAAATTAAACGGGT
This sequence comes from Selenicereus undatus, assembly GCA_017589665.1. Taxonomy (NCBI): domain Eukaryota; kingdom Viridiplantae; phylum Streptophyta; class Magnoliopsida; order Caryophyllales; family Cactaceae; genus Selenicereus; species Selenicereus undatus. The sequence continues at coordinate 125,513,811 of JACYFF010031957.1, read as the reverse complement.
CGATAAAATCTCGACCTGAACCTAACTCATTTATTAAACGAGTTGAAAATCTTGACCTGTATCCGTTTATTTTTTAAACGGGTTGACCTAAAATATTTTCATTAACCCATTTAATATAAACAGGTCAAGTTTAGGTTATCTAGTTACCCATTTATCAGCTTAATATTTTGACTAAAATATGATTATGGAACATTATAAACGATTCTTTTGCGTTCAATATATCATCACAATGCAACTATTGTCCATGATCTGCAATAACCACAACTCCAAAACACAAATCGATTGATAAAACCTATTTTTTCACAATTTTTTTCCCAAACAATAAACGGTAATTGGGTAAATAGATCGACCTATTTAACCTGTTTAATCCAATTAATTAAACGGGTTAAACGTATCAACTCAATTAATTAAACGGGTTAAACGTATCAACTCATTTAATTAAACCCAGTTAATTTCGTGTTCGGTTTGTGTCGGGTCAGCTTTTGACAACCCTAGATTTACCTAGACACAAATTTTTTTTATTAAAAAAGAATATGATGATTAAAATTGATTATCAATGATTAGGTTTAGGTACTGATACAAGGCTGGCATATATACTGTTGTTAACAAAATCTCTCATAGGTATGATCCTGCCAAATTAGAGCATACAACAATGTTAATCATGAGGAATTACGAGAATCCACCTAATTAATTTCTTTTTCCCTTTGTTTTTTAAACCAATGGTCATATTCGGATTGATCATTTTCAGTTCACTAGATTTTTGGTCAAATAAGATTTTTAGGTAAAGAAAAATAAGTTTTGAAAAAATGTTTAGGTAGGGTTTGATTTAGTTTGATTCGGGCTAATTTTGGTTTCGAGTCCACATAGAGTTAGCTGCTTCCAGTGGTAAATCGAATATATCTTCAGATAATTTTCAGATAATTTTCATATTTTAGATTTCGAATTTTGATTTTTGGGCTAGAGTTACTAGGGCTGAACTTGATTCATTGATAGCCCTAATTATTATTTGCCAACTTAATCGTGTTGGTCTAATCACGTCATCATCTAATCTAACCTCCCTAAAAAGGGTGAGAAGCGTGACATACAAATACCATGCGATGCATCATTAACTCATAATTGACGAGGAAAGTATGAGATTAGGGAGGTAATTAGTTGTGATGGCAGTCATCCCTTGCTGTCACCGCTCTCACGTATATAATATATTCTTCTCTCCTCCCCCTCCCATTCGTCCGCACCCCCCCCCCCCCCTCCCGCCCTCTCTCTCTCTCTCCCTACCAGAGAGAGAGACAGAGAGAGTCAACATTCATCCTGGAATTAGGATTTAGGGATCAGGATCATCAATAAACCCTAATTCCAATTCCTAAAGAAATCAAATCAAATCGAATTCAGATGGCCAAAGATCAAATTCCCGAGTACCAACAACCACCACAACAAATCATCGACGATGACGAAGACGACGACGACGATCTTCTCATGGAGGAGTTCTCCAATCGCACCCGCTGCTGCGCTTTTCTCCCATGCTTAGAATCCCGGTCCAGCCCAACCCGATCAGTCCTCGTCGGATCCTCATCGTCGCCGTCCATCTGGGAGAAGCTCCGACAGTCGGCGGAGATCGACGACAAGTGGTGGGCCCGCCCATTGAGGAGTCTCCAGAAGGTTCGAGAGTGGTCGGAGATCATCGCCGGTCCGAAGTGGAAGACTTTCATCCGCCGGTTTAACCGGAACGGCGGGAAGGGGTCGAGCCGGGGTTCGAAATTCAGTTACGACGCTTTGAGTTATTCTCTCAACTTCGACGAAGGGTCGGGGCGAAATGGTCATTGCACAGAGGATTACGGTTATTACCCAGATTTCTCATCCCGTTATGCGTCTCTTCCTTCGTCGTGTAAATCGTCTATGGATTTGGGCCAAAATGGGATTCCCGTTTCAGCTTGATTGCCCCCCTTGAAATTACGGGTTTTTGTTGGGTTTTATAATTTTTTTAATTTTGGGGGGTGAAAATTGAAATGCAAATCAACTCTTCTTTTTAAGAGATTCATTGATATTTAAATTATATGATTAGGACTTTACGATAATCTTATTAGTTTAATTGGTAAAACATATTAGAATCAACATCATTAACTATCAAAAACATAAGCTTACATATAGTGTATGACCTTTATGGGTCTTTTTTTCCAACATGAGGGACAGAAAATTACACATGTGACATACCCATATTCGTAATCAATCAAATAGACAAATTTTTTAAAAATCATATCACTGGTAAAATCATACCATCAATAATGTAGTAGTTTTATAAGCTAAATATCAATCTGGTTTATTTGCTAACGATAACAAACTACTTAAAAATTCGCATTCCTGTATTAATTGTCAGACATTTCCTTGACCAACAAAATAAAAAATCAAACATTTCTATGTTTTATATAAGATTAGGAGAGGTTAGCACGAAAAGAAAATTACTTGATTGCGATAAAATGATTATCTGACAATAAACGCCTAGGACTTCGAGAGTCACTTCTCTTCTTTTCAGCCGCCACATTTCTAGTATTGGTATAATTATATTTATTTAGACCTGCTAATTGTTACGGAGATAGCCTACGTATTGAAAAAAATAAGCAATTATTCACTAACGTTGATTTATCAATACAACCGTGTCATTAGCTAAAATATGTTAGTTAATCGTTAGCATTAAAATTTTAGACATTATTTTGTCCTACTTTTTTTGGTTGTAAGTCTCTTTTTACTGCAAACATGTTCTTTTGAGTTGACGAACATACATCATAAATTATGACCTTTTTAAGCAATATTTTATAAAATGATAACTTTTTTTGAGTGTAAAGAAAGAAATAAAGATCGATATAACTACAAATTTTGGTAATTACTTACAAAAATTTTATCAATTTAAATTAAGCAATATTTTAAAGGTGGGTTTTAAAACACCGTCACCACCCCAAATGCTCTTCTTCTCTTAGCCCCCTAGTAGTAGTGTACCAAAAAGCTCTCTATGATGTCAATATTTTTGCGCAAAGTTTCTCTTGGAAATTGAAGTATTCTTGGTCTTTTTTGACCATTAGATACTCAGGGAATTTATATTCCATGTAGGGGTGTCAATCACTGAACCAAATCCACCGTTGGCAGGGGCACTTTTCGTTTTTTCCCAATGTGATGGAGCCAATTGGCAGTCATGTATCTCGTAGGGACGGTCTAAAGTGGGTGAAAGGGCATAGACAAATAGGGGCAAAATTCTTCGGTACCTTCACTGAGATGTGAACCCTATACGTTTTCTTTCTTTCTTTTTATGACACATTGGGACGGGACGAATGGTCCGAACCTTCCATCTACATATAGCACTAGCAAGTCAATTAGCACCAATGCTCCTTAAAGTTAGTGGTTGAGGCTTTTAACTTCATGTCTAAGATCAACGGATTGAACACTAGTACCATGTCTTTTCAGAAACAAGCTAGCAAATTAACTAGCAGTATTACTTAATTCATGTCACGTAACAGGATAAACCTTTTGAAAATGGTATATTTGTACTTAAGATGGAAAGTCTCCATCTATATGTGTTGCATGCGGCTATAATATGTATACCTTTTGTTTTTATCATTTTAAACCAAAAAAGAATATGCTTATAAAATTTTTGTTCAAATTTAAAACATGGACAATCAATCCTATTCGACTTCAAATTTGGGTGGGTTTCATCTGACAATTCAGTCTGGATTGTTCAAATTTTGTGGCCAATTCTGTCTTTCGGGTTCCCACTTGGATCCCGTCACGTTAGGGTGTCCCAACCGCATATTCAGATAGAGTATAGATATGATATTTTTTTCCAAATAGCCAATTTATTTGAACCCTAACTGACCAAGACCCATATTTTTGCAAGGGCTAGAATGACTCTATGGTATAAATGTATAATGCATCTTAGCAATGTTATTTTTTATAAATCAACAAAGATAGGTAATCATTAATAGTCCATCGTAATTTTCTCGAGTCAACCATCCGTAAGAAATAGAGTATCGCCTAAGTAATTTATTAGGTTAATCTACCAGCACAACATCATATTGATATACACGTCCAAGTGATTAAACTTGAGGGTTGTTCTTTTCGTTGTTCTTTTCCACTTTAGCAACTTCAGCCAACTTCAATCAACTTTAATCCACTTCAACTCATTTCAACCAATTTAAACCTATGTCAACTCATTTCAACCCATCTCCTTTAAAATTTTATTCTCACTATTTTAACCAACTTCAACCCATCATATAAAAATATACCAACTTCAATAAAAAAAAATATCAATTTTGGTCTATTTCAACCTAACATAACTAATTTTTTTTTTTTATCAATCTCAATGTACTAACTAACAGAAGAGGCCCTAAGTATGGATTAACTAATTTGACCGTCTAGTGGTAGGATTTCAGCATACTATCAGGTAAATAGTATTTCATCCAAAAAGATATTTCCTCCCCCAGGTCACACAACACGATACCGACTCGGAGACTCGTGGAGAAGTAACCGGCACTCCCGGTAACCCGTAGCTTCCCGTTACATACCCACCCAACCCCCCCCCCCCCCCCTTTATGTACACTTACATACCCTCCACTCCATCTCTCTCGTTCATACGCAATTCCAACCAAATCAATCACAGAGAGAGAGAGAGAGAGAGAGAGAGAGGGAGGGATTGCTGAATTTCTCATAATGGGGAGCGAAGAGAGAGATTTTTCAACCCAAGTAACGATCGAAGAAGATCACGACTCATACTCCCCCACCGCCAATTACCCCCACCACCACCACCACCACCGCAACCGCTGCTGCTTCAACTTCAACTTCCCCTGCTTCGGCTCCTCCCCTTCTTCCGCCGCTGCTCGCCTCACCTTCGCCGCCCCCTCCTCCTCCTCCTTCTGGGACCGTCTCCGCACCGCTGACTCTACCGATCGCTGGTGGGCCAAGCCCATTCGGGCATTCAAGAAGATTCGAGAGTGGTCCGAGATCGTCGCCGGGCCCAAGTGGAAGACCTTCATCCGCCGCTTCAATCGCAACAACCACCACCACCACCACCGCCACCGCAACCACGTCGCCGCCGGGAAGTTCCAGTACGATCCCCTCAGTTACGCCTTGAACTTCGACGAAGGTCCCACCCAGATTGAAGAGGAGTACGATCATTTCCCAGATTTCTCTTCCCGATTCGCCGCCATCCCTACCTCCGCCAAATCCTCCATGGATTTGGGCAAGGGCGCTCCCGCCGGTTAATCGCCAGTGAGGGTATTTTGGTAATTTTGGGCGGTTCGTACATAACATATTATTAATTGGTGCGCCAGGCTGGCTAACATGCGCCGAGAGTGACAGTTACAGCGGCGCTAGACAAGGGCGCAATAATCCAAGTGCTTATCCTCCTAGCTGGCTTATTATGAAAAGAATTAATAAATAAATTATTTTGATTTTTTTTTGAAGTGTAATGTGATACAATTTTCCTTTTTTGGTTGTTTATTTACATCAAATTTGTGCATAGTATAGGACAATGCATACCATATTTTTGTTTTTTTGTTTTTGTTTTTGTTTTATTTGGTTGTTGTTGTTATCGGCGTTGTTGATAGAAGAGTATATTTTAGTGGAAGTCGGAACGGCGTGGGGTGTATAGAAAAAGACATGGCTGTGAAAAGTTATATGAAATGTGCAATTACACAAAAATTGATCTCTTTTTTCTAATTTTCGATGTTTTGGGTGGATTTTTACTTATTTGTAGATCTGGCAAATGGGTCATTCGGTTCGGTACGGGTCGGGTCAAGTTCGAATCTGATCATGTTCGGGTTAAGTGACATTTCGGGTCGTTTTGGTTTGGGTCGGGTATGGTTCGGGTCGGGTCGATTTTGGGTCAACCAAATTTTGATGAAATGCACTCGTCATGCCAAAACAAACAACTTTGTTGAAAATTTCGGGTCGGGTATGGTTCGGGTCGGGTCAATTCGGATTTCGGGTCCACTTTCGGGTGAGCATATTTCGGGTGTCGGGTCGGGTATGAGTCCGGGTCATTCGGTTCGGATTTCGGGTCTCGAGTCAGTTTTGTCAGATCTATTTGTTTGGGGTATAAATGAATGAAAGTGAATAGTGCATTGCATTGTAATTGGCAATTAAAGCAAGATTTTCTTGCTCATTTTTCAAAAAAGAAAAAGGAAAGAATCATGTTAATGATCGAGTTGATGATGTTAGCTTATTTAGTTTCAAGTCATTTATAATATACAAAGGATATTTTTGGGTGATAGATTAATAATACATTTTGGATGTTTTTGCATGTGGACCATGTGGTTCCCAACAAGCCTTGATCAAAAATATGTGGTTATTAATATTGGTATTGTCAAGATTTTGCAAACATGGAATAGAACATTCTTATAACAATGTACAGAAATTTGATTCGTATATCACTACAACATATCTTCCCAATAGCTACAGTTATTGCACATTGTTTGATAAACTTATAATTGTAACAATAAAAAATTGATAAACTTGCTGCAGCCGTGAATATTTAGTGTGTGACTAAAATTACATACACCTTTCATATGTAGCTATCCTATTGACGCGCGTAATTTGAAGCAAGCCATTGCTCCAGCCTCAAGTGTAGGTAATTTGCAATTGCTCCACCCTCAAGTGTATGTAAAATCTGCAATTGCTCCACCCTCAAGTGTAGGTAATCATGGCCACGTAATATTGGTATGGGTCGAACTAGTGGCATTGAAATTGTATTAGCTACATTTCAGCTGTAGCTACCTTCATTTTTTATAGTTGACAATTAACTATGAGCTTTTTCCATACAATCTCCACCATAAATTCTAATTTCTTTTTTTTCAGCAGTGTTCACAGACCTGAATTCATCAAAAATTAATTCACAAACCAAAACATACACAACCCAAAAGGAAGCCATCCACATTGAGTACCAGGGGGATGTACGTATGCACATATACATATTCTCCAAAACCAAGTAGAGTATCATCCGAACGGTACATGATATCATCTGACCTGTACTAAATTAACTGTAATATCAACTGAGTTGCAAATATACTGGGCCCAAAAAATTCATGCCCATCTAATACTTGTTTCTCCAAAATATCAAAGTTCAACCAATTAAGAAGATACAAGATTAACTAATATTATCTTCTCAACTAGGTAAGCAATTTGCTTTGTCACCTTCTGCCATGTTTTAGTCGCCATTAACTGGTTGATCGGGAACCTACATAATCAAAACATGGAATATATTAGCAATTGTGGTAGATTTCAACACCTTGTTGTTCACAAACATAAATAGAATACGTCACAAATATATATAGGCAGTAAAATGCATACGCTCATATTATCTTTCTAATTCATAGAAACTGATTCCATCAATTCAACAAGACCAATATGAGTTCATGTATCCCAAATGAAACATCGAACCTCAAAGTGTGATTTTCTGAATAATTCTTCCAGCCGGCAGGCAACTAAAATACAAAAATTCGGCAAATGCATAATAAATTTTTAGAAAACATAGGGAAAAACAGAAGAGAACATTTCGCAAGCCGGGTTTTCTACAGGAAATGAACTAATGTCATAGTGTAAACAAAACTATGTACTCTAACTGTTAACGCTCGAGTATTTGCCCACATCAGCTATACTGGTTGAAGTTACAGTGTACAACCATAGATAGCCCATCTCACATTTGAAAGAATTTTATACCCATGTTCAAACAAGTTGTTTTGGTGGAGCCTTAAAGGTTAAGTAAACTTGAATGCCAAATTATGGTTGACAAAATTATGGGCAAAAATTAAGGCAAAACCAATGAAGAAACTAGCTCGCTCTTTACATCAAACGCTAGCTTTCAGCAAAACCAATTTTATCCCCATGCGAATCGTACTTAAGACGAATCATACTTATAGATCAGCCCCATAAATATGAAAAAATTGATCTCTCTTTCTTCTACTGTTTTGCTCTTTATATCAAACGCTATCTTTCTTCAGGTCAACTCTATTTACACAAAGAACATGAACAATTCTGACACTTTGGAATTACTATCAATGTGCCCCAAAGCTTTTTTCTCACGTTAGCATATATCGGAGAGTCACACTCCAAACTCATACATGCTAGCAAATCATCACTGCCCTCAAACGCACTTCTTTGTCTCTCCCCAAACACATCAACTTTCCATCTTAATAAATTAAACATATCGAAACGCGGATCATTAACATCATTATCATCAATCCACGGGGCAATAGCAGTAGACGTTGCAGCAACATAAGAAAACAAAGAGGAAGAAGTGTTTGTGGGGCTAGCCAGCCAAGCAGAGGCCAGAGGAGAGAGATTAGTTTAGGAGAGTAGAGATGCTTAATAACTGAAAGAATGGAGGGGAGGTACTAACCTGTGGGCGGTAAACTTCCCCACTATATGTATGAGTTCCTGTCAGTAATGTAGAAGAGAGCGGGTTCACACATCTGCAGTCTTTGAATGCGGTTTGACACAATGCAACCTGTGATTCCAAACGTGCAACGACTTGCATAGTGTTCAATAGCATTTGCTCTTGCTGCTGCATTCTATTTTGTTGCTGGACAAATACATTTTGTAGGTGATGTAACTTGGTAGTAGTAGCATCGTCAATTACGATACCTCCATCGTTCCTTGTTATCAGTGAACCATCACGGAGGCGTTTCACTTGTGATTTAGTAACTCCCGTTCCAAAAAGTCGGGCTCGTCCGGGCTTATCATCACCCATGAAATGTGTCCAAACTTCCTTATCTATTTCAACTTCAGTTGCATACGAGCCACTAGCCCTGTGACTTTCCATCCTCGCCTTGGCATCATTCTACATCATGAAATTAGAAACATACTTTAGAATAGTAGGGCCTTTGTCTACGAATCATGTATTAATATGAAAGACAGAGTCAAATATATACCATGAAAGTTGCAGATTCAACTTCTACAAAAGATCCACTTTTCCTTCTATGGGTGGTGTCAAAAAACTCCACATATCCAGCTTGCCTTTCATTCTTCTCTTCCTATTAGAGAAATGACCAGGGAGAGGAGGTGATGTTACTGGGATATTGAAGTCCTGTAAATTAAACATACTAGAAGGTAAAAAATTAAGAAAAACTCACAAATTCGGCACGACATTGTGCGAAACTCTTCGTCCCTGTTGTGTGCATGTGAGACTTCAACGCCCGTGCAGCCTTTCCATTTTGTGAGTATTTCTGTCAATGAAAAAGGTTGAGGTAATTCAAACTCATGAAGACACAAAAAGTATCCTCAATTCTTTTGCGTAGCCAAAAAAATTAGCAATTTTTGTCGCTCTCAGTAGAGTACCTTAAATTCAGCCGATTTTAGATAATTCTTGTACTTAGACCACTGAGGAACCGAAAAATCTTTTGGGCGAGGCAACTTATCGAGCTCTTCCTCAATTTCAGTCACAGCAAATTGATGTTGCTTCAAAGTTTCTTCTAAATCATCGCCAAATAGCCTTGCAGCTTGTAAAATTGTCTTCAAGTTTTTTCGAAGATTACCTTCAGCTTGTTGGAAAAAGTGTTTGTTCTGCTTATGCCTCATGCTTCGAAACTTGATGCCAAAAATGTCAGTAAGGGCCTTCTCAACATCAACACGTTTAGGAATCAAAAATTTCAGCTGTGAAATATTGAAAAGGCAAAACACATTAATAATATATAAAGTACAAATATAATTGGTAAATTCAACTTGTCTAACAGAATTTGCAACTCATCCAATATTTGTCCTCATCTGTGATTACAACTCAAATACGTTTGCAACTTGTTTGTTCAACCTTTGATTTAAAATTTCCATATATATAAAATTCCATTAAGAACCATTTAAGAAAAATTTATAGCATACTCGTAGATTCCTCAACAGTTCAGCACCATAATTTTCCTTCACCTCCTTAAAATCTTTAGCATCACGAGGGCAAAGATTTGGCTCTTTCATTAATGACGCCATCCACCTACTCAACGCACTTCTAGAATCTCCAATTGGTTGCCCAACACCATTAAATTGTACCAAAATCCTGTCACCATCTCGCAACTTATGTATATCCTTTGACTTGAAATCCTTCTTCTTTGTTACGTTCCCACTTTCATCTACATATATGTTTAAAAGAGAATATCTTAACATATTAAAATTAAGGAAAATAAGATTAGTTGTAAAGGATGTATGACAAGCATATCTAAGCATATATTCATATAGACCGGTAACTTATGCGTTCACTTCACAAGTAAAAAAGGAACTAAAATATTACCAACAATCTCAACAACTTTTCCAAAACTCTCATGATCTACTACTGGGTCTTGTGCTGGATTTGAGTGATCACTCATTGCATTTGACTCATCCTCATCATCTGAATGTGTCTCTTCTGCTTCATTGCTTGAGGGTTGCGATTGAGAATTAGAATCTGGAGATTGACAGCGGATATAACGAGATGGCATTGGCTGGGAAAATGGAGGTTGTAATTGAGAATTGTGTGATGATGGTGATCGTTGATCATTATTTGGAACAGAAGGTGATGGCTTCTCAACTAGTGGCTGAAATTTGGTAGCAAAGGTTGGTGTATAAGGCAAAGTCTGCACAAAAGAAGAATGTTTCATAAGATGTGATTCATTGCCCAGTAATCCAAGAGGCTGAGGCTGTAAATGTGTACTACTGACAGATGGAGACAACCAAGGTTGACCAGTAGCCATATTTGGTGAAGTGGTATGGAAAAAAATTGAAAAATTATGAGGCATGGGACTTGTAGATGGCTGAGAGGTGGAGACAAGGGGCAAAGTAACAGGTGGTTGTACACAAACACTAGGCTGAGAATGCGAAGGATGTCCATTTGAGGGTAACATTAATTGGGAATTGGTATGTTCAGGAGGGGATTGAGAACCATTGGTTGAGCAAGGTGTCGTTGATTTTTGAAGGCTTGTTTTTCTATTTCTGTACATTTCGTGATGATTGGAGCAGCTGAAAATTAATGAAAAAAAATATTAACATAACCACATGAAAACTAACCAAAAATAAGCATTGTAGACAAGCAAATAAGCACTACGAGAATTCAAATGTTTAGATACAAATCCCCAAGTCGTATGTAGCTGAAACGAACATTTCAACTTTCCGAAAATAACAGAGATGCAGTCATCATGTAAATCATAAAAAAATTACATTCAAGAGAGCATATGTAACACCCCCAACCCTAGGGCTAGGAGTGTTAGTATTTTTTTTTTTGGGCGAAACGAACAGAGTTTCGCCTAAAAATCGACCATTTTCCAGGCTTAAAGCCCTACATTAAATCCCTGCATCGAATGGAAATATAGAAAGACACTAACTCAACGGCCACACGCCGGAGACCACAACTCTACGGGCCACACGACCAGAGTAACCCATTCAATGAAGTTCGATGATGAAAAGAAATGAACCAAGAGCAATAGAGCAAAAACATAAAACCATTACAACTTGCCAAATATTTACAGTTCTACGGTTCGAGCCAAATTACACGATATAAAACATCCAGTAAAAGAAGAGGCACCATTTCTAACATCACGCTTACCAATGACACAATCTGGGAAATAATCACAATGACACCACATAACTATAAATTCAAACAATCACAACCCTTAATCTGTGGATCTGGCCATCACGATCAAGGGGGAAAGAAATACCAGGAAATGTGCAAGAGAACCTGGCCTTTATGATAAGCATAGTCCTCTACAAATAGAGAACTTTTGCTTTTTGCATAATCGTAACGCTTTGGATTCCAACAGCCAAAGAAGAAGGGGGGACACTTAGGCAACAAATTGATCCATTCACGCCCTCCTTAAGAGAGATGAGGCTGAGGAAGCGAGAGCGAATAAACCAGTTCCATGCAGTTGAAGGGCAAATACAGAATTACAGTAGAAATAACCATTCTGTTGTGACATACAAAAATGGATGAACAAATTATAATTTGAAGTCGGTTTCAGTTCAACAAATAAGATTGGACATTGGTGGTTTGTGCAGCCTTTTCCTTAGCCCCCCCAAAAAACCCAAAAACTGGGGCATGATTAGAAATCAAAACCAATAAAAAAACAAACTCTTACAGTGCGAGACAAGCAAAGCCACACAGAAGTAGAAGCCTGAGACCAAAACTTGCCTTAGAACTCGCCGGAGATGTTGTCCAAAGCTTTGCAAACTGAAAAAGATGAAACCGTAGCGGTGAGAGAAAGAGGCGAGAACAACGAAAATAGAAAGGAAGAAGGAGAGATAACATGGACTCTAACTGATATGCTACTCGGAAATTTAAATTTTGTCTCAAAATTTATATCTAAACAACTGCATTTTTGTAGTGAAGGCAATATATGAAAAAGGAGTAAACGAAATAAGATAACAAGATTACCTTGATGACATAGAAGGTCGAATATTTCATTGGTAACTTTGACAACTATATATGCACTATATTTAGTAAATCAAACGAGAAAAAATGTAGTAGTTGAGAAGTTTTTCTAAATAAATTACTTCTTCAATAATAATAATGTTACAAAAGAAAAGAACCACTGTTTGTGCTATGATGGATCTGCAAATGTCACAGACTTGCACAAGATCACCATAAGTAAAACAGTTTAAGCACCAATTACTTATCCTTGACGAATTGGAGGGCAAAATTCCGTGTAACTTTCACCATCATCGTCCTCTACATTTGTGCCCATGTCATACAAGTCTCTTGGCTTTGTCCTGATGATGTGCTTCCAATTACCATCTCTACAGTCATCCACATAAAATACTTGCTTCACTTGAGATGATAACACAAATGGATCATCTTTTAAATTTCTCCCAGTATGAATCGGCTGTAAAAAGTTCACAAGAGGAAATCCAAATTTATCCACCTTGAATCCTCTAGCAAAATTAATATTAACCCATTTACATTTAAAAAGCACCACCTTAAACCTTCCATAGTAATCTAATTCATAAATTTCATGGATCTGCCCATAATAATTTTGTGATATACCGTTTCCTCCATTCACTTATACAACTACACCAGAGTTCTGAGTATTCCTTTGGAGTTCACGGTCCTTGGTATGAAATCGATACCCATTAATAATAAAGGCCTTATACTTTTTAACATAAGTACTCGGGCCACGAGCAAGGGCTATTATTTCTTCTCCACAATTTTCCCTCTCCATGGACAAAACCTGCAATTGTTTCATATAATCATCATAGCGACATCTATAATTTATCATGAAATATATTTTATGAGTGTTGTTGAACCTGGTCACGAAGCCAAGAAGAGAAATCTTCTACAATCCACTTAGCTTCCAATCGGTCAGTAACTCTTCCACAATAAGTAGTGCGTCGTTCATGCAAAAATTTTCTACAATAATCAGTAGATTAAGTATGTAATAGATATTTAACATGTTTAGATTATTATTTTTCAACAGATAATGGTACTTAATCCAAATAAGGGTTGATGTGGTCACTATGCAATAACACATAGCGATGTGCTTGAGCATGTGAGTTATCATCAAGTTGGACACTCTCAACTGCTCCAATAATACGACCCCCAGAATTGAACAAGTACTTTTCCTTATTAACCTCACTATCATTGTTTCTTTGACCACGATTTAGTCGAGTCTCAACACCCTTAAAATACCTTGAACAAAAGATAAGACACTCATTTGCAATGTACCTTTCTGCCATTGAGCCCTCCGGTTGAGCTCTATTACCAACACTTGATTTTAGGACCATTAGAAACCTTTACAAGTTTCGTAAAATTTTTCATTAGTACAAAAATAAAAGTAATTCAAAAAAAATCACAAGAAATTCAAAAGTTACCTCTCAATAGGGTACATCCATCGATAAAACACAGGTCCTCCAAGTTTGGCTTCTGAGACCAAATGAATGATCAAATGAACCATGATAGTAAAAAAACTAGGGGGAAATATTGCCTCTAGATCGCACAACGTTCTTACAACTCGATTTTGTAGTTCGTCTAATTCACATGGGTCAAGTACTTTCGCACAGATTGCCTTAAAAAAATAACATAATTCAGATATCACCTTCACCACCTTTTTTTGATCATCAGAATGCATGGAGGCCCTACATGCAATAGGCAAAAGATCCTGCATTAAAATATGACAATCATGGCTCTTTAGATTAGTAAGCTTTCGATCTTTCAAATTGACCCCCCTAGAAATATTTGATGCATATCCATCAGGAACCTTAAGATCTTTCAGCACTTGTAAGAAAACACTCTTCTCAGAAGCTGACAAAGTGTAGCATGCATGAGGTATATAAGACTTCTTGTTAGGATGATCAATCACATGGAGTTCAGGCTTTATACCCATGTCCATTAAATCCCTTCGCGCCTTCTCGTTATCTTTAGACTTTCCATCAACATTTAGCAATGTTCCCAGCAAATTATCACAAACATTTTTCTCTATATGCATCACATCGAGATTGTGTCTAAGAAGATTATGTTCCCAATAAGGCAAATCAAAGAAGATACTTCTTTTCTTCCAAAGTACTTTCTCCCCATCAACATCATCTTCAATAAAATCATCATTAGTATTCTCAACAACGTCAACATGAGCGGTTGAGTTCGGATCATCAATAGCATGTTCCTGGAAAGCATAAGGTGTGAGATTACCTCTATCTTCTCTTACCCTCTTATTTGAGGATTTAGAAGTCTTTCCATATTTGAAGGGAGTTCCATTTAACTCTTTTAGTATATCACAACCACTTGGTTGGGTTGGACGGCTACCAAACTCCATAGAGCCATCGAACATATCTCTTTGAAGTCGATATGGATGGTTCGATTCTAGCCACCTTCGATGGCCCATGTAGCTAAATTTTTTTCCATGCTTTAGCCAAATGGAATGGGTAGAGGTAGTACAACTAGGGCAAGCAACACGACCCTTAGTACTCCAACCAGATAAATTTGCATAAGCAAGAAAATCATTCGTAGTGGAGTGGAGAGCTGCCTGCAATGTGAAATGTTCTTTAGCAAAAGCATCATAAGCATCTATGCCATTCCATAACATATTCAACTCATGTATTAAAGGTTGCAAATAAACATCAATATCATTTCCGGGACCTTTCTCCTCAGGAATAATCATTGACAAGATGAACGATGTTTGTTTCATGCACAACCAAGGGGGCAAGTTGTATGGGATCAATATAACTGGCCAAGTACTATATGTAGTACTCATTGTACGAAAAGGATTAAACCCATCACTTGCAAGTCCAAGCCTAACACTGCGGGGGTCTGAGGCAAACCCTTTATACCGATTATCAAACTCCTTCCAAGCTAAACCATCTGCTGGATGCCTCAATTTTCCATCTCTTGGACGATCAGTGTGATGCCATCTCATATCTTTAGCCATTGTTGCACAAGAATAAATTCTTTTCAATCTTGGAATCAATGGGAAATAACGCAACACTTTGGCAGGCTTTGGCTTTACTGATGACTTACAAGAATTCAGATCATCTGCTTCTGCATTTGTGGCTTCATTATGTTGACTCTTATATCGAGAAGCCCCACAAACATTACAAGATTGTTCATTTATTGTTGGACCCCAATATAACATACAATCGTTTGGACATGCATGGATTTTCTCATAACCAAGGCCCAACTCATTTGTCAACTTCTTAAACTCATTTGTGGAAGATGGCAAAGATGTTAAAAATGGAAACACATCCTTCAAAAGTTCTAACAACATGGTGAAAATCTTATTTGACAATCCACCCAAACATTTCAGATGATACAACTGCAAGTTGAATGCTAACTTTGAATATTTGCACCCATCGTAAAGCTTTTCATCACAATCATCCACTAGTTTTTGAAATCTAGTACCATTAACATTTGGTAAAGGACTTGGATGTTGTGTATCTGATTGAATATTGTTATGAGTAACATCAACATCTCCATCCCTACCTTGGTCTGCATCTTCGACCATATTCTCAATGATTTCTGTTGTTTCACCGATTTCTCCATCAACTTCATCTTGGTCAGTACTTGAGTTTACATAAGCATGTCTTACCACATCCCGAAGCAGTGACCTCAAATCATGCATAGTTTCAGAATTGAGACAAGCTGCACTTGTTTGACCAAATTGAGGCATTCTATTTTCAGAAGTGTCATGCTCTGGTGTCACTTTTCCCCATGAAACACCCATGTTGTATAACCATGCAAAAACCCATATTTTAGAATATGACTATGAACAACATCACATGTCCATCTTTTCTCATTACAACATCTCACACACGGACAAGATATTGTCCCCTGAACAGCTTTCTCACTTACAAAATGAATAAAATGTCTGGCCCCTTCCCTATAAGCTTGGCTATGAATAGGTAATTTGATCCAAGTTTTGTCCATTCTGTCAAAAGCATGAAAACTTAATTCTTCATATTTAAAAAAAGACATTATCTAATAAATAAAGGTCGCTACTAGCACTAATGCCCAATAAACTTCACAAAGGAGTTGAAACTCATCAGTTCACTGGTATCATTCTCTTATTGTTTAGATTGATTAGTAGCTAGTACCATTCATAGAGTAAACTAAACAGAAAACAATAAAACAATCTAAGCATGTCATACCAAAAATTTGTATGCGCAAAGCATTATAATTGTGAGTTTCATCATAAAACATAATTTTATTTTATTAGTCTCTTTCTTTGACTCACTAGCCTATGCATTTATCCCCATCAGATTTAGACTACAAACTGATACTGAGATATAAAGTACCCGAAAACAATTTCAAAATGAACTGTAACTTTAATCTTTCTTCAACCTGCAATGTATGAAATCCTAAAGGACAAATATTAAAATTAGAATAACATTAGCAACATACAGCACATACTAAATCATATAATATGATAGCCGAAAGACATGGGGACAACCTGCCGTATTGAATTGAACAAACCTATAATAGCATTTGATCCTAATAGGGGTTCCTGCACCATCCATATGGGTGTGTACTTTGTCGTCTTTATGAGATTACCTAAAGTTTAGTTACTACTTCAATTTGCTAACTACATTTTCCCCTTTTTGGCAGATTAGGTGTCAAAAGTCACTTTTATTTCTGGTGTTCATTGTAGACTATTGGGATGTGTACTTTCTTCTTGATGACCAACTACTCTATTTGGGATTTAATTAGTTCCATTATTGTCTAGAGACTCTATTTTCCCCCTTTTGGCAGATTACGTATGACTTATGAGCATGTGTTTAAACATGGTGAGTAACAACTTAAATTAAGAGACTTGATCTACTAATCATATTATAGTAATAGGGTTCGTATTGACAACCAATTTTTGATGATTCCATCATACGAGATATTGTGAAATGTACATTTTGGCATTTTTAAAAGTTGAAATTTATAGAATAATAGGTGACATAATAAATAGCTTATGATAATCTCTCCAAAATTTGCCCTCATTGAAGCTCTCTTCATCATTTGTAGCTGCCAAGCAGCCCATCATCACAAGTACATGATTAGGATTTTTCATGGAATTATTACCTAGCATTAGCCATCATTCTATACCTTGAACCAAAATTATAAACGGAGGGGGAGCAAATATAAACATTACACCTAAAAAATTACCTTCACTTCAGGGTCTCCCCAAATTAGTACTTTTTAGAAATATAAAATCCTACATACAATCTGACAATTTTAATTGTCCAACTTTGTCTAAAACTGATAACCCCTGTGAAGTGCAACTTCATCAATGTTTCTCAACACAATCTAAACAAGTAAGGGTAACAAAATTTTCTTCAGATCTCCAGTGGCCAAAATTACACAATGACACCTCAATTTTTGAGAGAACTATTTGAAGCACCTTCACTTTTTGAAACTATTTTGTCGGATCTTAATTTATTTGAAATGATTTTATAGGTCCCTTTTTACTTAAAATGGTGTGACTTCCCTTTTATATAAAGAAATCATATATAAACACTTTCAAAAAAATTGAATACATAATAAATATTGCAAAACAAATACAAAACAAAAAAAATGCTGAAAGTTCATATAGAATATAAGTTATACAAGTTATGATATAATTTACACACTTTGAAAGTTCATATACAAGTTATGATAAAATTATAAATGGAGGGGGAGTAAATATGAACATTACACCTACAAAACTACCTTAACTTCAGGGTCTCCCCAAATTAGTAATTTTTAGAGATATAAAATCCTACATACAATCTGACAATTTTAATTGTCCAACTTGGTCTAAAACTGATAACCCCTGTGAAGTGCAACTTCATCAATGTTTCTCACCACTCAAAGTTGATACCCAACACAATTTAATCTCTCCACGCTCGATTTTTTTCCCTCTCCTTGTCCTCTCACAACCCCCGAATTTTCAATATCCATTGATTCTGCACTAATTAATTCAAAAACCCTAACAGATGCACTACATGATCATGAAACCAAATCGTGTAGAAGAAGAGAAATTCCAACAGGGTAGTGCATAATTAGTTGGAAATTAATAGCATTCAAGATAACAAAACCTAAAACCAAAATTCATAACCACTGAAGATGAGATTACCTGGCTTAGTTTCCAAATCAGGCAGCAAAGGCAAAGCAATGAAAGATTACGTCAATTAAAACCATGGAAGATGATAGAGGAAGGCAGCAACAACTCCCGATCTGTGAACCAGGCAGCAAAGGCTCCTGATGTCTGTCACCGAAGGTAGCTCCTGCAAAATTAGAACCATTCAAGATGAGCTACGGGTCCTAATGTGAGAGAGGAAGGCAGCAAGACTATGAGAAGGCAAACCGATCTATGTGACTATGGAGGAACGCAGCGAAGGCTCCTCGATTGCCGGTTGTGTGAGCAGCGACGGCTCTTGGTCTGGTGTGTGCGGAAGACCGCCAATGAGGCTTAGAGAGGGACACAACAATGGCTCCTGGCCTGGTGTGAGAGGAAGCGGCGAACGAGGGTTAGGGATGAAGGAGAAATCGCTCAGACAGGGGAAACGAAAATACAGGCTTAGAGAATGAGGAGATGAACGAGGCTTTTCTAAACATTCTAAGTTTCTAACCCACGTCACTGAAATTTTGAGCAACTAAAAGGCGTCAAAAGTTCTCCTTTGGCGGTACCTTTGGAAATGACCCGCCAGAGGTGAAAATTGGGGCCAAATTTTAGACTTCATTTGCTACTCTTAGTCAGCCGTATCAAAATTTGAAAGAAGTTGTGCTGAGTTCTTTGAAGCATATTTAAGATTATTATAATTAAATAGTTACACTTAAAGGTGTAGCCAATATTTAACTACATTTAACCTGTGACTAATGGAAAAAAACCTTAGTTTTGGATTCTACATTTGAATCAAATGTAACAATATTAGTGTAACTGCTAGAACATTTTGTTGTAGTGTATCTTTAAACAAATACGATATTTTAGTGAAAACGACACAATGTTGGAAGATATTTCTAAAAATTGATTGATAGAAGGTGATTAAACCATCTATACATGAATCTTATTAATTCAATTAGCTATTATTGACACCAGAACGATATTTACTATTGATAATTGTGACCAAAATTTTACTGCTCCATTTAAAACCCCCTTCCTCCCTCATCCAAAACATAATGGGGTGGTAGCTTAAACAATTATGTCATAGATTCTGGTCTATAAATTCAGCAATAAAATATTTTATGTAAAAAAATATTTTTTTTTCGACAAGAGGGTCATACAAAAAAGATTTGACTTTTAGAAATTTTTTAAAATGAGCCATATATAATAATCTGAATTTATAAATTGAATATTACTCTATAATAAATTGCATAGCTTGAACGAAGAGGAAAGGTGGCGGCCAATGATAAGCTGACAGACTGACAGCGTATCTGTAGCAAATGACGGGGGAATCAACAGTCCAAATTGTTAATGGGTCTCATGTCATATGCCATTACCCCCTTCATTACTTGCTTTATGATTCTCATTCAACTTTCCATGGACATTAAAATATGATTTGATTGATTGATTGATAGATTTGAGTATTGTGTCAGTTTAAGGTCCACCCTCATTTCCATGACTCACATGCCCCAGTTAACTCAAACCACCCCCCAACGGCTGCTCCTTCCTAAACTCACTGTTGCCCGATTTATTTCACCGTATAATTGAAAAATACTTATACATAAAAGACTAATAATATATGCTGATTCGGTTCTAAACCTTTAGATGAATCCCCTTGGATTATGTGTGTAATATCCTCAGATCTATAATTCATTATTAAATATCATTATTAACGAAAATGTAGCGGGAACCTAAACAGAGTGTTACCGCCATACTCCCTTCTTGAGAATACCAGGCTAGATATCATAACTGACCCCTAATACAAAGTCTTTACAAACTAAACACTTTCCATACATGGTTCCAAAACTTAAACACAAATCTTAACACCACAATTTATTCCAACTATATTTTATTTAGACCTATTCAATGGGTCGGGGACCCGCTCGATCCGACCCGACTCGACCCGACCTGACCTAGAACAGTGAGGGCTCGGACTGCTGTATTTTACCTCTGACCCGACCCAACCCTCAATGTGAGGGTACCCGCATAAGATGAGGGTCGGAGTCGGACACAAGTTTTGACCCATTGACCCGACCTGCGACCATCAAGTAAAAAAAAATAAATTTGCCAAATCAAAAACATGGGCAGCGTTAGGGCTTCATATTGTCATTTGCTTTGCTCGCTGTTTCTTCCCTCTTGCTCGCCTCTTCCTCTCCAATCCAGATCTGCCTCTCTTCCCTTCGCCTAAGTTCGGCCGGTTGCTTGGTTGTTGCCGCCGCCGACTCCAACGTCGGCGATTCGGCTATGCGCGTTTCGTATGATGCAGCTCTGGTTTGCGAGTTTCGTCTGGTTCACGTCATGCTGTCCCCGACTCCTGCTGCTTGCTGTTGCCGGCGACTCTAGTTGCTGACCCTGGCCACTCCTCTGTCCTCACGAATTTGCTCAGCCATAAGCTTCAGTCACCCCGGCCACTCACGGTGACTCTTGCTTCAGTCACCACAAGGTATTTTGCTCGACCCTGGCTTTTTTATGATGCTGGTTTTCTTGAGTAGCTTTAGTTCATGATTTGAGTTTGGAAGATTAAGATTTAAGTCCTCTATTCTCACTCCCAAAAGTTAGTTAGCTATGCTACTATTGGTTCAACACAGCCTTTAATTCGTGAATCATGGCTGTTCATGCTACTGTTGGTTCAATTGTTATCAGGTTCTTGTTGTTCTTTGATTTTGCTCTGGTTGTAGTTAGTTAGCTATGCTTTGCTTCAACATTGTGAGTGTTATGTGTTTCCTTTCCTTTGTAGATGGTTTGCTTTCTTATACGAAATTCACAATTTGAGCTGTAATGTTTTAAATGGGGTGATGCTCTTTGTGGCTCACGATTTGAGCTTTAATGTTGTCAATGGGTTGAAAGATGGTGATGCTTTTTGTGGTTCTGGATTAATTGCTTGAATGTTATGATTTTTTTGTTTTTAGATGCTCTTTGAGCTTTCATGTTTTAAATGTTTTGAATGCAAGGCTAAAAGACAGTGATGGTGCCATATTTGATTCGATTATATGTCTTGTTTTAGATATGGAGTTTGGAAGTAATATGAGTAGAGCCCCCACGGAGAATAGAGTTCCACCATCCAGGCAAACACCACAAGATGTCCCAGTCGAGGATGGTTATGCAGAGTATGAGCAACCTTCAAAGAAACCAAAAGGGCAGTCAAAGGTATGAGATGAATATGAAAAAATTAAAGGCCCTATACCAGCTGAAAATAAAGCTAAGTGCAAGTATTGTGAAATTGTATTGGGTGCTAATAGTAGACATGGAACTTCTCATCTTAAACGCCATTTAGATAGATGTGCTAAAAAGGTTCATTATGATATTAAGCAAATAAAGCAATACATGTTGTCTACTGATACTAGTGCCGATGGTTCTACTGTTTTGACCAAGTTTAAGTATGATGAAGCCCAAGGTAGGAAGCTTGTGTTAACGTACTTGGTTGAGGATTCACGTCCATTTGACACTATTGAGAAGCGAGGGTTTAGAAAGATGGTGAAAGGATTTAATCTCCAATTTAGAGCTTTTAGTAGGCACACTGCAAGGAGAGAACTCTTAAAAATGTATATGAAGGAGAGAGAAAATGTCAAAAATTTCATTTTAAATGCCCTTGGAAGAGTGACAATGACAACTGATAATTAGAAGAATGATAGCAGTAATGAGGAGTATATATGTGTGACTGCACACTTTGTTGATTCTAATTGGAAATTGCAAAAGAGAATCTTGCAATTTAGGACTTTGGTTCCTCTTTATGATGCTACATGTATTTCTGATGAGATTATTTTGTTTTTGCAACAATGGAACCTAGAACATAAGTTTCTTACCATTACAACTGACAATGCATCATACACAGTGCCAATGGTAAACCATATCAAACGCCATATACTTGCAAAAAGCTCTCTTGTGGGTGGTGGATATTTCTTTCATATTCGTTGTTGTGCGCATATTGTGAACTTGATTGTGCAAGCTGGATTAAACTCATTAGCCAGCATTCTTACTTATGTCTGCAACATGGTTAAGTGTGTTGATAGATCTCCAGTTAGGAGGAAAAAGTTTTTTGATATGGATGAGAAAAACTTTAAGTTGCAAACTAATAAGAAGTTTAGGCTTGATATGTCAGTGAGGTGGAACTCTACTTATCTTTTGATTGATCGTGTGCTCTATTACAAAGATGTATTCATTTATTTTGGAAAAAGAGATTTCGCTGTGAAATCCCTTGCACCTCAATTGGATGATTGGGATAAGCTTGCTTATGTTCATAGGTTTTTGAAGGTATTCTATGATGTGACCAATCTGTTTTCCGCTTCTAAATATCCTACCTCTAACTCGTATGTTTTGGGGGTTTGGAAAATTCAAAGTGCTTTAATGGAAATGGCTAATGGCCCTTCTCATTTTGCGGAGTTCTCTAACCTGGTAAGTGACATGCAAGCTAAATTTGACAAGTATTGGAGTGAATATAATTTGGCATTGAGTTGTGCTACAATCTTGGACCCTCGGTATAAGGTGACTTTTTTGAAGTATTGTTTTGTGAAGATATATGGTAGTGAAGGTGTTGGAGATCGTGTTGAAAATGTCATTACTACTCTTATAATGTAGTTTGACGAGTATATGCTTGCCTCTTCTAGTGGGTCATTCCAAAACATTGCACATTCTACTTCTTGTTCGGGTGGTAACCTTTCTATTGATGATAACCAAGCTGAATTGAATGATTGGGCTATGTTTGTAACTCAAGAGACATCACATACCCAAACGGGTAAGAGTGAGCTTGATTTATATTTGGGAGAACCGAACCATTCGAGGACTGAGGATTTGGACATATTGGATTATTGGTTCAAGACTTCCGCTAGACATCCCACTCTTGCACTTATGGCTCGTGACCTCTTAACTATTCCAGTTTCAACTGTAGCATTTGAATCGGCTTTTAGCATTGGTGGAAAAACAGTAACACCGACAAGAAGCTCTTTGAAGCCAAAGATTGTGCAAGCTTTGATTTGTTTTCGGGATTGGATGCTAGCGATGGAGGAAAGTATTACATTCATTTTCTATGATTCATTTATAAATATAGTTAATGTTTATGATTTAATGGATATCTTTAACACATACCGTTTATTTTGTTCAATTTTAAATGGTTTGAACTTAATGGTGAAGACAAAGAGGATAACAACTCAAGTGATGAAGATGATTGTGAAGATATGGATGGAGAAGATGAAAGCATAATTGTTTGAAAAGATCAAAGGAGTAAGTTTTGTAATATCTCATTTTTGTTTCTTCATTCTTCTTTAAAGCCTTAAAAAGTTTCATGAACTCAGGATTAAGGTTTACTCTATTTTGGTCTATATTGAAAAGCTAAATGTATTTTGATGATTTTTCTGGTGCTAATTTTTGTCATTATGGTGTTGATTTTTGTGTTGCTAGGTGTTGTGTTGTTTTCTTTGGTTGTTGTTTCATGTTGCTGCCGTGTTGCCGACTTGCTGCTGTGGTATTGTTGTGTTGCTAAATGAAGTTGTTTTGATGTCAGGAATCATTGTTTTAAGCGAGCACATTGTTGTAGTTAATGAATTCAAACACTAGAATTGTTGTAATAATCATAAACTTATAGTAAATGTTGGAACATCATCATGTTGCTACGGCCTTTGTTCGTGAAGGTTCTTTGATGTTGAACTTTGTGTGAGAAAAAAAAAACTTTTACAAAAATCTAATTTTATATATATAGGGCTTGAGGGTCGGGTACGACCCGCTGACCCGAGGGTACCCGCAGGGTCAGGGCTAGAGGTATGTTGACCTGCATGAGGTTCGGGTAGGGTCAGGGTCACGAAAACCCTAACTGCCGACCCTCATGACACGACCCGCATTTTGATCAGGTCTA
The DNA here is from genome assembly GCA_017589665.1 of Selenicereus undatus. Classification (NCBI taxonomy): domain Eukaryota; kingdom Viridiplantae; phylum Streptophyta; class Magnoliopsida; order Caryophyllales; family Cactaceae; genus Selenicereus; species Selenicereus undatus. Next base: position 125,489,424 of record JACYFF010031957.1, on the reverse strand, counting down.
ATTTTATTACAACTGCTAAAGTTCTTCTCAAATATGATCAGCATTTATGTCTCGCTCTACTCTCACGTCCCTAGTCCCAAATATATCTAACTCACTTGAAAACAAAACATTTTATAACAGGGAGATAAACTCAATAACAAGCACTTAACAGTCAAATACGCACACAAATCCATTTTGAAAACATTTAAGGGAAGGGGGGCAACGATACGTCTTTCAAGCACACAACCCATTATCACAATCTTCCTTGTTCATCACTTTAAAAACCAAAATTTTACAATTTAATTCAAACTGCAACTGTTCCAGTGAACGTTTGGGTGGGCGACCCCATTGGGACTCATGGCCTGCGCTCCGACATAGCGCAACCGCTTACCTCATTCCTGGCCTACCGCTTCTCCGGCGGTTACCGCTTATCTTTTCCTGGCCTACCCCTAGGATGGATGGTTACCGATAGTCTTGGTCCACGTCTCAACCAAACACGTGGCCGCTCACATGTATGCACTCGTTACCCGGGGAAGGCAATGACCTTCAGTCAATCCAAATCTATTTAACTCACCACAAGCAGTTCTTTTTAATTAATGAATCCTTTCCTCTTAACGGAGGTAAATGTAGCATAATCAATTCGTTCATACTCAAACACCTTCCCCCACAGAACTCACAATAGAAATCCAGGAATTTCAAACACAATCGAAATAAATTCCAATCCTCATGACATGGTAAGTTTCAGCTTCTAGACATAATACAACATACAATTTTTCATCATACAGTCACTTTCATTTCATACACCAATGTTCTTTCTGTTTTGAAAAGAAATGTCATAAATTCTTACTCAAGTTCCAAAACGTTCCTAGTTCCGACAACGCAGGGAAAGGTTAGAGTATGTTTTTTACCTGGATACTGTACAGTTTACGGGCTCGGTTACTTAAGCAAGTTCATTGCTCCGCACTTGGCTCACACACAGCCCACAGTCAGTCCATACTCACTATAGGACATCCTTGGCCTTCCTACAATTTATAAAAGGATTTCTAGATTTTTAATTCATTCAAACCTTAACCCTGGTTAAGGTTCAGGCTGACTAGCTTCTAAGTTCAACTTCCAGAAGCTATAACTTTGGTTCCCGATATTCGATTCTAGTGTTCTAAGTCAATCTGAAATCCTTAAGTCGTCCCCCACATTTCCTGTGTTTGAGGTTTGGCCTGATTCTAACCCAAACTAGGTCAAAATCTCAGTTGTTACAGAATGGTCAGTGACTGTTTCCTCATGACAGTCCGTTGAAGAATCTATTGTATTGTAGGCTATGCTACTTCAAATGGTCCGATTCTAAAATGGAAATTTTTTTTACATCCCGAAGTTCACCTCCAATAAATTTCATAATTTTTAGCAACCAATTATGACCTAGGGAATTTTTCCAAGCCGTGGTTGCAACTGTCCTAGTTTCAGCTTCTCAGTTTCTGTCCAAGTTTTTTAACCTTGCTTCCAAGATCCATAACTTTTTATACAGACCTCCAAAAATCACGTTCTTGCCCAACATAAAAATATAATTTTGTGTAAGAAAACTTTCGTGTTCAGCACTTTCCCAAATTCGCAACGTAATTAAGTCAAAAGATTCAAAAGCCGTATCCTATACCTGCAGTCCCTGGTTTTGACAGTGCTCGGTATTTAGGCCATAACTGTCTCAATTTAACTTCGATTCATACAATTAAAAAACTCACGTAATCTTCACATCCTAACATAACCACTGTAAAAATTTCATAAGTTTTGGACAACCAGAATAATTATACCGAATTTTCAAAGTCGAGCCAAAACAATGTGAATCCTGTCCAAAATATTCGACCCTTTTATGCACGGTTTTCGCTTGTTTCGGGTTACCCAAAAATATACCCGTACACGTTAGACATCCTTAGATCCTTGCCCAGACCCAATCATGCCAAAATAACCCACCTTTATGGAGACTAAAAAGAAAATCACATTAAAACATTGTTACAAGTACCTTTGATCAAATCTAGATCAACGAAAATTCCTCATTCGTTCAATTTGGGGCGGCTGGCGTGGTGGCGGTGGTTGTCCGGTGGCTGTGAGGGAGTGGAGAGAGAGAGGAAGAGAGAGAGAGGTGTGAGAAAAGAAAAGGGTTAGGGTTTTTTTGGGTTTAGTAATATTAGGGGGGCGTGAACAATCAAAAAAGGAAGTTTAATTTTTTTTTTAATTAGAAAATTCCACGGTGACTCATTTGGCATTGACTTGGGTCTAAGTAGGTCTAACTGGACATAATTTCTCAAATTGAATTTATGGGGTTTTACAATGTGACCTGACCTCGTGCCTCTCTATGCGCAATGCCAGCATCGCCTTCATATTTTCTATGTCCACGTCTTTGCTGCATCAGGGCGGACCTCATAGTTGGAGCAATAGACCCGAGAGGTAGAAGATGCACGTGTTTCAGCAGTTATTACGAACAACCGTCATTGATCTTCAACTCCCAGGGGTATGCTAAGAGAGAAATGACCTCTGTAGTATATTCAATTAAGCATGTCAGAACTTGTGACATCTTGGGATATTAAGCGTGCTGTTTATGCAGTAAGTGGTCAGCAATTCAGCATCATGTCTACTTCTGTTATTCCTTCATGACCATCATGATGCTTCGATAGAGTGATCGTGAGTTGTTTCTCCAGAAAATGGTGAGGAAGAGTGTCCAGGAGACATATGATAAGAACTAGTCAATCCCATGAGAACTTGGTTCAATATCAGGATACGTTTTCAACATCCTGTACAACAAAAAATTCAGATTGTTTCCTCCTCGGCCCCCCCCCCCCCCCACCAAACCAAAAAAAAGAACCTAGTAACTCGCCCATCTTAGTTGCAAAGTTACATGCTGTGGATCATGCTAAATCTACTAAACAAACGTTGGATATCGCCCATCCTCACTGTCATTATCGAATTCCTCCCTAAAGAATCACAATTGAGTCTTATATGTGGAAAGCGATCAATATCTTCCACTCAACTTGTGCATCTTCCAGACTGCACAGGACAAAAGATGTGTGCCCCAGCTCAAAGTTACCACTTACCAGTGCAGCTTCAGTGGCAGTGAGACTTAGTCTAAAGGCAGTGTTAAATTAGCATAGTCGTGTTTTTACTTAATCTTAGACGGTACTCCGCTCTCAATCTACTAAAGTTTTATTCTTCTTACATAATTTTGCACATTTGAAGCATGTACACACAGGGAAAACAGACAGATTCTACATCCATCTGTGAAGGTCAGTATGTAACATACACCAGCAGATTTCCCAAAATTCTCACCAAAGCTCTGCGCTATGGTGCTATAAACACAACCAGGGAGAAACCCACATTAACTAAAGCAGAAATTTAACAAATCATCACAACGAAACAGGGAAAGGACCTTAGAAATATGCTTTCTTCCTTGGGTAAAGGACCCTCTTTTGGGCCCAATGTCGTCTACAATTCAGAATAGTTTCCCAAGTTGGATCCAACAAGAGTAGCCAGTTATCCAAATTGGGATACCTTCTTGGGGCCAGTTTGAGCAACTACAAATATAAATAAATTTATCCCTACCATTACGAAGTACAAGGTTTTCATTGGAATAAATTTTAAACGTTGTCATTTGACCTCTGGAGTTCTCAACATGCTTTCAGTCACTATCACTCATACTGCAATGAATCTTTGATTCAAAGGGACCATTGAAAGGTGATCAGATAGTCGGACTCAGATAACCTAGTAGGCACGTTGAGCTCTAAAAAAGAGGTCACTAAACACTTGGCCTCTTAAGTCATCTATATGGCCTATGATATGGCATTGCTCTATACATTCAAAGATTTTAGGTCCCTCGCAGCTCAATTTCTGCAATATTTCCTTAAATGTGATCTCATAAAGTCTTTACTCATAAGTTTCGTAATTTCGCTCAGACTCAACCATGCTCACGTTGGTGCACTGTGTATACGACATGGGTACTTGAGGTGTAAAGAAGAGCTCTCGTAAAGTTTGCAGATCTTTAAGGTCTACGGCCCCCTGTTTGAAGTCATCGGATTCACTCCATAGATACCCGTTATTGCCCTTGAATCTTGACAATTGCCACTCATCACTCATAAGCTAAACCCCAACAATGACATTCTAACATATGCCCCTAGTCCAATGAGATGCTGACAAAAGTCCCTTGATTTCAACTGCCCTAACCAAAAGGGCATGCTGTTGGGATCATAAAATAAGGCGTCTGTCTTTAGCAGACTTTCAGAAATCTGACTTTGGGAATCTAGATGTGACCTTTATTCTTTCTTTTCTTTGCCAATTTACCAGCCTAAAGTTTCCTAATCAATTTTCACCCCACATTCTTCTGTTTTCCTTTCTACTTTTCTCTCAGCAATTTTGTGGCATTTCTCCTTTGTTACCTCACTCTGACAGTGTCTTCAGACAGTTCTAGTACTTCCTATCTTCACCAGAAATCAGCAGAATCCAAAGCTCACATGTTCTGATTCAATGTGTGCATATTTGTCAGGCCATTAAATATGGATTTAGGTTCTTCAATTGGTCAAAATTGTTCTTTAATTTTCGCAATGTAGCTGGCTAATGCACGACTTGGTTACGCTTTCATTCGATGTAAATATTGCATCCAGACTTGCTAAATGACCCATACCTAAACGCAACACCAGATGCATATATGAACTAGGACTCCAAAATTGAGCTATCCCAATTTTGACTTTCACCTAAATTGGCCTAACCCAAACAAGATTTGATTTGAATCTTCCTGCAAAGGTGTATGATAAGTTAAGTCAACCAATCAAATTGACCTGAATTAAAGAAGATCCAAACTTGAATGAAATGAACAGCCAAGACTATAGTTGCATCTTCTTAACAGCTTAGAAAAGGCGTAATTTTCGAAAGAATTCCCATTACTGCCGGTGGTTACTTGTGAGTCAAATACTCAACATGCAGTAATGCAAACAAGGTGACATTCAGAAACCAACAGTACCATAAGATCAACAAAACTGACAGAAAACACTTCATCAATTGATTAAGATGGCCAAAAAGAATATTACAAATAGCATGTAACTCAGTGAAAGATCTGGTCTCTACTAGACAATGGCAAGATAACGTTAAGAGGACAAGGACCACCAGCACCATTAACACTGTTCTCGGAAGAACCTGGGAATCTGCCCTTCTTGGACCAGAGCCAGATCTTCGAGACAGAGAAGCTGTCCCCTTTATGCCTTCTACTAATCTTCTTCCCTTCCACATCTCCATCAATTGACGGTGAATTCCCAGCTTGTCCCATCATTTTCTCTAGCTTTATACCACCAACCTGACCAATAGGACCAGTCTCAGCTGATAATGCTACTTGCAAATTTGAATCAGCAAGCACATACTGATATGATCCAAGCGAATAACATCTTCTCGCATCTAATTGACTACTATTGCTTGTACTAGACTCCTCATTATCTCTCTCCCTAGTCTCTCCACCATTGTTCAAGTTCCTGAATTTCCCAAGCCTCACAGAGAAAACCCTTCTTTCGCTCGCGCTTTCTTCCATGATGTTAGGCTTATTACCATGATAATGAAAAGAATGACCATTGTTGTTATTAGTAAGAGTACTATCACCATCAATAGAACACCCAAATGACAACTCTCTCCAATAATCCAAGCTGAACTCTTGGTTTTCCAATCCAGAGGTCAAGAGACTCCCTCTGCAAAGGGGGCACGTCGAATTCGACAAAAGCCATGTATCTATACAACTAATATGAAAGGCATGACTACACATTGGAAGCAACCTCAGCTTATCCTGGTCTGAGAACTCACAAAGACAAACAGCACAATCAAAGGGCTCCTTTAATCCCATTATATCCTTGTAGTAAAACACAGGTAGAGCATCAATTAGAGCTTGATCTAGACCTGAATCATGCAGCCTAAAGAGTTGTTGTAGCTGTCTTTGAATGGCATCAGAACCAGTGTTTTCTGGGTGTCTATTGGAGTGAGAAACTGATGAATAAAAAGAGGCTCTTTTCAGAAGGAAACGAACAAGTAGGTGAAGAATACCAGAAACAAAGAAGATTGCAGCTAGGATTGCTATAACCAAGAGAACAACTGGGCTAATTTTACTCCCAGATTGGGAGTTGCTACTTGCAGAGTGAGATGGGAATGAAGGCAAAGGGGAGAAAAGAGGTGGCGGGATTAAGACACTACTACTTTCCTCAATTTGGGCAGCTAATTCAGACATTTTCATCAAATGGGTTTGCTCAATTTAATCCCAGAAATTAAACATAAGAAAAGCATATGGGAAGACTGAGAACCCAGATAAAATTAGAGCCTATGGCATATGGGTAAGCAAAAAGCATTCAATTGATTCAGTTGGGTACTCAAATTGCTACAGAAAAATGAATTGGAAGTACTAAAAATTGGCCAAAAAGGTTGAATCTTGAGTCATTGAAACCAAATAATGACAGAAGATATACAGAAATGAGATTGGGTGACCTACCTCGGATTTGCAGAGGTTTTGGTATTGAAAACTGCTATTTTGGGCCCGTTTAGAGCCTTAGCAGAAACGGGTTTTCAGAGTTTGCTTGCTATTTTTCAAGGAATACTAAAATGGTTATCTTTAGCCAAAAAGAAAACCTGGAAAAGCCATGCTTTCTTCTGTGTACATGTTTTGGAGTGAAAAAGGGCAGTGGGCTCGGAGAGAGAAAATGACTGGAAGAAGGAGGTGATTTTGGCGGTTCCTGAAACAATTGATGGCCCAAAACTCCGAAGGCAATGTTGTGGGGGGTTTTGGCTTCTTTTCTTTCTTTCTGAATCTTTGGTGGGACATCCACATAATTCTCATCAAATGCAAGCCATTGATGCAGTACACACTAGGAAAACAGTTAAGTGTGAATTCCCAAAAAGTTCAAATTCACATCGTTAAGCACATTAATTAATTTAATTTTATTGATATACATAAAATTTTACATATTCAAAGCATGAGAATTGAAATATTTAAAAAGATATAATCAAATTTACGTATTCTCAGTTTCTTATTGTCTCTTTTAAGAGTCATTGTGGTGTACATAAATTTGAACCCTATAGGAGAGCATAGACAATTACTTATTATTTACATTTGATGAAAACTTCATTTTTTAATATAAAACCAGGTGTAAAAATTAATATTAATATTGTTTTTTAAGTACAAATTTCTAATTAACCAATAAAATCCAAAGAATGTTATATGTAATCAGCAGTTGAACTAACAAACACATAATTGACAACTTTATTAATTAATTTTTAGTGCATAGAAACTATTGGATTGCTCTTTAAAAAATGTAACGATTGAGAAAAATAAAGAATAGTGCCTATTATGATATTTTTTTAAAAAAAGAAGATGCATATGAAGACAATTTCCACAATAATTTTGACTTGCAAATCAGCGGGAGCTTAGCTTGGGGAGAAAACCTAAAATGACATCCAGTGCAAAATCAGACAAAAGTACAACCTGCACAGATGACATTGCTTCCACTCTGTACCTAAAACATTATTGAAAATCCCCCTATCTATCTCACCTAACCCTAATTAATTTAACCATTGTTGAATCAATTAATATTGTCAAAATGTTAGAAATCTGTGCCCTTGATATCTAACTAACTCCTCATTAACATATGACTAATTACGTATGAATCGGGAGATCTCTGATAGTGAAGGTCTTGCTGTCAGTTCATCAGTCCAATGATAACCCACTCCACAATCCTCGTTCTTTTATTTAGGTATTGTGCATTCCAATTTTGGTTGGTGTGTATTGTTGAGTACTTCTTGGCTTTAAATAAAAGCTATGAGGGAAACTGCCTCTATGGATTTCATTAATGACTCCAAATTTGGTAGCTGTGTATTGTTGGTTCAAGCAGTTTGACATTCGTTTCTCTTAAGTAAGGTATTTGGTTCAAGTCTTATGAATGGAGAAAATCTGTGATAGGAAAGCTCTACTCCTGATTGGACCAACAACAATTCGATTCCAATAAAATGGAAGATTCAAGACCAAATAATGATGAGGGCTGCAAAAACTAATCAAAAAATAAGTAGAAGAAAGAAAATTGATCAAGTGTTTTGAACCATAGGTCCATAACTAATCACAAAACCATTGATTTGATCTTTATTTTCTCATTTTGTATGTAGACGACTAACTGGTGATGTAACTTTTGCATTGGTATTCTACTATACATATGTAATCTAGTATGACTTTGCCAACTAACTAACTGGGGGAAAAAAACATGATAGTTCAAAGAGCACAATGTATATAACAACTATCCTTAGCAAGTCTAAGCTAATTATCAATTGCATGTGTGTCGGTTAGATTATCATTTACAATTCAATGACTTATAAGTTTGATATGATCACCTTCATTCCTTTTCTTTTCTTTTTTACTTTAAAAATTAAGGATAACATTCAAGCACAGTAAACTTCTGTCCAAAAAGCCCGTCGAACTAATAAGGTCAAAATTTATGATCTTCTCACCTCTTTCTTCTTTAACTCCCTAAAAGGATAGTAAAATTGAATAAACATTTAGGTCCTGTTTGGCAAATAGCTATTAGCTGTTTGTGTTAGCTATTAGTTGTTTGAATTAACTGTTTACATTAGCTGTTTGAATTAGCTACTTATAATAGAAGTGTTTGGTAAAATTAGTTGTTTTTAAAAAAGATATTCAATAAAATTTCATTTGTGCCCTTATCTCTAAATTATTTTTTAATTAAAAATATTTTTTTCATTTACTAGTTATCTTATTTTCTTTTCAAAAAGTATTAAATTGATGTCATATGTACAAATTAACTTTATTGATAAAACCTTAGTTTGTTACTAGCTATACATAATTTGTATTCTTATTATTTTTTTTTCAACTTGTGTATATTTATCAATGCAATAATTATATCTTTAAATATTATTTTATTATTTGCTACATATTTTTATTATTATGAATTGAAATTTATATATTTAAATGATCTAATCTTGGATAGATTAAATTTAAATAATACACAACAATAAATATCACTAAAAAGGCTAATGACATATGATGTAATTTTTTTAAACTCTTGGGTAGTTATGTCATTTTCACAAATCGCCATTCCTAAAAGGCTAATGAAAATTGCCTTTTGAGAAAGAATTTTTTGGGTTCAAACAACTCTTCAACTAAACACCAATTTAACTATTTCAACTAATCAAAACAACTAAAACCCTCCCAAAAAACTGTTGCAACCAAACATTCCCTTAATCGTCAATTCATATCTAGGTGTGTATTGTTGAGGTGTTTGGACTAATGAATAATGATTGCTCCGTAATTAGTGAATACCATATCAGAATGACCTCCACTTACTTGTCGTCATTATGAAAAGAGCATGCTTGGAATTAACAAGTAAGGAGCAAAAAGGCATGAAAAGTCAATCATCTTAAACATGTAAATAAAGTAATGATGGAAATTAAGAATAGAAACTGAGGAAATTAAAGCAATCGATCGATTCTTTTGAACAAGACGACTTGATGGTGATCGAATTGGTGGGTCTAATTCCCAAATCTCTCCTTTGCGTATACAATTTGGTCGCATGCCCTTTGAAATTAATTTGTCAACTAATGACCAATGACACAGATTATTGACTAATTACTCATCAATGTTTTTTCATATAGCACGCAGTGGTTGAGAAATCATGTGATGTTTGTTCGTAACCCAACCTAAATGTTTGCTTTCAATTTATTTTTTTATTTTTTTTGAGTTTTCCCCTCTCTTCCATATATCTAAAAAAATGAATAATTTTTGATAAAGATAAATAAATAATATTTTTTTTTAAGCAAAGTGCTTTAAAGTGTGCAAAAATAAAAGTGAAAAACCCAAACCTATCTTCAAAGATGTTTATATCTGCGAAATATAAAATCACAGTAGTCTTTTTTTTTTGTTTTGGGGGGGGGGGGGGTTTAGACTTCAATTAAATGAGTCAGAAAGGGTATTATAATATAATGGGGCATGAAAAATTGAACATACGACATAATTTAACCAAGATTTCAATTTTAACCACTAAATCAGAATCCGATTGACCGTCTTTTAATTATTAGATGTGCCAATTAACTACTTCTACACTAGAAGTAAAATTAAAAAAAAAATAATCAGATTGCCTAAGACTAAGAGTACAGATCCTCAAGATTATGTAAAATCACCATATATACCATCTGAAATATCCCTCAAGTATAAGATTACGTTCATAATGGTCTTTTGCTAATGGAGTTAGTTTGTGATACGATTGATTAACGATGGCATGATGTACGTGAATGTATGGGTGATATGGTCAAGGAGTAACGTGTCTAAGGTTCTATGATTAACATTGCATATGAATGTGAAAATGTCTTATTTCTAAAGACATGACAACGAAAGAAAGGGAGAGAAGGAAAAAGGACGTATGCAAGTGGACGAGTGCATGGACGTCAAGTGCATGGACGGTCGTATGCCAATAAAAGCTTGAGATAATATTCACTGCCCTCATAAATGGCCAAGCCACATTATTAATGCTGAAAAGGCATGATCTAGCTTAGCTACCACTATTAAGGTCAAAAATTAGGGGGTTGGAAGAATATTATTCGACATTAATTTGTGGTCTTCCTTTTTTCTTTTTCTTTTTTTGTTGAAGTATAAAGTCCCTATTACATTTCACGCTAACAAGTATACAATTTAAAATTACTAATGAGATGAGGTTATATAAAATAAATTAATCAAATTTGTGATGCTTATCTGCAAGGATGATGCAAGAAAGTCTATTTTCTTTGTAATTAATGATTTTGAAGTAAAGTGTCCAATTTATAAGCATGCAATCCGCACACAATTGTAATAGTTATCTTTGAGGATATTATATAATACCTTGCATAAAAAAAAAAACTACTTACAAGAAAAATAGTTGAATAAGCTGCAATTTGTAAGAGTGATTTTAAAACATCTGATGCTAGGAAAAAGTTTGATAAAGCGGGGGTCAAAAGAAAATAATTTTTAGCAAGAAAATTGTGTAACTAATTTCTTAATATATATATATATATATATATATATATATATATATATATATATTTCACGTACATGAATAGAATAACATAACATAGATTAAATAAGAAAGTTCATTGTAGTGTACCATACACAACTGCATGGCTCAACAGTCCGGGGGGGGGGGGGGGGGGGGGGGGGGGGGGGGGGGGGG
>JACYFF010031957.1:125460170-125473089 GCA_017589665.1 Selenicereus undatus | reverse complement strand
ATATATATATGGGCCTTTAAACATTTTCTATGAATCATAATCAGAACAAACGTAAATCAGTGGAGCGTTCTCAACTTTTCTCCAAATTCTCACCTAAACTCTCTTCCCGTAAGTTATCACAATGTGTAATTAATTATGAAAGCTTAGGATTCGGCAATGGGTGTCCAAAGATTATAATTAAGGTGAAAAAAATTATTCCTCAATTTATACTGTATTCTTAAAAACCTAATGTACATGTATGGAACTACGGATACAAATTGATATTAAATGATTAGGATTGGGTAATGGATCGAGTACCCATTGAGTTAAATGGGTCGGACTTTTTAAAATATGGTCAATAAAGGATTGAGTAATTAATGGACTAGGTCAATCATGAACCGACCCATTAACGGCTCGTTTAGTGACCCATTACTTTTTTAACTTACTTACCACAGTAATTTACATATTATGATTAATTAAACTTATTATCAATACTTTATACATAGATCATTATTATACACAGTTTTTTTTTGGTGTAAATTTGTTCCTTTTAAAAACGGGCCTAAAGCGAGTCGTCAATGGGCCAACCCTACCCGACCCATTAATTTACACAAAGGCCTAACCCAGCCCAAATCGTTAACGCACCAGTCACGACCTGACCCGACTCACTTTGTAAATGAGCAACCCTAGCCGAACTCGACCGTGTCCATTGTCCACCGCTATAATGATTATTATTAAATACTGCTCAACTGATATTTGCATATTCTTAATTCTATATCTAACAACCATTAACATTTTAAAAACTTCATAAATTTCGACTTCGGATTTTTTCATTGAGATAGTCGATGGCAGTTAAGAAATATGCACTGTATGTTTGACAAAATGGTTAAAACAAACCATCTTTATTTAGGGTATGCATGTGGGGTATTAATTTTTTGATTGTGTTACAGTCACTTAATTAAATTGAGCTTGAATATGTTTAATGACATTGTCATCCACATGAAAGGCTTTGGAGAGAACATCGGCATGGATATGTGGATGAGACCCAAAGACGGTGTTGGCCACGGTCACTAATTAATCCTGGGTTTTGGCTACCAAATGCGACATTAGCCACTGCGTTTGTCTTACCAATGTTGATTTGGAAGTGAATTAGGCCTTGAGGGAAACGAATAAGTCTCCCTTCTTAAGCACCGTGGCAAAGAGCTTGTTACCCCCGTCTATTCTATCAGTTGTTACAAAACCTGCATATAAGGTTCCTTCTATGACAGTAAGTATCTCCGAGGCACGAGGGTGAAAGTGGGGTGGATTTACTCCCCCAAGGGCATAATCAACACGAGCTACGGACACCCCCAAGGTGTTGAGCGAGGGTAATCTTGTGACGTTGATCAGCATCGCGAGTGACCCTAGCTCGTTTCTTGTATCTCCAGGGGTGTTAAATCCTCTGTATACGAAATCTTCCTCTTGCACTTGCAGAACAATCCATTCACAAACACTGCAAAAGCAGGAATGAGAGAAATGCATGTGAGATCGAAAACCACAGTGCACACTAACTGCATGAGTTGAACAAACATAATGAACGCCCTGATAGATGCTAATTAAGTAACATTAGTATCTAACATATATGTGTTTTTCTTGGGTGTCATACGCACATGCGGTATTAGGATCAGTGACGCCTACACAGAAGTCCCGCAGGGGACTAGCTAGGATCAGAGGCATAGGCCATGTAAATACCAACCGTGAACAACAATGCAATGCAAATAGAAAATCTTGCTCTTAATGAATTAGCCATAGGTTATAAGTATTAAACTTAATTTTCCCTAATTGGTGCTTCAACGTACACTCATAAAAGGTGGCTCTATATATATACACGATACGATGATGAAGAAGTCTATGATGAATTTGATGATGAAGAAGTCGTCTACAAATTAAATACGATGATGAAGAGGTTGACCATGGAAAATAATCAATTCCTTGCTTGCTTTACTAATATTTTAGCTAAATGGACAATTCGTAATTGTTTGATTCGAACGCTATTTGCTTAATTAATGGGGGAAATATAATCATTAGGCCCCTTATGCCTTAGACGTAAGGTCAACGTTTTAATTTCAAATCTTGGAAACGGCCATAAGGCCATGTCAGCACTTACATGGCCTTACATACGACTACGTCTAAGGAGTTCAGCTCAACTTTTTAAATTTTAAATATTAGAAGAAATCATAAGGCTTGTGGCAGTTGACTTGCATGATTGCCATGCATAGGCATCCTCTCCACCCAGGGTCGATTTTGGGGAGAGTTCATTTGCCAATAATTACATCTGATTCCGATTCGTAATTATAGGGAGATAATTCGAGGTAAAAGACTAAATCACAAAAAAGGAGCACGTAAGGCTAAAGTACCTTCTATTCACACACATTCATCTTATAGTTAATGGAAACGATCAGAATCAGATGTATAAATTTCATGAAGCTTACATTATCACCTATACTAAATGCAGGTTGGTAGAGACTTGACATAAGCTTATGCATGTAGTATAAGACGTATGGTATCCTAAACTAAATACATCATTTTTCTTTCAGGGGTCTGCATGGCCGGCAATTTCATCATCACTCGATGTGCACTGGCCATCGCTAATATCATCCTCCCCACTTTCATCTTCAGCAGCAGAGTTACTAAAATTCTCTTTTCGAGCATAGCGATCACAATATTCTGCAGTTTTGCAAATCTTAATATCAGTTGCTATACCAGTCTTGATCAGTCAGACAGAAATAAAGACCTTTTTCGCTTCATCTTCCAGCAGGTTTGATCAAACATTGCAACTGTATCCTAGATTTAGAAAATGTATGGTAAGTGCCCTTTTCTGTGCTTGATCAGAAAAGTCATCAAGTACATGTTACTCCGTGAAAAAAACCAGTAGATTATAGTACACTGAGACATTTTGCTTAAGACGGCATCCAGAAGTGACACAAAATGAAAACAAACCATTTCTCTGGAGTGTCAAATGACAATAACTTAAAATGCCCAATTCAAGTATCATCAGCTTTGATGGAATATTACCTCTGACCTTCTGTTCATATTGCTGCTTGTCCTTCATCATCAATGAAGCAGCATCACCATTAAGGGGATCTGAAGGATTAGGGTACAGGAGAAGCTGCGGAAGAAAGACTTCAAACACATTTAAAAGATCTGCAAAATAGGACTGGGTCACATTCAGAAAAAAGACAGGCAGGGGTGTGGATGAAGGAATTATGCGAAAAAAACAAAAGCGGAATATTACCAAACATAGGACTCCAAGATTGGTTGATGACATCCAAGCAGACGGAGCCAGACCTGATAAATTTTGGGAATCATTTTTGACACAAGGAATAAGCACACTAACTCAAAATCACAGAGCGGTAGGGAACACTTTTCCAACTTTCTAGGGATAGAATAAACTCACAGTTCATCGACATTTGGGTGGAATATTTTGTTTACAAAACCAATGGAAGGAGACTTATATGGATATGCATCTGGTAGCTCAACGCGGATTTTCCACACTCCGCCTTCATAAAGGCCTGTAATTGACCAAGTAATGCAAAAGCTAAAATGAGAGACAGCGCAGCTAACTCAACCTCCACAAAAATCAAGACTCCCAATGGCTAGTCTAGTGCAATACTAAATATGTTACGACAAAAAATATGATACAGCAGCTAAGGGGTAAGGGCATGTGATATGAGGAACAACCAGAGAAAATACATGAGTGAGAAGTGATTAACATACTATCTTTCGGACCATTGAACAAGACATTGAACTCATTAAGCCCATCATTTATCGTCTCCACTTTGTAATCACTCATCATCCTGAGTACATATGCAATGGAAATATAAGAGCAAAGGAAGAAATCAGGAGATACGAAGTTCGCAGCTAGCACTCTCTGAATTAACTATGGAGAAATAACTTGATCAAATTATACTTTGCAAAAACGTCAAAAAGTAGTTCTAACTTCATGGATTTAAAATGTGGCCAATCTACAACGAAATGGCCGCATCAGAAAGGTTTTTGAGTTGGCTGAACCGCATTTTAGCCGTGATATGGAACACAATTTCCACATTAGAACGATTTTTTCATATCGCAACCGAAATGGCAATCGCAACCGAAACCGCATTGTGAATCCTTAGTAGTTCTAATTAGTCCACAACTATGTCAAAACATCTATTAAGCTCGAAGTACCTTCTCTGCTTCACTGAAGCTCAGTGCACATAACGAAATTACAAAATGACAAGCATATACAACTCCACAGAATCCACAACAGAAACACTAAATACCTCGAGTCATTATTGAAAACTTACAGTTTCATAACATCCATCTCTCTTCTCTTACTGGGCGAAGACATCGCTAACTGATTCAGTATCAAATCTGCAACACAAAAGGGCAGAAAAGGGGAAAGTACTAAGCAGGAGCAATCCTGAATAGCAACAGTATAGATAGGGTATGATACGTGAATCATGTTATGTCGTTTACAAGGACACCAATGTTTAATACCAAAATTACATAATGTTTCACAACCATTAATTGGAGAAGGTAAAAGAATAAAATTACAAGATCAATAAAAGCAGAAAAACAAGGAATATCGGACACTCAGCCAGCCTGGTTCAGCAACATTTATTTGGAATTTATGGATCTTTCATAGGCCCTTACAGTGCACTAAATCTTGGCTGTTTCCCAAGATAACAAAGAATACACAGACTATATTCAATGATCCAACCAATTCCTATTGACAGAAACATTTACTTCTGATCCCAAATAGAGAGCTAATCTTTATCAGAGTTCCAGTCATTTTCACATATGACCTATGAACATAACATCACAAACAAGAATCATCCGTTGTTGAAGAGTAAAAGGAATTATTTTTGAAGATCAGCTTTTGGTGCTTCTGACCATCACTTTTTGCATTTTCTCTTGCAATAAAATCGTTTCCAAACTCTTTGGAAATGTATACACACTGTTCCAAGATTCCAATGCATCCCACTGAGGATCAAGCTGAGGTTATAACTCTATAGAGACCATTCATTTAACTTGATCTGCCCTTATTTCCAGATGACATGACAGCTTCCACAAATATGCTGTATTCACGGCGATTAAACATGCTCAGAAGTACAGATGAGCCATCAAGTTTTATGTTATTGCTTTGTTACACACAATATCCCACAAAAATTAGCAGCAGAATAAAAAACAGAGGACATCACTTCACCAAAAAGGTGAAAATGATTCAAAACTATCTCAATCTCCTTTTGAGGTCATATGCAAACATATGTTTTGATGATAATTCATCAACATTGCCTAACTATAATTGGATTCTTCATTCTCACCAAGAAGTAACTCTAAAACTCCCATCTTCATCACTCAAAAGGGACAAGCACTTAGGCTGATGGTGCCACTAACCTTGTAAACTTCAGTGCTGGATATACTTCTGACAAGACAACTTATGTCACAGATCTGGATATGCCTCCTATTGATAACACCATGGCATTGATAAACTGATTTAGACAGGACAGTTTTGGTACCTACAAAATATTACCTCCCTTGAGTTTTACATCAAACATTGAACTCCAAGAAGCAATAAATCACTGATTAACAGTCTTCCCTAAGAGTACATTAATGTATTGGCTACGAAATCTATTCTACCACTTTTAGCTATCCTCAACTCGGTGATAATCAAATGTACTCTCATACACCTTTGGAGTCAAGAAGGCAACCCTCATGCTATATTCAGAGCATTTAAACAATACAGCTGCTCCTAAAGTGCCTCATTCAGCTTGATCCCTTCCTCCTCGCTGGCATAAACAAACCATATACCGATATACCTTTCTAACATGAAAAATAAATCCTAACACAGATCATTTGAAAAAACAATGCGACCTGACAATTCTCACCTGTAAAGTAGGCATCACACGCCAAGGGTAAGATTACTTATAACTGGACTCCCCTTCCCCATATCCTACTACGACAGTAGCCCTTCTTTCTAAGCCAACAACTTTTAAGCAATATGACTTGCAACTCAACTGAGAGCAAAAACCCTGGAGGGTTTGCTAGTACTACCTATCATTGTTATAGTCTTATCAATCAAGATATTTGCTACCAAAACACTGAAACCCCCCCCCCCAAACAAACACCTTAATAGATCATAGTTCTTCCAATGATGAAAGGTCATCCCAGATTACATGCAGATAGCTCACTTGATTATTATAATTGGCCATCATCGCACAATTACAACAGCGCATTACATCAAATATTATCCGGCTGAAATGCACCAACACACTACACACATGTATGAGACCAGCAGCACCTATTCCAACCTAAGAATCATTCTTCTTTCTTGCTCGATTCTTCCATTATGATATCATGAAGAAATTTCAACAACAAACAAAGTTCTCTAGGGGGGGAAAAATGCAATGTATAGAAGTTGTGCATCAATAATCAATTAAGTACAGTAAAAAAGACTGACGAACAAATGGAAAACGCAACAGGTCGTAATTTGCATCAAAATCCGACCCATAAGAAGAAAACCCACAAATGCTAAACATCCAAAAACCCACTAAACTGCAGAAATGAGGGATCCGAAGAAGCGGTTAAACAATTTTCCCAAAAAAAAATTATTAGAGCAAAGAGAAACTAACCCGAGATAGTTTTTGACAGATCGGTGAAGACCCAGAAGCGTAAACGAATTTGGTGGGTTGAAAGAAAAAGGCTTTTGGTATCCCAATTGTTGTTGAACAGATTAAAAAGGAGGAAATAGGAAATTGACGCAGAGCAAATGCCGGAATACAAAAAGGGCATCGAAAGTGCAGAAACGCAGGACAGAGGAGAGGGGAGGAGGAGAGAGAAAGAAAGGGTTAAGGAATGTCGACATATCCATGTGCACGTGGTGAATTGGAAGTTGAGCAACGTGTAGAATGCTATACTCCAAATGAGAGTGATCTATTATACATTGGGAGTAACATTTCTATTTGTCACAAACTAGTCTGAATCCGTGCTTTGCACAGAGTATGTTCAAATAAGTATTTTGTAAATATGTTATCGAAATAATAAACGAATAGTTATGGTAGAAATTATTAATATTATAATTTAGAGGAGATAATGGAAAAACTCAATGAAAAAGTAAAGTATACAAACACTTTGTGCATAATTAATGAGATTAATATTTGAAAACTATATAATTGTGAAAAAAGTCTATATAATTATGATGGAGACAATAGATAGTGAATTTGTTACAGAGCATGCTAAATAGGGTGATGATAATTCAATTTATGACGTTAACGACAAAAAGTCCACATCCTCTTCTTGTTGGTGAGTAAACATTTATGAAGTCGTTAATTCTCCAGTGAAGTTAGGTATAAACTATTTTAAAGTCGGTTTAGTTTTAATTTCGCATGTAACACAAATAAAATTTGTCTTTCAACGAAAATAATTTGAACATTATATTTATGCTATTATATAACCTTTTTGGCTATTTAAAGTGGTTCATGAGGGGATGCTAATATAATTATGTATTCACAATTTGTACATTTGGTTTTTAGGTCAACGTAATAATTTCATGGGTTTTGATATAAACTTCCAATGCCCTTATATTATCTTGCAAGAGAAGGGCTGAGTTCAGATTTGTGAGTTGAGATATTTCTTAGTTTGAAGTATTATGACGATTTAGGGCATTTTATTTTAAACGGTAAAAGATTAATTATAATTTTAGGTGTCTTATGAAGAGAATTTGATTATTGGGTTTGTATGGTTTAAAAGAAAAAAAATTATTTTCTTTTTTCTTATGCGTTAGATAGATTAGATTTTGGTCAATTTGTTTGAAACGTTAAAACATTAATTATACTTTTAAGATTTATATGAATTAAATATAATTATAAGATATGTATGCTTTAAAAGAAAAAGAAAAAGATTTTGTTTATTTTCGTATGTTAAATAGATTATATTAAATGTGAAAGAAATTCAGCTTCACGGACCTAATATGATGATCGTATTTTATTTTTAATTTTTTTTTATTTCACGCTCAATCCTTGCAGTATGTTATATTATGCTTACAATATGTAATTTTTAAGCACAATCCTTACCTATGTATGATCATAATTAAGATTGACTATGTTATCAAATTCAAAGAGAAAGATAACAACGACGATAATGACAATGACGACAACAACAACAATAGTGATAATGGAAATAATTATGGAAATCATATTTATATTTCTATTATCTCTAGTAATACATGCTCCATGTATATTTGTATCAAAAAAAGACAAAATAATAATAATAATCATGGAAATAAAAAATGTTTATTATTTCTACATAAATATGTATATTATATTATGTGTTAATAATAAGGTGTCACAAAAGGTTTTACGGCTTGTTCAGTAATTATAATTCAGTTTTCTTAAGTTAAAACTCCTAAAATATGAACTTATTCTATAATAGTGAAGTAATAAAAAAATTTATATCCATTATAATCTCCTAATCTCTCTTTGATAATTAGATGATCATAATTAACATTGACTATGTTATCAAATTCAAAGAGGGAGATAACATTGCCGATATCGACAATGACGACGACAACAACAATAGTAATAATGAAAATAATCATGAAAATCGTATTTATTATTCTATTATCTCTAATAATACATGCTCAAATTTATATTTGTATTGAAAAATACAAAATATTAATAATAATGATGGAAATCAAAAACGTTTTGATCCGTATGAGTCACAAAGGGCAATACAATATAATGAAGGAGGGGCGAATAGAACTTAAGACCTAATATGTCCAGTAAAGAGTACAATACAATGAGGGAGGGGGAATCGAACCTGAGACCTAATGTACCCAGTGTTCAGTAAAGAGTACAATAAAATGAGGGCGGGGGGAATCGAACCTGAGACCTAATGTACCCGGTAAAAAGGGAGAGATTGGCGATTATCAAGATAAATCCAGGGGCTGAGAATTCCTAAGATTTTGATCAACGGTTGCAAAGCTTGGATTAATGAGAAGCTTGGATTGAGGGAGGGAAGCATTTTTAGGCATCAACCCATTCTAGCATTTGTAAGATAAAGATGTGTATATTTTTATTGTGTATATATCATATAAATAATTTTTAATATATAATATTTATACAATTTATGAGTATCTATTATATAATATAAAAGAAATGTTGAATTAACTTACGTGAGAACGATTTTAGGTGGTTTACTTATTCACAACCCTTGATCAGGTACACTCCGTAGCTCTAAACTCGTTAAAGAATCTTCACCTACCAGTACCACTGATCTCGCGGCGGAGGTTGCACATAAACCCCGCCTAGCGCCATGAATGTCCTATGCCTCAACTGTCGGGGCCTATGCGTGACCCAGACAGTTGCTGACCTCCGCGGACTATTGCGGAAAGTCGCGCCTAAGGTGGTCTTCCTATCAGAGACCAAACGGAGTACAACCGAAATGAACAAGATGTTACATAAAATTGGTGACTTTTTTTGCCTCTTTGTGGATGCAAGAGGACGGGCTGGGGGGCTAGCTCTCCTTTGGGATAAATCTGTGACTGTCGACTTACTCTCTTGCTCTCTCCACCACATTGATGCTTCGATAACCCCCGAAGGTGTAGCTTCCCCCTGGCGATTTACTGGAATTTATGGTTGGTCTGAGACCCAACAAAAATGGAAGACTGGCCACCTTATCTTGGACCTGAAGCCCCGCTTGTCGCTCCCTTGGCTGATTGGGGGCGACCTCAATGAAATCTTTTACCACAGTGAGAAAAAGGGTGGTCCCCCGAAGGCACAAGCCCACATTGATAGCTTCCGTTCATCTTTTCTTGACAATGGCCTTTATGATCTCGGCTTCTCTGGATATGACTACACTTGGTGCAACTATCAAGAGAATGGGGTCGTCGTTGAGGAAGGGCTTGACCGCTTCTGTGCTGATACTGATTGGTCCCTACTCTACCCAAGCGCTACAGTCTCTCACCTAGATTCGGACATCTCGGACCACCTCCCTATCCTCCTTAAATGTTGCCCTCACCAGGATGCAAAGAGTGCCCGTAAGAGGAGATTCATGTTTGAGAATATGTGGTTTACTGAACCTACATGTAAAGACGTGGTAGCACGGGCCTGGTCATCTACTTCACATACAAATGTTGTGGATAACCTGCTTGATCGCCTCCGCGGTTGCTCTGCCGAACTTCAACACTGGAACATGTCTACCTTTGGGAATGTCACTCAACACATTCGAGAACTTGAGCACAGCCTTAAGTCCCAACGTGATGCTATTAGCCGCCGCCAAACTCTAAGTCTTATCCGTGACTGGCGTGCCAAAGAAGAAATCCTCTGGTGGCAAAGAGCTCGATCGGATTATCTAAGATATGGGGACTCCAATACTAAGTGGTTTCATTCTCGAGCTAACATGCGAAGAGCAAAAACACGATCTCCAGCCTGAAAAATGCAAGCGGCGATTGGTGTACAAGGGACAAGGACATTGCCAGTATTGTCACGAGCTACTTTGAAGAGCTCTTTAGCACGTCCCACCCGAGTGGTCTTGAAGAGGTCTTGGATTGCATTCCTCTCAAAGTTTCAGAAGGGGCAAATGAGGCACTTTGCAAGCCCTACACCCGTTTTGAGGTCGACCAAGCCCTGGCTCAGATGCACCCTCAGAAGGCCCCCGACCCCGACGGTATGAACCCCTTTTTCTACCAGAAATTTTGGGACACCATTGGGAATGATGTCTCAGCTGTTGTCCTTGCCATTCTGCATGGCCACCCGATTCCCCACGAGCTCAATTGAACCTTCGTGGCGCTTATCCCTAAAAAAGCAAAGCCGGAATCAATATCAGAATTCAGACCTATCAGCCTCTATAATGTAGCTTACAAGTTGGTTACCAAGGTCATAGCCAATCGTCTCAAACCTCTACTTCCAAACATCATCTCTGACACGCAAGGACCCTTTGTCCAGGGACGCCTAATTTCTGATAACATTTCGATAGCCTACGAAATCTTGCATGCAATGCGTGGCAATACTAGCAAGAATGGGGCCATGGCTGTTCAGCTGGACATGTCAAAAGCTTTTGACCGAGTTGAGTGGTCTTTCCTTGCCAACATTATGCTTAAATTGGGGTTCCGTCAACAATGGGTCGACCTCGTTATGACCTGTGTCAAGTCTGCCTCCTTCTCCTTCCTTATCAACGGAACTCCCCATGGCCATGTCATCCCCAGTCGTGGTATCCGGCAAGGGGATCCCATCTCCCCTTACCTTTTCTTGTTTTGCTCAGAAGGTCTATCGGGTCTCCTAAATAGGGCGGCACAACGCGTTTCGCTCCATGGTTACTCAATTTGTCGTAATGCTCCTGTCATCTCTCACCTCCTGTTTGCAGACAATACTATGATTTTTTGTGCTGCTTGCCAGGACCAGGCAATTGCTTTTAAAGACATCCTCCAAAAGTACGAACAGTCCTCGGGGCAAACCGTAAATTTTGCAAAAACCAATTTGGTCTTCAGCAAAGGGGTCTCAGCTGAACGAAGGAATCAGATTACTCTATGTTTGGATATCAGAGAATTCTTGTCCCACGATAAATACTTGGGTGCCCCCACCTTTGCTGGTCGTTCCAGGAAAAAGCCATTCTTGTTTCTCCTTGATCTCATCAAGAAGCGTCTAATGGGATTTATGGATAGATTGATTTCATGGGCAGGTCGGGAAGTGCTGATAAAAGTTGTTGCTCAGGTCATCCCTACCTATGTTATGAGCATTTTCAAGCTATCTAATGAATTATGCCACGCTATTCAGTCCTCGATTATTCGCTTTTGGTGGGGTCACAAGCACGAAGAGCGAAAAATTCATTGGATTAACTCCTCCCGCCTTTGTGCTGCCAAAGATGATGGATGCCTTGGCTTTCGCGACATGGACCTCTTTAACGATGCCCTCCTGGCCAAGCAGGTTTGGCGACTTTTTAAAAATGATGGATCGCTAGTTGCACGGCTTCTACGCGCTAAGTACTATCCAGACGGTAATCTCTTCGCTGCAACCTTGGGTCCTCGTCCAAGCTTTACGTGGCGATGCCTGATGGGAGCCAGACAAGTGGTACTTCGTGGATCTCGATGGCTTGTAGGCAACGGGCAGCGACTGAACATCTGGAACGATCGCTGGCTCCCTCGCCCACTTTCTTTCAGACCCATCACCCCTAAGTCTGACCTATGGGCCCATCTAAAGGTTGGCGACCTCATTGACCGTGACTCAGCCTCCTCGCGTGAAGACATGGTTCGTCAGATTTTCCTCCCGTGCGACGTCGACCTCATTCTTAGTATTCCTATCTGCGACTCGTGGCCGGAAGACAAGTTAGTTTGGCACTACCATTCTCAAGGGCACTTCACCGTCCGCTCCGCATACCATATGCTTCATTCTGTGGCTCTCACTCATGCTGGGTCATCCTCGACGAGAGATAACTCCCTGTGGCGGGCAATCTGGCGCTGTAGAATCCCCCCTAGTATCAAGCTTTGTGGATGGCGGGATGCAAGCGGAGTCCTCCCCTCAGATTTACCATCTTTATCCATGCAGTGTAGCATATGTGGGCACCCTGAAGAATCCGATACTCATGCTGTCCTCAGCTGCCCCCTTGCAACATAGGTCTGGCAGGGCTGTGACTTTGACTCCTTACTCTGGGCTGAGCCTTTTCGATCTCTCATAGACTGTCTCGACCATGCTCATCACGTTCTTGATGAGGATGATTTTGGTAATTTCATCTCCATCTTATGGGAATGCTGGAACGTGCGGAACCGCTTCATTTTTGGTACCCCTGACCGAAACCTGTCCAAGTTGGGGAATCGAGCACTTGACTATGTGAACTCCTTCCACCTGGCTCAGTTGCAGGAAGCAACTCCTCACCCGCCTAGTTATTCTTCTTCATGGAGCCCCCCCTTGGCTAGCCTCCTCAAGCT
>JACYFF010031957.1:125448911-125460070 GCA_017589665.1 Selenicereus undatus | reverse complement strand
ATATATATCTCTATGATATGCCTGCTCTACTGTTGCTACTTACTATCATCAAGTTTGAAACCATAATATGTTTGCTCACTAGGGGCGAGGGAAAAAATCCGAAATGAAAAAACCGAACTGAAAAACCAACCCAGTTCGATTTTTCTACAAAATTTAGTCCAGTTAATCGAAGTGAAAAATTTTACGGTTTTGCTTCGGTTCGGGCATTTGAGATTTGGTTAATCACATGGTTATGATCTATTAACCGAACCCAAAACTTTGCTTTTTTCAAAAAAAAATAAATAAATTTAATATTAGTCAAGTGTAGATTTTAGAACTATTAAAATATAAGAGTAAAGATACAATAATGTGTAGATTAATATTTGGTGTTCCAAATAGTTAAATTAATTAAAAGGAGTGAAAATTGAAAATTAACAACTTAAATTAACGATTAACCGGTAACCGAACCAAAAATCCGGTTAACCAAGTTTTTGCTTCGGTTATGATTTACATTTTTGCCGGACCAAAAAATTTAGTTAAGTGAAAATTTTGGTTTGCTGAATCTGAAATGGTCGAATCGAAATCAAAACCGAAATCTTAAAATGGTTTTGGTTCGATTAACCAAATCAATTGACTTTTTTAGAAAAGTCAAACCAATTAACCGGTTTTTCAGTTCGGTCTTTGAGTTGTATAGTTTGGTTTTTATGCTCACTCCTACATACATACATACAATTTATATATATATATATATATATATATATATATATATATATGTAAGTATGTATTTATATAGGTATTTAGGTATGTATATACACACACACAGTTACATGTAAATTTTCAAGACAATTTACAAATCACAAATAGTTTTTCTGTGAAGGCTATAGAGAGTTGACATTAATAATAATGTAATGCTATTTTTAGAATATCCATTTTATTATTTAGAAATTTAAATCTGATGCAATGCATGGGTACATACTCAAAAAAACATGTATGCTTGAAACTTCTATTAAAAAAAAAAAGCCTCAATGGAAAAAAAAAAAGTAGTGATAATGTTTACAATACTTACCCCAATTCTTTTGAGTTAGATTTAAATTCTCATTAGTTCTTTATATCAACTTATTGACGTCGACCCAATAATTCTTCAGCGATACTTTTAAAATACCATTTACTTATTCAAAAATTTAATCCTAGGGCAACGCATGAGTCTTAGCTAGTATATACTTCTAAGAATATAATATATGGTTTGTCAAATAGATTGTTTTTCGAATTATCTTAAAGTACCAAAAGCTGTGAACTTGATATAACTTTTTCTTCTTCTTTTTTTTCCTTTAAAATCATGAATCCATCATCAATCATACCTTTAAACAAGAAAATTGACGACCTATTACTTGGCTAATTTTCATCATTGAGGTTCTTGTTGGAATAGCATACTTAATTCTAAGCTTGTAATTATCAGTTTAAGTTTTTCATTGAGTTGACTTTTAAACATATAATATCATAGTCTTTCTAAACAAAAGAATATTACATATTCAAATCTCAACAACCTCTATGTTAGAGTAAAAAACTTATTTTTGAGCTTTCAACATCAATTTAAACTTTTGAATAGTTGAACTTTAACCTCGAAAGTTAAACGTGCACATTATTCAAATTTATATCCTAAATCAATATATATTGTGACAAGTCAATACTCAAAGGTCACAAATTAAACTTTAACCTCAAAAGTTAAACGCACACATTATTTTTTGAATAGACGGAGCAAAGGAACTTAAGACTTGAAAAGCTTTATTCAAAGGAAGACAAAATTCAACCCTACAAGTTCTTTCATTATAATTATGAGGTGAAAAGTCTATGACCATGTTTGACAAAGAGCTTTTTGCATACAAAAAGAGCTTTTTGGGGGTATTAGCTGTTTGACTCTGGTCAAAAAGCTCTTTAGGGTGTTTGGTTGATTAGTTTTTAGATTAGCTTTTTATACCCAAAAAGCTCTTTTACAAAAAGCTCTTTGGGATAGCTTTTTCAAAGAGCTTTTTGATGTTTACTATTATAATGATCATACTAACCTTATAATTTGAACAAATTTACATTACATGTCATTCACAAATGATATTCCCGAATGTTGGATGCTTATACTTTAAATTTTTTTTTTTTTTGAGACGAGTTGTGGATGGTCATGATGTTGAAGATAATACTTTTAATTTTAATGTTTTCTTAATTTAACAAATAATTTATGTTAGTTAGTCTTATATGATATATAAATATTTTTTATATCACATAATTTCAATTGCTATTAAAAAAAATATTTAACATTAAAAATATATTTTGATTATAAGTACTAAAATTAGGAAAAAGTATAAATGTAATTTTATATATCACATAAGTCTTAATTCATAATTCTTATCGAAAAGAAAAATAAATATTCAATGAAAAATTATTTTGTTAGAAAAATAATGAAATTGAGTAATGGGTATAAGTGAAATTTTATCAAATAGCTTTATTAGAAACAGCTAACTTCACCAAACACTTTTTTCACAAACAGCTAATGCAATCAGCTAAGTCAAACAACTAATACAATCAGCTAACAGCTAACAGCTAATGCAATTAGCTAACAGCTAACAACTAATAACTGATTGCCAAACAGGGCCTATATATGGAGTTGTCTTAATGTGTCATTCATACTAAATTGGTAACAATGAAGGTGCATATAGATCTAATTTGATAAGACCCCATGCTTATGAGGTGTTTTTTTTTAAAAAAAAATTAGGCACAAATTAAAGGTCGATAAAAGTGGAATTTGAATCCAATTACCTCGTAACAACTCTCAAAAATTTTGCTAGTTTAACTGCTGATAGTCATATGCTTATGAGGCTGCTCAACTACCAATACACCGATCAAACTTCTTGCGCAACACCAAGCTTTCGACGTAAGGGGTTAGAAACCACATATTCATGTTACGTTTTGAAGGCGTAATCAAGTAGGTCCTGTTTGGCAAACAGTTGTTAGCTGTTAGCTATTGTATTAGCTGTTTGTATAAAAAACTATTTGATAAGATTTGCTGTTTCTAACAAAGTTGTGAGACAAAAAGTTAATTCTACAAAAAAATCTTCCAAAAAACTAATAGAATTAGCTTTTTGGATGCAAAAAGTTATTTTACCAAACACCCAGTATCTTGTGCCTAGATTTAAAAATCCTAAAAACAGCTACAAAATAAAATTGAAGTGTTGATAATCCACCAAAACACCTACATTCCCATCTTTCGTTTCATTATACTTTCTGGAGTAGTGAAGGCCAACTGCAGGGATTTCCTACTCTAACCCCCCCCCCCAACGCCCTTCAAGTATTTATTTCCAATTGATAAGACCATAGATGGCAGGGCCATTACCTTATACTACATCCTTGACGCATGGAACTTGCATTATCTGTCCTTCTGGTTGAGCTTCTTACTATTTGATGAATAATTTTTAGAAAGAATTGATGACCATTATATCATGACTTTATGATTACCAGTCGAGTTTCATGACGACTATTATTGTTGAAGAGGCGAAGAGAAAGAGATCAGAAAATCTAAAAACACCCTCGGGTATCTTTTTTCGGTAGGATACTATGCTTCAAATCACTATATATTATTGCTCAAAGATGAAAAACATAGTATATCATGTCCAACATGAAGTTTTTATGTTATATTGTTTGAAAAGCACATGAAACTAAAGTTAAAAATCTATGGAGCTGTCTAATTGATAGTAAATTGATAACTATGAAAGGTACAAATAAATTTAATTTAGTAGCACGTTATGCTTCAATTCTGAGGATGTGCAATCAACACAACTATCGAATTTCTTGTGCAACACCAAGCTCTCCACGTAGGGGTTCACAAGCCTTATACTCATACGACCAGAAGACGTAGTCAAGCTCTGGATCCTATGACTCACAAGATTGTATGACGTGACGCTTCTGTCCGTGGACATCCATAGGAGTGTATTGGTGTCCTCAATGAAGAGCAACATGAACCATAATGTGCGTTTGAAATAGTGTTGAACTTTTGAGGGTGTAGGATCGATTGAGTACCATTTAGTAGTCCATGACACTCGATCTCCATCCTTTTGCATGACCCAAATGCACCTACGTGACTCAGTAATACCAAAAATCGCGAGAGATTCACCCAAAAGGCAGGAAAATCGATGTGCCGCTTCTCCAGGGTAGTCTTCTTCAAAATTCGGCAATTCTACTAGTTCAAATTCTTCGGACCCCAAGTGAAACGAACACAGATGGGTAGGGCATAATTCAGAGAGAGTCCAGCCCAGGTAATAACCATCATGCCTTGCTAGCCAGTGCAGAGCCCCGCCATAGAAGAGGGGTTTCCACTTCATGTACAACTTACAGGACTCTAAGTCCATATTCATCTGCTTGGTCCTCCAAGACTTAGATTGAAGTGAATAGACTGCCAAAGTTTTATCTGATCCGAGAAGGGGCATAGCCACAACTTTAACATCGCGATCACAATCAGTATTACCACTTGAAGGATCAAATCCAAAGGCAAATTGCCAACCACCATTGCGACGTTGAAAAGGGGGAGTGGGGATTACAAAGGAGTTCCTGGTTGAAGGGTTCCATAGCTCCAATTGATGAGACCGAGATCGCTTGATCAACATCAAACCCTTGGCGCATCCTATCACTTGGAATTTTCCCGGGATGGGTATCGTAGTAGATTTCCTAAACTTGCCCTTCTTATTAACATTGAAGTGCCTAATATGTAGATGTTGTGTTGGTTTTTCAATGAAACGGTCACGCTCTGATTCAAGTGTTAGATAGCGAGGTCTGTTCAGGGTGGTGTTGAAGAGGGATAGATGCAAAGAAGCAAAATCAGGGTCGTCGATGATACAAAGCCATGACTTGCACACACATCTCATTCTTAAAAGGGTTCGCGCCGGAAGCCTTGCCAGAACCAGTGTCCATACCTCCGGCGGCAAATAGTGTTTGTCCATTATTATCTCTCTTCTCTTTGTCTCCGTTGGACACTCCATATTTTCCTTGAGAACTCAGGGTTTAGGGTTTTGTACGTAGCACTTATGAACCCTCTGGTATCTTTCATATGCATGTATATATAGTAAGGACAAAGAGGTATGGGCTCATAAAATAGATCTTGTTCAAGTTAAGGAAACCTCGTCATAGAAGAGTTAGGATTGATTTTCATATACTTTTTTTTTTTTGAGCGCATGAAGATTTTAATTTACTATAACTTTTCAATGTAAAGAAACAAATACGTAAGATAAAACTATTACTTTTTTCCTTAACAAAATAAATAAACGAGGAAGGCAACAGTGAGGAAGCCCAGTTAGGCCCTATTCGGCAAAATTAACTGTTTAGGTACGTAGCGAATAGTGGTTCAAGTAGTGCATAACTGTTTAGATAACGGATAGCGTTTCTAATTCAGCTGTCAACGGATAGCTATTTAGATAAGCGGATGAAGCTAAAGTGTCCGGTAAATTTAGTTATTATGTTAGCTGATTAATGTAAATTGACATAAAAGGATATAGATAATTTTCAAAGATAAAATTTTTAAAGGATATTTTTTGGCTAAAAAATATGAAACGTTACTTTTAAATGTTAAACATTAATATTATTAGTTTTCAAAAACGCTGCTTAAAACGCTAAACGTTAGTTAAAATGCTAGTCAAAACACTAGTTTACCGAACACTAAAAATTAACTAATTAGTGTATTGACCTAATTAAAATATGAAACGCTACTCAAAACGCTGTTGCTGAACACAACCTTAGTTTGGCAACTATTGTTAGGGCCTAACTCTACTTAGTTTGTTACGTTCGAATCAAATTTTGCACCAATCAAGTCATCGAAAGTTCATACCAAATTCAACTTAGAGAATAAGGAATAATGATGTTTACAATTTCAAGTTGATTTAGATCAAATAAGTTAATTAAGATTTAAGATACAAATTAAATCCAGTTTTCCTATTGGTTGAGCAAAGATACTGATTTAATCCCAATTACATTTCAGTAGCCAAGAACAATTGACAAGCTTATGGAAAAGCACATACATACATATGTAATATCTCTTGGAAAGAAAGAAGAGAACCAAAAATGCACGAGAAGGAGCAAATCAAACTAAGTTGCCAATTCAAGCCAGTGTAGAGCCTCTCTGGAGTGGAGAAAATCCTTAGATACAAACATATATATCTAATATGGCATATACATACAAGCATATGCTGGAGGGGAGGGGCTTTTGCGATACAAAATAATAAGAGGATAAGCTTAAATTTTCCATGCCATTGGTCCTTCAAGTTATGGGTGGATCTACTCATTGGGAGGGGTGTCCATGGACACTTCTCCCCCCCCCCCCCCCAAAATCCAATCAGCTATTGTAAATGAGAATATATATATATATATATATTGGTATATGTGGACACCTTTAATTAAATTAGGTACAAAAAACTATATATAGACGCATTTTTAACATATCCAATCCACATATTGATATTTTTAATTTTTTTAAATATCAAAAGTAAAGTTATAAAGTTAGAATTTGATAGAAAAGTAAAATAAAATTAAATGCACCCAAGCCCAAATTTCTCCCTCCCTCCCTCTCTTAGGACTTTTAATTTAATCTAATTCTAGTATCTTTAATTTTCTTTTATCGTTTTTTTTTGGGTTGTTTAATTGCAATGTGTTCTTAGTGCAAACTTTTCTTTGACTTGACCCTAATGATTGATTTAAATTTGGTACTATTTCTTTTTTTCCCCTTTTGGTGCAATTAACTAGTACAAATTGCTTATTTGCAGTTGTATTTTATGTTTGACATATTCACTTCATGTCTCAATCTTTGTTTGTTGGTGCTGATGATATGTCCTATAGAACCAAAGAAAAATAAATCCTAGTAATTGTAACGTTCTGTAATTTCGGCTCAATTTATACATCAAATCAAAATATACAAAACAACAAAGAACAAATATAGTAGTAGAGGTACCATTGTTTTTTGGGGGGTAAAAAAGTGGGGTGTATTATTATTGTTTGTCAACTTTCACTATTATAGAAATAGGGATGGAATGTTTCGGGAAAAAAGAAAGAAAGAAACGGAACGTTTGCACAAAAGAGACTACTATATATAACATGTATCATATAATTTCCTTATTTATTGATATTGTATTGTAGTGATAACGTTAATAGATGGATACCCTATTTTAAACATCCAGATCCGCCACTACTTCAAGCCCCGAGCTTAGTGAATAAATTGCTATATTCTCAACTTTATAACCATAATCGAATTTAGGACTAGGGTAAAAAGTAATACCAAGCGCGACCACCTTAATATTGATATGATTATTAGAAGGTTCAAATCCAAACCAACCAGAGACTTGAAGATTGGAGCACGAGGATGAATTGGACTTCTTGGGAATGGTAGGGACTTTCTCGTCCAGGGATTCCACAACTCCAATCGATGATCATCATCCGTGGCTGCCTTGACATCGATCAAGAAGACAGGCTTACCCGAACGCAAAACTTCTTCGATCCAACTTCTTATAAGTACTTCATGAGAACTCTCTAATTAACCACGAACAATGGAGAAGACCATCATTAGTACAAATAATCTGACAAGCACCTACTCTTGTTGCTGCAGAGTTATGAATAACATTCACAGAGAGTCCACAGTTATAGGTTGTTCAGGACTATCTTCGAGGTGGTTGCTGAAAAGGGTTTCACCACCACTTAAGTTTCTTCCAAAACAGCAACAAGTGTACCTCAACTCGTGGAAGCCATTAATTTTAGGGGAAACTAAGAGCTACAAAGTGACAAGCAACAATCATGGACATACAATTGCCCCAAGAAATATGAAGGGAGCTCATCGCGAGACTTCTAGTGAAAACCCTCATGATATTAAGGTGCGTTTGTAAGCCATCTTACAAATGCACCTTAAGTACACTTCTTATTTAGATTAACAAAAAAATAAATTCACACCAAAAAATCATGTACTACTATACTAGTACTACTCTGCTAATTTGCTTCTTTGCATCTAACATTCTGGGCAACCCCTAACATTCTGGGCAACCCATGTTACACACGCCTCTGTGGTGGTTTCAAACAATGGGATCCTTGGGCAATTACTGACATCTTTCTTACAAGCTGTCTCATTAGATTTGACTTGTATGGGTTTCCGCCTCCATCTCCTCCAGACCAATCAGGTTAATGCTGAATTGCTATTAGTTATTATTGGTTGAGTTCCGGCATGTTGGATTTGAGCAAAGGTTGTTGTGCTTAATCAGTTTTCTATAATCTAGCGGGTCCAGACAGTTCGAAAATCATATGGATAGTCCTCCCATCCATCATTGCAGTTTGATTGCTTCTTAGTGGCTTATGTTTTTGGAAAACTTGCTATCATCAAGGTCAATGGCAATTCAACCACACACGTAAGGGTAAGCAACAGTTACAGACATCAATGCCAATGGATTTCGTACTTTAGGAGGACTCTGTCTGAAGTTCTTGTCTTTGCCGTAAATTTGTGTTATTCATGCATTTACTTCCTCTCATTTGATGTGCTTTCACAACCTCTTCCCTCCTTTCCCTTTAATTCTTGTAGTCTTGTCATTTTAACATGAAAATCAACACAGGTGGGAACTTCCTTTAAGGATTATAAAGAGACATTGAATGCATAATTTTGCTTTGGTTCCCTTTTCGTGTTTTTGTCTGAAGAATAATGTCATTGGATTTGATGCTTACAATTTACAAGTTCACATGGATGATCTCATGAGTATAATTGTTCAGGTATGATCTTCTATGGGATCACGCATCACGTTGAATTAGCCATAAATATGCAACACTACCTACTTTTGGCAGAGAGATTTTTGTCTTTAAAGACCAGGCTTCCCTTGTTGAATTATTATGGCAATAGGGCCTTATCTGCTAATAATGACACGCTGAGCTTGGGCTCCCTGTAGATATTCAAAGGCCAACAAGCCCTAGTGTGTGTTTTTTTTTTTGGGGGGGGGGGGGGTTGGGGGGTGGTGGGCAAGCGGAGGGTATAGAACAGAAAGTTTCCTTCATGCTTATAGCTTTAATCCTTCATGCATCAGATGTTTAATTAGCAATGGAAGAATATAAAAGTGTGACGAATGTAATCCACTTGTTTTGGGTTTTTTGTCTGTTCAGAGGAGCTGAAGCAACAAGATCGTTCGGGAGATCATGAGAAATACAGTTGAGTTTTTGTCCTCCTTCCTAGCTCAATTAGTTCATATCATGCTTAATTCCTGTGCTTCAGCTCTGGAGCAGAGAGTTAGATGGCGATAAAAGTAACTAAAAACTAGCCAACATGGCCGCTGAACAAAACCTTTTCCCCTGCATTGTAGTTGCAGATCTTCCAATGGAGGAGAAATGGATATTAGTAGACAGTGAAATTAGAGAGCCTTGGACAGCTAGAGTTAAAATATTTTCATAATCGGAAATAGAGAACATGACTAGTGGTTTTCAGAGAGGACTGGGAGAATGAGGGTGTGGGTAAGTCTACTACGGTTGTTTAGCAGAAGGCAGGCGCAGCAAAGACGTGGCTGTGAAGGTGCTATACAAGGATGCTCCTAAGCAGTTTAGTACTGAGGTTTGTTACTTTGGGCCAACCAATGCTCTACTAGTTGTAAAATTTAGACACGTACATATTCCTTCCCCCTCAACATTTGTGTATATAAGGCATAGAATTAATGAGATTGATCTTTTTTATCAAAACAGATAGCAGTGTTTGGGAAGATTTCTCACAAGAACTTAGTATCACTAATTGGGTACTGTGAAAAACCAGACAACCTGGCTTTAGTGTATGAGTACATGGCTGGCGGTGACCTGAAAGCTCTACTGTCCGATGGGGCCTTTTTATTGTCATTTGTGATAGAGTATTTGTAGCTGTTCTATATCTGAGGATCTACTAAATTGATTCTTTCCCCATCGATGGTAGTTGCAACTAAAAGTGCAGTACTTAGTGGAGTTGCCTCTGATTGTGCAGGTTCAGATTCTTTGAGCTGGAAGACAAGACTTCAAATAGCAATTGATTCAGCTCAAGGTCAGGAATAACTAGATCAGTACATACGAACTCATTCATATCCAGAAATTATTAATTAAGATGTATTATATTGCCGTGCTGATGAGCCAGTTTTAACTCAAGTGTGTAATCTGTACTATCGTAGGATTGGATTACTTGCACCATGGATGCAGGCCAGCCATAATCCACAGAGATGTGAAGACCCCTAATATACTGCTAAATCAGCATCATCTGGTAAAGATAGCTGATTTTGGCTTCTCCAAGATCTTCCCAGATGAATGTATTTCAGTTTTATCAACACAGGGCATTGGGACACCTAGTTACGTTGATCCTCAGTAAGTCCTATCCCAATCCAGTCAATATATCCGACTGTCAGCGACAAAGCCAGAAATTTAAGGAAGGAGGGTTGGCAATAATGGTACAGTAATGTAAAATTTAACATTCACTCATAAAACTAGAAGTAAATGACTATTACGTTACATGTAATATACTTGTGGGTGAACTTGCAGGATTTTTTTTTCCCGGGAAGGGGGGGGGGGGGGGGAGTGACTTAGGTGCGTGGTATGCAATGTTTTTTAAAAATCAATATACATCAATTCCCTAAATGTGGAGTTCATTAATCTAGTGACTAGAAGTCTAATAATTACAAGAGAACTAATTAATTAGTATTTAATCATATATGATTCTAATTTAGCAAAGAATGTCTAATCAATTCCCAAGTAGCTTCCAATGCCCAGCATGAAGTGCCTAATCATTTTATAAATTTCTATTATGTGCTTGGTTTGGTTTCTTTCGTTTGTGTGTCTTTTCTTTATTACTATGCCGTATGAAATAAAAGACTACTATGCATACACATTGTATATGTACGTATCTACTGTTGTATTTTGAGATGTAAACCCTAGTGTTCCGAATGTATGATCCGTTGAGATGTATACTTGGTGAATCCGAGCGCATGGCTCGTTGAGCGTACAAATGTCTTCTATACTTTTATTTATTGCAAGGACGTAATGTATAGCTTTAAGCCTGGGATATGGTCCATTTTCAGGCGGAACTGTGACCGTTTCTTTCCAAAAATATGTATATATATACATATACATACATACATATGTTAGGGAAAAATCACACAGTTTTAATATTTATAAACCTCAAGTGC